>JARHVA010001411.1:1802500-2535000 GCA_037957365.1 Torreya grandis
TAGTGCATATAACACCAAACCATCTAGAATGGTGAGGTTGGGTACACACACCAGGTGGAGTATCTCCAGTATCAATCTCTTAAATCCTACTCATATGCTAAACAAGTGTATCAGTAAACACACTAAGCACATGAAAAGTGTCAATGTCCATGACTTCATTCACCATAGAGGGGATCTAAAGATGAAATGGATTTTGGGTAGGGATCTTTTTAGGCCAATTAGGTGTATGATGTGTACCTAGTCAATCATGTACAAAACCTTTTCCTCAGCCCTAAAATTCACCATAGTCAAAATAGTTAGGAATCTCATTAAGGATAAAATCATAATAGAGTTTCCTCAAAAAATAAAATGGGACTTCATGGTTGTTACATAGTGGGTAATCAAACACCATCCACCATCAGTCCCAAAAATTATTTTAGATCAAATTATGTTGGCATTGGTGGATTGGGAAACATTTAATGTTTATTGTAAAAGCTACATTGGTTCATGGTTTGATGAATTAGGCACAAATTTACTCTTTTGATATGTATTTGTCCTTCACCTCACGTGCTAACAATTTGTCAGCATAGTAAGCCCTACATCTATCCCTATATGTTGTCAATCTATTAATTTGACTCATTATCGAGTCAAATTGACCAAATATTGAATCTAGGGTATTGGAAAAATAGGCACGTTGGGTGTTATTCGATGTGGGGACCTTCATTCTCCCAATTATTTATTCAATTTCTATTTTGTTTTCTACTATGTGTGTAGTTAGGTCCTCCCAATTGCCTAGGGGATATTGTGTAATTATAGGAGGGTTAGGTGGAGGGTTAAGAGGTTTTAGAGGGTTAGGATGAAGCTTAGGTGGAGGTTTAGGAGGGTTAGGTGAAGGGTTTAAAGGGTTAGTAGGAGGATTAGGAGGTTAGTTTCCCTGTTGGTCTCTTTTAGTGGAATGGGTTGTTAAAAAAATAGGATTTAGTAAAATTAAACAATGTAAATAATTTTTTTATCATAATCTACTATTAATATGTTTGGTTTTTTATTACTCACCTCCCTTTAATGGTGTTATTACTGATTTGGTGATGTATCAAGTGAATGAGGTGCATTTTTATTCTCCTCTAAATAAAATGTGATCATGGTTTGGCCAAGAGAAGCGTCAAGCAAATAGGAAAATGAAAATGAAGTATTTGTCACATACATGCTTTAATTTATCTTAACATAATGCGTACACATTTTTAGCACTAGGTATAGTGCCAATAACACATACACATTATTGGCACTAGTTTTAGTGCCAAAAACATGTACACATTATGTTATCATAACATGTATGCATAATGACCATAACGTGTACACATTATGGCCATAATGCATACATGTTATGACCATAACGAGTACATTTTATGGCCATAATGCGTATGCATTAGGGAAAATGTCCATGAAATTATCCCCCAAATCTATGCACACACCCTTAAATTTTAGATTAAAAACCTACTACATGAAAATTTTCAATGTAACAAGCTTGTACATACATGAATAACATGAAATATCTTGGCATGGCATTTACATATAACTTGAAACATTAGTTTTAAATCTAGTCATCCATATAAAAAATTGATACATACTGGTAATATGTATTAAAAAAATTATAAAACTAATTAAATACTATAAATTTACAAAATAATAGACAGCCTAAAATTGTATGAAACATGAATTTCTCCACTATATTGACTACATAAACTTAGATTTTTTTAAAGATTTACATAGAAATTGGAAAAATCATGAAAAAAATTGGGATACAATCATGACAACAAAAAATACTTGAACCAATGTGTTTCTAAACATTTCCTGGGCCAAATGTGCTAAAAATACTTTCTAAAGATGCATAAAATTTTACAAATTTAAAGTTGTCATACCTTCTCCAATGAACTTTTGCATGTAGATATTTGAAAATGTTGACATTTTATTGTCTTATATTTGTTTCATCTAAATTAAAGAAGAATATTCATAAATTACAATACAAAAACACTTTATAATTGCATACTTATTTAGCGTGTTGTATAGTAAATTCTTCATACTTATATCATTTCCTAGACAATTAATTTTTCAGATGCATGGTAAGAGGCATGACACATTTTATAAATGTTTGTCCAATGTAAATAGGTAAGTCATGATTGTAGGTCTGTGTGATAAAATCAAAACTAACTCAAAACATATTTTTGTTATAGGAAATCCCATTTGCATTTACTAGTGCTCAAAATCTTGTATAACTATGCATATCAACACTACTTATTCTCCTAGTAGTTTATGCTACATTGCACCAGGAGATCAATGCCAATACCATCAGAGGAATTTCCTTTTACTTTTATATTTAATTTCTACATCAGTACAAGAATACATAAAATAACTGCAATGGAATGTTAAGGAAAATCTTTTCTAAATGTCTTCATGCCAAATTACATTAAAGGTTGTATAAAATTTAAATGTGATGGTTAAGCAGTGCATTGATGCTAAAACATGAAAACTGTGTGCATGATAACTGAGACTGGAAAGTGGTCGTTTTGAAATGTATACAAGGTATGAAACATATGTGAAATTTAGATGTGAAATATGACCCATGTTATGAATACAATTTATATAAAAAAGTATGCAATAATTAAACACACTTCGAAAAAAAAGTAGTATATACATGATAATAAGTTGAATATATAGAATTTTAAAATTCGTTGGTGAGCATAGTTGTGTAAAAAAGCTATGAAAAAAAGATAAGGTAACAAATGAAAATGTATGTTTGCCATGTTATGATGCCATGTGAAATCAACTAGACACTTGTTGGTAGCTTATTTGTGAACAAAAATTGACAACAACAAAGCCTAATAAATGGAAATGTACATTGCATGTTTAAACACTATAAAATCTATGAGGCATTTAAAATCACCCTACAAAATGAAATATATTCTAAGTATTAGTGTGGTGTATATATATGATTTTTAAATATATATATATATATATATATATATATATATATAATTTATAATATTAAATAAATAATATAGTGGATTTGAGGTGGGTAAGTGATGTTTTGACATACATTTAACAGTTTGTTATGTTGGCATGCATAATGTATTTGTGTTAGTTAGTGTAAATTTGGCTTCAATACAGAATTATCAAAGCATGAAGATGGTAACAAATTTGTACTTTATGTAGTCTTCATGTGAATTATTTGTTAATCAAGGTAGTAATATTTTCAGTAGTGGCCTTGGAAGGAAACATTATAGATTGTTATTTTTAGCAATTTTTTTTTTAATTAGAAAATGGGTATAGTCATATGAAATTTATTCTTTATACGGATCACAATGTAGAGTTGAAGGGTTTAAATAGGAATGTTGTATTTATTTCAAATGAGTTGAAAAGACATGTAATATACATTTACAACTGATAGTTTTCCTTCTACCTATGAAAAATACAAATACAATTTAGAAAGAGAGATTAATGTGAAATAATCATAATAGGTATTGTATTTCAATGATAGTGCAATCATATTTTTTTCAATTGTTCTAAAAATTGGAAAGAGTCTACTAACACTAGAGAAGGGTTTGTATTTTACATGTAAAAAAGTTCATGCTTAGAAAGTAAAGAACATAATAATTTTTTTTATGAATTGTAGTGCTAAAAACCAAAGAAAGCATGGGCAATAACATAACCCTATTTTTGAATTTAATAATGCATTTAAGTCTTCTAATTCTTTATTATTATGTAATGGAGTGATGAATATTGATTGAATGGTCTTGAATGCTCTTTTAGGGCCATTTATTTTGCTAAATATTTAAAGAGATAGATTGAGAATTATTTGTTCTACAATTTTTGTTTAATTATGGCAAATAAAGGCTCAAATGTTCCAAATAAATAGAGTTATGTAATTAGATAAAACATAATTATTTTTTTGGTGTATAAAACATGATTGAAATTTTAGAGTATATGAGAGGATGGTAACTTGCATGTGACACATCATACTAAGAATCTCCATCCTTAATTTAAAATATGAGTTGGAGGCTAAACTATTTTGTAGAGGTTACAATTGTAGAAATTATACTAGTTACATATGCATCAATACTTCTTAACAAGTGTTTGATTATGGAGTTTGGTATGAACTTGTAATCTGTGCAAATATGAGGTATAGTTTCAACTGTGCTTGATTCACTAAGCAATAATATGATGTCATAATCTTCATGATCATAGCTAGTTTTCAGTGCAATTCAAAAGTGTGTTATTTGTATTTATTTCCCTGGAATAATTTTATGTTCATGTATCTGAATCAGGTTACTGGATACATTAAGAGTAACTATAATTTATCCTTTTACATTTGTTAATTTAACACGTATAAATTCTTTGTTTTACTCTTTTTTTTGCATTACTTTGTAATCAAAAATGAATTCTACTTCAAATATATGGCTAACTTTGTGAATGCAAAGGTCGTAAATTATTGTGAGGCCAGATCAAGGTGTTTACTGCATAAATGCAAGTTTAAAATGTTAAAAGGTGTGAGGTAAAGTCAAGTATAATAAACTATGAGATTGTTTATGCATATTATTTTGTTTCACTCTCTAATGGTTTATCATATTGTACACTTTGTATTCATATTTTCATGTTACATGTAATGATGTAATAAAATTAGGAGGAAAATGAATATAATAAAATGTGTAGCTACATGTAACAATATTTTAATTAAAAAATTAAGTAGATAATTTGTAGAAGATAGACTTGTCATATTTATACATAGATACCTTGTAGTTGGCATTTGTACTGGAAAATGTTGTTGTATTGTATTGTTTTAGATGATTGATTTTGAGATGTAATTATGGTAAAAATTTATATTGTTTTATTGTTCATGTGCAAATTTATTGTATATAACCAGGGAAATAATGTCATGGTCACTCTAATAACAATCAATTTTGTAAATATAATAGTATTGGCCATGTATGTTTGATCATATGTGGTTGATAATAGGTGTTGGCATTGTGTTTTAGTTTTCGATTAGGTGATGAATATAATGGGTTTCCATATGGCATTTTAGTATTTGTGTATTAATGTCTTACTTATTGATGTCATTGTTGAAGTCTTCTAGTATATGCGTTTGATTTTTTGTTTATATCAATCGATGTATCATTAATTATAGATATGATGTTTGAGATATTAGCAATTGGTGTTGCATATAAATTGATAATTAATATTGCTTGTCTATTTTTGGTTTTGATTACCAATATGGCCTCCACATTGTTTGTCCTTTATTGTAATATTTTGTAAATAATAATATGTTTATTAATATAAATCATAATTCTGTGAACATAAGCCATTATTATGTAGTTGAAATGTTACAATACATTATTTGCTTCAATATGTTATATATGCATCTCTTAAAAACACAATACATCATAATGCATTAGGTCATAGTCATTGATTACATATTCAATGTGTTCTTGTAGGCTCCATATATTCAATGATGAAATAAGAGTATAGTAATTTTTATCTATGTTAATTGGAGTGTGTTCTAGTTTCCATTTGACATTTGTTTATAAACACAACATTTATGTTGATATCTTGTTTTTTATGTTAAAATTATTCATTGTTAACATAGTGAATAAGTAAAGTAACTCAATATGTCATACATGGGAGAATAATGTATATGATAAGCCATAAGGCATTGCACTAGAAGGGTTAAATGAGACACCATTCATCATGAGGCCTTGGGATTTGTGTATTGTTCATGCACATGTGAGTTGTATTGGAAATTATTTTCAAATTGTTTGGGATAATTTTTTAGATGAATAATGTAGATGCTTAGAAACATGTAAGATATGTATCCAATTATATTCAATTGATTTATTTTATAAATGAGATAGTTTTTTTGATTGGTTGTGTCCAATACATGGGTCACTGAGTTTGATCTAGATGATGCCTATATCATTTAAAATTGTGTGTTTTAAATAATCCATTTTGAATGTCATAATTTATAGCATAGATTTATACTAGCATTCAAGGATTCAACTCAATTATAGGAGGTACAGGTGATTAATTATGACCATCTTATGTTGTGTCCTGTAGATCTTATTATTTATCAATTACATGTATGATAATTTTATTTCCAAGAACCAATTAAAACATATTAGCATTGTGTTTGTCAACACAATAATTTTCATAAAAGAGATATGGGAATTTCAGATCATTAGGTGTAGGCCATAAACAATTTTCATTGATATAACCTATATCACCATTTTTTTGAGATCTTATGCATAAATAGTTAAGAACTGCTGTAAATTTTGCATTTTATTGATGCATTATTGTTTAAAATTCATAAATTTTGAATTTGTTTTTCTAAAATTCATATGGAATAAATTTAATGATTATTATTATATGTTGAAAAATTAGACAATTATTCACAGGTTGGGCTTGGTAAAAGTCTTCATAGAGGATCATGCTTATATTGATGAATTATTTTGTAGGAAAATGCATTATATTTTGCAGTCTCTTGTCTATTGAATACAATAAGAAAACACTTGCTAGTGATATTCCATCTATGAGTAGTACTCGTAGTTATTCATTGTGATTTAGACTTGTTAAAAGGTAGGATGAATGCAAAGTGAAATGTCATCCCACCAACATTAAATGTTATTTTCCCTATGTATGCTAGCACTAGCCCTTTTAAATCAAGAGGATCACTATCAATAAAGTTTTTATACAAATGAACTAGTGTCTCGTATATGATTTTACCCATAATTTTTTTTCCATGTGAACACCCTTTATTAAGATTATGTGTAGTGGTTTGGATGATTAATTCATTTTTCATTGATATATCTTTAACTATTTATTTTTGTTTCTTGTTCAATGCTTTTCTTGCTTTTTAGTAGTCTAAATTATCATATGTAAATGGGCGATTTCCTATTTTGAAGTGTTTTACATTAATTTTAGTTATTTTTAATAAGTGTTAATTATATTTGAGATCATAATGTTCATCTCCAATGCCATTGATGTCTACATTTGAGTTCATTGCATGTTAATTATGTCATTGTCCAATTCATCTTTGTCAAAGAGTTCATGTATGTCACTCTAAGTACAATTAATTTCATATGTGAATTCAGATTGATTTTGTTGTATTATTTTTTCATGGAAAGTATATGCATGAGTATAAGTTGGGAAAACATATTTTAGGGTATTTTCATCTCCTATAAAAGAAATGTATAAAAATATCATTTCTATGTAATAGTTTTTAATATCAATATTTTTATTATATTTGATAAATCGAATAACACAGGGATTTAATTTCTTTGTGAGTTTCTTTCCATTTTTTTAGTATTATAAAACAAATTCTACAAGGCAAATGTCTCTTAGTTATTGAGGGTGTTTTATATAATAGTCTATTATAAATTTGCACATGACATCTTCTGATTCATCTAGTTCATGGCTCAAGAGTGATTAAGGTTTTAGGATAGATGTGCATTCTTCTGATGGGCTTGTGTTTATGAATACACATTTTCTTGAATAGCTATTCAATGGAAATGAAAGACCTATGTGAAAACCTTATTGAGCAGACATTTGTTGTCTATTAAGAAATGTATTTCCTAGGCTATATATCATTTTAATAACATCTATGTTTGTTGTTTGATGTTCTTTATAGATTATTTTGAATTCTCTTATCATTTTCCTATCAAGTTTTATCATATAGGAAGTTAAATAAAAAGCTACAACATAATAATTTAATATGAATTGGTCATCTATATTTGCTTGAAATAGTTGGGGCATTTTCTTTGAAAAACTATTTGTCCATGCTTGTGATGGCATACATTTCAATAAAATTATTATTTGTCTAAGTGTTCATGAAATTTATTTTATGTTTTCACTTTCACTTATCTTTAATTCCACCAAAAACATGTCAAATGTAATAAAGGATTCAAAGTGTTTTCATTGAAAACTAGTAAAAATATGTTTTGAATTTATCACTACTTGCTCATTACTTTTATGAGATGGTTCAATAATAATTTTTATTTTCATTGGAGGGAAAGAAAAGTGGTGCCTACAATGAAATTTTCTCTTTTTATGACAACTCTTTGTATGGTGATGTTCGTGTAGTTTAGCTATAGTTATGTTTAAATTGAGTATGCCTACATACAAGATATATATTTATCTACAAAGTTTAAAATGTTAATATTTGTGTTTTTTCCATATATTGGTGTTGATTTTATACATAACACAAAAATGTGTATGTTGGTTTCCTCGACTTTGAAACTCAATAGTTAAAAAGTGATCTTGAATTAGTCCAAAAAAGGTTCATCTTTATATACCATTTTTAACATTGCATTCACTCTATGTCTATATAATCATGTACATGTAACTATGTCTTTCCTCGCCAAGTAACTATTGGTAATTATATGAAAATGATTAGTTTATTTTATTTTTTGTCTTTTTTGGTGTTTGTTGTGTAACTTGGATAATGTAGTTTCTAGTGTCTCCCAATTGTGTTCAACACTTGATAATGTAACAAATAATGTTGTCGGCCCCAATTGACAAGTCATTACAAATGTGTTTTTCTCAGTTATTGTGAATAATCTTAAGACATTCATATTTTATTGAAATTGATTATCATATGGTAGATTTAAGCAATTTTTTTGAATTTAGTTTGTATTTGACATCTTTTGATATTAGTTTTCTACCTTTTAATTGTCCTTTTATAATTTGTACCCAAATTATTACATCTACTAGTGATATAATAATTTTCATAGATTAAATAATAAATTTGTAATATGATACGCAAATACATGATTTGTATGTTGTAATTCCTATTGTGCAATTTTTGGATATGAAAATCATTTTTTTATATCATCATTGCAAGGATCACCATAAAAAAATGTTGGGAAATTCATCTCTTCAACAAACTTATCTTTGAATATTTCAAGTGCTTGTTGTCCTTTTGCTAGTGTGACTTGGATTATCTTATCTTGAAAGTCATGAATACATGTATAGTATGTGAACACCATGTACCATGGTCTCATTGGGCATTTTTTCTTCATCTTCACTAGTTGATTCACTAGTGTTAGGCGTTTGAGTATTGTGTGGATTTAATTTTTCATTAGCATTAATTAATTATTTTCAATGTTTTTTTATTCTCACATTTTATGATTGGAAAAATTTCCTCTTACATAATTTCTTTAAAGCATGCATGATGATGTTTCCACACACTCTCCTTTCTTGATATGCATTCTTGTATTCTAATTTTATTTTTAGTTCAATAGTTATTGTTGACTTTTCATCTAATGATCATGGTATTATATTTTATATTATGTCTATGTTAGATGGTATGTTAATATGATGGTATGCTTATAATTATACCAGTTAAGCCAATTTATGATTTTTTATATCCTAATTCTCTAATTGGTGAAAATGTAATTAATAGTGAGACAAGAGCTCTTCTAGGTCTATGATAATTTGTACATATGTCAAAGGTGTGTTTATATTAATGTAATCATGTGTTGAAAAATTTAGAATAAATCTATTTTATAGTGATTTATTTCATTTGATGCATATATATATATATATATATATTTTAAATATTTGATTGTTTGTTATCAACTTTAGATATGTGTCTTTTTCTGATTGCTTTAAAGTTGACATGTTATACTTAAAGTTTAGTTGCCCACAAACTATACATGAATGTCTTGGTGTGTCTTCAATGTCTTTTAAGTATTTTTTATTTTTGTAGAATGCATATATTGATTGTCATTTGTAACATTATTTACATGAGTTCATGTAATATGTTTGTAAGTGTAGATGAATGTTCTTGATTTACCATTAAAGATTAAGGTTTTTCCATCAATGTAATTATATTACATTGATTGATATTTAGTTTTCAATGGTTCATAATGAATGTGAAATGTGTTTGTTTAAAAAAATATGTTAAAAGTGATTTTTGGTCATAATAAATTGTAATACATCTTTTCCTATAGATTTCATAGTTACCGACCATAATTGGATTTTTACATTTAGTAATATGGATATCCATTCTAAGAAAATTCACCTCCTTCAATTTCACCTTGTTTGAATGGCATGCCCAAGTTGGCAATATATGCTTGCCAATTTTCAACTTTATTTATATTTTTTATTAAATTATCTTTGAGATTTATTTGTACATCACAAAGTGCCTTGCTATTTTGACATAGTATTGCATTACAAAATGATTGTGAAAGATAAAGACGTATACATTGTATGCCAAAATCCAAATTTTTTAATTGAAAAATGGAATTGAATAAGATTTCACCACATTTAGATGTGTTTAAGTTCAACCTAGATGACCCATATATTTACATTTCTTGCGAATCCAATAGGATTCAAGATCCATGCAAGTAATTGATAGTTGAGTATGTGTTAGTGGGGTAGTGTAATCATTTTTTTTGTAGTATAGTTGTTCATAATGGCCAAAAATAGGATTTATGTCATATAACAAGATTGAGTATGTATTTTTTAGACATTCTTTATTGAATCGAACGTAGTTATTTTTCCTTGTGAATGACCAAATGCATATTTGTATATTTAGACATCTATAAAGCCAATGTATGTAAAAGATATCACCCATAGTCTAGTTTCATTTTAGGGTGAGGTATGCAAGGTAAATAATCTCATTATATGGATATATGTTTTAGTGTCATGTATTCCATGTAATTTGTGAAACTCGTCAATGTCTAATTCTAGTTCTTATGATTTAAGAGCATTTGGATCCCCTGTATGTAAATAATTTAAGAAATGGTCAATAATGTCATTTATTAGTTCTAAATATGTATATTGAAAATGTAATATCATGTGAATTGTATCAAAGAGGCAATATCCAACATTGTAGTTGAATAATTAACCTCAAAAAATATGGTGTTTGGCCAAAGCATCGTTAATATTTTTATAATTTGGTTGTGTTGTTTGTTCATATTCATCTACAATTTGTGGGTTCAGTCAAATTTTCATTGTTGTTTCTTCTATGATATTTGATATTTGAATACATTTCCATTATTAATGCAATAAAACCAAGGATTTATATTGATGTAGATACCTTTACGTAGTGATGTAGCAATTTGATATCTAGTAAAATGTAGCCTTGAAAATCCATACAATGAAGAAAGTAGGAGGTTATTTCAGTAACAATTGAATGAAATGTTTCCTTTACTTATTACTAATGACTTTTGTAATATCTATTGCATTTAAGTGCATCTGGATACCCTATATATAAATAATTTAAGAAGTGGTCAATAATGTGATTTCTTAGTTCTAAAGATGTGTATTGAAAATGTAATAACACATGAAATATGTCAAAGAATAAATCTCCAACATTGTAGTGAATGATTAACCTCAAAAAAGATGGTGTTTGGTCAAAGTATCATCAACGTCATCGTAATTTAGTTGTGTTATTTGTTTATATTCCTCTATAATTATGGGTTTGGTCAATTTTTCATTTTTATTTCTTTTACTATTTTTATTTTTGAATGCATTGAAATTATTAACACAAAAAAATTAAATATTTATTTTAATGTAAATACCTTTTACGTGGCAATGTAGTAATTTGATTTCTAGTATAATGTAGCCATGAAAATTCCTATAGTGAAGAAAGTAGGAGGTTTTTTTAGTAACAAGCAAAAATAATGTTTCCTTTACTTATGATTAATGAAATTAGTAACATATATTGCACCATTGAAATAGTAACATAAAGAATTTGTAGAAATCAATATAAATTTTAAAAAAACTACTTGACAGTGTAAGCTTAAGAAATCTCTATATGAAACATGTATATCGCTTGAACCCTAAAATCATATGACATTAAAATATGAAAGTATATACATATACATATAATGTATATTTTTTAGTATAATAAGATGTATATATACATTGTTATTTAAATATATATTTGTAATTATAATATAACTAGTAAAAATATGTTAAATACATGTAGCTGAAATATGCCAAGAGATATCAATTTGAATGTTATTATTTTGGAGTTTTCATATACCACATTTATAAATGAGTCTCTAATGTTATTTTCATATATTATAAATTTTATTAGTATTTTAAGGGAAATTTTGTGGATAACTATCATTAAAAAAATCATAAAAAGGAACTTTGACCACCAAATTTAGATCCTACTTACTGTTATTACCTTTAGATTAGGTTTGATTTCTTAGTGTGAACTTTTAAATAAATTGTTTTTTATTTTCATTTTTATTAAAAATAATATTAAATATAAAATATTATATGTTACTATATATGTTGTTTATTAATACAGAGTAATATTAATAGTATTATAAGTTTTTATAATAAAATAAAATAAAGCAACCACTTAACCAGAGCACCATAATGTTAAAGAAATAAATTAAAAAATTGTCAAAAGTGTGCAAATTGGAATCCACCTTGCATGAGTAATACATGCCATGATAGTGCACATGGGTTTCTAACACATAAAATGATAGAGGAGCAACAATCAGTGTTTATGAAGGAAAATTGTAGTCAATGTCTTTTAAAAAAAGTTGAATAGAGTTATGAAAATGTAGAGGAGTATTTGGAGACTCATTTTAGGCTTACAAGGGAAGAAATCATTGTCTTATATAGGTAAGATATGAGACAGCTCAAAAGGATAAAAAATCCTCGTTTGAAGTGCATGTTGGTCATTAAGATACAAATATATAACAATGTAAAAATGTTACGAATGATGGTAGAAAATGTAAGTATGTGGAGTGTTTTTGACTTTAAAGGTTTTCTCTAGTTTTTTATAATGTATCTCCAATTTCATAGTGATCAATATATCTAATTGGAGAGTTATATTTTGATCTATATTAATACTTAAGCAGAATATATTTATAGAGTCATTAGAGAAGACAATTCAATCAATCCCTTACCAATGACTCTCAGATATGGAATTACTTGCTAGTGACCTCTATGGATCATTTTTGCAAGGGATATTAACATACAACATAAAATGCCCTCATTTTTCACAAGCCACAAGACTATCGATGCAAGGGGACAAAGAACTAGTCTTAGCAATGCACCTTGCAGAATGCTCTATAATGTAATACCATGTATATTCTTATTTTTAATATTTTTTGAAATTTGCTTAGCCAAATTTTTTTTTCAATTTTTTAAAAGTATTTTAGTTTTTTACTAGTACATTAAACCAAATTATATCATGTTACATATACCTATTTTAATTTAGTAATTTTTTATTTATGTTGTTATAATTTTAGGTCATAAAATTAAAAAAATTAAAAAAACATATGCAATTTTTTAATATATAATACCAATTGTTTTTAGATAGAATTTGTTAAATCTATTGAATTGATTTTTATTAACCTTTTTATCCTCTATTTTTCTACTTCTTTAATAAAACTAAATTTTTAATACTTATATTTTAATGCCTAAAGAGCACTGAATACTTACTAGTAATATTTTTATTTATATTTTTTCTCAATATTTTAAACTAATAAATACATTTTTATTTTTGAAATGATTATCTCATAATAATTTATTAATAAAAAAATAAATATTCTCAATATCATTGAAATAAAAATAGTTTGAACAAAAAAATCAAGTGTTACACATAGCATACATGACATCTAAGAGTTGTCCATATATTTAGAAAAATACAAAATGAAATAATGCATTTAGTTATGCTAACCCAATATGTGATATATGAAAATGCATTTATTGGAAAATGATAAATTATTTAAAATGTTTATACATATTGTTTGAGTCTTCTTTTTCCTTATATATTAAAAAAGATTCATGTATAATATAAGGAAAATCATATCTAAATGGACTATAAGAAATGGAAAGGTTAAAAAGAAAAAGATTTTTTAAAAATTATAAATAAATACGTAAAATAAAGAAAAGTATGAATTAAATTATTTTCTTTTATGATGGGTCTTTATAAAACATAATATCAATGAATGCAAATGAAAATTGTATGAATAATTTAAGAAGGAAAATTAACCCTGGCAAGGCTGATAATAATTTTTTATTTCTCTTGTATTGATAGTTTATGTATGGAATTGAATGTTTAGTAATAACAGATTTTCATAAATTACTTATCTTAAATTCATATAGTATATGTAGAGCATACATTTTTAATATGTATTATATTCATAGAGTTGGTGAGCAACGTACCAATTTCTACCTATAACACATTGGGACAGATGAGTTTGAACCAATGAAAATAAACAAAAATAGGAGTTCTAGTTTTTATTTAGATATAGTGGAAACTTATAACTTACATAAGTCATGCAATTTAATACACGAATGAAAATTACTCCAAAAAAACCAAGTGACCATTGACACTTTTTGAGTTATCTTTAGTAATCTCAACTGTATTGAGTTGTCTTTAGCCTAATCTCAACTATATTAAAGGCCTTGAAAATAATTTTAGGTGAACTTGTCCACAGTAAAATATAATTTGTTGAGTTATCTTCCATAATATCTCTTATAAATGTTCAATTTAATGTCCAATTTTCATTTTAAAATTTGGTTGAGAAGCTTTAACTTATTTTTGTGGAGATCGAGACTTTAATTTATAAACATAGAAGTCCTTTTTTCACCCTGGATGAGTTTTCCATATGTATTATGGATATATTTTTGCTTTTATTTTACTTTTATAAATGGGTTTTCTTTCATTAGCTATTGATTTCATAATGATTTGATGTGTAGTCTCAGTGTAGAATGAAATTAATGGATTACAAAGTTTAGTAACTAAAAAATAGTGGCGGTAGAGCAAAAAAATCTAAATTGAAGTTGGAACACATTAAAAGGGTACTAGTGCTCAATATTTTAAGCTTGGGCCTTAGCAGACAAACACAAAAATATTATTTTACTCGAATCAAAATTAATAAAAATTATAAAAAGGAACACTTAACATTGAACTTAAACTTACATTTTTGTGATGGTGAAATTTTTATTTTATCAAGTTTAAGTCATGGTTAAAATAACAAATACTATTTTTATTCTATTGATTCATTGTATGTAAGTATAAAAATCCAAAGCTTCTGGCCAAATGCTTCTTATGTGATGCATGTCATTAATACTTACGAATGTGAAGTTACCAAAAAAATAAGCTTTCATGTTTTAAAAAATAAATATAGGACCACTCGCTCATTAGTCGCCAAAAAATATGAAAAAATTGTAAACACCCTAAATTTATTAAGTGATGCGGTATTTTAGATCCATAAATATAGAGTAAATTATTTAATTCTCTGTACACACATATTTAAGGTAATTTTTTATGCATATACGTTATGAGGGAAATTTTTATTTTAAAAATTAAAAAAAATATGTATCAAGATAAATAAAAAAATTGTCATATTGATTCTTTTAGCTAATAAAATGTCAAATAAATTATTTTTAATACTTTTTATTTACCAAAAAATTCTCATAAATGAATATAAACATTTAAAATTTCATTGTTAAAGAAAAAATTATTGCTTTTTAATTGATCCATTGACCAAAATTAACTACTCCAAAAAATTCCTATAGTTCCTTGTTTTGGCAGGTACTAAAAACAAAGAAAATTGGCACATCATTACTGCACCAAAACACACAAAATTTGAAGGAAAAATAAACTCATGGAAAACAAATGTTACCCATTCTTTGAGTGGAACTGGACTATTGATTTTTTTAATTTGATTAGGTAAATAAAAAGGTTTTATAAGGATAATTCAACCATATAAGTTATCCAGTATCAAAACATAGCATATAAATCCCCAAGGGTTAAAAAACACAATACATCCAAAACAAAAATAACTAGCTGAAGACTAGTGCAAAAGAAAAAACAAAAAAAAAAAATTAATTACTTGAGGAGGGTAGTTTCCTCTGTGGGTACCTTGATGGCATCTTTTGCCTCTACCTTATCCATCAACTTATTTTTGATGATCTTTTCCTGAGTTTTATTACTTGGGCCTTCAACAATGTCCTTTGGTAGAATCATTCTTGTCTTCTTTTGAGGCTCCTTCTCTGAGATATTATTGAGGGGGTTCACATTGAGGGGTTTTTAGGAAGGTTTTGGAGTGATATAAACTTATGCCTTCTCATCATGATATCTATGGGGAGGAAACTTTTCCTCGTTGAGCCGTGTAAAAGCTTGTAACATTTTTGTATCTTGTTAAAAAAAATCCATTCCTTAATCAGACTAGGCATACCTTGTCCTACTTCATGAATTTTACCATTAAAGTCCTCAAATTGTCTCTTTTTATTATTGTTTGATTTATAAAAGGGGGAATTTAATTTTATATAAGATTCTACAACATCCCTTGCATCAAAAATAGTAGGTTTGGGTTTGTTTACAATAAGCTAGAGAGGAAGATCCCTTGTGAGGCTTTGAGAATTAGGGATTATAGGGGAAAGAATATGAGGAGGCCAACGGGGGTTTGTGGTTAGGTCTTATTTGGGGGATTCCTCCTCCATATAAGACCCTCCTAGCAGGACTTCCTTCTTATACAGTGTCTCACCATGCTTCACAAGTAAGAAGATAAGCCCTTGGTGGATGATGGAGTTCGCTTCATTAATTTGAAAATCAAGGGATGTGCTTTCTAAGGACTTCATCAAGTAATAAGGTAGACTAATTTTAAAACCTTTAAAATGGTTAAGGATAATAAAGTGGTGTGAGAAAATAAGAGTATATTTACTTTCCAAAGTAAGGTATTTCATGATTTGAAGGCACACCTCTAGCCATTGCTTTGGCAGGTCCATTCATGAAAAACCTTTTTTTATCAGTTTTCAATGCCTCATTCATCCTAAAAAAGCTCTACATCAGCTCCATACTATTTTATTTATCCTTTAATGCTTTTAAACCCTCTCATGACATCCCAATTACCTCTCCAATAAGTGCCTCAATGACACTGATTCTAAGACTTCTTATCTCCATAGTTCTTTTATTCCATGCTATAAAAAAATCCTTAACAAGGTCTGTGTCATGCCTTATGATTCACTACATGTATTATATCAGACCTCTCTTTCATAGATTCTAATAGACCTTCTTATTATATCAAATTTCCATGCATGATGTCAGCTCAAGCTTTTCTCAATCTCCCCCCATTCTATGTTGGCATGAGAGAAAATTGTTTAAATTGTGATAGTAGTCCGCCTTTTCCAAGTTAAGATTGTTATTCATGAAAATAAAGGGAATTAATGAGATATATTTCACTTGACTTTAAGTAATAAACTCCTATGCATAACTATAATGAATTAACATGATTTTTGAAACATGGTGAACCAAATGTGAATTTCACGTGTGTGACCACCACCGCCACAACCTAGGACATGATGGATTCATTTTGAATTGCCTTGGTGATGTGTAGTGGGACATAGATAATTTTTTGAGGCCCCCACATTTTTTTTGAAAACATCTCAAGTAGACGCCATGTTTAGGTGAGACCCAAGGAGGCAAGGTTATCTCTTGACAAATGGAAAACAATCATGATAATGGAAGAAATAATGAAGTTAAGGAAAAATGGTACACCCTGACTAAAGATATCATGAGAATAAGGAAAGTGTCCCATTCTTGTGAAGTCTAAAAAATCATAAATTACAAGTGGCAAAGATAAATCAAATATTAAATTAATGGCACACCCTGACTATTGATTTTTTGAAGCCCCCCCAACATTTTTTTTGTGAAAAAAATATCAAGGAGATGCCACATTTAGGTGAGACCCAAGGAGGTAGGGGTATCTATTGAAAAATGGAAAACAATAAAGATAATGGAATCAATAATGAAGTTAAGATAAAATGGTATGCCCTGACTAAAGATATCATGATAATAAGGAAAGTGTTCCATTCTTGTGGAGTCTACAAAAACTAGAAATTATAAGTGGCGAAGATAAATCAAAGATTAAAACTTATGAGTAGAATCATGTTTAGTATTATCAAATTTATGCTAATTGTGATTTGAAATTATGAGAATAGTGCTGAAATGACATTATTAGTCTCGAAGGGGTAACTTAAGGAATCATTTTTTTTAAAATTCTGATTAATCTACCATTTTACACTAATCAAAATCTATTATTTTTTATGCATTGAAAAAATTGAAGATTTTCAATAATCAAATTACAAATTTATCAACAAAAATGTGAAAATAATAATAATTATCTATGTTTTTATTGGTTAAAACCCTATACATATTATTATAGGGCAAAGTCATGACATAATGAGTAGTACCTATCTGATAGTGCCACCATTGATGTGTCAAAATTACTAGAATTCCCATATATTAACATTAATATTTGATAATTGTTTGCCTCAAATCAAAACAAATATATTAACTATTTAAAATATATATGTCTCTCTTAATGGGGGTATATGAATTCATAAATGACATAATTTTTAATCTTATCATCTTGGTCTTGGGTTTTGTATAGGGTTAGGAGACTTCCATTCATGGCTTCGACAACAAAGAAGTGATTGATAACAAATATGATAACAACATCTTAATCTTATCAACTGCTATTATGGTGAAGGTGGTTTATATGCCTTCCACTCATCTACTAATAGATAAGAACATCT
This sequence comes from Torreya grandis, assembly GCA_037957365.1. NCBI lineage: Eukaryota > Viridiplantae > Streptophyta > Pinopsida > Cupressales > Taxaceae > Torreya > Torreya grandis. The sequence goes on from JARHVA010001411.1 coordinate 1,821,044, forward strand.
TCACTTAAGGATTGCTTCTCTACAATGTTGTGGTGAACTATGAGATGCCTTGTTTTCTGCATTTTTTCTTTTACAAAATAATTTGTCAAGGTATTTCAAATGCAAAGTTATTTTTAATTTTTTAAACTACTCTAATGTATGCAAATATTGTAATGATAGTTACCTGCTAAAAAAATATGATTTTATTATTTGATTCTTATTAAGTTGATTGCTCTACTTGCATATATAATTATTGTAATTACTTATGGATTCTTATTGTTATTATTGTAACCCCTGTGTCAGTGTACTACTTAATACATCAACACAAACAAAAAATTGGAAAATTTTAAAAATTTCTAAAACAAATATAAAAACACATACTTATAAGATATGTAATATATAATGGGTTTTCCATAATTACAACACATTGACTATTGTATTGTATTTTAGATATTCAATAATAAACCAAACCAAAACAAAAATATATATTTGAAGTCAACTTCAAGATGGGTTAGTAACAATAATAAAAAAGGAGAAATAAAATTGCATAAGCACCACCTATCCCTTGCTAATTTGCATAAATTAGCCTAAATACTTCTACTAAAAGTATATTTGACTTATAACCATAGCCTTCCATGAAACCACTTCTGCAAATTGCATTTTATTAAATGTTTATGGTGTATTTTATGAGAAACCATGTTTTGCATACCCTATAACCTTGGCACTCCAAGAGATGACATCTACTCGACACATTTCATTCAAAATCCTTAAATCATCACCAGGGAAACCATTATGTGTATATCTTGAAGGCATAGCATTCCATGAAACCACTTTTGTTTTAGGCAATATGTCAAACACTTCACAGGCCTTGTGTATGATTCCAAATTTTCATTGGTATTACAAATAAATATCTACATGGTTTAAAGACACTTATTGATCTATTAGCCATGTGGTTATTAATATTTCCATGTGGATCTGTAAGTTAGTGACTCTTCCATTTTTTAAATTTTTGTTCATGCAACAAAACAAGGTTTAAATAATAGTCATTAATTATATTTAGAAATAAATTATAATAAATATATTTTACTAATGATATATTACCTATTATATTATCTAATATTTATTTATATTATATTATATATTATTAAATAGAATATCTATTTAAAATAGAATTATTATAATACCTTAATTTTTTTATTTTACTATACTAATCTAATAATATAATGATATTACCTATTATATTATTTAATTCATATTTATATTATATTATATATTATTAAATGGAATATTTATTTATAATATAATTATAAAAATATATTAATTTTTTAATTTAATATAGTAATATAATACATATTACATAGGGTAATATATTATTAGTAAATATATTTATCAAATATATTTCTAAATAAAATTTTAATTGTGCAAAGGTGCTCTATCATTTGTACATTTGATCCATTGATTAATTTGTACATAATTTTATAACCATTATATAAAATAAAAATCTATGGGCATCATAAAAACCTCACAAGCAACTGAGGATCGATTCTTGACAATTTCACAATGTCAATTTGTTAACCAAAAATATGAAAAATGGCATTTATTTGTGCTTTGATTGGGTAAAATTATTGAGACATTATTAAGGGGAATTTTTTTGACATCATGCACAATACCCAAAGGAGAGTAAACACATTGTCAAGGAGTAGGGTGCAAGGCTCAAGAAATTGTGATCTAATTTAATTGCTTCAATTCTTGAGGCATGTGAATGAGAAAATTAGAGAAAAATTCTATTTTTAACCTGAATATATTTTAGTATATTTATGTCATAAGAGAGCAAAACTGATATCAATTAATTTGGAGAGTCTACAGAGTTTGGTATAGAATTTTTTTTCACGGTTTTAATATTTGGTAAATATGGGTAAATTTGGTAAAAAAATTTGACGTAAAAGGTTATTTTTTAGGTTTTCCACAAACATATTCCTTTGGAGGATGTTGATCTTGTCTTTAGGCCACTTTAATAATTACCAAATCATAGCTGTACTACTATAAGTAGTTATGTCAAATGAGAGGATTTTAGATATTTGGGATACTAGCTATTGCATATGATGGTAATAATTTGTTTTACTCAAAATAAAAAAGATCTTTGATTGTTATAATGTATGTGATATGTGATTGATTTAATGTTATGATGATCTATATTAAAATTTAGCTCGAAGCTTATATGCATTTTTTTGATGAACTTGGTGATCCTAATATTTCCCTACCAAATGGTCATCATGTGCCTGCACTTTTTGACCTTAAACCAGAGAGTAATTTTAGAAAACTTGTTCTTATGAATATGCATCTATTTTAATAGGAATTTCCCAAAATTGATTTCACTATCTAGCATTATTATTTGGTACTAGACCTACCTATTCACCCTTCATATTTAAAAATTAAGGATGACTCCTGAGCTTCTTCAAATGTTCATTCTAGAGCATACAAAGAGGCATTACCTACAACTTGGACTTAGACTCTAGGTTTTTTTATCCCTTAATTATAATACTGGCTTTTTTGCTTTTATGGAGCCTGAAAGTTTTTGATGGCTAGGTTTTTCATGGGTTATGGTTAAAAATATAAGAGGATAATAATAAAATGTTGGATGCATTATCATCATGTTTTCTTATAATGGATTTTATTGTACCTAAAAATTATAACCCTATTGTATTTAATCCTGGTATCTTTTTGGCCCTTATGGAACCTAATTTTTTTTGATGGCTGGATGTTTTTTAAGATAAAGTAGACATTTATTTAAAAATATCTAAACTAAATGAAATTATAAATTTCTTTTTCATATACGAACAAATATTTTATTTATTTTTTGACTTTTTTGTTAAGAATACACCTTTGATGTAATAGTTTAAATTTATTAATCTCTATAAATATATATCTGTGTATAAAATATTTATTAATTTAAATTTAACATTCTTTCTAACATTTCATTATGAAACTTTTGAAGTACGGATGAAGAATTCAAATTTGCTCAAATCGATAGGTTATGAAATAATGCAACCTTATTACACCATTTTCAAACATAGAACTAGTATTGGTTTGTATTATCCTATTGCCAATGGATGGATCATGAGCCATATTATAACATATTACACTAGATCTCGTTAATGAAATCATCATTCCTTTATATCCATGAAAAAAAGGAACTGTTCTTGAACTAATTTTGGTAAGCATAATAGATCTTTGAAGAAGATTCAATTCAATGGCTTTCTTATCCAAAAAAGCTTCATTCATTTCACTAATACATTTTTACCTTTTTTTACTTCAATGTGTTAAAATAAATTTGAAAATAATGACATGATAAATAATTTTCCCCTTATATATATATATATGTATGTATGTATCTATATACCTGGTCTTAAAATGATGTTAGATTTATACTTTAATGTTTTCAATGGACATGGTATTTAAATGTTTATCATTTCAATTATTGTGCATTTGTATATTGTTATGGTATTCTTACACTATGGGAAATGAAATGAAATAGATAAATGTTAAGGTTTAAATACTAATTTTCAATGGCTTTGTTTCTTAATGCTATTTTCAAACCCTTAGTCTCTAGTTTTAATAAAAGTTTTTTTTTACTCCTCCAATGTCACACCTAATTTATGCATACTTGATTTGATCATTATGGTTTGTTCAATTAGAATTTCATTAGAATAATTGTAAACTAATTTAATTTATGTTTATAAACAACTAATTATTTTCTATAGGTATAATAACATTTGTTACTATGATGGACTTTAGATTACATTTTGTGAACAATGTCATTTGACTAGTTTTTTTCATTGCCAATGCTTAATCTGATTTTTTGAGAAGCTATGGAATTTAAATCACTATTCTAAACTAATTTTGCATTTATATTCACATATTTTTAATGGCCATGTTGTTAAATTGTTTCTCATTTTTACTAATTATTAAATGGAACCAACAAATGTTAAAGTTAAATTCTTTCTTTTCAATAAATTTATTTCTTAATGTTATTTCGAGATCCTTACTATCAAGGTTTAGCAAGTTTTTTTTTCACTACTCTAATTTCACACCAAATTCATGCATGGTTATTTTCACAGTGGGTTTTAAATTACATTTTTATGGTCAATTTAAACTAATCTTGATTGGGAGATGAGATGGTTTTCAGTTTTTTATTTTTTTTAATATTTTTGAACTAATCCCAAAACAATAGTGCACAGTTATTTTTGGAAAAGCTCCAAACTTCAGCATCGGTTTACAACTAGCTAAAATCTCTATAATTTTTTTATCAACTTAGATTGACTCCAAAAATATCTAACAAAAAATGCTTTCTATATTATATTTGTGGGCCAAGTAGTGACAACTAGAAATCTCAAAACCAATAATGATTTTTTTACAAAATAATTAGAATAATTTTCAATTCTACAACATCTTCTCAATGTATATGTGAAAGACTCAATTGTACATTGTTGTTTGTTTTAAAAATAAATAAATAGATAATTTTATTAAGTTATCTCAAAATATCCTTTTTCTAAAATGTTTTAGATCTTTTTTTGATAAAATTCAAAATTTATTATTCAAAATCTTTAAAAAATGAACTTTTCTTACTTCCAATTCACACATCACATATTTGGTATAATTTTATATTCTTCAAGTATCTATAAAATGACTACAAAATATGTTCATCAATAATAATAAATAGTTCAATTTATGCTATCCAACTGACATTGCTTATTTTATCCTCTTCCAAAATCTCATATTTTCTAACCCTATAGGGACTTCCCTTGTTGATATCAAGAGAGGAAAAAAGGTATGTGAAATAAACATGGATCACATTGTCTCTTGTCCAAATATGGGGACAAAAAAATAGATTAATAAAAAATAAGATAAAGGCAAAAAAGTGAAAGATTTAAAAGATATAAATATTTAAATTTTTTAATATATTTAAGAAACTAATTTTTAAATTTTCATTTCAATCTCTCCATGAGTACATATGAATAATATTTTTTTTCTTCTAAAAATTTACAATTAATAGATTATTAAAAAATGACCCTAAATTCTCAAGGAAACTTTGTTTTTAGTGAGAAAAATATGGTTATTGGGTGTGTGCACAGAGTTAGGGGATAATTTTATGGACATTTCCAATAATGTGTATGTGTTATGAACATAATGTGTATGCATTATGTCCATAATGTGTACAGGTTATTTGAATTTTAGGTTTATGGATATCAATCCATAATGTGTACACATTATAAATGTTGAAAAAAGTTCTTAAAAACCCACCTAAGCCCCTAAACCTCTCATTTTAATTTTTCCTTTGAGTTTTCTTGTGCCTTCACGTGATTGCATTTTGATCTACTAGGTGTGTTGTCATGTGATCTTCATTGGAAAGTTAAAAACCTCACTATGTTGATGATGCCACCATGGAGAGGAGGTAAGCAATAAAAAACTAAACCTAATAACCCTATTTTTTTGTATTTTGTATTTTCATTATTTGATGGATAAATTATGTTTTTTAAATAGGTAGCTCTAGTGCAAGAGGCCACCCTATTAACCATCCTCCTAACCCTCCACCTACCCTCCTCCTAACCCTCTACCTAACCATCCTATCCCTCTTATAGTTACACAATATCCCCCAGGTAGTTAGGAGGATATAAATTCACATATAATGGAAAAAAATTAAAATTGAGCAAATAATTCAGAGAATGAAGGACCCCACTTCCACCAACACCCACCACACCTGTCTAACCAATACCCTAGAGTTGATATTAGGTGAATTTAACTTAGTAACGAGTTGAATTAACAAATGAAAATCATACAAGGATATATTTAGGGATTAATATGCTAAAAAATTATCAACATAAGATGTGAATAACAAAAATATAACAAAAGATAAATTTTTTGCCTTATTCATCAACCCAGCCACTAATGCACCATTTCCATTTAATGCTAAATGTTTCCCTATCCATCGATACCAACATAACTTGATTAAAGCAAATTTATGGGATCGACAGTGGATGGTGTTTGATTATCCACCATGTAACAACCAAAAAGTCCCATTGTATTTTTTTAGGAAACTCTACTATGATTTTATCTTAAATGAGATTCTAAACTATTTTGACTATGGTGAGTTTTAGGGCTGAGGGAAAGGCTCTGCATAGGATAAACTAGGTGCGCATCATGCACTTAATCAAATTATAATGATGCCTACCCAAAAACCACTTCATCTTTAAATCACCTCTATGGTGAAGGATGTTATGGAGATTGACACTCTACATGCACTTAGTGCACTAACTAATACACTTATTTAGCATACAAGTATGATTTCAAAGAGTGATGATGGAGATACTCCACATAATGTTCATACTTGACCCCACCCCTATAGATATTGAGGTGTTATATTAACTAGACCTTTAGATGATGGTGGTGGTGCTTTATAGGGCTTGGATGATATACTCTTAACTAATGAGTTTTTGGCATGCACATTTGGTGTGCACACATCGATCACTACACGAATGCAGGTATGTTTTATATAAATTTCATGTTAAATTTAAGTTATATTTATAAATTTAAAAGCTAAAAATTAATTCACACATTAATTGAATAATATATATGTAATTTTTATGTTATAGGAGGTGCCTTCATTATCACAGTCCACAGGTGCATTATTTTATCTTACTTGACCTATGTTTATATTTATGGAGCCAACTAGTGGGCCATCCACTACTACATCCATTCATGTTAGTACAACACCATTTACATATACAAAGGTAAAATTTTGAGTTAATATTTTACTCTATGTGAATTTTATCTATGTATATTTATTCTTATACTCAAGTTAAATTTATCTATCAAGGATCTGAAAATTCAAGTATGCTATTATTAAATACACTCTTGGTTTAATAAAGGATAAAAATTTGCCATATATCTTTACTATTTTATAGAAAACTAAGAAAAAATGTTTGTTTAGTTGATGATTGGAGTAGACACTTCTCCATCACTACCAACTGAGATAGACATAGGCATTACTGCTACAATGTGATCTGCATAGGCATTTACAGAGGTACATATTAACTTGTAATTTTGAATTATAAAAATAAATTTATTTTATTAATTTTACTATATGTATTTGGGAAAATATAATTGATGTGAATGTATTGTGTATGTAGGGTTGTCATATGACATATAATAATCTAATTTAGATGATTACTATGTCACTTCCTCATGTTTCTTCATCACTTCACATGCTTGTTCATGTAATTGAACTTGTCACTGACCTAGTTGATCTTCAAAAGCAGATTGAGTAGGACCATGAGCTTGTATTAAGCACATGTTTAAATGATGTTTTTATTATAATTTATAATTAATGTATTAACTTTATTTAATGTATAGTATGTTATTTTTATAACAATATTTGTATTTAAATAGGTTCAACTACAAGTGAGCTATGAGTGTAGGGCCCATAGTCAGACATTGAAACAATCCAAGGCATTCCAAAGATCTCCACTTATAAGTAAGGCATCCCAAGGAGAGTCTTATTCAAGGAAGGCAAAGAGATCAAGGTTATGTTATGATTAGGATGTCTTAGATGATGTATTTTTTTATGCCTATATGGAAATGTATAGACTTTTGTCATAGTATGCATACATGACATTCACCCAACATTAGATACTATGTTGTTAGATGATGAGATTTTTTGTATGCCTATATGAAAATGTATGTATTATTTACATTATATGTCTATATGACATTCACCTAACATTCTATTATGTTTTTATTTTGTATGACTTTATGGGTTTTATTATTATTGTATTAAAATATTTTTTATTATTATTTTGTATGCCTTTATGGTTTTTATTATTATCAATAATGAAATGTCATGTTTGACCATTGATCCACATTTTATAATGAAACACTATTTATAATTATATTAACATGTAGTGTAATGTTTCAAAATTAATAAATAATATCAAATTATCTAGTTTCAAAGTACTTATACCCATTTATTCAAGCTATGTAAGTGAAGCAGTAGCCTCAACTAAAAGATCTAAGTTTGTACATATTAGTCAAAAGGAGTCAAGTAGGTCATATTATAGTCAATAAGAATACTTTTTATGCTTTAATATAGCATGTATGGTTATGTTTAAATGATTTAAGGTATTTTGGGGCCCTTAGATAGGTGATGTCACTTGATGGATCTTTCCTTCTTAATTCTCTTATGGGAAACCTGCAACTTTGGAGACAATCAATTTAAGTCTTGATAAAAACACTTTACAACTTGGAAATCTATGTTTTTGAATCAATCCCTCTTGTATACTAATGAAAGGCTTATGATAATATCACTTGACTCATATAAGTTCTTTATATGGGATCAAACATACACTAAGACACTTGATAATCCAAAACCTAAACTCTGTCTTAAGACTGCTATATGATCATTTTAGAATAATTAGAACTTACTACTGATGTTTATGAATCTTTCAATCCTTAGATAGTATATTTAAATTCATTTATATATATATATATATATATATATATATATATATATATTACCTCTATTACGAATAAACCAATCTCCATTCATTGGTTTCTTAAAAAGATCAATTTTTGTGTTTTAGGTCTCTAGGCCTAATTGGCTCTTAGTAGGTCAAATCACTTATTAGGTTATTTATCCACCTCAAAAGAACTTACTCAATAGTTTTAAATGATAAAAAAAAGTATCTCAAGTCTCAAAATAAAATTATTGACTTCATCTACAAGAATATTCATCCAAAACTATTCTTGCATGTCTTGACAGATCAACACCTAGAAGAAACACTGTCACAATCCATATTTTCTTCTTTCATAGGGTTTCCTTCATTAAAATAAATCTTAAAATAGTTTTTATAAATTATCCTTAACCTTCCTACAATTTTTGGTTGAATTCAACTAGTTTAAAACAAATATATGAGTCTTTTAATGTCACTAACCCCCATTTTAGGGTTAATTTGAGTTTTAGAAGTTGGGAACATCTTATTGATTATTCATACAATATAAGACTTATCTAATCAATATAACACTTTAAAAAGACTCTTATAAGACTCCTTAAACTAACACAATATTAATTTATAATCCATTCATGATTTTTCATGTGATATAAGTGAGGAAAAAGACTATCCTCAAATAGAAAATAGGGGTATTATGTGTTACACCCCAATTTTCCTCTAGACTTATAAATCTATTTATTACTGGTTCTATGGTTATTAATTGGTTTAATTGATGTGTTAAGTAAATGGATTAGTTATATGTTGATTATGGATAATGTTTATTACTTATCTTAATGATAAGGTAGTTAGTTATTTGTATTGTATTATGGTACATTTTGATCATGATTACGTAGTTTATTTAGTTACAATAGTTTATTATAATTATGTCATGATTTTGTTGAACCACTAATTATTTGTACTAAGTTGTATGTAGGATGGAGTCCACCCTCATAACTATGACCGAGGGAGTGTATTACCAGAGAGGATGGTGTAGATAGAGACAAGTGGGGGAGGAGAGAATGAGATATGAACCTATTGATGCTTCTAATTACTCCATAGAGCGTTCCTTAGTTTTGATGAACACTTCTCATTTTAAGATTAAAAGAATCCAAGGCATGAGTTGTATTTTGTGACAAGTAGTGTGTCTTTGGTGGAATAGTTGGAAAAGTATGAGAGCTTCTCATAAAATTTGTTTGATATGGTGGTTGGGAGCCACTAGGGTTTAAGTCTTTGTAGTCTTGTAGTCTTCTGATCAAGATTTCTAACTCTAAGCTAATCTAAGTGGATATTTATAATGATATTTAAAAAAAAGTGAGCATTGATAAAAAAGAAGTAAAAGGTAGGGTAAGGAAGAGAAAAAATGTGATTGTAATCATTAGTCTTAAACATAATGACAAAGTTCTATTCAATTTGAGAATACATTTAACCAATAGTGATGCAACATATCATAAGCTCAAGCTTCACCAAAGACCAAGCAAGATTCAAAGGAAAATATAAAGATCATGAGTAAAATTAAAGATTAATTAAATATTTTTCTATGTTAATCTGAATTTCATAAGAACATTCAAATGCAAAGCAAATAAAATTAAGTAAACTTAGAATCCTTCAACTAGTCTAGCATATCACAAACTAGAAACCTCATGAACATGAAATATAGGTCATCTATCCAAGAACCATTTAAATATAAGACATCCACCTATAATTAAGAGAAAGTATAAATAATGTAACACAATGAAGGACAATCTTTGTAGAATTCAAATTATATTAATTGCTCTAGTATAAAATTTGCTCAAAATCTCTCCCTTTAAAAATGGTAACACTTGCCTATTTATAGAAGACATAGGCATTGTAACAATCATATTTATTTCAAAATTTTACAAGAGGTAAGGACAACTATAGTTTTACAAATAACTATATAGTACATATGGTTGTTAGGTGCCTATTAGATCAAAAGACTAATATATGCTAACAAACTAGAATATATAGTATACAAAAGAATAATATTGACTTTGTTCTTGGTCTGGTGGGCCCCCTTGATCACTTAGGCTGAAGGAAGTATTTCACCCTAGTGTATTTTTATTTGATTAACTCAAAATCCACTATGGGCTTCATTATACTCTCTTTTTCCTGTTCAACCGATGTATCATATTCTTTATCACTTTTGATGGTGACCTCTTGTAAGCACCTTGCTTCTGCTATCTGCTCTCCTATAACAAAGATGACATTAAATACCTTTGAATTATATTTATTAGATTGGCCTTGGTTTCATCTTTGATTCCTTGGATGAAGGCTTTGACTCCCTACTATAATTCCATGTCATGCATTAGGTTGATGGTAGTAGGTTGAGAAGGGGTCACCAACAAGGTTCTTAGTAACTTCTCAATTCTATTCACCAAGTCTATTTCTTCCTCCATAAAGTCATTGGCCTTGTTTTAACATGAAATTAATTCTTATATCTGATCCACTAGGATCCCTTGAATGTCATTCAATTACCTTTCTTTAATGATCTTGAAATCTAGGGGTTGTTTGGTGATGTGCACTTTGATCAACTCTGTCACTTGGTCTTTGGATTCTTGCCATTGCTGTATCAATGTTTGTGCCTTCTTGGAATGAATTTACAAGGTATTAATCCTAATATTTATGGATTTTAACTATTTAAAGGTATCTAGGAGGTACTTATTTAACATCTTTAACAAGTCCTCCAGAATTCATAGTGAGACTTGGGCCTCCAAGTCTTTCTTCTCTTTCTCCAAGTTCAAGGTTCTTTGCTTCATTCCTTGAATTCCCACCATAGCCATTGATAATTGGGATTCCACCAAAATTATAATATCTTCTTGATGAATGGGGGGCTCCCCTGTTGCCTGTCTTGGACTGGAGTGAGTCCTGTAAATGGTTCCACTCTTTTGTTCACTAGGTCCTTCAATTTTGGCACTTGTTGCTAAGGTAGTTGTTGTTGAGGTGGACCTTGAGGAACTTATGATGGACCTGAAGTGGAAGGTAAGATGTGGTATTTCAAGGGATTCATTTCCCATCTTTTTCCTTATGGTTTTTCTTCCCTCCATAATCTATGTTCTAATTTGAATCTATGCCCCTTAAACCCATCCAACGCTTCTTCAAAGTTGGATACCTTTATGTATAAGTGGTCATATGGACCCAATTGATGTTCATAAGGAACCTTATGTAGTTTTTTGGATTGTATATGGGAGATAACATTGCCATTTTGATCCCATATCTTGAGGTCATCCAATTGGAAGTAGAATGTCTCTCTATTCCTTGTTAAAATCTTCAGTTACTTCCATCCATGAATCATTGTCTTCCCAATCAGATATGGGAAGAGATGTAGGATTCATTTCTTCTTCTCTCTAAATACATGGTCTATACCATGGAGTTCATGAGCTATCTCTTACTTGAATAGCTTGATTGGGACATGCACTAGTAGCCTATTGGGTTGAGTCTAACAACCTTCAATTTTAATGACTATAGAATCAGGATAGATCCATATGTCACCAATGAGATCCAAAAATTTCCTAATGAGGTGGTGACCCCTAGGCATTAGACTTATAGTAATTATCCCAATTAGAGTGGGATATATACAATCACAAATTAATTACATGTAGTCTCTATACTTGAATATGCACAATTTGGAGTTATGGTGAGAAATGGTAATCTTGCTATGAGGGGACCAATTCTAGATGGAAGAGAAGTAGGTTGAGGCCATAAAGGCATCCAAAAAGTAAGACACCATTATGAACAGTTGGCTTATCTTCCTTTTAATTCCATTGAACTATCTCCCTAGATGGATACTTATCATTTCTCTAATAGGTGGAGTCAACTTCTTTTCTATTATGAAATAGACATAGGAGACCCACCTGGGGTCAACATAGGATGTGATTACTACTCTAGAAACCCTATTCAACAAATTCATGATGATTCTAATCCTTTCCCTAAATTATACAATTAGGATTTTACCATCATGGTTTCTCATTACATGAGTTCCTCCATCTAACCATGGTCCTAAAATATTATCTAAGTCATTCTTATTGGTCCATTCCTTGATTATAGGGAGGTCTATGTGAGTCATGGGAAGCTTATAATAGCCTTAAAAATATACTATAGATATATAAAAAACCCTCTTTGATGTACCCTCCTTAATTATCTAGTCTCCATGTACTCTACAATCAATAAACATAAGAACTAGGATATTGACACAATGGATTACCTCTAGTTTGGTAGCTACGAGGTGAAGTCCAGACATCTAAATTACCATGAAATCTTCATGTCTCCTCTGAACTACAAAAATTCATTGCTCATTTGGGGCTAAGGGTTGTAAGAGGTCAATTGCAAAGAAGATTTCAGACCAATTTTTCATATCATTATTCAAGGCTCCTATGTCCAATTCAGTGTCTTTGTAACATCTTCCTTCATTATCAGTTGACAAGTAAACCTCTACCTCATCTCATCATTGTTATCTTGCTGTAGCCATAATTACTCAACTGGTTTGATTTCTCTTTAACTATAGGATTTTGTTAAGTCTTTTCAATTCTTCTCATAGTTAATTTTAGCTCTTTTGAAAGTAATTGTGGCTCAGTTGAATAAGGAATAGGGTTTTACATTGGTGATCTAGGTTTATTTTAGCTTTAATGGTGGAGGTGGTGAATTCATAAATTCACTCATGTTACTCCCATGAAAGTCCTTTCTGAAGCTATCCATTAGTCTTTGAAAGCTTCCTTCATTTTGCACCATTGAATTGGATCTACGAGAGAGCATGGTCCATTGATATCAATCCATGAAGTATTTTATGATTGGTCACCTTCATTATGATTTATCTAGTTGAAAAGTCTTCAGCCATTTTGCACCATCGAATCAAATCCTACGATAAATCATGAGCCATTAGATTTTCAAAGATGCACACAAAATAAGTATCGAGCTTGATAAAACCTAGGTTAAAAGTCTTCTACTAAGTTTTCATGTTAAAAAGCAAAGGGGCCTTTTAAAGGGTTGAGAGATACATCCCTTTTCTAGGTTTGAAAGTTTAGACTATGTTAAATTTGATGGCTTCATAAATGTCAAAAACATCCTTATGGACGTTGAATGATGAACATAAGATTGTTAAATTTAATCTCATCTAATATACTTAACTATCTTAAATTTGACGTCCTCATGAATGTCAAAAATGTTCTCACAAACATCAAATGATGGGTGTGAGGCTATCAAATTTAATCTCATCTAATGTACTTAGAGGGCTTAAGATTAAGCCTTACAATTATGTTGTGTTGAAAAACACATTATTCTTTAAGATAAAAGTATGATCCTTGGGCCATACAAGATCATTTAATTCATTTTTGATTGGTTACTTAAACTTTGATTAGGTTGAAATATTTCAGCCATTTTGCACCATCAGATCAAATCCTATGATGAAGCATAGACCATCAGATCTATGAAGATGCACATGAAATAAGTCTTGAGATTTTATTAAAAAATTTTTGGTTAAAAGCCTTTATACTAAGTTTTCATGTTAAAAACACAAAGGGGCCTTTTAAAGGGTTGAGAGATACATCCATTCGCTAGGTCTCAAGGTCATACTACATTGAAAAGTCTTCGATGATTTCACATTCTCAGATTGGATTTACAACCAAGCATGGGTTGTTGATTGTGATCCATGTTCTCTTCAATGATTGGTCCCTACAAATAAAAAATATTAGGGTTAGGCATAAAACAAGGAACCTATAAAGATTTCATGTAGTTGCCCTTAAACATTTTTTAAAGGGTCACTTTCTCAAGAAAGTGGGCCAAGACAACTTTTTTGAAGGGACACTTCAAGAAACTCTGAAGGGTCACTTCAATAAAGTGCCTTAACCAATTCTTCTAAAGGGTAGGTTTCAAAAAAGTTGAAGGGTTGATTTGTTTTAGACAAAATATCTATAATAAATAGTTCCTTAACCAATTTCTCCGAAGGGTACTTTCTACCAAAGTGGACCAAGATAACCTTTTTGAAGGGACACTTCAAGAAACTCTGAAGGGTCACTTCAAGAAAGTGTTTTAAAATCAAGATTTCAAAGATTACTTTTGTATTTAGGTGGGTTTATTTACTTTCATTTGATTCACACCATCTGATTAGATTTGTGAGACAGTGAGAGCCATTATATCTACAAAGATGCATAAAGTTTAAACAAGTAATAAGCTAACAAGCTTTCTTAAGGCCAAGACTTCAAATTTATAGAGGTAAGTAACTTATGACAAATAACCCAAAGTAGGAGGGGTTAATAAACCTGAACAAGTAATGGTTCAACCAAAGAAAACTTGACTAAGTAATGAACCAATGAAAACCCGATTAAATCTAGATTTTAAAATTTTAAAAAGTTGAGTTGATTGGGAAACTTGAATAAGTCTTCCCTCCAAATTTTTAATTCAAAAGTTAGGGTTTATTTCAAGGGAAACCTAGCCTTCTTTATACAACCTAAAATTCAATCTTCAAAGACAAACCATTAGCAAAGTTAGTCCAAAAAACATAATCATTATCATTAAGCATGTATAAAGTATATTCCTTTCAAGTGGATGATATTTAAATTCTAAAAAAAGATAACCTCTTCAATCAAGCTTTCAAGGTTCAAATGTTTTTAAAAAATTCATAAGGGTCCCCCCTATTTGTAAAAGAAATAAAGTGGGAGGGGGGATGTTGATCCAACAAATGGTGACTCACAGGGGAAACATAGTAATATGTTAGAACCCAAGGCTCTGGTTTAGACCAATACATAAGTATTTCATCCATTGGGTCCATAAAATTGTCTAAATCAAACCTTGATTGGGATAAACCTCACATGTGTAGAATTCAAACTCAAAATGATTAAACACAAACACATAGTGGGTGTTTTGATTCCACTTACTATTTGTCATGGAATTTTGGAAGGCAACATCCAAGTCATACATTTGGTCATGACACTTGACTTGGATCATTTTGGATATTCATTTATAATATTTTCTCCTAGTTTAGGGAAGGCTTGGGCATTGATCTACTACCAACCAGGCATCCATAGCCCTGATGGAGGTTACCAGAATCACCTTTGCTTCTTGTCCATAGATTTTTTAATAAGTTGCTTATTTTTTGTATTTTCTAGGTCTTTTTACAAAGGTTGGGAACCAATGTATCTTGGTTTTAAGGATTTATTCAAGTTTTTGATTCTTGGGGTAATCAGTTTGAGTTATAATCTCTATCCCAGACAAGGATGTGTTTTAAGTGCTAGCATGAAATGTGCCTCAACAACCTAAGTTTTCTTTTATCACATATGATTCTTATTTCAATCAATCCTTGATTTAATATCATGCTTAAGACTTGTCATGAAAATTAAATTTTATATCAATCTACACCATCGTCTTTGAGTTACATCATGGTACTGTGTGACAACCTATGTTCATCATTGCAAGATTCATATTCCAATTTTAAGCTACTAGAATTTTGAGAAATCTTGTGAAAACTTGATTAATTACTATCCACAAGACTTATTAGAAATAAAATATCAAAACCAAGCAAAATCAAACAAAACACAAATAAAACACACAATAGAAATAAATAAGCAAGAAGCAAACAAATATGTACAATTAAATCAAGAAAAAAACTAGCTAGTCTAACTATTCTAATCTAACTATCATACAGTTTTCACTCCATTAAGACTCTTGGTTGAGTAGTAGTAAACTAATGCTTGAGATACTACCCATTAGATGGAAAGGTGAACTCTACTCCTTGGAGGTCTTTTAACTTAAAGGTGTTGTTTCCCAATGTCTCTATAATTTGATATGGCCCAATCCACAAAGGTGTGAATTTTCCATGCTTCCCTTTTGGCTCTGAATCTTTTCCCCAGAGGATTACTAAGTCTCCTAGCCTAAAAAATTTGATTTTGGATCCTTAATCAAACCACCTTTTCACTATTTTTTGATGCCTGCTAAAGTCAACAAATGTTTTATCTCTAGCATCTTCCATTTGAATAATGTCTAGTAGCCTTAAAATAGCAAGGTCTTGGGTTTCTTCCATATACTCTTGCATGAAGGTAAATGTGGGAAAATTGAGGGTTATGGGGAAGATAGGTTCTTTTACATACACAAGCAAGAATGGTGAATCTTTGAGGGCTTGCTTAATCCTTATCCTGTCTACCCATAGTGCATACTTTAAGAGATTGTGCCATGTTCTTGGTTTGTCTTCCATAGACTTCTTGATAGCCTTCATTAAATTATTATTTATAGATTTTGATTCTCCATTCCCTTGGGGATAATGATTGGATGAAAAATATAGAGTAATTCCATTGTCATATGCCCATTTAGTCATCTCAATAGAAGTGAGGGCAGATCCATTATCATAGACCAAAGAGACTAGGGTTCCAAATATTGTGCAAATGTTTTCTTCCATGAAGTTAATTACCTCATCTGTCCTACAATGTTTGGTGGTAACAAATTCACTCCACCTTGTAAAATAGTTAGTATCAGTAAGGACAAATTTGTGGCCATCAAAATAAATGGGGTTGATTACCCCTATAAAGTACAACCCCCATTGTGCAAAGGGTTTGTCAACTATCATGGGTTGCAAAGGCATGGCTACCTTTGGCTCTTTTGTGTTGAATATCTGGTATGCATGGTGCTCCCTCACATGCTTGTGAGCATATTTGAAGAGGGTAGGCTAATAATACCCAACTCTAAATATTGTGTGAGCTATGGTTCTCCCTGAAGGGTGTCCACTTCCTAGCTTCTCATGGAAGGTAGTCATGATCTGAGCTGCTTCTTCTTTGGATACACATCTTAAATAAATTCCCTCAAAGTTCCTTTTATACAAGACTCCATTCTTGATGAGGTAATGAGTTGATTTGAGCCTAAAATATCTCCTTTGATCTCTTGTAAGTCCTACAGGATAAACACCATTGATAAGTAAGTGGATGAGAGAGTCATACCACTCATTAGGCTAGAAGTTTTTTTGGTCAACTTGCATGACATGGAGCTTGGGGTTTACATTGGCAATCATTTGAACCAAGCCTTGGAATCATAATAGCTTGGAAATCTTCATTTCAATATCAAACTCTTGCAGAACTGACATCCATTTACCTCTCCTTTATCCAAGCTCATTTTTACTCATCACAAGTTTTGTAGCTAGGTATAGAAATATAGCATGCACCTTGTTCCTAAGGATGTAATGCCTAAATTTCTTAACTAATTTTACCAATGCATAAGCTTGCTTGTCAATCATAGAATAGTTTAGTTCAGTATTCTTGAAATTGGTGCTCATAAAAGCTATGGGATGATCATTCCCATCAACCTTTTTAGTTAGTATTGTAGCCATAATATGCTCAAAAGCAAATGAATACATATATAAATATTTTAAGAAGTCAGGACTTATGAGGACTGGAGATTTAGTGATTTCCTTCTTAATATCAACAAAAGCCTTCTTGGATTCATCATTCCAAGAGATCTTGGTATCCTTCTTCACCATGTCATCTAAAAGTTTGACAATTTCAACAAAGCCTAAGATGAAATTTCTTACAAAGTTAGTTTTCGCAAAGAATGACTTAATATCTTTTCTATTGTTAGGTAATTCAATTTTGGGGATGACCTCCACTTTGTTAGGATCTATGGAGATCCCTTGCTTGGTGATAATGTGGCCTATTAGTTTCCCCTATATGACACAAAATATACTCTTCTTTAGGTTGAGGGAAATGTCATATCTTATGTACCTTTCAAACAATTGTTGCAAGTGCATGAAGTGATCCTCTCTGTTCTTGGAGAAAATTGTCAAATCATCCATATAGATGATGATACATTTGCCTAATATACCTTGGAAAGCATGGCCCATGGACCTTTGAAATGTTTCTCCTACATTTATGAGACAAAAGGGAATCTTATTGTAGGCATAAGTTCCCCACTTGGTCGTGAAAGCTATCTTCATCCTATCTTCTTTGTCAATTAGTACTTGGTTATACCTTGAGAATCCATCCAAGAAGGATATCATAGCTGACCTTGAAACAACTTGTATGACTTGGTATAAAGAAGGTAGAGGATAGTTGTCCTTTTTAGAATATTTGTTAAAGTTCCTAAAGTCAATTCATAATCTAATCTCCCCATTCTTCTTTCTTATTGGGACCAAGTTTGCAACCCAAGTGGAGTGTCTAATAGGAAAGACAATCCTTGCATCCAATAGTTTCTTGACCTCTTTATAGATTATAGGCTCTAAGATAGGATTGAATGGCCTTTGATTTTACCTAAAAGGCTTGAAATTTTCTATAAGAGGTATTGTATGATTTATGACCCTTGGGTCAAATATCTTTAGGTCTTCATAGGACCAAGCAATGACATCTTTGTAAAATTTGAGCAACTCTCTTGCTTTCTTATTCTCCATTTCAGTGTATGATTTCCCTATGTTGATGGGTTGAGGTTGGTCTTGTGGACTAAGATATACTAGATGGTAGTAGTTTCCACTCACTTTAGGTACCTTAGGTACCTATGTAAGCTTATTATGATCAAATAGCCTCTCTAAAGAGATCATTCCTTTAAGTATCTTGTTATCACTAAGTATGATGATCTACCATTAGGCTCCTTTTTAGGAGAGATTTCATTCACTTCATCAATGATATGGACCTTAAAATCCCCAAAGTTGGTCAAGAAATTGATGATCTACTGATTATCATTAAAAACTTGGAAGTGATTGATGTTATCTGGGACTGATGGGCTAGGTACCAACTCAATGTTGAAGTCAGGGGAATATCAGTTTGGCATGAGGTTGGCTATAGTAGAAGTAAGATAATTAGTATCCTTGATTTCTTCCCTTGGAATAACTAATATGTTGAAGGCATCAAAATATTTAGTCAAATCTCATACCCTGAACTTATATCTCTTCAAATAAGACAAGTTACATTGGTATTTACTCTTCACTTGGTTGACCACAAGTTTAGAGTCTCCATAGACTAGAAGCTTTTTGAATTTGTACTTGATGGAAAGCTATAGTCCAAGAATAAGATCTTCATACTCAGCTAAGTTATTAGTGTAAGGAAATTACAACCTATAAGATGCATGGTAGCATTTGTCTATAGGGTCCACTAACACAATGCTAGCTCTTGATCCTGATTTGCATCTGGCTTCATCAACATGTAACTTCTATAATCGAGGTGTTAGAGGAGGAATTTTAAAAAATATATTTTGTGCAATTTCTAAGGTGAAGATTTCAAGATTGGAATCAAGGAATTTTACCCTTTCATTAACTGCATTATACTCAGTTATCATATGCTTCATCCTTGGCTCTCTCTCAACTCTTATCTAATTAGGAACACCCTTCCATGGTAACCAAAAATGAGAACAGTCAGTGGATATGTACCTATTCAATTCTTTGGTCCATTTACTCCTTATAAGTAACCCATAAGCACTAGGGATGTTTACCACTTGGATATCAATAAACTATTGAACTGTAGGTTCACTTGCCAATTGAATATGCACATTAAGCATCTCTCCAATGACTTTGCCTTTTGATTTATCTAGTTGTGTGACTACTCAATCTGACTTGATTGGTTTTAGCCCAAGTTGTTCACAAATTTTATTAGGAATGATATTAGTTAAAGATCCTAAATCTAGTAGATAGTTATGGACATTCTTACCAAACACTCTGACTATGAGCAAAAAGGCTAGAGACTCTAATTTTTCCACTCACATATTTACGTTAGTAGTATCATTTTTTGGTGGCTTTTCAGGCTTATTGGACAAGGATTCCAAGAGAAGGTCTCTTTGCTTAGTTATATATGTTAGTTCATGTAGAGTGATATTTTCCTTGATTTTCTTCATGTCCTCAACAATATTGCATCTAGTCTTATTCAAAGGTTCAACCAAAGGATTAGAATAACTACCTTTAGGTGGCTTAGGATCATTCCTCAAATATGTATTTGGAGGAGTCCCATAGTTATTGGGAGGAGTGGAATTAGTTAAGGGGTATCTTTTCTCCCCATTCCTTAGAGGGTAAGTCTTTAGGAACTATTTAAATGCTTGGATTTTTTCAAGAATATTGTCAGGCTTATTATATTTTTGGAAAGGGAATTGGAAGGTCTCCACCATGTGTACTTGATCTTGTGCTTTAGATCCATAAGTACTAGTAGTTTTGTCCTTATCTAGGATAACCTCAAAAGTGTCAAGCTCTTCCTGGAAGGCTTCAAAAGCTTTACAAAATTCAATATAATCTAGTTCACCATGCTTATAAGTGGCATACACTATACAATAATTAGGTATGGCAATATTTATGAGATTTATGTCCATAGTCTTCTTTCCAGATGAAGAAGGCTCATTAGCTTTGTTATTGTTAAATAATATATCATTATGGAATCTATTTCCAGGTCTATTAAACTTTTAGAAGGTGAATTTCCTTCCAAAGATGTCATTAGCATTACCAACTTGCTTTTGCAATTGCAAGAAGTCTATACTAAGCTTTTGGACCATCTTGAGTATGGATTCATTTTCATTATTTGAAGCTTCAAAAGATTGGGATTGACTATTATTAGCTGTATTGATAGTTATTATAGCCTTTGGACCATTGGATTGAGATCCATTAGTTGTTTTTTAACTTAAAAAACCTAAGTTTTGATTGGGAATAACATGACTAGTAGGTAAGACATTTAGAGCTAGTATTTGATTTAGAGCTAGAGCATTCTAGTTATTAGCTAGGAAAAGGTTCAACACTAGCATTTATGGGTTGATATTTGGAATAAAGTATGCCATTTTACCTTGAGATTGCATTTGGTCACTAATGACCACTAATTTTGAATAAGCTTGAGCTAATGTGGTAATACCTGGGATAGTTCTCTTAAGAAACATAGAAGTCATGGGATCCACATCATCTTTGTAGATCTCTAAGGCCAAAGGTTCATTAGGCTTGTAAGTATCTATGGTTCTACTAAACATCTTTTGAAATCTGGCATTAAAAGACCTAATAGGCTCACTTTCATCTCTTTTAATGGTAGTAAACTGATGACAGATGACATAGGGATTAATGATCTCCCCAAATTGATCAATAAATATGGTGTCAAAGTTTTCTAAGAAGTGATACAATCATCAAACAAGTTTAAGAACCATTCATAAGTAACATATTTGAAGGTAAAAGGGAATAAAATATAAGCTACATCCTCATAAATGACATTTAAGAGCCTTAAAGTAGCTTTAAAGGACTTGACATGTTCCTCGGTAGTGACCATACCAATTAGACTAAAAATAGGCAAATATTTCTTAGGATTTTTGTGGCAAATCATGAAATATACCTAGAACATTGATAGTAAAACTTCTAAGCCAAGCCATATCTAGTCAAAGGTTGAATGCAGGGACTCCTTATAGGGGAAAAGATGGAAAAGATTTTGAATGTATATGCCTTCCTTTATCCTTTCTATCCCATCAGTGTGTCTTGAGCTCAAGTAGAGGTTCCCTAGTTTTTGAATAAGATCTAGTCCTAATTCTAGGTAATTCTAGCTTGGAAACGAAGAATATTGCTTTAAAGTATGCCGTAACACATTAATTTCCAAAAAATGACAAATAACATGTACACTAAGCTTAATTTGTAAATATTTACATATGAAAATGTAAATTACATTGATCTTTAACTGAATTAGCTCAAAGATGTGATAAACCATGCAAAGATGACCATCCTTTGCATCCTTATAATGAATTAGACTCAAAGTTCATACACATAATACCAATATTAAACAAACTAAAGATACTTTAAGCTTAAATGTCAAGAATTGTATGACTTAAAGCCATGATTACTAGAGTTTGCACTAAACTTTTCAAAGAACAAGGATCTTTGCCTTACTAAGCACAAAGATGAGCAAGAAAACACTCATAGGGCAAAGATATTTACAAAGCACGTAAAGATATTCTAAGATTACCCAAGAAAATAATAATACTTGTGAAGAAGGCCCTCTTTTTAGCTCCAGTGGGGAATTCCTCTTGTTGATGCTTCTAATTGCTCCATAGAGTGTTTCTTAATGTTGATGAACACTTCTCATTTTATGATTACAAGAATCCAAGGCATGAGTTGCAGTTTGTGACAAGTAGTGTATTTGTGGTGGAATAGTTGACAAATTATGAGAGATTCCCATAAAATTTGTTTGATATGGTGTTTGGGAGCCACTAGGGTTTAAGTCTTTGTAGTCTTGTAGTCTTCTTGGTCAATATTTCTAAATATAAGCTAATCTAAGTGGATATTTACAATGATCTTTAAACTAAAGTGAGCATTGATAAAAAATAAGAATAAATAAGGAAACTTTTGATCAATTGAATGTTCTTTAAATGCTCTTTGGTCTGATTGTTAGGTTAAAAATGAATGAGGGCTGATCTTGTATTTAAACAAATCCCTTTAGAGTTATAAATCACATTAAAGCACTTAGGACAACCATTAGGATATGTTTCATTAGTAAATTAGATGACTCTAGGGTACTAGACACTTGTGTCGGGGTAAGATAGTAATGTCAACACTACTATCTAACCTAGATTTTAGTGTTCAAGGAGCAAGATAATAGGTATAAGTTCAAAACTTATAGAGATGGAAGATGAGTACATTTTAAGCATTCTAGGAAGATAGAAGACCTAGGTCATCAATATAATACTGGTTAGACTAAGAGATATAGGCCAAGTGGTACAAGGATAGAGTAGATGTGAGACTTGTATAAGTGGGAAAGGTAAAAAACTAAGAGGAAAAATGAATGTCTAAGTTTTCCAAGTGTACAATACTGAAGTATTGTATAATCATAAAATATCATCTACATTTTCCCCCTCTTTAATATAGTAATGAAATTACTAGTTTAAAATAAAGGAATGCATACCTGGGTATCTATGCACACCTTATCTTTACGTATACCCAACTTGAGTGATTTTTCAGTAACTAACCTATAAATAAAATCATGTTACAGTATAAAATCAATGCATATAATCTGGGTTAAAATTAATTGAAATAAATTGAAATTAAAAGTACAAGGTTTAGGAGTACACATGTGTGTCGATGTAATTGCCTTGCCTATTGGTAAGTTATTTTATAAAATATGTGTCATTATAAGGATATGAAAACTAAGTTTAGGATAAATATAGATAAATATTTAAAGTGGATATATACAAAGATATATATAGATATATTGAAAGGCACATGCCCCTAAATTTAGACTAAAAGTGAGTTACCACCTGACAGTTAAGATTAACTCAACTGTGCAACCTAATGATACTTATAACTTGGTGAGGATGGATGATCAAGTCCATCCTAAAACTTGGTAGGATTAAGTGATTTGATCATCTCAATCATACCAAAAGTTGAGCCAACTACTATAGTAGAGTGGCTCAATAAAATTATGTAGAAGTTTGTGGGGTATCAATACGAAGAAGTCCATGATATGGTAACAACACATAAAAGAGTTTTGGAATTTGGAACTGATTTAGATTTTAAAATTTTAGGTATATGTTGCGTAACATATGCACCTTAGATAGGTATCATGTTAAATTGTGCATATAATAGTACCAATGTATAGGATTCTTCCACAACTATGAATCTAAATCATATAACTATGTTCCTAGGCTAATTCAAATAATTGTGTAAGCGTGTAGAACATGATTCCAAATCATGCCCCCACTATATATGGATAAGTTTGAAAAATTATATAATTACCAATGTGGAGGAAATGTTTCTAAAACATTCTCCCACTATAAAATTGAGATGTTGAATACTTTATAGGTGTGGAGAACATGATTCCAAAGTATGCCCCCACTGAATCTGAGAACTGATATAAGTACCATACTAAATGAATGTGGAGAAAATACCTTCAAAGCATGACCCCACTATAATATATAAATTATAAATGTGTGGAAGCCATGTCCATATGACATGCCCCCATTGAATCTAAAAACTAATAGATGTACCATATACTAAATGAGTGTGGAGAACATGATTCTAAAACATGCCCCTACTGTATTTTATAAACTATGAATATTTGTAAGCCATACCCATATGACATGCCCCATCAGATCTAAAAACTAATATAAGTACTTGCTATAGGCTTAATTTTTACCCTTAGAGAGGGGTTTTTAGGCTCTCTCCAACTAAGTTATAATATTGGGACAATCCTAGGTTGTGGGTAACCTATGTTGGAACTGAACCTCTGGAGAAGGTCTTCTTCATCTTGATGATCACCTAAAAATAGTGATAAACTAATGTTTCATGAGGAAAGGGTTAGAAATAGGATAATGGATCCTAATAAAGTTAACCAAGTGATGTACCAAACTTAAGAGGAAAACTCCCATAAGCTCAAACCCACACTAGATCAGTAGAGGACAATACTAGCTTACACAACCTTAAGATCAAGCTAATTTGCATAAGCATTTCATAGAAGAGGTTCAAAATAGAACACTAATCTAGACCTACAAATAACATTGAAAAACTCCCTAAACAAACTCAAAAAGAAAGACCATGGAT
The DNA here is from genome assembly GCA_037957365.1 of Torreya grandis. Classification (NCBI taxonomy): domain Eukaryota; kingdom Viridiplantae; phylum Streptophyta; class Pinopsida; order Cupressales; family Taxaceae; genus Torreya; species Torreya grandis. The sequence goes on from JARHVA010001411.1 coordinate 1,846,022, forward strand.
GAAGAATATTCTCTTTCACACAATGATATGATGCACAACTTGTCACATAGAGATTCAAGGTAGAAGATAGGTAAAGAAAGTCCTTATTGCATTAAGAGGTAGTTATTACAAATGCTTGACAGGGTCGAGCCTAATCAAGTTGAACATACTTTGTAGTATCTCAAGGAATGTCTTGTCTCTTAGAAAGATAAAAAAGTCTAAAATCTAAGAACCCTTAACAAAATGGAAAGAAAGGGATAATGTAGGAGAAGGGGGAGAGGAGAGAGAGAAAGGGGGAGCACGTTGTTCATGATAATCAATGAGTTGTCATCTTCAAGAGATATTTCACTAGGCTTTTGGTCTAATCAAAACAAGTTATTATGAGCAAAATATTTTTTATTAGCCAAAATAGCCTCTAAATCATTCCATTGGTTAAACAAACAACACTAGAAGACAAGAGTTTGTCAAAAGTGGCAAGTCATGATCTTACTAGAAATAAATGCTCTAACTACTTTCCACATACCCAAGTCCTATTGCTTTGGATCTTCCACTAGGTTTTTTTATGAGGACAAAATCTTCATATTTATGTATCTAACTAATCCATGATTTAAGTCTATTTGAGCAATGATTTGTCAGAGTTGAAATTATGTTGAAATGACTACACGTCTCTCTATTGAAAGTACATGCCTGCTTCATGCTCAAAAATTTGGACCTAGCTTAACTATAGATGAAAACCAATCTAAGGATACTAGTTTTACTATAATCAATATAGATGGCACTTTTTTTAATGTTAGGTCCTCCTTTTGGAAACATATTAGGTATAAAATATGTATTTTACCTATGTAGACTTATCTCAATGCATTTTAGTCCAAACCTAGTTTGCATCAAGCTCTTTTCCTTTACTTCTTTGCCACCTTAGGTATAACTTGAGTTGGGGTCTTTTTAGCTTTATTTTTTGAGTCAGGTTCATTTTTGATTTATCAAATTTCATTGAATGTCCCAGCTCATCTCTTTTCCATTATCTATAGGCAATCAACCCAGATCATTAAACCCTTTGACTCTATTTCATTCCATCAGATTTTGAGACCCGATTAAATGTAGACCATGGGTCTTTGGGACCCACTGCCCCAAACTTAGTTCCTCATTGGTCCCTGGGATTTGTTGATTGTTTGACTTGCTTAAGCTCCTACATGCTTGACACTTGTCAAACATGCATTATTTCTTAGGTTTCCCACCAAGGATTCTGAATCCAAATGGTCACTTTATGGGTCTTAAAAATGACATCCATGCAAACATCTACCATTTTTTGACCAACTTTACAATTTTATAACTTGAAGCACAAATATCATGAGGATACTAAACTTGCAGAGAGTAAACCTAATGCTTAAAATAATAAATCCTTTTGATCCACTAGCCTTTTGAACTTTATGAGTACTTTTGTGAAATGTTGAAGTATACTGGTTCATGTGATCCTGCACGATATCTTGATAATGGACTGGTCTAAAATGGCTAGGTTTGGAAACTTAGTAAATTCTACGTTAGGACCCAAATTTGAACATGCGTATCTTATTTTGTGCTTCATCACATGGGCTTTAACTTGGCACATATGAACTAGAATTCAAAATGAATAGACCCATATGATTTTTTCTTCCTGAGACTACCACATGTGCGAGATCTAGCACCATGAAAATGCTTACTCAGCTTTTCTACCATTGGAAATAAATGTTTGGACAAGCTTTGGATGGAATGAGTGGACTAGATGAATTCCATGTGATCTCATGCTTATCCTAAGCACTCCATAGGGTTTCTATAGCTCTGAAATTGATGGATTATACTTTGAGTGAACTAAAGTGCTTCAAAAGCTTGTGAACTTCATGATTTATTCATTCCACTCATTCCATCTAGAGTTAATTCAGACCATTTTGATAATTTGATCAATCAGGAACTCTACCTCTTTATCTACATTAGAAAGTGGGCACATGCTTGGTATGTGGACCAAAAATGGCCAATAGTACCATATATTGAATGAGTGTGGAGAACATGATTTCAAAGCATGCCCCCACTATAATATAGAAATTGTGAATGTGTCAAGAACATATCTCTATAACATGCCCCCACTAATATGCCCCTATTTAAGGTGAGGGAAAGATAGGAACTTGGAGCTACCTCACCTCAAAAGGATAAGACAATTGTATACTCTATAAATGTAACATGTAGCATATAGAAGGAACCATGACTAGGTAAATGTATCATTAAATCATATAGAACTAATGTGATCACATTTAGGCCTAAGATGCAAGATAAATATAATGGTAATGTCTAGATAGTAATAGTAAAAGCTCAACAAGAAAAAAAACACACACACAAGAGCACTCAAAATCAAGTCATAAGACAATGGTCCAAGGAGACCTCAAATAAGGGGCATGTTCCAATGTCGCACAATCGAAGGGATATGACTTAGTCAAATGTCCATAAAGGCAAAAATGACATATTCAAATGTCCATACAATAAACAATGACATATGAAACTATCAATGAAAACATACATAATAATGGGGGTTGAAAGCAAATGAGCATATTCAAATTATCAAAAAAGGAATATAAGACACTCAAGGAAGTGCATAAAGTAAAGCATAAGCAAACAACATAGACATGTCATAGTAGCCCATGAACCCAATGTGTTAGGAAGAGTATGTCACATGTATAACATATAAAATACCCTATGTAATATAAAATCATGGATAATAGGCATCTATAAGTACATATGTAAGCTCAAATATGATAATGTATAGTGATCATCGAATCATATAACCTGCATGCATCAAGATCAAAGAAGTGGATATCCCCAATGTCCATATGACATGAGTATAAAGAAGGTCCAACATCTGAAGGAGGAATGTATCATGTGTCTATGTATGCCTATATCAAATTCAAGTATAAGTGTGACACATATGTGTATGTAGAAGTAACTGAGTATGTTATCCTTAAACATGGAACTAACACATGGATGCCAAGGAGCTAATAAAACATGTAAGTGCCTAAAGTATTTTGAATGATTTTTAGTTTTTTTTGTGTTTTTGGAATTTTTGAGATGTTTGAGACCTTTTATGTCTCTTGGTGAGACGTATCGAGTTTAGGATCACCATTATCAATTATGCATTGTATCATTTTATTTAGAGCCAATCAATGGTTTGTATGGTGTCCATGCATTCTATGATATGCATCGTATTATATGGATTGGAGTATAAAAGGTATAGGAGGTAAGTTAATCGCTTTATCTTAAATCATTTACCTTAGGATTTCACTTGGTCTCTTAATAACCATTGGTATAAGGTTTGAAATACTTATTTTAGACGTGCTTTTTTGTATCTTTGAATTTGGATATAAAACCTTGTTTAGTATAATATTCATGGATGAGGATGCAAAAACATAAGTCACACTATCATAATGTGGATTCTATGTATATGAAATATGATCTTGAAATAAGGTGATCTTTGAATTTAGAGATTGATTTTGATTTTGTAACTCATGTAGTGACTTGCTCATATTGGTAATTTGATCTTTTATGGCTTCACAAACATAAACCCTAGGTATATCATATTGAACATGCATACATGTACCATCAAGGGATGTGGGAAGGTTTTTATGGTTACCCTATTTTGGTATAATAGGATGATCTACCTTACCTTTTGAAGGGGTGATATTATGAACTTGGTTAAAGGGAGAATAAATATCACCCCCCTTAAGGTTAGGGGAAGTCATTTTTATCCATTTAAAATGTCCTAAATACCAAAATAAGAACAAGATATGAGAGACACACAAACTATATGGATCAATCCATGTTGTTGATGTGTTCTTTAGATTTTGAAAACAAACTAATATTTGAAACAAATTTTATAAAATTAACAATAAAAAATATCAACAAGTTATTAGAATACTTTAGTAGTTGCATGAAAAAATGTAGATATTGGGTTCACCAAATGTTTAACCCTAAAGTTAAATATAAGTGTTGGAGTTAGAATTAGATTTCAATTAAAGGGGATATAAAAATGAAATGGTACAAGGGTGATAATCATATTTATAATAGACCAATTAGCTACTAAACTTAGATATAAACATATGCTAAATTTATTATGCTGTGATATTCTAAATATAGAAAATCCAACTATGCTAGATATAGAAATGACAAAGAAGTGAAGTACTTAGCCTATTCTAATGCTAATGTAGTTATGGATCTATAATACATTCAAATAAAATAGGGATTAGATTCTAGAATAATTATCATATTCTAGATCTGATGCCTTTAGCTCTCTAAGAAGTAACATCGATATAGGATAGTTATGTCAATGTTACTGTCTAGGTTCGATGCTAGTGTCTTGTACATAATATCTATTGAAATCATATGTGACCATCTAGATGCTTCTGAGTTCTACTTTGCTTTGGTGCATTCAGATCTATGTCATGGATGGTCACTGCTTATGAAATGGAAAAACCCTAGATTTTTATCTTCAGTGTGAACTTGGGGGAAAATAGGTTAGTGATCACATGGTGTTGAGCTAATCCCAATGACCTCGATGTTAAAGGATGTTGCCTACATAGCCAATACTCTAAAGAGGGCCTTAGATTGATTTATCTCTCCCATGTGTGTTGGCTTGTGTGTGAATCATATAATATGTGAAAATTAAGTACAACATTGACATATCTTGTAACTTTTCAAATCAGGCTCTACAAATTTTCCTTTAGTACTTTAGACCTCTAGATGTGTAGTCCCTATGACTAGTATGAAAATAGAAAAAATAGGTAAGATTTTGATGAATTAAATGCTATTTGAATACTCTTTGGTTTGATTTTAGGTTAGGAATGAATAAGGGTTGATCTTGTATTTATATCATTCCCTTTGAAGTAATAAATAACATTAAATCACTTATGTCGACTATTATGATATGTTTCATTTAAAAATTGGATGAATTTAGGGAATTGGACACTTGTGTTAGGGTAAGATAATAACATTGACATTATTATCTGAATCGAATGTTAGTGTCTAGGGAACATGAGAACAAGTATAGGTTCAAAACTTGTAGATATGGAAGACATGTACATTTTAAGAATTTCAAGCAAGACAAAAGACCTAGGACATCAATATAAGATTATTTAAACTAAGAGATATAGGTCAAGTGGCACAAGGATAGAGTAAATTCAAGACTTGTATAAGTAGGAAAGATAGAGAACTAAGAGGAAAAACCAAGGTCTAAGTTTGCCAAATGTAAAAGATTAAGGTGATATATAATCACAAAATATCATCTACACTTACAATGCATATCCTTTATGACAGTTCATATATTTATTATCACATATCTATCATGATGTGGCTCTATTTGCACTTACATGATCATATATATCTACTCCTATATTCTACATGAGCACACACATATTCTCTCCCATTGGGGTCATGAAAATCCTTATCTACATGATTATTATTTAGATCCTCATACATTGGGGGCATTTTGTTTTCCTTCCCTCTTTCCATAAAGTGTTTTATCACCTTATTATATATTGTTTGAATCCCTCCTATTTTTTCTATTTTCAAAGCCTTGCTTCTTGAAACTTCTTCAAATATCTTAAGTTCAAGTATGTAAAAATTAAAAAAAATCATATATGTCAAATATACAAAAAAATAAAATATTTTCAAAAATTCAAATTTGTGACCTACAAGAATTTTTAAATATTGTTAGCTTACATCTTTACATATGTTATTTATTTCATTTTAAGTAGATAACATTTTTTTAAATTGAAAAGTGCATTTTCATAAATATAAAAAGATATAATACATCGCTAATCATACCAAATACATGGGTGGAAAAGTCACACCCCAAAATAACCAAACTAAACTAAAGAAGCCTTAGGAAGAACATAGTTCATCAGAAGGCCACCACATGACCAAACAACCATAATTAAGTTAACTCAAGTTCACATCAATCAAAAAGAGATAATGATAAAATTACAAACAACAAAGAGTCTATTAAGCAACAATAATGAACATGGTAACAAACAAAGTAAGAGGAGGCAAAAGATCTCGAGGGTTCCCACATCACCTGAATTGGGGGTATTCATCAACCAGGATGGGGTCCCAAACATCAGTCTATTGGTTAATTTTAGCATCATTCTATCACTTATAATCCTTTATGGAAGGAGAAATGGATAATTCCAAACATGATAACTTATCCTATGGAGGGGGCCTCCAACCCCCTCCCCCCACCACTATCTTTGTTTCCCCTATCAAATCCTCAAGGTGGAGATGGCCAACCAGAGCAAGGAGAGACACTCCTCCAGCTTTGAGACTATTGGCTATGAGATTAGTGACATCACCACCCATTACCATTCCCTTAGAGGAAATGATGGGGATGTGGATCAAAAGGCTCATAGATGACTACAAAAGGAGCATTACCCTAATGATCTAGGAGGAACTATAGATGGTGGAGCTTGATTTGAACCTTATCTATTTGAATTTGAATCTATATGGTAACATTAAAAATCACATCAACTTTATTAGTTACTGAATAGATTTTTTCCATAAATTCATTATTAAAACATGATTTATTTATATATTTGTAAATTTGAAAAAAATATCGATATGGAAAAGATACCATAATCTATTATATATTGTAGGATGAAGTGAAAAGTCCCCTAGAAGAGCCATTTTCTATATGAACATTTTAGTCCTGGAGGGTTTGAAAAGGGTATGAATCCATCTCCAAGTAGACTGGGCATGAGAGCAAAACCAAAAGAGATGCTTAATGGATTATGGGTGGTGATAGGATGGGCAAGTGGGATTCAAAACCCCCATGTGTTTGAGCTAGTCCCTCATAGCCATACCTTGGTAAATAATACACTAAAGGAAATGGGATTTTATAGGCTCAATACAATCCACCCAAACATTATCAAACCTCCAAGCCCAAAATGATGGAGATATTAAGAGACCACCAATGATTGAGGGCTTCGGTATCAATATGCTAATGGGCCAAAATATTATAATGTAACCTAGGTATTAGTGATTAAATGATGTAACTATTTGCAAAAACTAGTCCTTACACCATGGTATAAGTGAGGAAACTCCAATTTTGTGTAAGTACTCTTTAGGAATGGAACTTTGTGATTCAAAAATGGATTTTGCATCTTCATTATTTAGATTAAACTTAGACTTAACCATATTCTAAGGAAGATAGTCTCAAGTGACCTTAAAAAATAGGTTTCCAATCATGTGAATACATTTTTTAAATAGTCTCAAGATTTTAACCTAAGGGACCATGGCAAAAGGGACATTATGGAAATTCAACATGGGAGACCACCAAAGGGATTGAGAATTAAGAGAAAGACCATTTATAAACCCTTCCCCCACCCAAATGAGGTGAAGTTTGAGTTTTTCATTTGGTCTTCCAGATTATTTTCATGACAAAAGTGCCCCCTACCTTAATAGACATAGGAGTGACGAGAAAACTATGTAAACCAATCCCTTTCAAAGTCTTTATGTCAAGCAGGAAACCTTGAGAGATGTAGTGCCTTAATAAGATATTTTAGTCCTCATCCACTTCTAAGATTTTGATGATACATTTAACACTGAGAGCAAACATTAAAGCTTAATATCAACAAGCCCAATCCCATGAAGTTATTTAGGGTGATAAAAAATAGCCCAAGAGACTCGGTGAAAACTATGGTTCCCTTTAAAATTGGCCCAGAGAAAGTCTCTTAGGAGATTTTCCAAATTTGAATAAGAGGATTTGGAAGGATCCCAACAAGATGAGTAATAAACATGAGAGTAGTGAGCACTTTATAATATAATTGAAACTTCCCAGCTAGAGTAAATGGTTTGGTGATCCAGAAGAAGATTTTTTTCTTTAAATTTTAAACCGCACAGGACCAAAAGTCTAAAGGTGAGGCTCTACAAGCAAATGGAATGCCTAAGAATTTAACCTGAACCCCAAGAAGGTTCCATTGACACTTATATCCCTCTAACCAAGGAGGTTTGGGTGAAATGGATTGGAAATATCATTGAGTCTTCTGACATTGAATGGAAGACCTAGAGGCAAGGTAGAAAATGTCAAGACATTCCATACCATATTTAACAAAGTCCTCATTCTCTTGAAGAGTGAGGAAGGAGTCATCAACAAAGTGACCATTGATCTACTAGTTTTTCATGTTAGGGATAGAAATACCCTTCACCAAACCCCTTGAAACATTACTATTGAGAAGATAGTTGAAGCCCTCAAAATCTGTAACATAAAGGGAAGACACAAGGGGGCATCCCTATCTAATAGAATTATGAAGCTGAAAGTGTTGGGATTGAGATCCATTAATAGTAATACAATCCCCAACATCATAAAACAACATATGAACAATGTGAACAAACCTAGGACCAAACCCACGATCTTGAAGCATAACTATGATAAAAGGACATTCAATCCAATCATAATCTTTCTCAATATCAATCTTGATGAATAACACTTTCTAGTTGGATATCTTGGCCCATTCCACACCTTCTTAGACTATAATAAAATTATCCAAAATGTATCTATGTTGAATAGACCCTATTTATTCACTTTTCATAATTAAGGGGAGCAAATACTAGATTCTGAGGGTAAAGCTTTAGCTATGATTTTGTAAGATATATTAAGTAAGGTGATCAACCTCTAGTTGGTAGTTACCTTAGGGTCACTAGCCTTAGGAATGAATTTGATGTTACCATGATTAATGAGATGGACCAAATATTTGGACAAAATAGCTTTAAATTAAACTTTATGAAGATCATGTTCAACTGTATCCTAGAGGATCTGATAGAATTCATAGGGAAATTCATCAACTCCTAGGGCCTTATCATAGGCCATCTACATAATATATTCCTTAAGGTCACTGAGACTTAGGGGCATATCATAAGGAACTCTTTGTGATTTTGAGGGCTTATAGGGGACCACTTTGAGGCATTGAGAGAGAAGCTTCATGAGCATGGGAGGGTTGCACAACAAAAACTCCATGATAGTGATACACAAAAGCTTGTAAGATGTTAGGTAATTTGGTAAACCTATTTAAACCACATTTAATGGCTTTAATTTTTTTATCTTGTCTTAAATTAAGGAGAGAGAAAAATTATTTGGTTAGTTTATATCCAAATTCAACCAATGCATCTGTGCTCTAAGCTACACTCCTTTGACCTTGTGAGCCTCGATTGATTAGAGCTTATGTCTCCACATGGTAGTCTAAGTCTACAAATGAGGTATTAAAATTATGTCTTCTAATTCATGTGAAACCTTAAGGTATTATGTATACACCCTAAATTGTTCAAGCAACCACACATGTCATGTCTTTCAATAGGAGACTCTGATTGGAGAATATAAGCTTTGTTCATATTTAGTCATATCTTTTATCTAGTCATCTTGGTCTTATTTCATGTTTGAATCACCTTTTTTCCTATTCCCAATCATACTAATACTTTCAAATAGTCATTCTACCTCAGCCAGGTCATGTTTTTTGTGTTCTTTCCATACCCCTAGGTCCCTGGCCTGTAGGATAGGAGTGATGGAATTGGACTACAATGCTGGTGCCACTAGTGTCTTATTTTAGCACTCCTATCTAAGGTCATTTTGAGTTCCAATAGTTAGTTTCCTTGCTTAATAAGTCCCATCCCCTTTCTTAACTTTATCCTTAAGTTTTCTAATATTAGCTAAATAGGATTAAAGTTCTTAAATTCAAAATAAAGAGTCTCTTATATAAAGGACTACACAAGGCATTCTATATCTAGCTCTTACCCTTGTTGGTGCCCATACACTCCTCACCCACACCCATATTGCTAGGGTTACATGCTATGGTACCCCAAACTATCTAGTCATGTGCTCATACTAAAAACACTCATACACTCTAGCCCAGTGGTCATGTAACCAACAATTGACCCTCATATATTGTAACTACACTCCATCCTTGGGCCACCTAGGGAATCCTCTATAGGGCCTCCATATGGTATCAAAATCTACCAATCTATCTAAAACCCATCTATAATGATATATCCCAAGAGACCGAATATCCAATGTACTCATCCACCACTTCCCTAATGGCTATGCAGGTGCCCACTCTAGCCTAGGTAATCCAATCAATCACACAACTACTATGTGCTCATAAACCTAATAGTGCAATAAATTAGCCACAATCACACCACCACTAAATGACTCTTGAGTAAACCTATAAATATCCTTGTATAAGTGGGAAAGCATAGTCATACCCCATGAGAACACAGTGCCATATACCTTTATACTACACATAATCTTATGCATCTTATATACAATCAACACCCCACTCCCATATATAGTAATAAATGAATCCAACAACATGACCAACCACTTTTGTAGATGTGGAACACTTGAATTCACAATGACTGATAATAATACATCACTATCATTGCCTATCCAATGTATGTTTGAGGGCACACCGACAAAATATAAGGATGCATGATCAATAGCATCAACACCCATGTCATCCTACAAAGTCACATGTCATTCACTAACTGAAAAATTTTAAAAATATGGTACACATCCTCTAGAGTAATCATAATCTCTCCAGTAGGAAGCCAAAAAGTACATGTGTCTACATTATACCTCTCATATAAGGTGGTAGTCATACACCTATCCTACTGCCCAATGCCTAGGTCACACACATGACCTAACCCTACACTATCCATCATAGCTATCTCATCAATTGACAAAGGTAACGATCTCAGTGTCTCCATCACCTGGCCTCTATAAAACTCCCTCATCTGTACCTCACCCTACAAAAACACTAGTAAATAACATATATGTAAGTCAACCATGCCAAGGAAAATAACCAAGTTACATAACAATAAGTAGCAACTTATAAACTCATAAATCTATCCCTAGTGGATAATAACACTATAGGAAAGGACACAAACATTGCACAATAGTGCTAGAACTTAGATAATAACACTGAGCACTAGATATGAATGTTGACTCCCAGATAGGAGCACTAAAACTAGTCAAAAATTTCCTAGGCTACTTAAAATAGCTAAAAATGTCAAAAATATGCCAAAATCAAGCATTAAGGTTACTTACCAGGGTAAAATCACCACCAACTTCCACCTAGGCTACCAACTACTTAAAATGGGTTATGGTAGGTGCTCATCTCCTCAACACATCTCTCACTCTAGAGCTCCAAATCTCAACCTAGTCAATGCATAAATAAATCAAGTATAAATCCAATTTATTATATCAAACATCTTTCTCATACAAAGTAAAATACTACACAAGGAATTTTATATCTAGCACTTACTACTTTGGCACATTAGATAATAGAAATTAGTCAATAGTATAGCTTAGTATTCTGCATCACAGATAGACTTGCATGCTTGATCAAGAAAGAGCCTAGGTGAAAGTCATTATTGCATCTACCGCACGCATTGATTATGCACATTACCTAAGGGAAAACTACATTTGATTTCAAACCCTTGCTTGATGGTTAATGTAGGTAGTGATCAGGACAACAAGGGTTTTAGATCATGCGATCATTCTTCCCCTAACCCAAATTTTCTCCCTTTTGCTTTTGATGTATTTATTATTTATATGTGTGTAGATAGATACATGTTTTAGAGATTAAAATAGATATATAATGATATCTATTAACTTCTAACCTCCAAAACTTAATAAGCAGGGTAACACAGACACAATGAACAAAATAGAAAAAGCTCAGGTCTCCTAGATAATAGTGGTAGACGTGGACTATAGTACTAGGGCTACTAGTGTCCTATTTTGGTGCTCTGTCTAATAATAAAACAAAGACTAGATCTTGATTTGTGATAGTGTCCCAGTCTTGCACCATAATTTCTAGCTCTTGAATCATTCATTTTAGTCCATTTTTTAGATAATTTTATTTCTCTCCCTATGCAATTAATTTGCTTAAATTATCCAAAACCTATATTTTACTATATTTGATTAGATTTTCCCCCTTATTCTAGACCCTTTATTATTAAGGAGCTATACCCTAGTTTTCCCAAAAATAGTAAAACATAGTCATAATTTGTAGCATTAAGAATACACTGCCTAAAGAGAGTCACTTTTTTCCATAAATCTAGAGAAAAGAAGTGGTGCAGGCTATTGCATTAGCCCACCACTCAATCTAGCTAGTGTTTCTTGTGGGTATGGGAGCTAGTTCTAAATTTTGATGATATGTCCAATAGTCTACTCATGTTTGATATGGGTAGTATTAAGGTAAAATTGAGAATTATGGGATTTAACTTGGGGGTAGTCCACTCAATGTAGAAGCAAATATCATGATGGTCAGATAAGAAAGTGTTTAGGATCACGTAAACATGTTGATCATGGACAAGAGTAAAGAATAAAATATATTATTTTATAAACAAGGCACAATCAAGCCACTTAAGAACTTGATCTTCTCCTTAATGAAAATTAGACCATGTGAACCAAGGAAAATTTGATTCTCTCCTCCTACGATGGATGGGATCAAAAATCCCAAGTTTATTCTGCATGTAAAATCATGCCTCCCATTCTCCTACACACCATCTCTTGGGGAGACATCCTTCTTTGTATTCATTAGACTCAATCATATTGAAGCCACCATAGCTAATCCAATGGACATTTAGAAGAGAGTCTACCAACCATCTCTAGAACAAGGTATATTCCACATCATCATTAGAGGCATATAAGTTGACCAGGCCAATTATGTGATTACCGAAGTCAAAAATTCCAAACCATTTGATGGGTGGGGTATGAACCCTAGGAAATAATATTTTGAGATAGATTAGGCACCAAAAGAGTGACAACCCCCCCATATCTAGGCTCATAACATGTGGCTTTACAAAGGGCCCTAAACCAGATAGTGTGAGCATTAGAACGAAGCAAAAATTCATAAATTTTGACTTCTTGTAGGAAAAAAATATCATTTTGAAAAAATGATGACAACTATTCCGGACTATATACTTACACATCAGATTAGTGAGCCTTATAACATTCCAAGAATAAACTATCATTGTAAATCATCAAGGTTCATATCATTTCCCTCTATAAGACCTAAGAGGGATGCAAAGTGGTTAAAAGCTAAGCTAGGAATGACATAGTCTCTAATTTTTAAAGGTTAACTTTTGTTTGGTGCTCCTCATCTATAGAGAGTGAGGGACTATGTGAGCATCATAGAATATCCTTATGGTTAATTGTCACAAGACCAAACTCTGAATCTGAATCATTTGTCACTGAAGGGTGCTGTGAGGATGAAATTGTAGGAATGGGAGATGGGGAAGAAACACAATAGGTGATCACTTGAGGAGAATGGGATATAAGAGGTAGGGGTTTAACTTACATAGGCATAGTGAATTTATCATTAGAGATTAATGAGCTTTCCCCCCTGTGGGTTGGTACACAACTGGATGGGGTTTGACATTTCCATGGATTGCATTATTCTTCCTAGTAGAGATTGTTGTCCACCCATCATAATTCTAGGGTTTTGAATTAGAACCCCTTTTGTATTGAGGAAAAAAATGAACGGGGACCATTAGATGATATTCTCTAATCATATGGTCCAAATCATAGCACTAGAAATAAGTATTCAATTGGTTAATATAAAGCACACACTATGTGAATTGATTATTACCTACTTGAGTCTCAATGGAATATTTAAGGTATTTGGCAAGGTCTATTTCTACACAGACCCTTCTCTAAGGATGTGCTTCATAAAATTTTGTTGTTCACAGTAGATAAATCAACCTAGAGGCTTGATAAGATGGTAAACAAAATTCCATTGAGGAAGAGGCAAACCTAGAAATTCTACCCACATTGGGATTTCAAGTTCAACTTGTTCTGAGACTTGAAAGTCTTGGGTCCAATGGGAGAAAATAACCAAAGTGTTGTGAATAAACTAGGGGGCATGATTAATAATATATTTTCAATGTTTAGGGTTTGTGAAAAAACCAAGAATAAACCCTTAGTGAGTTTTTGAACTCCTTCTAGTTTTATGCCATGGCCTTGCCAATGGTTGTGAACCCACTGCTTTAACAGGCTCTCTAAAGGAACTCGACCCATAAAATAAGTAACCAAGGTAAAATTTTATTAATAATTATAGGCTTTATCAAACTTTGGTAAACCCAAAACCACATATGGTAAATAAGTATTAGGGTCAGAGTCTATATTTCATGGTAGACCTTTAGGATAAACTTATAAGCTTATTTAGGTTCCATTGCTTCTCAAGCTCCCACGAGTAATTCCTACATCAAATAGTGTAGAAATGGTGGTGTTAGACATTTATAAAAGGGAAGGCATCACTGCCCAAAGGGTGGAAGGCCAACCTGACTCAATGTATTAAATGCACTATCAAACTAGAATAAATCTCACTTAGATCAAAGATAGATTGACAGTGTGATGAATGTGGGAAACCCTAAAAGCTCACAGACATCTAGTGCTCAGTATGGTTCTCTCACTCTCTCTAATTTTTTAGTAGATAATATATTTCAATTTTCAATACACAATGTTTTTTCATGATGTATGTGAGTGTGATACAAGACATACTATTACATGGTTTTTTGATGTTGGGCTTCCCTTATTACCCAACATTATTGCTAAGTTGGGGGAATATATTTGTTCTCTATGAACACTTCAACATGTTGTATCTATCCACAATATTTATACCATGTCAAGCTATATATCATACCATTTTTTTTCTAACCACTTATGTTATACATTGTGTTACATGGATATGTTATTTGTTAACAATGAAATTCATACATATGGTTGATGCAGACTAGTCTCATTTATTTTATGCTTTATTTCAAAATTATTACTTTACTACATGATAAGTTAGGACTTGTTTACTTATTGTGTGTGGCCTTTGGCCTTGTGTGTGAAACATATACATGTTCTTGATTGTATGACATCACCATGTAATTTGAGTATGGCCCTTGGCCTTGTTTGTTTGTTTGTGTGACATTCACATGTCTGTTGTATGTGGCCTTTTGGCCTTATGTGGGACAATTTATGCAAATTATGTGACATTTATTGTATGATTCATTACTTTTAACTATGATGCCATGATTTATATCATGCATTAATTCTATTTCTCCATTCTTAATTTGGTGCCATAATACATATCACACATATGTTGCTCATATGCTTCAATGCTATATTTATTTAAAAAATATTTCATATGCAAATTAAATGATATATTAAATACTATTATGTAATCCAATTCAAATCTTCAAAGTGCTAATACATGATCTTGTCTTTCACATATGCTTTATTTTGAGATAAGTGACTTTTAGCCTACATCCCTCATCTCAAAATGGGGGCATCAAAATGGGCTTGCCTTGAGATTTCAAGCATCACAAGAAATATTTTTTAAATTTATGATAAAATATAGGTTTTATATTTCAATATGGTTTAACATTTTTAGATTACAGAGGCATATGCTAAGCATTTGTACCCATTCTTGTAATTACAAATTATAGATTTCAAATAGTTACTAATTCAGTTGGAATTTAATATCAACTTAGTGTAGATATAGGGGTCATAATATTCATTCATGTTCATGTTTATACATACTAATTTAAAATTTCAAAATTTAAAAGTTTAAAAGTGCAAAGTTTCAAATAAAATATAGATTTGTCTATAACAATGTGATTCGTCTTCATTTTACAAGTGGGATACGTTAGAGTCTAGTGACACTCAACATATATGGTTACACTTTTTCCATTATAGAGAGACACATTTGATGGTTCCACCATTCAATTATTTTACAAATTACTCTATATATTTAGATGAGATTTGGAACATACAATATTTTCAACTCAAGGACTCTCACTAGTTTTCAAATTGAGACTTGATCACTCTCAATTCATTATAGATTTAACATTTATTTAAATGCCTCAAAAAGAGGGTTCATGCTTATCTATTTTCAAGTTACAGGGAAATTAGATTTCTTACTATTTTAGGTGTACTCTTTCCTTGCTCTCTTTTCAAATCTCAAATTTTAGTTTTTTAGATTTTTAAATTTTAAATATTGATAAGTAACTACTTTCAGTGGCATTGTTGCAGGTTTTACATTAAGGCATATTACACAATCATATTTCACATTGAAATATAAAGTGTGTATACACACTTAGATTCACATCTCCTTTACTCTCTTAATTTCACTTCATTGCATCACTAAAATAAGGGGATGGTGGCAAATGTAGACACTCAAATTTAATCATTAAGTGCTTGACAATGTTTAATCTTGACATACTTACCTAGATCATCCTATTCATCATTATGTTAACTTTAAATATATATGAGAGCCTTCTCTATTATAATTACTAACTTGAAAATACTATAAATGCCATTTAGGCATCCTTATTCTACTTAAAACCTCATGTGAGGTAGATTCCAACAATCTTTGTCCTTGTAATATAAGATCATACTAGTAAATAGGGTTGTAGTGTGGCTATGTCCACTAATGTAGCCTTGTTATCCATGCTTCAATGATATGTTTTCAAATTTGAGACATTTTTATTAACCCTCACCTTTAACAATGTTGGTTAATGGAAATATTTCAAAGATTCCTCTATATAAGCATGTCAAAGCATCATCTAGAAATCACTTGGAAATTAAAATTCACACTAAGCTAAAGAGCATTATTCTTTCTAATTAGAATTTTATTTTATTATAATAGTCATAGGCCAAGTTTGAAGTCATTTTGTTGTAGGTCAAGGGAACCAATTATAAGTCATTCAAGTCAATCTATATGGTTGCATTTATATAGAAAATATCAAGACTCACACACTCACTCTAGGAGGGAGAACTACATTGACTTGAGGCCCTTTTGGGATATGTAGGTAACACTCATATTATGCTAGGATTTTTAAGGATAACATATTTAGTCTCCTTACACGATTCCCCCATTTGTATTTTATCTCTATTTGATTTATTGTGTAGGAGCTAGGGTTTTGATTTTTCAGGTCTTTCACACAAAAACATGACACACATTGATAATCAATAAATATTCTTAGATAGTTGTAGGTGCTGGTATTAGAAAATAAATCACATAGTCAACTAGTACATGGCCATAGTTAACAGAAAAGGCCTTAATGTTGTCATGTCCTCCTTGAATGGATTTGTCGTAACATATTTTGAAATTATGTTTTCAATTATGACATCAGTATTTTTTGTTAGTTTTCATCAACAATCAACCTCCATTGTCAACATAAATTCAGTTTAAGCTAGATTTGCACATCTGTTTGTCAATTTAATATTTATATCTCATTTAAAATTATATAAATTGATTTATTATACATTTAGGTTCTATATATTTTTTAACCTATTATCAAATTTCAATAGTTTGTTTTTTTATAATATTTTATTACTAAATAAAAATAAACATATAAACTAATATAAAGAAGCAAGCATAATGCAAAAATTATTCAATCTACTTAGTAAATAAATAAAATAGACTAGGAATGGAGATACTTACCTTTGGGTGGACCTATTGGCACTTCAATATCTGCCTTTTACTCAAGTGGAACTTTGCAAAAGATGTTATAGGTTGAAGATGTGAGACCCTTATTTTCACAATGCTTACTTTTAAACAGTTTATGTTGTATACGCATCCTGTTAAGACATGATTTTTTTATCATTAAGACATGGGATGTTATTGGTCCCTTATGTATGAGATAAAGGCTCTATATATTAAGTGATGATATTGATTTATTACACAAGAACATTATATGCTTAAATTACATGATAATTCTATTCAATATGATGTCAGTTTACTTATGCTATTTTGGGTTGTCCATTATGATGCATATTGATTCTGTACTAATTGAGCTATTGTTATTAATCATATATTTAATTATAGATATGTTTATATGATTGGTATGAGTTTATTACCATTTATATGTGATGCTTTGGATATGTTGTGTGAAATTTGTGTTTATTGAGATCACTTGTATTGTTACATTTTATAGTTTCAACTATCTAGGGTAGGGAATTTTATGTGCACAATGTTGTGTAGGTGACAAGGAGGCCAACAAGGGAACTATCACTATGTTATGAATGAGAACATCATTGGTATATTGATGGCATGTTTACATGACCCTTTCATTATCCAAACCACTCCTCGTATCATTTGAGTATTTAGACAGAAGTGGTGACTTCTTTAACTCTCTTGGCACTATTCACCCCCTTGGTCACTATTCACACCTTTCCTTCTAAACCTTAAGAGTTTGATTTAAGTTATATTTTATTCATTAAGTGTTTTTTTTAAGCCACTTAAGTGTCCCCCTTTGACCTAGAACTTGGATGGAATGGAAGAGCCAACTTTAGAGGGTGACATAAATTAGGTTTTAGATATTTTGTGTTGATTTTTATGTCCTTAGATTGATAGGGATGTTGGAGAGTCTTTCTAAGATCCAAAGAAATTTTTTGAGGCATCTCGTGTGCCCATTTATGACATGGGATAGTGGGTTTATTAATGAAGTATGGACTTACTTGCTTTCCCAAATGGGCTTGTAAGTTAAGTTATTGAGCATGAAGACTTTTTGACCTTGAAATAAGGGATGGGAAGGGACACATGTCACCTTCCCATTAGATTTTAAAGGAGATATTTTAGCTGATATGAGGAAGGAAAACCTTTTTTGAGAGGAATTTTCTCAATTTAAAATTTGAAATATTGGAAGTGGAGGAGAAAAAGAGAAAGAAGAGGAAAAATTTAGAGGAAGAAATTAGAGAAAGAGGATCACAGATATTTCCCAAGGCTTGTATATGGTATTATTAAGTGGATCCAAGAGGGGAGCCAAGGTAGGATTCCATGACCTAATTTATTTAATTTTAATTTATGTAAAAAATACCTTTCTCCCTTACTCTGATTGTAGTTTTCAAGAGTTGTAAGGCCATTTGTCTTACCCTATTTATTATTTGTATTTCCATGGTTGTGCCAATGGCCAACATGTGTGTTTTAATACCCATTTGGGCTTGGAAATGAAACATTCCTCTTGAATTATTGGCTAATTTTTATGCATTTTTCTTGACTTGAAATGACAAAGTTATGCTGCCAAAATTTGTTTGAATTTGCATGCTTATTTTGCACTCTTATGTAGTGATAGTGGCTAGTGGAACCGAGTTCTATGCCCTTCTACATGGTTATCCCTTGTTTATTGGTAACATTTTGTGGAACCAAAATTATTATGCCCTCATGTGTGGCATTTGGCATGGTAAATTGTGCATATGTTCTCCTATGACCAAGAGATATTAGAATAAGGGTGAGACATCCCCATGTTCTTATTCTACTTTGACAATCCTTTTTGGTGTTGGAAACATGTTATGGTTACTCTATTATCATTTGGTGTTTGATATTGTGTTTTTATTTCTTTGTATGTTGGTTTTGGGGTATGGAAGCCTCTTCTATGTAGAAGAACTTGTAGCCTCCTAAATGTGTTTCCTAATGAACATTTCTTGTCAAGCCTTAATTACCATCCAGACCTCATTTTATCAAATTCTCCATCTTAATCCATGATGTGATTATATTTGGGGTTCTGATTTATTGATGCCTAAAACTCTCACACTCAAAAAATAGCTTCCTATGGGAAGCTTTATAGATGTGGGATAAATTTACAGTTAGTAAAGCAACCTCCAAGATTTTAGAAGTTGACTCTTCAAATTAGTTAGGGTGAAAAGGGGAAGGAGGAAAGTGAAAATAAAACTAAAATAAGCTAACTAAGGTGATGCACTAGAAGATTTAATCTATTTATCCCTAAAATTACATAAAATAAATATAACATTTAAACATTATAGACAATTTAAAAGAGCACGTTCATGATTTAAAGCTTGCAACATAACAAAAACTAATGCTATAGATGTAGAGAAAAGAAATAATAGACAACAATAAATTTCATTAAATTTGACATAAAACACCATATCCTCTTTATTTTTATGTGGAGAATAAAATAAAAAAGGCCTCAAAGGTGAAATATACACTATTTAATCCTACCTATGAGGGGCACCTACTAAGGTCCTAGAGTGAAAAACCAAGACTACTGCTTTTTCTATTAAAAAACCAAATTATTATAATGGTTGATCTTGATAACAGTAAAAATAATTAATCCCCTATCATCCCCTTAGAAAAGAAAAGAGCCCTGAATATATAATCACATAGGCCTCATGAGGAAATGACACCTATAACTTGGCACTCATACTCATAATGAGGTCATTACAATCAAATGGGGAGCTTCATGTCATGAGTGCAGTTGGTCGTAGAGATCCCAGATATGGTGATATTGTTGATGCCTCATGATCCCCCATGATGCTTAGAATAATCACTATGGTACAACATGTTGATATCTAAAACTACCTTTAGAGTTTTTTTAGGAATGGGGACCCACTTCTCTCATCCAAAGGCACTATTTAAAGATCTAACAGGAAAAAATTCACTCTTGAGGAGTGCTGGGATGTCATATGGAAGGATTGATTTCTTCTTATTATAACTACATGGTGGGCTTTATATCTAAATTTATCAATCAATAGAACTCCTAAAAGATTTGATATAAAGGATCCTACCTTGGATTAGAGTCATGATGCCATGTGTTGAGCTGACACTTCTCTTAGGGGAGTTAAGTAATTCTTTATAAAGAATGAGTGTGGGAGCACCATGTGAAAAGTACACATCCTCTTCAATATTACTGCACCATATGCCTACCCATTATTTCATTGAGTAATGATACTACTTGAAGCCCTAAAAAAATAAACCTACCTTAGATAAATGTTGTGATGCTACATGTCAAGCTGGCACTACTTCTAGGTGAGTCAAGAACCTCCTCATGTTGAATGATCACTAGGATACTACATGATAGTAATAGGAGGCTAAGGCTTGGCCATAAAATAGAAAAAGGGACTCAAGGAAAAGAGGAAGCTAAAACTTAATTTCTAAACTCATCGAGCATGGGTGATGAAAAACAAACTGCTCTAAAATATACAAAAAATGGATAAAAATTCCATAGTTCTTGGTGACTTGTAAGGGGATCTGTTTATAGATGGAAGAACCCAAAATTATGGGTTCATGGACTAGTTGAATCAAAACTATAAAAAGGGGGAAAGGCTCACAAAACTCACAACTTCTAAAGAGCTATCTTCAAAGGCATCCACTCTTCCTCTTTTGGATAAGTATTTTTATTTAGAGCCTCAAAGTCTCTATCTAGATCTATTATCTCCTTAAAGGATATGCTGATCAAACCTTATACAACTACCAACATCTAAAACTCCATCTAGGAAAGAGGTTGAAAAATGGTCTCCACCTCAGAGACACTTGGTGCTTGACTGAGATCCATAAAAATAGTCTAGTCATTCTACTTCTTTTCCAATAGCTCTTTTATTTTTTCCTCCAAGAGGATGGTGTTGTCTCTAAGGAATGAGGAAGGGAGTCCCATTGGACCAAATATTTGATGTGCCCCTTCATATCTTGGACCACCTTTTTTAAGGCATCTAGAAATGCCTTGTATTTTAATGCTAACTTATTATAGCTCAAGAACTTGTTAACCTTCACTACCACCTACCTTATATCTACCACCCTTACTACTTAAACTGCCCTATTCATAGTGATATAAAGCTTATGGATGAGGAGCTATGAATATTAAACCTTTAGGGACATAAAGGTGAGGACTTGGTCTACGGATGTGCTCACCTATACACTCATCTGCTATGAGTTTGTGATGAAATTGAGTGCTGGCTTCAAGTTTGTGGCTATGTTCTTTATCCTCCCCTAATAGGATACATATAGTTTTTGGACCATGGGGATGATCCCCATAATTTAGGAGTAGGTAGTGAGGTCATTCTTTAGTTGCTATATCTCATAGTCCTTGGCTGAGGGCTCTTATTACATCTACTGCTATAGTTGTTGTTGCATGCTTGTAGAATCCAAGAGATTATTATAGGTCTATGCAAGCTATATTTATTTCTTATGCAACTTATTTTTTTCAACCTAATTTTCTTTCTTTAGACCATCTATTTTGGTCTTTAGTTTATCTAATTGAATCCATCATTGGGCTCTTTGGCTGGCTTCCTCCTGGAAGCTCTCATTGGTGATACAAATCTATAGGTTAGACCTCATTTTGGTGAAATAGATGTCTTTGGCTTTAGAATTTTTATTAAGGTGGTCAATATTAGCTTTCAATCTTTTTAGTTCTTTATCTCTTTTCCAACTATTGGCTTGCCTTTATATAGTTCATGGTAATGGACTTCTGAGTTTCTTCCATTAACTCGACCCTATCAGTCAATCTGGCTTGGTTGAGCTTGAGGCCAACAACTTATATCAAGTAATCCCCTAGTTGTATATGTTCCTAGGGATTGATTACTTATAGTATCATATGCACAATCATTAGAGATTTATGTGTCAGGTCAAAGAATGACCACATATGAAGCACCACTGAGTCCTTAGCCATTTTTCCTCTCCTCTTCTTTACTCAAGCCTCTTAGGATTTTATAGTAGTATCTAATTATTGATGGATTGATTCTTGAAAATAAATTAA
Organism: Torreya grandis; assembly: GCA_037957365.1. NCBI lineage: Eukaryota > Viridiplantae > Streptophyta > Pinopsida > Cupressales > Taxaceae > Torreya > Torreya grandis. Next base: position 1,868,546 of record JARHVA010001411.1, read on the forward strand.
TTCCCCTATAAATGGGGATCCTTATGGTAGGCCAAAAATAATGGTCACTTACTATTATGAAGTAGCAGATGCTATTAGTTTGAGGATGAGTGGGTAAAGGATAAAGGTGGAAGGTGAGAAATGAGGGAGGATATAAAGAGGTGTGGTGGGAAATTTCACCATAAGGGATGTTGATGTGGTGGATGAGGGTTGAGGGGTGAAGAGTGGTGCAAGGGAGGTGATTGGCTACATGGAAGAAAGTAATGTGAGTGAGGTGATTGGTTGGGTGGAGGAGAGTGGCTTAAGCTTGGTGGAAATAATATAAGGTGAAGACTAAGTGAAGCATGAATCAAAAGTGGAAAGAAGGGGGTAAGAAAAGTGCACCTTATTTTGTGAGGGATCTGGTGGAGGGTTGGAAGCTTGCACCTTAGAACTGGGCTGAGATGAATCAACCTCAAGATGCCCTAAAGAGGCTTGCTAATGCTGGGTGGTTAGATATAGATACAAAGGAGGTGGATAGGAAAGAGGCCTCTAAATCATGGAAACCTCCTCTTCTTTATATTTTTGAGGGGTATCCTCCTCTTTATTTGAAGGGGTATCCTCCTCTTCTTCTTTTATTAAGACCTCTTCTTCTACCAGAGCTTCCTCCTCATGTTGTTCATCCAGAGGTTCTCAAATGTCTCATTAGAGTCTAGGTCCTCAAAACTAAGTTCTCTTTTTCTAATTTCTTTCCTATATTTCCAATAGGCTTCTATCTTTTCATTTCCATAGCCCCTTTTAACAAGCTGAGCTCTCAGTCCCTTTATCATTTTCTTTGTGGGATCAAAATCTTGAATAGGCTTATAAAAGGACTTCCATAACTTGTAGGTGTTTAAAGGGATCTTGGACATATCCACATAATATTTGACTCTATGCACCATCTATGACCTATGCTCTTTGAAGTATGGCTATGGATTGTGGTTGAAGGGGGTAACAGTCTTCAAAGTAACAATGTGGCCAACTAGGTCATAGCTCCATTTGTCATTGATTTTTTCTAGGCCAAGCTCTGCTAGCTTGAGCATAATCAAGTGCTCTTATGAAATTTTCACCACTGTAATGCATCCTCTTGAGAAGGGGACATCATAGATGGCCATTTTATTTTAGCCTGTGTCATATATAGAGTCAACTACATCAATTTGGTGAGCCAAATCTAGGGTTAGGGTCCTATCTGTGAGTAGGTATGGGAGACAAAATGCATCTTCCTTGAATTCATGGACCTAGATGAATGTGAAATGGGCCCCAAATAACCAATCAACTATAATCTTGCCACTAGTGAGACATGACCTCTGGTGGTCCATCATTATGAAAGTAATGGCATCCTAACTGAGGTTGATGAGCATCAGAGATAGTAAGCACTCTAAAAACACATAATAATCTTGCATGGCCAATATGATGTGGGTCTATATGGAGATGAGGAAAACTATGTGAATATACATGCTTTTCTTAGTGGCATTTAGGGTTAAGTTAGGTGAAAAGAACTAGGAGCTCTGATATAAGATGAGGTGAAGGAGGAATACCTAAAGGTGTTTTGGGATAAAAATTTATCTAGTTGACTATAGATGGCATCGGTGATGGTGTCCATGAAGTCCATCTTGTAATATTTTTCCTTGCTTTTCATCTTTAGAAGGAAGACTGCACCCAATTAGAAATCATGGATATCAGTGTCTGAGTCCATCCCAAAAATAATTGTCAACATGGAAAGGGCATCTTTCATGTCTTGTGTCATAAAGCTTGAGAGAGTGATGGGAAAAGGGGGAACCTCCATGTAATTGATAAAAAGATCCATGTTGATGAACTTTTATTTATGGACATGAGTGTCCCATACATTTTATAATCTCTCTATGCTACATATGTCTACATCTGGGTCACTAAGGAGTCAAAACATCTCCCTTATCATATCAACATTGATGTCCACCTTTAGGTGGTTATCTATAATAATGCTAGTGTTGGAATCATACCTCTTTATATATTGAGTAATAATCTATGGGAATGGGTGCACAAGACACACCATGTATTGGGCTAAGGTTGAGCTCCATACCCTATCGCTGAATGACTTGAAGTCATTATTTTGCACTTTTTTGAGCATGTAGGTATGAGTGCCCTCCCATAGATTCTTCATGTTCTTGGCCAATTTAAGATCAAATATCCCATATAAATAATCAAGGACCAATTTGGGGTCCCTTTAGTGCCCTTTTGTGACACTCTTGACATTAGACACTCTGGGGTTTAGTTGTACGAAGGTGGAAACATATGAATTACTTTCTATAAATTATGGGGAAAGGTCCTTATGCCCACCTGATCCATGTGTTCTATAATTCCTTAGATGTATACTACTAGATGAGGATGTAGAAGTTTCCATCTTATAATTCTTTTTTAAATGTTCACTCTTTACTCTAAGTAAGGCACTAGATATCAACTTATGCTCACAATTATTGTAATTCTTCGCTTGATTCTATTCACTCAAGATACTCGACTCAATTTCATAATGCTCTTGAAAATTTTTAAGTGTTTAAGTGTTTGGATTGATTGGGAGAGAGGTATTTATAGTCCACCCCCTCTAGTGTGATCATCATGAATGTTTTGAATTTGGGCACCCCATAAATGTTTAAGGGTGGCACACACACTTGAGGATCATCTCATAAGATATTTGAAATGATCTATATAGGGGATCATGCAATATGAAATGCTTGGAAATTAATTACAAGGGGAGTGGGTAGATAAAAATATTTTAGAGAATGATTCAAAAATAAAAAGATCCATGGTATAGACACCAAGAGATGAGATGAACAACTTGTGCCAATGACACTTATTTTCGAGGGAAACAAAAACAAAGAAAGGAAACAAACTAATATAAGGGAAACTAACTATGTACAAGGGAAAGTTGGTAAATTATTTGAAGTGTTTTAAGTGAATTCTGTTAACCAAAATCTCTAAGGCATTGCCTTTTTCATACTCAAATTCAAAAGCATTACCTTTCCTATCATTGATGATGTGAAAGGGGCCTCTTTATAGGGCATCAAATTTTTCATGCTAGCCCAACTTCATGGCCCTTTTGTCATACTTTAGAACCAAATCTACTATCTTAAAGCCTGGATTGGAGGATTTCTTATTGAATCATCACTTCAATACCTACTATCAGGTCACTTTAATATCACTTTCTCATTCCCTTGCCTCATAGAGGCTAAGTAATTCTACCAACCTAACCTCCATTGCTCCATTCTCTACTATTTTGATAGCTTTCAAAAGTTGTAAAGTGGGAATCTCCATTGATATGGGCATGATTACTTCTTTCCCATATACTAATTTATATGGAGATACATTCAAAATTTATTTGGGAGTAATTTAGTTAGCCTATAGATCCATTTTGAGATGCATATGGCATTCCCACTATCAGTCAATGCCCATCCTTTTGATTAACCTTATGAGGTTTTTGTTTGTTGATTCGACCAAACCATTCCACTGTGGGTAGTAGCTAGATGTAGTCTTCTATAAAATTCCATTTCAGAGTGCAAATTTTGAAATCTTGGAATTGAAGAAGGCCTTCACATTATCAGATATGATCATTTTGGGAGGGGTGAACCTCACTACTAGTTCTTCCAGGAAATTAAGGATCATGTTTTCAATTACCTCCATCAAGGTTGCTTCAATCCACCTTATAAAGTAATTGATGACCATGAGTATCCATTTGTGGCCTATGTAAGATATAGTATTTATCATCCTAATAAAATCTAAGTCTATTATGCAAAAGGCTCATCAACCACAATCAAATTCATTGGCATGGTTGAATACTTTTGCTTGCTTTTAAAGAATTGACATTGATGGCATTTCTTCACTACTCGATAACAATCCAAAAACATAGTTAACCAGTAATATCTTGTATGCATGATCTTTGTTGTGCTTGTCTTTGTTAAAAAATGACCAATTGGAGGGGTAAAATGCATATATTATATGATCTTTTTGGCCTGGTTGCTGTCAACACATCAAAATAATTCCCTGTCAAAGTTATTTTTGAAAAGGACTCCTAAACTAACATGTAGTTGTCCCCTTGCAACCTATATAATCTTATTTTATGTGTGGGAAGGTCATTTGGATATCAACCAATTTGTATAAAGTGGGTCCTATCAGCCACCCAAGATCCATTAGTTTCATATTGATTCATTAAATTTGTTTTTGACATATCTTGTTCTCTTAGCAAGGCATCGATGCATTAGGCCAGATAATCACAAATCCCTCTTCCTTGGATCACCTTAGTTGGACTAACCTCAACATAATATTATAAGATATTGTTGATCTAATTATCTCTCTTTTCTATGATCTCCCCTTCCATTATGTATTCTTGGACGCTGGGATGCGCTACCTATACTATTATCTTGCTTCTCACTACCAGGTGCCTAAAATTATATAGGCCTTTGATGATGGTGAAAGCTTGATTCTTCATTAAATTATACTTGGTATCATACCCATGCAAGGTTCTTGAATAGAAATCAATTGGGTGCTCACCTTTCCTTTCATCATCTTTCTGAGTTAACACAGTCGCCAAGCTATGTTCACCCCCATAGACATACAAGATGAAATATTTGGAGAAGTCAAGATTAACTAGCACAGGGTGGTGGATATCACATCTTGATCCCATAAAATATAATTATTCTTTCAGGGGTCTATTTAAAAGGCCAATATTTCTTCAACATCAATGTAATTGGTCTCACCATTTTTTTGAAGTCAGATATAAATCAGGTGATGAAATTGATCTTTCCTAAGTAAGATTAGACCCCATTCTTGTTAAATAGCAAGGTCAAATCCCTGATGGCCTTTAATCTATCTAAATTGATAGAGATGCCTTCTTTGAATACTTTGTATCCTTGCAACTTTATTTGTGGAATGCTAAAAACACATTTTTTGGGGTTAATGGATACCCCAAACTCTTGATACTTTTGGAAAACCTTCTCCAAATGATTGAAATGATCTTCCCTTTTCTTGGAGAATATAGTCAAATCATCCAAGTAAATGAGGATGATTTTATTGATTAGGCCTTAGAAAGCTATGTCCATAGCTCATTGGAATGTAGCCCCTATATTAGAGAGGCCAAAAGTCATCTTCACATACACAAAACTTCCCCATTTTGTGGTGACAGTGGTCTTATGTTTGTCATCTTTATTGACCCATACCTAGTTGTATCTTGAGAACCCATCCAACAAGGAGAAAATTTGTGTGCCTGATACTATTTAGAGAATTTTTTACATAAAAGGAAGGGGGTAATGATATTTTAGAGATGCTTTGTTCAAGTCATTAAAGTCCACACATAGCCTAATCTCTCCTTTCTTTTTCCTTATCGAAACCAGATTGGACACCCAAGTCAAATGCTTGATTGGGTGTATGATATTTGATTCAATTAGTTTCTTTAACTCCTTTACCATGAGATACTCAATTTTGGGGTTCACATGCCTTTGATTTTACTGGACAGGTTTGAAGCCTTCAATTAGGTCTATAGTGTACTAGATGACCTCATGGTCATACCCTTTCAAATCATCATAAGTCCAAGCCATAACCCCTTCATATTTTTTTAGAAAGAGATCAATCACTCTTTATCCTTTTGGGAAACTTATTTTCCTACTTTTAGTTTCCTTCTTTCTCTGACATCGATATTGGAGTAGTTGCTCTTATCTACAACAAACTTCCTTTTGTCATCAAAATCAAAAAGGTTCTCTAGGGTGATCATCTTCTTTGGAAGTTTGTTGACTTTAATTACATGATTTGATCCCTGTAGGCTTCTTCTATCTTTGGCTACAATTTCTTTGTGAACTTGCAAGATTGCTAAAAGAACATGACAATTTGGGCATCACTTTTAAACACCTACCAATTTTGATCATTATTCAAGATGGTAGGTCTGATAATTTATCTCACTGCTTGCTCATTGGTCAGTAAATCAATTACTAGATCAAATTGGGAGATGATTACTATCATTCTATCTACTGGGGCATTCATGGTCCTAGGGATGATCTAAATATTGAATGATTCAAACACATTAATTTAGTCCCATACTCAATGGTGATAATATCTCATGTGGACATTATTTACAGATGTAACTCTTACTTATCTCACTACTAGTTCAAAATCTTTAAACACTTTTAACTACTTCACATTCATGTGCTCAACAAGGCTAAGGCCATGTACCATGGATTCATATACAACTTCATTATTTATGTAAGAAAACTAGAATTAGAAGGCCTTGAGTGTCTCTTCTATAGATAGAGACATCAATCAGATACCAACTCTTAAGCTGATCTTACATTTTACACCATCAAAGTGTAGAGTCCAAAAATTGGACTTCAGGTTCCCTACTTTGATCTTCCTCTTTCTTAATAACCTCGGGGATGGCCTGATCTTTATCATGAATTACATAAGTCCTAAGGCTAATGGTATCAACATTTACAAATGGGTCATTATTTATGAATTCATTAATGAAGACTTTTTCCTTGGGACTCTTGACATTTACCACTTATTCTTCTTCGAGTATTTCTATATAATATGTCTCTTTCTTTAAGAAACATGTGTGCATTACTTTAAATTTCATCACAACATCATCAACTATGTGATATAGATGTAGTGGCTTAGAAAACATCTTAAATTTTGAACCATATATGGTCCTTTGGATCAAGTGAGACCAATCTAAAGACAAGTATCTGCCTATCTTGGTGGTGAAATATCTTGATAGACACAACCCAAAGAGTGGCGGGATGTTTATTACTACAAATTCTTGGGTGAATGTAATATTGGGATAAGAGTATAAAGTTAAGGGAAGATCCCTAATGATACCTATGGTCTTAAATTTCTTCCCATCCAACTATATTACCCTTTTATTCAAGGGTTCATATTGAAGTTGGAGTGTGTCTACAATTTGCTTGGGAATCACTGTGGTGATGGCACCAAAATCAATCATAGAATTATGTAACAACTAGTTTTCCATAATGAGAGTTAAATATAATGGGGTAGGCTTTGTTTTAATTAACCCCACATTGGAATTTATGAATGCATATGGCACATGAGGTTGCACATTATTACTAGTTTCCTTCCCCTTATTTTGCACTGGATCTACAATTGGGATAACTTGCGCAGGTTTCTCTTGGTCTTCCAATGCTTCTTTTAGTAGAGACTTATACTCAGGGATAAACAAGATGTACCAAAGAGAAACATAAGATAAATCCTTATTCATTTTTTTAACACATTAAATGACCCTTGAAGTTGGACTTCAGGTTCCCTACTTTGATCTTCCTCTTTCTTAATAACCTCGGGGATGGCCTGATCTTTATCATGAATTACATAAGTCCTAAGGCTAATGGTATCAACATTTACAAATGGGTCATTATTTATGAATTCATTAATGAAGACTTTTTCCTTGGGAATCTTGACATTTACCACTTATTCTTCTTCGAGTATTTCTATATAATATGTCTCTTTCTTTAAGAAACATGTGTGCATTACTTTAAATTTCATCAAAACATCATCAAATATGTGCTATAGATGTAGTGGCTTAGATAACATCTTCAATTTTGAACCATATATGGTCCTTTGGATCAAGTGAGACCAATCTAAAGACAAGTATCTGCCTATCTTGGTGGTGAAATATCTTGATAGACACAACCCAAAGAGTGGCGGGATGTTTATTACTACAACTTCTTGGGTGAATGTAATATTGGGATAAGAGTATAAAGTTAAGGGAAGATCCCTAATGATACCTATGGTCCTAAATTTCTTCCCATCCAACTATATTACCCTTTTATTCAAGGGTTCATATTGAAGTTGGAGTGTGTCTACAATTTGCTTGGGAATCACTGTGGTGATGGCACCAAAATCAATCATAGAATTATGTAACAACTAGTTTTCCATAATGAGAGTTAAATATAATGGGGTAGGCTTTGTTTTAATTAACCCCACATTGGAATTTATGAATGCATATGGCACATGAGGTTGCACATTATTACTAGTTTCCTTCCCCTTATTTTGCACTGGATCTACAACTGGGATAACTTGCGCAGGTTTCTCTTGGTCTTCCAATGCTTCTTTTAGTAGAGACTTATACTCAGGGATAAACAAGATGTACCAAAGAGAAACATTAGATAAATCCTTATTCATTTTTTTAACACATTAAATGACCCTTGAAGTTGGACTTCAGGTTCCCTACTTTGATCTTCCTCTTTCTTAATAACCTCGGGGATGGCCTGATCTTTATCATGAATTACATAAGTCCTAAGGCTAATGGTATCAACATTTACAAATGGGTCATTATTTATGAATTCATTAATGAAGACTTTTTCCTTGGGACTCTTGACATTTACCACTTATTCTTCTTCGAGTATTTCTATATAATATGTCTCTTTCTTTAAGAAACATGTGTGCATTACTTTAAATTTCATCACAACATCATCAACTATGTGCTATAGATGTAGTGGCTTAGAAAACATCTTCAATTTTGAACCATATATGGTACTTTGGATCAAGTGAGACCAATCTAAAGACAAGTATCTACCTATCTTGGTGGTGAAATATCTTGATAGACACAACCCAAAGAGTGGCGGGATGTTTATTACTACAACTTCTTGGGTGAATGTAATACTGGGATAAGAGTATAAAGTTAAGGGAAGATCCCTAATGATACCTATGATCTTAAATTTCTTCCCATCCAACTATATTACCCTTTTATTCAAGGGTTCATATTGAAGTTGGAGTGTGTCTACAATTTGCTTGGGAATCACTATGGTGATGGCACCAAAATCAATCATAGAATTATGTAACAACTTGTTTGCCATAATGAGAGTTAAATAGAATGGGGTAGGATTTGTTTTAATTAACCCCACATTGGAATTTATGAATGCATATGGCACATGAGGTTGCACATTATTACTAGTTTCCTTCCCCTTATTTTGCACTGGATCTACAACTGGGATAACTTGCGCAGGTTTCTCTTGGTCTTCCAATGCTTCTTTTAGTAAAGACTTATACTCAGGGATAAACAAGATGTACCAAAGAGAAACATTAGATAAATCCTTATTCATTTTTTTTAACACATTAAATGACCCTTGAAGTTGGACCTTGGGGTCTTTTGTCTTGTTCTGCATTATTTCACTCTGCTTTTGATATGCCAAAGGTGGTGTTTGGGATCCTAAATTTTTTTAGAAGGTCAATTTAGGCCTTGTGAAGGATTCTTGGGTTTTAATTGGTCTCTTCTTGGATTGGGTGAAGTAATCTGATTGGACTTTTGGGGATTTCAATAAGGTGATCTTGCTTACATAAACTGCATCTTTATCCTCTACCCAAGATAAAAGTGTATGATCTAGGGATATCTCCTCTTATTACTCCAATGACATCCCTTGCATTTGGGCCATTAGGATAACATTTTAAACCCTCAAAGATTGGTATTCATAAGGAAATAAATCAATGGCATTCCCTTGTCTTCATTACTTGGATTTTTTTTTACTTTAGATTACCTCTCAGATAATTTTGAGGTGTATGCACATCATTGCATGGGAAACACCATGAACTTGAATCATCCTCTAAATTATTCTAGCTAGTGACCAATTCTCTATTTGAACTTGGCATGACCATATACAAAGGATCAAGAACTAGGATGATCTGATTTTTAAGTCATGTTTGATGATTTGATGCCTAATGATTTGGCCTTTGCCTTTCTTGATATTGATTATGCTGGTATAATACCCTCCCACTATAGTAGTTTTGGTAAGGGGGATTTGGGGGGATGGCTTGTTGTCTTTTGAGATTTATGATCTCATTTGAGAAGTTTCACAAGATTCTCTTAATGTCATTCATCTCCATGGCTAATGAGGATGAAGAAGATGCATGAGTAGGTAGGTATACATACATGGAAGGAGATTATTATGAGGTTCTTGGGACCTCCTCTTGTAGTGGCATTGATATCTCTAGGAACATGGGCATTGATTGTTACAGGGGAAGTTTCCTAGCATCTATCAAATTATTCTATCCCCTGAATGCCAAGTCATACACATCTAGTAGTGTTTGGCTTCCAAGAGACTGAATCATAACTACTATGTCCAAGTTAAAGTCCTCGAGGTAGAAGATAATGGCCATACCTACGAGTGACCAAGCTGCTACTAGGATCCTTTGCCAAGTTTTATGTAACCTAATGGTGACAAGATGCTGTGGGAGAGATGATCACTCTACCTTCTCATTAAATCATTTAAATAATCTATCACCCAAATCATCCCAAGTGGTGATAGAGTTAGGTGACAAGGATCGGTACCAGTCAAGAGCTCACTATTAGAAAGAGGTGGATAGTATCCTTAAGGTAATGTTCTACTACAAGACATAATATACAATGCAGACATTAAAGACATCTTGAAGATGCTCTGCTATGATTTTGAAATCTTCTCCTTTAAACTTAGGCAGTACCTTCAATGCATTGGCAAGAATAGGGTCCTTCTAGCTAATTTTGGTCCACATACTAGGCTATTAATTGGATAGATCAACTGAGTAGAGTTCCTATTTGAGTAAGTGATCAAATGGCTTGGAAGTGGGTCTATGATTGCAAGGTGAAAAGGATCAATAGGTTATCATGGTGAGCATGAAATTCATGGACATAAATCAGGTTTCACAAGTCTTAAAAACTCATTTTGAGCCTTGAAATGACTTGTACAAGTCTAGAAGGACCAAACCAGCATAGGCCATCAAGCAAAAATGAACATACCAATTTTCTTGTACATTTTATAAATATGCTTAGAAAGCCTCTCAAGCCAAAATATTGCATGGAGATGATGTTATTTATGTCGTGATCATGTTATACATATTTCATATCTTGATGAGCTTACTATCTCAAGATATAAGCTTCTAATGTTGAATAATCAGTTTGAGATGGGTGCACAGACATAAAGTTTAAGATTATGCAAATAGCCATTTAAATTTAAATGTTCCTAGGATGAATGTGCATCTAACAAGTGTCAAGATCATGGGATATTAAGTAAATATTTAATAACATATAGGAGACTAACAAGCTTAGTGGGTCCTAAAGATCCAATGGTACATGATCCATCATATAAAGTAACTCAATGGTGAGAGGTGACTAACAAGTTCAGTGGGCCCAAATAGATCTATGATGCACATTTAATTATATGATCAAGATCCAATAGTGAGTATCAAGTAAAAAGGTCAAATGATCTTTAGATTGAGTAAGGAACTGATAAGTGGCATGATCTCAATAAATAAGCACATCAATAGTGTACATTCGATTAAGTAAAAGGAGATTAATGACACACATTTAATCAAACCAAGGAGATTGATGGTGTGCATGAGGTTAAAAAGTCAAAGGGCTTGAAAAAATGCAAGGATATGTAGTGCAAGCTAAAAGAAGATAGACTAATAATAGGATTATGAGGACAAATGTGGAATTGATAGTTGGCATAATATGAGAAGCCCAAATTAAGATCAATGGCTAAAATTAAACTCAAAGCTAGGAGTTTTCAAGTAAAGGTCAAAATATAGTTTCAAGTTGATCTAAGGTAGGTTTTCAAAGGGCATGTGCCACCATTAGAGATCAATTGAATTCCATTACATAGACATAGTTATATAGTTATAGGTTGTCAATGTTGAAGTCCCATCTCTATTAAAATTTAGTCTCAACCCTTGGTTTGAATATTTAGAACTTATAGAGTCTATCTTTTGGGGTTGTAGTATTGTTTCATGACTATGATCTTTACTCTTTAAAGAAAGATCCATGTATATAATGAGTTCTTGGCTTCCATAGGGTCTAGAGGTAGAATAGGTATTTTAGGGCCTAATATAGAGATCAATAAAGAAGCTATGTGACCTATAGGTTTTTTATCAATATAATAGCTATAGGAAAACCAATATAGGATATTGGTTTTCAATATAAAGACCTATGCTCAGATATTGAAATGGGGTAGATATGTGATTATTGAAGAGTGTCTCATCTTCTAATATGGTTACAACCTTGATAAATAGGTACTTACCATTGCTCAAAGAAGACATGACATGGCTTTGTCAGGCCCAAAAATATGAGGACTTTATCCTCATAATGAATACAAGTGGGAGATGATGTATAAGATCAAAGCAAAGGATCTAGGGATTAGAGAGCATAATGGGAGCATTTAATGTTATTAAAAATCTTTGAGGATATTTCCTCCTAGCAAGGATCATGACTCATCATCTACGAAACAAACCCTTGTCTTCTAGTGGATCTCTCAGCCAATGAGAGGAGCTTGAAGACTATTAGAGCAAACAAAGGTTAGCTTGTTGATAAAAGATTAGTCTTGATTGGAAGAAGGCATGTATACATAAAATAATTAATTAACTAACACCACATTTCTTGATCATTAATGCCTCCTTACCCATTCTCCCATGCATGTTCCCCATCTCTCTCATTCCCATTTTGCTATATATATATATATATACTTTTAAGCCTTGAAATGGATCCCTCTCTTGGGCATGACTAGAATATACCAAGATTGAGATTTGTAACATTTTGAGATAAATATATGACTATTTTAGATTTCATTATTCTGGTATAGTGTGATAATATTAGTTTGATTTGCATATATGGTAGAAATCTCTCCCTTGTCAAGTTACCTGATCTAACCTAGCTACTAGTTTATCTTATTATGGAGATCATATTTAGTGTTTAATGTCATTTGATCAAAACTATCATATGGATACATTGACTGGTTAGTGCCTTGAATCAAGCCTATCCATCACTTCCCTTAGGTTTTGATCACTTGGTGGACCTCTACATGAAATATTGATACATAACAGACATTTGGATATGCAGTTTTAGTTTTTTGCTTGTCTCATTAGTGTTCTTAGAAGTATAAATAGAGTGGATGAATAGTCAATTTAGGTGTATCACCAACATTAGTTTAGATTTCCATTTTAGTTATATTTCTCTCCCTTTTCACCCCCAAAAATGAGTAGGTTTTAGTGCAAATGAGCTAAGTGATGCATCAAAAGAGATAACCTCATTAAAAATCCTAGAGGTTTGACCCAATATTAGGTAACCAAACCTAGGGTCATTCCCATGTTGGACTAGATTTGAGTAGAGGAATTGAAAAATACTTTGCTCAACTAGGGTGAAATATATCCCTCTAATAGTTCTAGCATGCTCAGTGAAATTTTTTTTGTTATGCACTAAGTGAAGAGTTTTGGTTTTCTCTTCATTCAATCAGCCATTAGAGGCATGTGTGCAAACATCAATGGCAATTCTAAGTATTCATCGATTGTTTTAAGAAGCCTAGGTACCTAATCATCATTATTTAGTATGTATCATCACTCTTTTTATCAATATGATTATTCTTTGCCTCAACATCCTTCATATTAGATTGATAACATTTATGGCTTCACCCTAAGTGATTCTCAAGATTTAGTGCATCAGACTTCTCAGGCTCAAAATTTCCTTAGTTACTCCTCAAACTGATCCATTTTGAGTTGAAGGTAAATACTCTCAGGAAATGAAAAGTACATAATAGAACTTAATACATAGAGGGGATATGGTCAAGATATCCCTAATCACATTATTCATGGCATAAGAGATGCATTGCGATTAATAAAGGAAGAATGGGAACCTATTGAGGGAACAAATTGGAAAAACCTTTTAAGTGATATGATGGATGTAAGTGGTTACATTTAAACATTGAAGTTAAGGTAAAGAGCCTTAAATAATAACATGTTCAACTCCATTAACCTAATGTGTCTTTATATACACTACCTCATCCCTCATATATGCCACCCATTCTTTCCCAAGAGGCCATTCCAAGTGTCCCAAGTCCTTCATGTGTTCCTCAAACCTTCCCTTCTTGGAGTTCAAACCAAGAGAGCCTTCAAAGGAAGAAGGAGATTGTTGTGGAGTATCCTATTATTGAGACCCAATATTCCACCTATCTTCCTCAAGAATCCTCTTTTACCTTATACCAACCACTTTGTGTTCTTTATGAGGTCAATAACTACCTTAAAGAGAGGCTTTTAAAAGAGAATTTAGATACACAAATCCAAGATTTGGAGCTAAAGATGAGGAAGGAGGAAAGGAGTCAAAATCAAGATGAGGTGGCTATGTATTACACATTCCACTCATGGAAATCAGTCAAGGAAGGCATATGGAAAAAGGAGGCACCAATTCAAGAGCCACCTAGAAGAGCCTTCAAAGTCCCTAGATGGAAGGATACCCTCTTGAGCTACAGGCAAGGTGAAATTGTTTACCCTCCTACCATATCCCTCTTGGATAAAGAGATTGATATATAAAGGATAGAGGAGGAGCTTGTAGTCATAGGTAAACTTGAAGAGGACAATTCAAGTGTCTATGATGAGCAGATCATAATAGGTAGCCCACTTCATTTAGAAGGGGAAGAATCAGGTTTAGACTAGCCTTCTTGGCATGGATTTGACACTAATGAACTAGATCCTGATAAGGACAATCCTCAAGCTGAACATAGACTAGACCTTGAATGGACCAATGAAGGTCCATTCTACATAGATGAAGAGGATTAGGGCTAGAGACTAGGAGTTGGTTCACTTCAAGGTGAGTTTCCAAATAAGGGCAGCCTTGATGGTTTGGAGTTGGAGGAAGGTAAATCAAACCTTGAGTAAGACAAATGTGTCTTTTCAAACCTTGGATGGTCAAATCAACCCTCATCTATATTTTAAAAATAAGATGAAATATTGAGTGAGGTTAATGAAGAAGACATATTGAATGCTCAGGTAATAAAGTTTGATGAGCTACCACTTTATGTGATGGAGGAAGACGTTGAGGGTGAACAAAGATTTCAAGGTGAGCATGTGCTTCAAGGATAAGATCTTAATCAACTCAAGATCAACTTACATACACCAACAAGTGAGAGGGATTTGAAGGACTTGTTTGAGATCTTTGGAGTAGGCTATGTTCCTCTCTAAGGAGACTATGATCTAATTGTGCCTGAGGAACATAGTGATGGAGCAACAAAGTGAAGGATCCAAGTAAAATATGATTTTTCAATATTTTTATTGACAAGAGGATGTCCTTTTAGGTACTTGGCTTGGTTAGAATATGAAAGGAGGAACCATCACTTATTATGCTTAATTTAGAGCACAAAGTTGAGCATAAAAAAGATCCAGATCAACTTGCTTATCCACTCCAAGATGCTTATATGTCCAATCAATTAGATTGGGTGGGTGAGTTTGTTTTTATTCTTATTTTAGAGAATTATATCACCAATATGTTAAATATCCACTCCTTCTCCATCTCTAGTTGGCATCCCTCAAACATGTAAAGCATATTAGATTAGTGAGAAAGGGAATCTATTTTGTATAACTAGTCAATGGTTTTGTATAGGTTATATTTTATTTGGTTAGTTTGAGGTAAGTAGATTTTATGCTTTCCTCTAAGTGCCTTGTGCACATTTTCTTTTAGTTATGTTATTTCCCTTCAATAAGTGCCTTGGTTACTTTGTTTGTCTTGTTTCTTTTTGTTCCTATTACTTTAAAAGGAGTTATCCAAAGGGACAACCTTAGTTTTAGATCATCTTGTGACTCCATGCCCAATGGACTAGACAAGACAACTAATCTATATTCTCAAGCATAGTAAGAATGCTTCCCTGTGAGTTGCCAAAGATGCTGGTCAATTTTGGCCCACATACCAATCTATTGCCTGGATAGATTAGCTGATTAGAGTTCTTATTTGAGTAAGTGATCAAATGGCTTGGAAGTAGGTCTAAGATTACAAGATGAAAATGATCAGTAAGTTCTCATGGTGATCATGACCTTCATAGACACAAATTAAGTTGTGCAGGTCTCAAAAACTCATTTTGAGCCTTGAAATGACTTACACAAGTCTAGAAGGACTAGACCATCATAGGACATCATGCAAAAATGAACATACCAATTTGCTTGTGCATTTTATAAATATGCTTAAAAAGCCTCTCATGCCAAAATATTGCATGAAAATGATGTTATTCATGCCTTTATCATGATATGCAAATTTTATGTCTTGATGAACTTGCTATCTCAAGATATAGGCTTCCAAATTTGAACAAGCAGTTTGGGATGGGTGTGTGAATGTCAAGTTTAATCTTTGACAATTATATATTTAAATTTAAATGTTCTTAGGATGAATGTGTAGTTGAAAAGTTTAAATATTTTGGGAGCTTAAGTCAATATCCAATGATGTAAGAGTGACTGAAAAGCTCAGTGGGCCCTAAGGATCCAATGGTGAATGATCCATCATACCAAGTAGACCAATGATGAACAATGACTGATAAGCTTAGTGGGCCCAAATAGATCTATGATGTGCATTTAATCATATGATTAAGATCAAATAATGATCATCAAATCAAAAGGTCAAAGGATCTTGATATTGAGTGAGGAGATGACAAGTGGCATGATCATAATAAACAAATAGATCAATGGTATGTGTTTGATCAAGCAAAAGGAGATTGAGAACATGTGTTCAAGTGATCCAAAGAGATTGATGGTGTGCATGAGGTAAAAAAAGTCAAGGGGCTTGAATTAATGTGAGGCTTACATATGATGAAAGCTTAGAAGTAGATATATTAATAGTAGGATCCTAAGGATAAAAGTGGAGCTGATAGTGGGCACAATATGAGAATTCCAGATTAAGATCAATGGCTAAAATTAAAAGTTAAAGCTAGGAGTTTTCAAGTAAAGGTTAAAATACAATTTTAAGTCAAACCAAGGTAGGTTTTTAAAGAGAATGTGCCATCATTGGAGCTTGGTCAAATGAAATTGCATAGACATAGTTATACAATCAGAGGTTATCAATGTTGAAGTCCCATCACCATTAAAATTTAGTCTCAACCCCTAATTTAAAGATTTAAAACTTATAGGGTCCATGTTTGGGGTTGTAGTATTGTTTTGTGACTGTGATCTTTGCTCTTTAAAGAAGGATCCATGCATATAATGAGTTCTTAGATTCCATAGGGTCTAGAGGTAGAATAGGTATTTTAGGTCTTAATATAAAGATCAAGAAGGGAGTTATGTGACATATAGGTTTTTTATCGATACAATAACTATAATAAAAACAATAAAGGAGATTGTTTTTCAATCTATATACCTATGTTCATATATTAAAATTTGGTAGATATGTGATTAATTAAGGAGTGTCTCATCTTCCAATATGGTCATAACCTTGACAAATAGGTACTTACCATTACTCAAAGTAGACATGGCATGGCTTTATCAGGCCCAAGGATATGAGGACTTTGTCCTCATAATGAATGCAAGTGGGAGATGGCATAGAAGATCAAAGAAAAGGATTTTGGGATTAAAGAGCACACTGAGAGCATCTAATGTCATTTAGAAGCTTTGAGGATCTTTCCTTCTAGCTAGGATCATGACTCATCATCTAAAAAATAAAGACTTGTATTCTAGTGGATCTCTTAGCCAATGAGAGGAGATTGAAGACTATTGGAGAAAATGAAGGTTAGCTTGTTGATAAATGATTAGTATTTATTAGAAGAAGATATACGTATAAAAAATAATCAATGAATTACCACCACATTTATTGATCATTACTGACTCATTACCTATTATCCCACACATGTTCCCCATCTCTGTCATTCCCATTATATTATATATATAGGCTTCTAAACCTTGAAATGGATCCCTCTTGGGCATGACTAGTCTCTACCAAGATTTAGCTTTGTAACTCTTGAGATAAATAAATGACTATTTCAGATTTCATTGTTCTGGTATAGTGTGATAATGTTAGTTTGATTTCCATATGTGGTATAAATCTCTCCCTTGTCAAGTCCTAATCTCACTTAGCTACTAGTTTATCTTGTTATGTAGGTCATGTTTAGTGTTTAGTGTCATTTGGTCAAAACTAGCATGTGGATACATTAATTGGTTAGTTCCTTGAATCAAGCATCTTCATAACTTCTCTCAAATTTTCATCACTTGGTGAACTTCTACATGAAATATTGATACATAATAAACATTTGGAGCTATAGATTTAGTGTTTTGCTTCTCTCATTAGTGTTATCAGAAGTTCAAATAGAGTAGATGAACAATCAATTTAGGTGTATCACCAACATTAGCTTAGATTTCCCTTTTAGTTATCTTTTTTTCCCTTTTCACCCCTAATAATGAATAGGTTTTAGTGTAAATAAGCTAAGAGATGCATCAAGGAGTTAGCCTCATTAAAAATCCAAGAGGTCTGTACCAAGATTTGGTAATGCATAACATAGGGTCATTCCCATGTTGGACTAGATTTTAGTAGAGGACTTGAATAATCCTTTGCTCAGCTAGGGCATAATCTATCCCTCCAATAGTTTTGGCATGCCTAGTGGGACAAGTTTCATTATGCACTAAGTGAAGAGTTTTGGTGTTCTCTTCATTCAATCATCCTTTAGAGGTATGCATGCAAACATCAATGTCAACTTTGAGTATTCATTAGCTAGTTTAAGCAACCTAAGTGCCTAATCATCATTATTTGATATGTATCATCACTCTTTTGATCAATATGCTTATTATTTTCCTTAACATCCTTCATATCAAATTAGTAATGTTTACGACTTCACCCTAAGTGGTTCTCAAAATTTGGTGTATCAACCTTCTCAAGCTCAAAATGTCCTTAGTTACTCCTCAAACTGATCCATTTCAAGTTGGAGGAAAATGTTCTCAAGCTATGAAAAGTACATAATAGACCTTAATACATAGAGGGTATATGGTCAAGAGATCCCTAATCACATTATTCATGGCATAAGAGATGAATTACAATTAATAAAGGAAGAATGGGAACCTATTAAGCGAGCAAATTAGAAAAACCTTTCAAGTGAGATGATGAATGTAAGTGGTGTTCACCATTTTTGGGTCTAACAGGCCAAAAATCAGTCCCCTTCTTCCTCTAATGTTTTAGGCCATTTTGTTTTTTATTTTGCATAAATCCAAGAATCTCTATGGACTCTACAAGTCTAAATCTACAGACTCTATAGGTCTATATCTATGGACTCTGTGGATGTAATCTTTTGATAGATGAAGATCTAGTTCAGAGAGTGCAAGGTTTTGCAAAGCTTATTCGGACTCTTGTCTGTAGAAATTCATAAGGAAAGAGGGCTAAAATGGTTCAGAAGACACTTTTCCTTAAGGTTGGAAGAGTGGTTCAATGACATAATCTTTCTAAGAGTTAGCACCTTTGAACCATTGAACTGGTTCAATGCCTTCGTTTCATCACTTGGTTCAATCTGCTTGGTTCAATTGGTGAGTTCAACACTTGGTTCAATCAATCAATCCATCTACAGGTTCATTGACGCATAGTGTCAAACCATTGAACCAGTTCAAGTGTTGGTTCAATGAGTTGGTTCAAATGCATGGTTCAATGAGCTTGGTTCAAAGGCTCAGTGCGCAACATTAAACCAATGAACTAGTTCAAAGATTGGTTCAAGCGAATGGTTCAAAGGCTTGGTTCATCAAAGGCTCAATGCCCAGTGTTGAACTGTTGAATCGATTGAAATATTAAACCAATTTTGGTTCAATGGGTCAGTTCAACAGCTTGGTTCAAGAGGGCATCCCAAAGCCGAAGGATAGGTGCCCTTGTGGAGGGTAGTCTTGGGTTCAGGATCCCTTGCAGAGGGCAAGAAACTTTTCAAAGGCTGTCAAAGGGTAAGTTTTCAGATTTTTGTTTGAGGCTGAATTCTTTCAAACTTTTTGTCCAAAGGAATTCTTTTAGACAAAAAGTCCAAAGGAATTCAGAGGAAGGCCGCCACCCGAGAGAAAAGCCAAAGGACCCAAAGATAAAAGGAGCCAAGGAGTAATAAAGACCGAGACAATTCTTGTAGACTTTTTGTCTACAAGAAAAAACTTGAAGCAAAAAACTCGTAGAAAAGACCTGATGGATTTTGCCAAGGTCAGTGACGTCCTGAAAGCCATCAAATTTAAGAAGATAGACTAGCCATTGGTTTTCAAACTATGACGGGCCTGAGAACATCAAATTTTACACCAAGAAAGCTAGAGCATGGAAGGCACCAAGTGGCAACCACGAAAGACTTTGACATGCTTTTTAGGAGTAGCAGAACGTGCCATGTGTCCCCTACAAGGCTCGATAAAAGCTGACAAGTGTCAAAATCTATGGGTTTCTCCTTTTGCTTCATTATTCAAAGAGAAGACTATGGTGGGCTTGAATGAGTTGCTAAATGTACCAGAAGCTACCAAGTGTCAACATCTACGAGAACCAAAAAAGGTCTCAAAAGTTTTTCTAAGGTAGCTAAAGGTTCTACGGAAGTGGCCACATGTCGCCTTCCACAGAAATATCAAAAAATATTTCCAAAGCCTCTAAGTTAAGTGGAAAGAGTAGGTAGAAGCAGCCACATGTCAACTTCTACCTAACTCTCGAAGGACACTCTAAGTTAAGCGGATGCTGCCACATCCCATTATCAGCTTGGCAGAAGCTACCATGTGTCAACGTCTGTATTTAAAAGTGTCCCCTAAGTTTCAAAGTAGTAGACTACAACATGTGTCAAAATTTGATGTGCTCTCAGCCAAAGAGCCAAAGGAGTAGCAAAAGATAGCCTGAGGGATGAAGGAGATAGAGGAGGAAAAATAGCCAAGCACAGAAGCAGACAAAGCGATCTAAATGGCATGAGAAAGCATCGACTCAAGGAGTTATTCTAGTGGTTGACATAGTACCTACCATGTGATCATCAAATGGCACAAATAATAGACAAGCCACATAAATGCCTTAAATGAAGTAGTCTATTTGCAAAAAGGGAGGCATAGCCATGTTTTCTCATTAATGTGGAATGCCAAAGTCAAAGCAGGAGCCGACAATCAGATGACTTTCTCTTCCCAAGGTTCAGAATGCACATGGGCCACTTGAAAAAAGAGTGCCAAAATATTTCCTAGGAAGCATCAGGTTCTCTTCCTCTTTTTATATATTGTAAAATTTCTCATTTGAGAAAGATCCACTCTCTTAGCCTTAAGGCAAAACTCTGCCCCAAAAATCTCTCAGGCTTGTAAGGTAGAGCTCTGCTAGATTTTACCTTCAATCAAGACTTAGCATTTTACCTCCATCTAGAATTTCACTCACACATATGTCTATGCTTTATTTTGTGTTAAGTCATTGTCTTTGATGCTTTTCACAGAATGACTCTAGCATGTCTAGTGCGTTGTGAAGTCTCCTTTCTGTAGGTCTACTAGAAGTGTCTATAGAAAGAATATAGGTGCTTGTGAATAGGCTGTCAAAGTGTGTCCCAAAACACCTTTTCTAGTTCCTTCCTCCCTGTACTTCTATGGACTCCTAGCTGACTGTTGCAAAAGAACTTCCCACTCTAGATGAAGTGTATGGGTGCTTCTTTTTGGTGAAAAGTGTATATTCAGGCTGGGTGGGTCAGCTTAACTAGTGTATCACCTTTTCATTTTTAGGCTTAGGTTCTATTTTCAGCATCTCTCTCTCCCTTTTCACCCCCCTTTTTTACATTTGTTTGTTAGTAGTAGGAGAAACTAAGGCCTAAAAGATACATCAGAGGGAGCTAGCCCTCATCTAGAGACTCTCCCCTCTAGCTTTGCTGGTCCCATAGGTGAGAGGGGAGTTTCCATTGTTACGTGTGGAAAGGCAAGAGCTTAGCCTCGTGCCCCGAGTGCAATCCACTATGTCAACAATTTTTGGCACGCTCGGTGGGACTCAGTCTTTTACACTCAATAAGGTTTCAGGATTGATGCTGGTCCTATTATAGCAAATCAATTATTTTCAGTATTTGATGACTCCACTAGTAAGAACTTCATTTCCTAATCAAAGACTAGTCTGACTTCCTATGCCTAAAATCACCACATGGTCTATTTCTAACGGTGTCCCTTTTGAATTTATTGAATTGCCTCTGAATTTGGCAAAAAGACTGAGGTTTAAAAGGACCCATCCTTATTCAACAAACCACCTTCCTAGACCTGTTGTAAGGAATGCATATGTAGGAAGGCCACAGTTACATCTTGTCCTAGCTATGACATTACCCTTTATCACTTTTCATGGTCAAATCCCTTGAATCTCCCATGTTATGACCCAATCCCAGGAGCAACCCTAAAAAATGTGCCTTCTTTTGATGGAGAGGGGCCCATTATAGTCATCGAGCACATCATAAATATTGCTAACCTCTGTAATATTCATAATGTCACTAAGGACAATATCATAATTAGATGCTTGGCATTGTCTCTCAAGGGCAAAGCTCTTGACTGGTATGAGACTTTGGCTATAAATTCAATCTATTCCTAGAATGAATTGGGTACTCACTTGACAGACTGTTTTGAGGAAAAGAGCGACCACCTCTCACTTGCTGAGCAGTTGACTACCATGAAAAGAGCCCCACATGAATACATGCAGGATTTCAACACTCAGTTTCAAAAGACATGGGATAAAATCCCCATTCTGGTAAGACCGACTGCTAGTTATGCTTTCATGTATTACTTAAGAGCATTGAATAGTGATATCACTATTATGATACAATCCATGGGAGGACATGCATTTCCTACTACCTATGACATAGCCATTACAGTTGAAAATTGCTTAGTGCAGGCTAGGAAGGTAGCTCTTAGACCCATATGCCACTTTTCCCAGAAATACTGCCTCCAATTCAAACCACTGCTCCCACACTAGCTCCTCTACCTAGCATTGAGAAACCAAATGCCACTCCATCTAATGAGTTTCATGAAGTCAAGAGTCTATTGTAAAGTATGTCAAACAAACTTGTAGCTCTCAAAAGGCAGTAAGCTCAAAGTAATAGACCAAACCAAGGATACCAGCAGTATGGCCAAGCTCCTAGACCCCCTTTCCAAAATTACAATCAAGGATAG
Organism: Torreya grandis; assembly: GCA_037957365.1. NCBI lineage: Eukaryota > Viridiplantae > Streptophyta > Pinopsida > Cupressales > Taxaceae > Torreya > Torreya grandis. The sequence goes on from JARHVA010001411.1 coordinate 1,891,367, forward strand.
GGTCAGCTTACTCAAATTAGACCTTTTCAATGCTATAACCTAGGCACTCCTTCATCATCTAAGGTCATGGTGCCTGTTTAAAACAATTTGGTGCAAGACCAACCAAGTTATTCAACCATGGGATATGGTTAGGAACAAGTGGTTTATACAAATGAGATGATGGGTTATTACCCAAATGTGCAATAAAATTAGGTAGCCACCCATTCCCAAGTCTTTGAGGCTCTAATACAACCTAGCATGAGTAGCAGTCAGGCTCAGCGTGATTCTACCCTCATGAATCATCTGGAAGGAGAATTCTTTTTAGTCAATTATGTGGGTGCTGCAGACAAGCAAGCTGACTGTGTTAGAGCCAATACAAGATTTAAAAGAAGGGAAATGGAAGAAGCTCAAGCTACTACCCAAATGTCAGCAACACTTTCTTCATCACACATAAATCAAAAGGTTCCAAGCTTCAGACTGCCAGTTGTACCTCTAGCTCCTCGGCCTGCACCTCAGGCTGTACATAATTCCAAAGAAATTTTGAAGGAAGGCAACCCTCGAGTCAACGTGGTTGACTAGATGAAGAAGCTACACATGAACATCTCTTTGTGGGATTCACTATCAATACCTAGGTAGAAAGACATGCTGCAAAAGGAATTGCATTAGCTAGATGAACAAGCTATCTCAACAAAAGTTGACAACATTTTGATGATGAATGGACAACCTTCTACCTTAGGTCAGATCCAAAAGGAAGAAAAGGTTCCTCCCTTTTATGTCCTTGGTCATATGAGATTTCTTGGTGCATAATTGCATCATTGATAGCAGAGCAAGCACCTTGGTGATGCCCAAATACATAACCGACAAGCTGAGCTTGAAATATGAAGAAATGACCAGGGGAGTCCTGCAGCTGGATGGAACTCTAGCAAAGACAATTGGGGTGGTAAGAGGTTTAAGATTGATGCTACATGTTTGCCTGAATTTCTTGGTTCTTCATGATGTGGTAGTGGTAGATGTCCCTCCCTAATTTTCCATCTGCTTATCCAAGGATTTTACATCCAAGATAGGTAGCTACTTAGCGGTGAATTGGTCTTATCTAGTTTTTAGAACCAAGTACGGGACTAAAGTCAAGATTGAATCTGAGCCAATCCATATAGATCATCTAGAACCTTACTCCCTGAAGGTAGAAAATGTTAGCTATGCCATCATTGACCAAGAAGAGTTCCAAATAGACCAATCTCCATCCTCTACCCTTGAAGGAGTTGTAGACCTACTCTTAGATAAATGGGGAAGTGACAATTTCGAACATGATCCCTACAAGTTCATAGAGGAGGTGGGCCTTGGAATTTATTTCATGTATGAAGAGGGTACTTTTGTACCAAATTTGATGAAAGCCAGCCAGGAGAACTTAGGTCTATGGTAGCTATTCTTTGATGGTTTAAGGAGTAAGTTGGGAGTTGGTGGTGGAGCGGTGCTAGTCTCTCCTTCAAAAGAGAGGTATTTTTCAGCCTTTCGATTCCAATTTTCCTACACATGCAATATTGTGGAATATTAATCCCTCATCCATAGCTTGGAGTGGGCAAGGAAAAGAGGAATCAAAGAGCTGCAAGTGCTTGGAGATAGCAAGCTGATTGTCAACAGGTAAGAGGCCAAAATTTGATGAAGAACTCTCTACTGAAGTCCTAAAAACATAGGGTATGGGACTTACTAGAAAATTTTTGTGCTTTCAATATTACTTCCACCCCTAGAGAATAGAACAAGCAAGTAGACATGCTAGTGGTATTTGGTGCCAGTTTGATATTGCTAAGGAAATAGGCTGAGACCATAGCTCATGTCACTTCAAATTAGTGATCTGGCCTTCTGTACCTGACAACATCACCAACTGGCAGGTCTTCAAAAATGATTAGCAAATAGCACTTTTCTTACAAGAAGAAGTAAAATTCACTGCAAAGAACCAGGCAAATCTACAATAGCAATATGGCAGCCAAATTGTTTAGTTGAAGAACAATAAGCTCCCCAAAGGTCTGGTCACTCTAGAGAATATCTTCAATGGAGATGACCAATTAAGAAGCAATAAGGTGTGCATTGAAACAAAGGAGGAGCACCATGAGAAGGTGGAAATATTAAAGGAAAATCTACTTGCACTTGGAAAAGTGTGCACAGACAAGGAAAGGCAGGCCTTCATCTCGTTGTGCCAAGAATTTGCCAATATTTTTGCTTGGGAGTATAGTGATTTGAAGGGTTTTGACCCAAGCTTGGCCCAGCATACCATCGAGCTAGAAGGAGCCAAGCTAATCAAGTAGAAGCAGAGGCCTATCAACCCAATGATAGAGCCTCTCATGCACAAGGAGCTCACCAAATTGATTGAGTCTTAAATAATATTTCCAATCAAACACTCTTCTTGGCTGGAAAATCTTGTTCCTATTCGAAAAAAGAATGGAGAGATTAGACTGTGCATCAATTTCAGAGATCTCAATAGAGTCTCTTTGAAATACCATTATCCTCTCCCAAGCATGGAGTATATCCTTTAGATGGTGATAGGTAGCGAGCGTTTCTCCTTCTTGGATGGATATTCAGGATACAACCAAATTTTGGTGCAAGACTGTGACCAACACAAAATAGCCTTCACAACCAAGTGGGGAATGTTTGCTTATAGGAAAATGCCTTTCAAACTATCTAATGCTGGTGCCACTTTTCAACAAGCTATGGATATGGCCTTTCAAGGCCTGATAAATAGGACTGTGCTGGTATATCTTGATGATCTGATGGTTTTCTCCAAGGAAGTGAGCCAACACATGAAACACCTTAGGAAAATCTTTGAAAGGCATAGAGAGTTTTGTATCTCTCTCAATCTTAAGAAATGTGTGTTTGCTATCCATGAGGGAAAGATCCTTGGTCACATTATTTCTTTAGAAGGTCTGGCTATCGATCCAGAAAGAGTTCGCTCCATCCTGGAGCTGTCCTTACCCAAGCACAAGAAAGGCCTGTAAAGCTTCTTCGATATGATAAATTTCATATAGAGATTTATCCCAAATTTTATGGAGATGGTCAAACCATTGACCTCTATACTGAGGAAGGGTGAAGATTTCACATGGACACTATAGAGGAAATATAGTTTTGAAGAAATCAAGCAGGCCATAGCCCAGGCTCCTACTTTGATCAGCCCTAACTTCACTAAAGATTTCAACCTCTAAACCTTTGGTAATGAAGAGGTAATCTCCGCAATGCTTACCCAAGCAAGTGATGATAACCTTGAGCAGCCAATTGCATTTTTTAGCCAAGGCCTAGAAGGTTTTGAAGTCAGATACACATATGTGGAAAAGCAAGTCTTGGCGGTCATACAGAGTCTAAATAAATTCAGACACATGCTGTCTAATAACAGAATTCACCTCATGGTTCCACATCCTGGTATCAAGGATTTCTTGATCAACCGAGATCTAAATGAGAAGAGAGCAGGGTGGATCACTAAGGTGATGGAATATGATGTAGATATCAAGATCGCCAAACTGGTAAGAGGGAGAGACCTATGTGAACACCTTGCTATAGACTTTAAGCAATAAAAGGAGGACAGTCTGCTAATCCTTGATGTAGTTACAATAAAAAAACTAGCTATCATGAAGGATTGGACATCAGATGTAAGGCATTTCCTTCTCACTGGTGAGTACCCAAACTCACTTGATAGGACCAAGAGAAGGTATTTTAGACTCCAGTGTCTCCCCTATGCCCTGATTGATGGAGTGCTATTCAGGAAGGATCTCTCAGGAGTCTTTTTGAGACACTTGGACTTGAGTCAGGCCAATAGGGTGTTGTCTAAGTTCCATGATGGACCAACCAATGGTCATTTTGGTCTTAGGGCTACTATAACAAGAATAATGAGAGCTGGCTATTTTTGGCCTACTCTTTTCAGGGACACCCATGCCTAGGTAAGAAAGTGCTAGAAGTGCGCACTTTTTGATGGGAAGCAACGATTGGCTACCATGCCTTTACAACCTATTCAAGTGGAGAAACCATTCATGTAGTGGGGCCTAGACTTCATAAGGATGATTAATTCTCCCTCTAGTGCTAGACACAACTGGGTCCTGACTGCCATGGATTATTTCACAAGGTGGGTAGAGGTTGTTGCTCTGAAGGAGGCAAATGAAAGTGCGGTCCTAGATTTTTATGAGGACTTGGTGGTGAGGTTTGGGGTTCCAGTAACCATAATCTCAAATAATGCGTTAGCTTTTTTGGGAACCAAAATAAGCAAATGGGCACTGAGATATGGTATATATCTCAACACTTCATCTAATTACTACCTATAGGGGAATGGACTGGCTGAGTCTACAAATAAGAACCTGATCAGAATCATCAAGCAGACCATGGAGGAAAATTAGAGGATTTGGCATGCCAAGTTGAAAATAGCCCTATGGGTAGATAGGGTCACCTTGAAGAGGGCAATTGGCAACTTGCCATACATGCTCATCTATGGAAGGGAATCTAGGCTCCCCATTTCACTCAAGTTGCCAGCCTTGGATCTCACCGCCAGCTGCAATTAGAAGAAGGAAATAACATGAAGGTTAGGCTATGTGAGCTGATGGAACTCCAAGAATCAAGGGACTAGACTTTGGTTTCTATGACTAGTTGCCAAAAACAAGTCAAGAGGTACTTTGACAAGAAATATTCATCAAAATATTTCTCTGAAGGAGATATTGTCTTGAAATGGGATGAAGACCAAGCTAAGCCTAAAAAGCATGCGAAGTTCAATGCCCTATGGAGTGGCCCATACATAATCATGTAGTGTAAGAAGCATAATGCATTCCAACTCTCCAGGTTGGATGGTGAAGAAATGTATATCCCAGTTAATGGGATACATCTTAAGCATTACCACTGAGCCCTTTCTCCATCATGTATATATTTTCCCTTGCTTTTCTCCTATTTTCCCTACGTGCTTTCTGCACATATTAGTAGTTTTCTTAGCTTTGTGTGTGTTTTCTTTTCCATTTTGAGGTAAATATTTGTGATTGGTTCTAGATTTATCAGAGCTTGCTGATCTTTAAGTTACAATCTGACCCCGTGCCCAATGGATTTTGAGGCAACTGGCTTCTAAGCATAGTAGGCATGCTTCTCCTGGGAGTTGCCAATTTGTTGACCATTTTTGGGTTTAATAGGCCAAAAATTAGTCCCCTTCTTCCTTTGATGTTTTAGGCCATTTTATTTTTTATTTTGCACAAATCTAGGAATCTCTACGGACTCTGCAGGTCTAAATCTATGGACTCTATAGGTCTATATCTACAGACTCTGGGGATGTAATATTTTGACAGATGAAGATCCAATTCAGAGAGTGCAAGGTTTTGCAAAGCTTCTTTAGAGTCTTGTCTAAAGAAATTCATAAGGAAAGAGGGCTAAAATGGTTCAGAAGACACTTTTACTTAAGGTTAGAAGAGTGGTTCAATGACATAATCTTTCTAAGAGTTAGCACCTTTGAACCATTGAACTGGTTCAATGCCTTCTATGCATCACTTAATTTAATCTACTTGGTTCAATTGCTTGGTTCAATCAGTGAGTTCAACACTTGGTTCAATCAATTGGTCCATTTGCAGGTTCATCAGCGTGTAGTGTTGAACTGATTCAAGCATTGGTTCAACGAGTTGGTTCAAATGCACAGTTCAACAAGCTTGGTTCAAAGGCTCAGCGTGTAGCATTGAACCAATGAACTAGTTTAATGATTGGTTCAAGCAAATGGTTCAAAGGCTTGGTTCATCAAAGGCTCGATGCGCAGTGTTGAATCGTTGAACCGATAGAACTGTTGAACTAATTTTTGTTTAATGGGTCAGTTCAATGGCTTGGTTCAAGAGGGCATCCCAAATTCAAAGGTTAGGTGCCCTTATAGAGGGCAGTCCTTGGTTTAGGAGCCCTTGTGGAGGGCCAAAAATGTTTCAAAGGCTACCAAAGGGTAAGTTTTCAGATTTTTGTTTGAGGTTGAATTCTTTCAGACTTTTTTTTTGAAGGAATTCCTTTAAACAAAAAGTTTGAAGGAATTTAGAGGAAGGTCGTCACCTGAGAGAAAAGCCAAAGGACCCAAAGACAAAGGGAGCCAAGGAGTAATAAAGACTGGGATAATTCTTGCAAACTTTTTGTTCGTGAGAAAAAGCCTGAAGTAAAAAACCTGTAGAAAAGACCTGACATATTTTGCCAAGGTCAGTGATGTCCTAAAAGTCATCAAATTTAAGAAGATAGAATAGTCATTGGTTTTCAAACTATGACGGGCTCGAGAACGTCAAATTTTACACTAGGAAATCTAGAGCATGGAAGGCACCAAGTGGTAACCATGGAAGACTTTGACATGTTGTTTAGGAGCAGTGGAACGTGCCATGTGTCCCCTGTAAGGCTCGGTGGAAGCTGACAAGTGTCAACATTCGCGGGTTTCTCCTTTTGCTTCATTATTCAAAGAGAAGACTATGGTGGGCTTGAATGAGGTACTAAATGCAGTGGAAGCTACCAAGTGTTAGCATCCATGAGAACCAAAAAAGGTCCTAAAAGTTTTTCTAAGGTAGCTAAAGGTTCTATGGAAGCAGCCACATGTCACCTTCCACAGAAATATCAAAAAATATTTCCAAAGCCTCTAAGTTAAAAAAAAAGAGTAGGTGGAAGCGGCCACCTATCAACTTTTTCTTGACTCTCGAAGGACCCTCTAAGTTAATCAGATGCTGCCACGTCCCATTATCAGCTTGGCAGAAGCCACCATGTTTCAATGTCTACGTTTCAAAGTGTCCCCTAAGTTTCAAATTAGCAGACTGCGACACATGTTAAAAGTAGATGCACTCTTAGCCAAAGAGCCAAAGGAGTAGAAAAAGATAGCTTGAGGGAAGAAGGATATAGAAGAGGCAAAATAACCAAGTGCAAAAGTAGATAAAGTGATCCAAATGGCATGAGAAAGTGTCAACTCAAGGAGTTATTCCAGTGGTTGACACAGTACTTGCCATGCGATCATCAAATGGCACAAATAGTAGACAAGCCACATAAATGCCTTGAAGGAAGCAGTCTATTTGTAAAAAGGGAGGTGCAACCATGTTTTCTCATTAATGTGGAATGCCAAAGTCAAATTAGGAGCCAACAATCAGATGGCTTCCTCTTCCCAAGGTTCAGAACGCACATGGGCCACTTGAAAAAAGAGTGCCAAAATCTTTCCTAGGAAGTGCCAGGTTCTCTTCCTCTTTCTATATATTGTAAAATTTCACTTTTGAGAAAGATCCACTCTCATAGCCTTAAGGCAAAACTCTACCCCAAAAATCTCTTGGGCTTGTAAGGCAGATCTTTGCCAGATTTTACCTTCAATCAAGACTTAGCATTTTTACCTCCATCTGGACTTGCACTCATGCATATGTCTATGTTTTCTTTTGTGTTAAGTCATTATCTTTGATGCTTTTCACAAAATGACTCCAGCATGTCTAGTGCATTGTGAAGTCTCCTTTCTGCAAGTCTGCCAGAAGTGTCTATAGAAATAATATAGGTGCCTATGAATGGGCTATCAAAGTGTGTCCTAGAACACCTTTGCTAGTTCCTTCCTCCCTGTACTTCCATGGACCCCTAGCTGGCTATTGCAGAAGAAATTCCCACTCCAAATAAAGTGTATGGGTGCTTCTTTTTGGTGAAAAGTGTATATTCAGGCTGGGTGGGTCAGCTTAACTGGTGTGTCACCTTTTCATTTTTAGGCTTAGGTTCTATTTTTAGCATCTCTCTCTCCCTTTTCACCCCCCCTTTTTTACATTTGTTTGTTAGCAGTAGGAGAAAATAGGGCCTAAAAGATAAATCAGAGGGAACTAGCCCTCATCTAGAGACTCTCCCCTCTAGCTTCACCAGTCCCACAGGTGAGAGGGGAGTTTCCATTGTTGTGTGTGGAAAGGTAGGAGCTCGGCCTCCTACCTTGGGTGCAATCCACTACATCAACAAGTGGTTACATTCAAAACATTAAGGATAAGTAAAATAATATTTAAGAACAGTAGGTTCAACTCCATTAACCTTATGTGTCTTCATATACACCACCTCATCCCTCATATATGCCACCCATTCTTCCCCAAGAGGCAATTCCAAGTGTCCTATGTCTTTCATGTATTCCTAAAACCTTCTCTTCTTAAAATTCAATTGAAGAGAGCCTTCAAAAGAAGGAGACTATTTATGGAGTAACCTATTGTTGAGACCTAAGATTCCACTTATCTTCCTCAAGAATCCTCTTGTACCTCATACCAACCCCTTTTTTTTCCTTATGAGGTCACTAACCACTTTAAAGAGAGGATTTTCCAAAATAATATAGATAGACAAATCTAAGAATTGGAGCTAAAGATGAGGAAGGAGGAAGGGATTTAAAATCAAGATGAGGTGGCTATGTCTTATAAATTCCCCTCATGGAAATTAGTCAAGGAAGGCATATGGAAAAAAGAGGCACTTATTCAAGATCCACCAAGAAGATTCTTCAAAGTCCCTAGATGGAAGGATACCCTCCTAAGCTATAGGTGAGGTGAACTTCTTCACCCTCCCACCATCTCCCTCTTAGAAAAAGAGCCTAATTTACAAAGGATAGAGGAGGATCTTATAGTCATAGGTGAACTTAAAGAGGAAAATTCAAGTGTCTATGATGAGGATATCATAATAGGTAGACCACTTCATTTAGAAGGGGAAGAATCAAGTTTAGACTAGCCTTCTTCACATGGATTTGACACTAATGAACTGGATCCTAATAAGGAAAATCCTCAAGCTAAACATAGATCAGACCTTGAATGGACTAGTGAAGGTCCATTCTACATAGATGAAGAAGAGAATTAGGGCTAGAGACCAAGAGTTGGTTCACTTTAGCGTGAGTTACCAAATAAGGGCAGCCCTAATGGTTTGGAGTTGGCAGAAGGTAAATTAGGCCTTAAGTAAGAAAAATGTGTCTTTTTAGACCTTGGATGTTCAAATTAACCCTCATTTGTAGTTGAAAAACAAGATGAAATATTGAGTGAGGTTGATGAAGAAGACATCTTGAGTGCTCAAGTAATGCATTTTGATGAGCTACCACTTTGTGTGATGGAAGAAGACATTGAGGGTGAACAAATATTTCAAGGTGAGCATGCAATTCAAGGAGAAGATCATAATCAACTCAAGATCATCTTACATACACCAAAAAGTGAGAGGGAGTTGGAGGACTTGTTTTATATGTTGGGATTAGGTTATGTTCCTCTCCAAGGAGATTATGATATGATTGTGCTTAAAGATCATAGTGATGGAGTAACAAAGTTTAGGAGCTAGGTAAAATCTGATTTATCAATGTTTGTATTGAAAATAGGATGTCTTATTAGGTACATAGCTCGGTTGGAAGATGACAACGAGGAGCCATCACTTGTGCTTAATTTAGAGCATAATGTTGAGCATTAAAAAGAGCTAGATCAACTTGCCTATCCACTCCAAGATGCTTGTATGTCCAATCAATAAAATTGGGTAGGTGAGTTAGTTTTTATTCTTATTCTTAGAGAATTATATCACCAATATGTTAAATATCTAGTCTTCCATCTCTGGTTGGCTTCCCTAAAACATGTAAAGCATATTAGATTAATGAGAAAAGGAAACTATTTTATACAACCAGTTAATGGTTTTATATAGGTTCCATTCTATTTGGTTAGTTTAGGTTAAGTAGATTTTATGCTTTCCTCTAAGTTACTTGTGCAAATTTTCTTTCAGTTCTATTGTTTCTGTTCAATTAGTGCCTTGGGCACTTTATTATCTTGTTTCTTGTTATTCCTATTACTTCAAGATGAAGTTATCAAAAGGGGTAGCCTTACTCAGTTTTAGATTAGATTCTCACTTCATGCCCAATAGACTAGATAAGACATCTAGTTTGGATTCTCAATCATATCAGGCATGCTTCCCTATAAGTTGCCAAAGTTGTTGGCCAATTTTGGCCCACATACCAAGCTATTGCCTAGATAGATCAGTTGAGTAGAGTTTCTATTTGACTAAGTGATCAAATGGTTTAGAAGTAGGTCTAGGATTGCAAGGTGAAATGGATCAGTAGGTTTTCATGGTGATCATGACCTTCATGGACATAACTCAGGTTTCATAGGTCTCAAAAACTCATTTTGAGCCTTGAAATGACTTGCACAAGTCTAGAAGGACTAAACCATCAAAGGATGTCATGTATAAATAAACATACCAGTTTGCTTGTGTATTTTATAAATATTATTAGAAATCCTCTATGGCCAAAATTTTGCATGGGCATGATGTTATTCATGCCTTGATCATGCTATACAAATTTCATGTCTTGATGAGCTTGGTATCTCAAGATATAAGCTTTCAAAGTTGAATAAGTAGGCTGGGTCGGGCACACAGATGTCAAATTTAAGCTTTGGTAAATAGATGTTTAAATTTAAATGTTCCCAAGATGAATTCACATCTAATAAGTGTCAATATTAAGGGAGTTTAAGTTAAGATATAATTGCACATAGGTGATTTACATGCTCAATGGGTCCCAAAGATCAAATAGAACATGATTTATCATACCAAGAAGATCAATGGTAAGCAATAAATGATAATCTTAGTGGGCCCAAATAGATCTATGGTGCACATTTAATCATATAATCAAGATATAATGGTGAGAATCAAGTCAAAATGTTAAAATATCTTAAGATTGAGTGAGGATCTGATAAGTGACATGATCTTGGTAAACAAGTAGATTAAGGGTGCACATTCCATCAAGTAGATGGATATTGATGACATGCATTTAATCAGCCCAAGGAGATTGATGGTGTGTATAAGGTAAAAAAGTCAAAGGGATTGAATGAATATGAGGATACCATGTGGTGCAAGCTTGGAAGTAGACAAACTAATAATAGGTTATTGAGGACAAATGTGGAGTTGAAAGTTGGCACAATATGAGAAGACCAAATTAAGATCAATGGCTAAAATTAAAAGTCAAAGCTGGGAGTTTTCAAGTAAAGGTCAAAATATAGTTTTAAGTTAAACTAGGGAAGGTTTTTAAATGGCATGTATCATTATTAGATCTTGGTTGAATGCCATTGTGCAAACATAGTTATACAATCAGAGGTTGTCAATGTTGAAGTCCGATCACCATTAAAATTTAGTCTCAACCCCTAGTTTGGAGATTTAGAACTTACAAGGTCCATCTTTTATGGTTACAGTATTATTTTATGACTATGATATTTTCTCTTTAAATAAGGATCCATGCATACAATGAGTTCTCAGCTTCCATAGGGTCTAGAGGTAGAATAGGTCTTTTAGGGCCTAATATAGAGATCATGAAGGAAGCTCTGTGACATGTACATTTTTTATCGATACAATAGCTATAGGAAAACCAATAAAGGAGATTGATTTTCAATCTATAGACCTATGCTCAGATATTGAAATGGGTTAGATATGTGATTAATGGAGTGTCTCATCTTCTAATATGGTCACAACCTTGACAAATAGGTACTTACCACTGATCAAAGTAGACATGACATGTCTTTGTCAGGCCCAAGGATATGAGGACTTTGTCCTCATAATGAATACAAGTGGGAGATGGAATAAAAGATCAAAGTAAAGGATTTGGGGATTAGAGAGCATAGTGGGATCATTTAATTTTGTTTATAATCTTTAAGTATCTCTCCTCCTAGTAAGGATCATGACTCATCATCTACAAAACAAACCCTTGTCTTCTAGTGGATCTCTCAACCAATGAGAGGAGATTAAATACTATTGGAGCAAATGAAGGTTAGCTTGTTGATAAAGGATTAGTCCTAATTATAAGAAGGCATGCATATATAAAATAATCAATGAATTTCCACCAGATGTCTTTTTCATTAATGTCTCCTTCCCCAATCTCCCACGCATGTTCCCCATCTTTCTCATTCCCATTCTAATATATATATAGGCTTCTAAGCCTTGAAATGGATCCCTCTCTTGGAAATGACTAGACTCTATCAAGATTGAGATTTGTAACCTTTTGAGATAAATAAATGACTATTTTAGATTTCATTATTTTGGCATAGTGTGATAATTTCAGTTTGATTTGCATATGTGGTAGAAATCTCTCCCTTGTCAAGTCTTAATCTCACATAGCTACTAGTTTATCTTGTTATGCAGGTCATGTTTAATGTTTAATGTCATTTTATCAAAACTGGTATGTGGATACATGAACTGGTTAGTACCTTGAATCAGTCTTCTCCATCATTTCCTTTAGGTTTTTATCACTTGGTGAACCTCTGTATGAAATATTGATACATAATCGACATTTGGAGCTGTAGATTCAATATTTTTATTATCTCATTAGTGTTCTTAAAAGTTCAAATGGAGTGGATGAATAATTAATTTAGGTGTATCACCAACATTAGCTTATATTTACCTTTCAATTATCTTTCTCTCCCTTTTCACCCCCAATAATTAGTAGGTTTTGGTGTAAATGAGCTAAGTGATGCATTAGGGGAGCTAGCCTCATTAAAAATCCTAGAGGTTTGACCCAAGGTTAGGTAACCCATAGACTAAGGTCATTCCCATGTTGGACTAGATTTGAGTAGAGGACTTGAATAATACTTTGCTCAGTTAGGATGCAATTTATCCCTCTAATAGGTCCCTTGTAGTTGAGGCCATTGGAGGGATAAGTGGGATATCACTATTCTATAGCACACAGTTTTTAGGTGGTCCTTAAATTGCCATTTATTGTTATTGTGTTGTGCTAGACCTTATAGATCTTTGGTGATTTGTGTCTACCAGAGGTGGTAGTAACAAGATTGGATTATTAGCTATTTTTGACCTTGTAATAGGCCTATAGCTAATAAACTCTGGCTCCTAGTTAGGTAGACTAGCAATTTGTCTCCCATTAGGCATGCCAAAAAAGGAACTACTGACACCTAAAAATCTCAATCTTGATGAATAGTTTCTTATGGGAAGCTTTACATATGTGGGATGAATTTACAGTCAATAAAGCAACCTTTGGGATTTTAGAAGCTGGCTCTTCAAATTAGTTGGGGTGAAAAGGGGAAGGAGGAAAGTGCAAATAAAACTATAAATAAGCTAACTAAGGTGATGCACTAAAAGTTTTAATGTATTTTTCCCATAAATTTCATAAAATAGATTTAACATTTAAACATTACATACAATTTAAAAGATCATGTGCATGATTTAAAGCCTACAACATAACAAAAGCCAATGTTATAGAAGCAGAGAAAATAAAAAATATACAATAATACATTCTATTCACTTTGACATAAAACACCACATCCTCTTCATTGTTAGGTAGATAATAAAATATAAAATGCCTCAAAGGCACAATATACAATATTTAATCTTACCTATGTGGGGCACCTACTAAGGTCCTAGAATGAAAAACCAAGATTGTTTCTATTTCTATTAGAAAACCAAACTATTACAATGACTAATCTTGAAAATAATAAAAATAATTAATCCCCTATTAACCCATTATAAAATAAAAGAGCCCCAATAAATAGGCACAAAGGCCTCACAAGGAAATGACACCTAGAACTTGGCACTCACACTCATGGTGAGGCTATTGAAATCGAATGGGGAGCTTCAACTCATGAGTGTAGTTGGTTGTAGAGATCTTAGATATGGTGCTACTCTTGATGCTTCATGATTGCCTATGATGCTTAGAATAAGCACCATTACAACACATGTCAAGCTCTAAAATTACCTCTATAATTATATTGAGAATGGGGACCCACTCTCTTTTCCAATGGCATTACTTGAAGCTCTAAAAGGAAAAACTTTACTCTAAAGGAACACTGGGATGCCATGTGGAAGGATTACTTTCTTCTTGTTACAAATACATGATGGGACCCATATCTAACTTCATCAACCAATGACACTCCTAAATTTTTTGATAAAAAGGAGACTAACTTGGATTAGTTCTATGATGCCATATGTCAAACTAACACTTCTCTTGGGGGAGTCAAGCAATCCTTTACAAAGAATGAGTGTGGGGGCATCATGTGGAAAGTTTGCATCCTCTTCAATATAACTACACCATGGGTCCCACCCATTATTTCATTGATAGATGATGTTGCTTGAAGCCCTAAAAAAAATAAACTTACCTTGGATAAGTGTTGTGATGCTATGTGCCAAGCTGGTGCTACTTCTAGGTGAGCTAGGAACCTCCTCATATTGATTGAGCACCAAGATGCCTTGTGGTATCAGCGGAAGGATGCTGAGACTTAGCCAAAAAATAGAAAAAGGGACTTGAGTAAAAGAGGAAGATGAAACATAATTAAAAAAAACATCAAGCATGGGTGAAAAAAAGCAAACTGATCTAAAATATAAAAAACATGGATGATGATCCACATGAGTCTTAAGCTCAAAAGGCAATCGCCTAATGATGGAAAAATGATGGGAGGTGGGCCCTTCTTTAGTTGGATGTGTCGTTTCTAGTAGAGTTCATGTTTAGATCAACTTATGCAAACTCATATATATATGTAAATAAATTATAGTATCTATTGAGAGTCAATTGATTGTAATTATTAAATTTTACATTAGTAAGAAAAGTGAAATTTGAATTATGATGTACATCATGTGAACTAGAATGTTTTTTCCATTTATAGACCTCAGTGGAAAAGAGGAAAATGAATGTATAAAATGGAATTTTATTGAAATGAAATGTTTGTAAATTATATGTTTCTATATTTAGTTATGTGTTACTAAATAAAAACAAAAGGAAAAGGAGTAATTGTAATTATTTTTTAGTTTTTTGTTGAGTCTATTGAAGGACCATTGTATACAAATAATTTTTATGAAATTTTAAATTTCCTTAAATAAATTTTATTAAAAATTAGGCTTTCTCACTATACTGTAACAATTTATGAAATATTTTTATGTGTTACCATTTTAAAGTTATGAATTTTTAAGTTTTAACTACTAAAAATGGCTCATTTCCTTTGAGAAGATCCTAAACTTTGCTCAATGTATTTACACACTTATCAAGGTATAAAACCTATCCAATAAATTATAGTACAAAGTTAAGTATTTTTTGAGCCCAATGCCTTTTGTTTCATAATTTTTGGTTTAGCGGTTTAATAGGTATGATTTTTTGAAAAATAATTCCCTGTAGGGTAGTTTATATTACACGCAGATCATCTAAGAGGGAAACAACCATTTCTCATAGGGATACTATAAAAAACATGGAATTGGTCCCCCATATGACCATGTTAGATAGTGTTAAGCCTTTAGGAGGGGGTTGGCATAGGTTCTAGTGGATTGGTAGTAATGCAATGATCAACTGCACCATGTGAATAAATTACAATGGTTTATGTTTGGGCCACATGGTTTTGATAGTTATGCAGCTACCATGGCCACTAGCCATTCAATTATGTCCATGAAAATTAGTATTACTAACTACCAACCTTTTTAAAAACCAAGATAATTTTATATTATATAAAACCAACCTTTGTATTATAAAGTTTTTTATTATTGGTAAATGCTTTTGAGTTGGAGCTATGAACCATAAATGAGGGTGTTGATAGGTCCCACAACATGAAATAATAGAGAAGAAAAGATATTAGAATGAAGGCTCTTGATAAATGCATTTACTTGTGGAAAACATGAAACAAATAAAGGAATCTAAAAATATCTAATGAAAAATAACCTCAAATAGTTTTGAAAGGGTCCCACAAACCTGTAATATATCTAACAGGGCGTGCAAGCCCCCACAATGAAACAACTACTAAATTTCAACAAGGAAAAAACTAAAACACAACACCAAGAGGGTTTTTAATAGATTATTGAACCAAGTATGGGATAAAATAGGGTTTTGATCATACCCCAAAAATAGTAAAGCTCATTCCAAACAAAATACATGGATCTGGTACACATCTCAGAGGACTGAAACATAACAATACATAGGCCTTTTAAATTAGACTCTATAAACTAAACTTGTAATTGGTATAAACTCTCTTTAGAATGAAAAAAGTTGACCCCCAAAAATGTATTCTTAAGGACCATAAAACACAAACTAAAATAGTCAACTAAAAATAAATAATCAACAACTAGAGTTTTTAAATGGACCCCAAAATAAGGAATCAAGAAATAGGATCATTGGGCCACCCCACAACCCACTTGAAATAATTTTCTAGTTAAAATTTTATAAAAAATACTAGAGCTTTACCTAGGGATTTTATTACCATAACCCTAAGCCTAAGAACATATTTGGAATATGAGGCAGACCCCAAAAAGCCTTGGAGTGACATTACCCCAAGAATAACAAGGCAAGAAGCTAGACTCCCACCTTGAAGATAAGACCTCCAATCTCCTTCCTCAGGGTTAAGATCAAACCCTAGACCCAAGCTAAGATTAATGATCTAAATGCATGCAGATAGATTTATAACCAAAGAATTTAGAGCTTCTTGAATTTCCTTTTGAAGCTTTATAAATAAATTTGGAAATGGTCCTCTTAGCTATGGACCAGATCTTACAACAATCTCACTAAGCATCAAAGATATGTCCAATTTGAAAAGAGACTAAGTATTTTAGGGTTGGTCTATCTACTTGACACCTTTTGACATACCTAATAAAGGGGTGATTTCATTAAAATGTGAAAAAATCTAGCCTCCCAAAATGAGGCTAAATAACACTTTTCCCTCCTTGAACTCTAGCCAGGAGTGACTAAGGGCACATGAGACACCAAAAAAATAATCCCCACTAGATTTTCCCTTCATTCACTAACCACCCCAATTAGAGATCTCCATAATGATTATACAAAACAAAATTTTCCATCAAAGACCAAATATTGGCACATGGAGCATCCTAATTGGATATAGGGCCATATAATAAGTGGCATTTTTAAAGATTCAATAAAAGGACATGAAATAAAGTCCAACATAGATCATATTCCATGATAAATAATAATGCAAGCCCCGCCATAAGGCCACACCCAATGAGGACATGTTAGGGAATCACCATCACTTTAACCCTATGATTCAGTCTAAAGAACTAATAGGAATGTGAGACCATAAGAGAATCCACTAAGAGTGGCTTGGATTTACAAGGACTAACTAAAAAGAAAGCTTGGCTTACCATAAAGCAAACTTAGTTGGAAGCCCTTTCCTTTGTATTACAAATTTAAACCTACCACATCTTTCTTAAAACCAAAAAAATTGCGACCTAAGATATCTATTTTATACCCATGATTATGGAGATTTGATGGATTGTAGGTGTAAAAGCCCAAATTGGACCCCTTTCAAGTCCCCCCTTCTATATGGAATATGTTTTAAAAACAAGAGCCTTGTGGTTTTCACTTTGTGCAAGTTTTATTCTTGAGAGGATTATTTGGCCTTGTTGTCTAACATGGACTCTTATAAGCCCTAAAATGGGCTAAACCAAAAGGGGACCCATATTATTATTTTATCCCCTTTAGTCAGAGACACAATTTAAGACCTAAAATTAAACTTTGTTGAAATTTTCACCTTAAACCTTGTGGTGGCCATTAATGGCTACGGTGGAAATTGAATCTCTCAAGATCTATCTGAAAACTCTAGGAGATTGAGATCTCATAGAATATTTCTATTAAACTAGGTACCTATAAAATGAACTCACACATATTTATATTTTACTAGAAATTTTAAAACGAAATAAATATTTTAGACCAAAAGCTTGAAGACTCCATTAATGGTAGTCATCTAGAGTCGAGGAAGGAGAGGAGAGATGACTATGAAAAATTAACCCTCAAACACCTCCTCCCTCTTTTCAAAGATATATTTTTCAACTAAATTATTGAATTGAAGACCTTATGGCCTCCATAAATATATTTAGGGCATATTTTACTTCAACTAGATCTAATAGTCAATAGGTTGCTACAATATTAGTGGGATTAAATTATATATTTTAGACACCTTTTAGGTCTTATGGGGAATCAATGAGTTTTTAAGTACTTTCATCTAAGTTAAATCAACATTTAGTTAGAATTTATCTTTGACTTAAGTGTAAACCAAGCCATGTGATCAATTATAATCACTCAAAATTCTCCTTGAACACCATTTTGATTTAGAACATATCATTTGATCCATTGGTTACTTGAACCCACCTATGTTTAATTATGTCCCTTTAAGTCATTAGGTTTATGGGGCCCAATAAGACCTATTAAAGAGTTGTAGGTTTGTGTGAGAGCTTAAAGATTAATTTATAACAAGTGGGACCTGCATGGTTACATAGAGATCATGCATCCAATTGCACATTACCTTCATGTCCCTTAATAAGGGAGACAAAATCTACACAAAACAATTGATCCCAATTTTTTTTTTGTAAAACTTGGACTTAGAGAAAATGGATGCCTAGAATAATGACCTATGACAACCAACAACCAAAAACAACCTAAAATAGAAGACAAGCCTTCTATTTATACATTCTAATCCTTTTTTAATTCTAGGACTGTGGGTCAAAATTTTCAAAATTTTAAAGCATTTTCAAGTCCACCAAGATGCTTCTAGCTAAAAAATATTCCCTTACCATGCCTAAAATATTCATCCATTTGTAAGAAGATCATGGCTCTAACTACCTCTACAGGGATTGATGAAGATTCTGAAACAAACTCTTTGATCTCATGGTAGGAGATGCCCTTCACACAAGATGGAAGGAGAATATTCATGGTAGAGGGCTAAAAAAACTTTGTCTTCATGTGGAATTTCCTGAAGATGCCCTGAACCACTTGCTTGCATAAATGGAAACTCCTGGACAACTTCCCTCCCTCTTATGCATGCCATAGAACAACCTAATTTTATCATGATTTCTTGGGAAAATTTTGGATCCATGTCCCTATGAATGAGCCCACCTTGGATTTGAAAACCTATAATATCTCACTCATAGAGGAGCTTGGGCAAATACAATAATGATAAATGCAAAATACTTAGGTCATTTTAACTTTTAACTTTTGGCTCCAACGTATTTTTCACATTTTACATTTTATAGATTCACCTTTTTTCACATATGGCCTTTTAGGAATTCCCTCATATATTTTAATGAAAAAAATGCATTAATTCTAACTTTTGATTTACTTGGGTAAATCTTGGTCCCTCTCACAAATTTTCCATTTACAAATTACCAAGCTGTCAATGGTGAAAGTTCCACCAACTAGCTTGCATAGGGTCCTATTATTTATTTGATGTATATGCTAGAGTGGCATCACCATGTCACTCAAATCATCAATATCATTATTTTACACTAGCCTCAACATCACCTATCTCCATACATGGTTTAACCTCATTTAAATGTCCAAAATCATCTTGCACCATCAGATTTACTCATCCAAGAAAACATGAAGCATAGATCTATGTCTAGCTCATTATAGTCATGACACTTGTCACTACCACATTTTACCTAGAATATTTAAAAAATCCATATTGGTTTTATCCATTATATATGTGTGCATGGATTGATGTGGACCATTGATCTTGATCTAGAAGATCAAGTGTTATTAGCTACCATCTACCTTTGACCCTGAGGTCATGCCACTTGGTAGCCTTATGAGTTCTTTGCATCCTACCTCTTAGCCCTATCAGGCTAATGCACTCTTGTTAAGTGGTAGTCTTGCATTCATTCTAGGCTTTACCAAAAATTCTTAACTTAATATGCATCATGAATCAGATTATGTACACTTAAAAAGATACCATTGATATTTGAGAACATGCTCAATATTTAGCTTGTGACCATGTACTAACTTTTTAACTATTCCCTCACACCATTAGATATTTTCATTTGATCAACATACATCATTAGATTACAATATGTGGGGTGGAGAATAATTGGATACTACCTGCACTTGGTCTCAAGGATATGCCACTTGGTAACTCTGTGGGCTTCTTATGAACCTTATGAGTAGTCTGTATTGCTTTGATTACCATCATGCTGCATGGCATCATCTAATGCTCCTATTTGAAAATAAATGGCTACTTCATAGGGCCTAAATTTTATGCTCACATAAACATCCTAGAACATTTGACTCCCAATGACTATGATTTATGGCTTAAGATTGATGTTCGTGCACCTATGAATGATGTCTGCAAGCTCACCACATTTGCAAATTTGCAAATTTCATCAGGACTTTGTTTATCAAATATTTTATCTTTGGCATTCCTAATTTCATCAGCATTTTGGTCTTCTAAATAATTTTCTTGGGCCTTTTATCTTTGGATTTTTTGTCTTCAACATAATTATACTGTAACATTTCTTTGCAACAATCTATATTCAACATTCCTACTCTTCAACAATCCTTTTGGGCATTCTGTCAGGACAATTGTCTTAGACAAAAAAAATGTCTGAGATAATTTCCCCCAAGGATTTTGACTTCACACTTTTCCTGAGGGATTTTAAATTTATCAAAAAAAATTTGTGAGGAAGATGCCCAAAAGAATATAGCCTTTGAATTTTTGCCTTCATCAGAGTAATTATTTCAGACATTTTATCCAAAATAATTTCCTTGAAGAAATTGGGTTTTTACACTTTTACTAAAGGAATTGGAGCTTTGTACTTTTATCAAAGGAATTAAGATTTATGATTTTCACCAAAAGAAAGGACTTTTATTGGGATTTTTTCCATGGACAAAAATTATGAAAAAAATAGGGACTTGACCTTTACTTGAAGGAATCTAGATTTTTCTTTTAGGCTTTTTTTCTGTGGGTAAAATTCCCTAAGGGAAAGTTCCCTTCAAAAATTTTGCCATAGACAAAAAGTCTAAAATAACTGGACCTTACACTTTTCTCAAAGGAATTAGACTTATCTCTTTTGTCAAAGAAATTAGACCTCTACACTTTTGTCGAAGGGTAGGTGCCCTTCAAAATTTTTGTGATGGGAAAAAAATTTGAAATAAATAAGGACTTAACATGTTCCCTAAAATATGCAATGCTCAAAGGGAAAGTTCCCTTCAAAATTTTTATTGTGGATACAATTTCCAAAATAAATAACCCTTTGGATTTTTTGTGAAACACTTAGCTTGATGTAAATGGGACTTGGCCAAGACATTGAATTCCTTCATATTTTTTGTAGCGAACAAATTTTTTGATGGAAATGAGTCTTCAGACCTTTTATCTGAGATAAAAATCTTGAAGACCTATTTTCATCAGACATTGTGTTTGTGCAAAAATATTGAATAAGTCTAAGGGAAATACACATTAGCTAAGTAAAGACTAGATTAGGATTTAGCCAATTTTCACATGAACTTGACCTTTAAAAAGAGTACTTGGAGATGGAATTTGGATAAGAACTTAGGAATTTACACTTTACAAGGGCCCAATTGCTTCAGTGTAATTTTTGGCACTAACACAAGGTTTTACTATAAGATGCCGATTTAGATTTTGATTGTCCCCTAGCACCTCAAATAAGGTTAAACTATGAGATTTTTCTTCTACCCAAATGTTATCTTGGATCCCTAGATATTATACCATTGAAATGTCACCATGAAATAATTTCAATAATGTGTGATTATGTTGGTCCCAATAAAAAATTATGAGAGGTGAAATATTGATGTAATAACTAGGATTGTTAATGGTAAAGGCATGTATAATGTCAATGGAAGGGGAATAGATAACACAATCCTAGTAAAGGATATTGGTAAAACTTATGTTTATGTCAAAGGAAGCATCATTAAAATCATAAAAGGATCAAAAATATTTTCAAGTTGATTTTTAAGGAGTGTGTAGTTGATGTCATAACATCTACTAAGATATGTTGATTCTGAAGTTGATGTAGACAATTCTATATTTAGTAGATCTGGTAGAAGTGTATAACTAATATTGTGATGTCCACTAATATATTATAATTTTGAAGTTGATTCCAATTTAAAAGGATCTAAACCTTATGCTAAGATTGATGTTGATTTTACTTTTGATGCTAAATCTAATTAGGGTTCTAGAATGAAACCTAATTTTGATATTAGTTGTAAAATAGAACCTAATTCTAATATAGATGTTGATCCTAAATATGATTCTAATGTGGGATATAAAATGGAACTTGATTCTAATAATAACTTTGATCTTAATTTGGATTTAGCCATAAAGAAGGTCTATTCAATTTAATTATCCATAAGTACCTTTTTCACTATGCACTTGGAAATGAAGGATTTGGGATGAAGGAATTTTTGGAAATGAGGGTCTTTAGAGGATGGTAGAAAAATAGAATGTGGATTAATAATGGATTCTTTGAATATGGGCACATCAAATAATTATTCCTTAAAGATAGGTGGACAACCATAGAGAGGCTCTTCAAAGTAAGGCTCATCAAAGATAGGAGGATGGTCAAAGTATGATTCATAAAAAATGTGTGATTCAACGAAAAATGTTAGAAATGTGTGATTTATCTTGATCTTAACTTGGAAGTGAATTAGTCTAATTATGATTGGGAAAATGATCTTGACATATACCTAACAAGTGATTCTCATGCTTGGATGTAATTATATCTTTAGTAGTTGATGGATTTTGTAGTGGTAATGATAAAACATAATTGGATTGATGGATTTGTGATAGATCTAAGACCATAATAGGTACTAGAGATTTGGACCAAGATTCAAAGATAGAGGAAAATTTTAATAATCTTTGGCCAAACTGATGGACTATCATACCTTGATTTAGAAATAGGCCTGGACTTGGTGGTTGATGTGTTTGTTGTGTCTTGATTATGATATGTTCATGGTCAATCAAACCTTGGAGATAAATCTTGAACCCACCACATTGGTTAAGTTAATGGACTTGAATCCCATGATACTCATAATATTCTTATTTTTGGTACCAATTAGTTTGGGGATTATTTTCAGCAAAAGGCTTAGGATGTGGATATGCAATCATGTTTTTGGTGACCAATTGGTAAAATATGTCCTCCCAAGTTTTATTAAATGGATTTGACATTTGATATGGTTATAGGGTCTCAATCATGATATATCCATGGTCAATCAAGCCTTGGACATAAATCCCAAACCCATTACATTTGTTAAATAAATGGCCTTTAATCTTATGATACCCAAAATATTCTTCCTTTTAGTGCCCCTTAGGATTTGTCTCATTTTTACCAAAAGGCTTCATATGTGGATACACAATCATGTTGGCTATGGCCAATTGGTAAAAGATGGATTATTGATATTTATTAAATCAATTTTGATTTTGACATAAATTTTATAATTTAGAAATCAAATGGGTGTGCGATAAAGGTATCAAAATGAGTTGCCTTTTTCTAGTATGACCATATCATTCACAAGCTCTATTGAAATTTATAATGGATGCCATTGAGCTAATTGAAAAAATGATATAATATTGATTAAATGGTGTCCCCCAAAAAAGATACATGCAAGAGAAAATATTGGATTGGAATTGGATTCAAATGAGATGAATAATGGATGTCATGACTTCATCATTCTCAATCGACAAGTGCAGGAGATTTAATAGAAAGATAAGGATATGAATTGAAATAGATATGGAAACATGATTTGAAAAAAAGAAATGAAATTTTGACTCAAATAGAGTTAAATTAAAAATAAATGTACTATGAACAAGTGATTTTGAATAGAGTTGATTGGATTAGACCTAAACTTGGAATAAACCTAGACAAAAAATAGGAATACAAATTAGAAATGACTAGAGAAAACCTTGGATTTGAATAGAGTTGACCCGAACATAACGGAATACTATGGAATATCAATTAAAAAATGATCTTAGAATGGTAACTTATGAAAAATAATAGAATAATTTCAAACTCACATGGATAGAGTAACAATATGATCTCAATTAAGGAAGGTGTGGTTTGATACATAATTCAGACACAATTAGTAGAAAGGACCAATTTTGAATGTGGATAGAGTAATGGTATAATTTCACACAAAGGAGGTATGAAATATACAAGTTTTTAAAAAATTAGACTAAGAACACAAACATTATAACACCTTTTTGTGTAGGTGTATAAAAATTAGAATAAAATTTTGAAACCACAATCAATCAAGCTAATACTCAATCTATTGACCCTATTTTAGTGATTGACAAGATTAATCCACATTTATAGAGTATTTTGATATACTTGGCTTTAGAAAGGGTAATATTTAAGATTTTTTAAAGAAATTATTGTAGTTATTGGTAAGGTTTATACATCCCTTCCCTCAAAAGGTTTATACATTAAACATATCTTTGGGGGCTATTAACCTTTTCACCCCTACATCAATGAATGTGTCATAGTTCAACATTCTTAAGCTAATCTTTTTGGGGGCCTGCTAGATGGTCCTGGTATACATTATAATATGTGGGTAATTATAAATAATCCATAAATTATATGTAAATAAACCTAACTTGTTATGAGATGGTTTTGTCCCTTTCACAACCTATTCATCTTTCAATTACTTAGTGAAGTGCAATGCCTAGACTGTGTATGCTTTGAGGATTTATTCAACTTTTCAATTTAACCATTCAACCACTATTCAATAAAATAACATGTTCAAATTGTATACCTCATTGGATAGTGGGGTTAGTATCATGATGGGAGATGAAAACCTAGGTCAACAGACCTTAGATAACTTGTGAGGAGGTGATGAACTACCGCTCGTTAAGCCAAAAGAAAAAAGAAGGTATTGTTGTTCTAATTTGCATAACTCCCACTAAAGGTGAGTGAAGAGAATAATATAAAAATATTAATAATTTAAAATAAATAGAATATTTATGTTTATAAGTCACTCAAATGGGTATCATACATGTAAAATATCCCCATAAAATACTCAAGTAATAATAAACAACAAAGAATACTTGTACAAAATGATTTTTTTTTTTTGAAAAATAAGAAAGTTTTCTTAGAACTCAAAAAAAAATGTGAATTGATTTTTAAAGCATAAAAATAATATGTGAATTGAAAATGTGATTATTTGAATAAATCATTGCACCCTTTTGGAACCTACAAGAAAACATAATGAGTAGTTTTGCTTGGTGGGTCTTTGACAAGCAAAAATCTATAAACAAAATGTCAAAAGTAGTAGTCGTTATTTTAATGATAAATTATAAAAAATAAATTATTTTTAAAGAAAAAATTTATAAGTTTTTTATAGGATAAATTCATATATGTCTTCAAAAATTTAGATTAAAAAAGGTAACATATCAAAAGTTATGATTATTTTATGAACTATTTTTAACCAAAAAAATCAGAAATAAAAGATGGTAGTCAATAATTTAACCATAACTCCTAAAATATATATCCATTAAAAAAAAATAAGAGGGATTGTTTGAGACACATAGCCACATACTATAAAAATTAATATTTAAATAGATAACATATAAAAAAATATGAATATTTGACCATCCATTTTTAACCAAAACATAAAATTAGAAATAAAAGATGACACTTAGTAAATTGACCATAACTCTTAAAATATACATTAGTTTTTAACATAATTTTGATAAGTTTTTTATAAGATAAATACACACACCCATAAAAATATTTATATTAAAAAAACAATATATCAAAATTTATCAATATTTTACCGGCTGTATCTAGCCAAAAAAATTATGAAATAAAAGGTGACAATTAGTAATTTGACCATAACTCCTAAAATATACATCATTTTTAAATGGAATTTTGATAGGAAAATATGCAAACCATTGAAAAAATTTGGATTAAAATAGATAATAACAAGATATGAATATTATACCAGCCATTTATTAGTAAAAATTATATTTTCTTCAAAAGAAGATTGCTAAACAGGTTCAAAATAATGGTACGGGTTGCTAGTCCCTCCAAGTGTACCATATTCATCATTAAGAAAATATACAAGGTATATTTTCATTATTATTTTTTTGTTTAATTAAGAACATGAAAACTAGTGAAAATAAGTTTAAATCCTAAAACCTCATGAGTAATACAAATAGTTTAGTCAATAATGTATTAGATTCAAACTTGAAATATTTAAACCTCCATTAAAGACTTCTTTGTCATTCGGATATAGCTTCAAGTGGTATTTTTAAAAGCAAATTATGTGAGGGTATATCAATTTGAAACTATATACTATGTTAAATTGATCAAAATTAGAATATTGATGAATAATTTGGCTTGATAAAATACTAGGGCTTTGCTATATCACTTAAACATGATGAATTGTAATGGAAAGAGGTATATTTAAGCAAATATGGATCAAGGAGGACATTTAATATTGAAATCAAGATGAAAAATTTCAAATGAATAATCAAATATGCATATATATTAGCACATGGATCACTAATGTGATCCCTTCATCTCAATCAAGATGAAGGGTAGAGGATGATATCTGAAAATATCAAATAAGCCCTTCATATTATTTCCAAGATGAATGGTGGAGGATTCTACTCATAATATCTTTATGAGAGTCATTGTGGGCCCTTCATCTTATTTCCAAGATAAAGGGTTAAGAATACTCCTTAAAATATCTCACAAGATTCATCATGGGCCCCCTTTATCTTATCTCCAAGATGAAGGGTGGAGAATAATCTTATATATTGATTCACTTTATCAACTTGATTTTAAATAATAAAGTCATATTCCAAAGTATCTCAAGATCCTTTAGTTGAATGAATATTCCCACTTGGAGGTAAAAATTAGAATTAATTAATTGCAAGATATAATTCCATTTGAAATAGAACTATAATTAGAAGAATGATTTAGAGAAGAGAAATTAATAGTATTGATAAGAATAAAGTATTTGAATAGGGAAATTGACCAGAGTGGATAAATAAATAAATAAATAGATTAGAGAATGATAATTTAATAGAGATAATATAATAAATTGGCTCACCTGGAGATGCTCTGAGGTGAATTCAAACATGTATATTAGATAAATAGATGATTTTAGACCAGATTCTATGAAATTGTAGGAAATCATTCCATTTATAATTGGACATGGAAGTGATAAAATTGGAGTGTCTATAATATTGTATTGGATGATTATGTCAGTACTTGTAGTGCCTCATTCTCTTAATTATACCACACCCTTGTTTGTATTGTGATGTTTGGGACATCCTTGAGTATGACTTGTTGAGTAGTGCAAGTGTTACACATCCTTGATTCTCGAGTTTTTTTTATTAAGATGATGTATTCTATAGTGGTGTAATTTTATTAATCATATAAGAGTGTCATTTATACATTGACTATTTGTATGATGTTTTCCCTTTTGTTCACAAGGTTTTCACCAATTTTTATGTGATTTATGTGAGTTCATTTCATATGTAACCTAGAGGAGCTGAGTTTTAGGACATCATAATGGATATGGAACATGAGTCTTAGAATTTGGGATGTTTTTTTGAAGACCTTTTTTTAGATAGATCTTTATGGTAAAATGATGTGTTTACTTAAAGACATGTTTATCTTCTAGACTTGTTATGTATAGTTCAATCAAGTAACTTGAGAGTGCTTGTTTTATACAATGTTGGGTAGGTGAGTACCTAACAATAACCTTTTTGATCACCTTAGATCAAACACCCTTGGTGATTATTATAAATTTTTTTTGGTAAATAAAGTTAGTAAGGGCCACTTATGTTTTGTGTTGTGTATGTTGTGCGAACATGTGATGTTTCTCACCTAAGCAAGTGTGCATATGATAGATAGTTTTACACCTTATTGATGTCAATTATAGGGGATGAGATTTTAAAAGATAAATTGGGGATTTTAACCACCCTTGAGTGGTGGGCATCCTCCTCATAGTATATGAGTGTAGTATCTTTTGATATTAACTTCCTATGTGTTAGGAGTTTGTTCATGGATTAGTATTCCACATGTTCCCTTAGTTTGGGAAGATAAGTTGTTTAGCATTTGGATAGTATTGAGAAGTGTTGAAAATATCTCACCCTTAGGTGACATCATTATAAGTCCATTGAGTGGATAATATATTTCTTGATGTTAAGTAAGTTTTCCTTTTTGATGAGTTGGGGAATGTTTTCTTTAGTGTTATTTTGACAACACTCTTTGGCCTTTGTAGAATGATATCTTCTGCTTCATGTTGGCTAGAGAAGTTGTATCGATAGAGTGGCTTGATGCCTCCATGTGGTTTAATACTTTTCCTCTTATTTGGGGGAACTTGTGATATTTATTATGCATAAGTTGGTAAGTGTGTGGTGGCTATGGAAACTTGGATTTGTGATGCATTCCTCATATTACGTGAGGGTATTAAATAAGTTGTGTTTCTATTTATTGATATGTTAATTTCCTACTCCCCACTTGTGGCCTTATAGAGCCACACTAATAAATATTATATGTGATATGGTGAGCCTTAAATTTATTTTGGTTCTTGATTAGGATTTATAAGTTAATTGGAATCATTTTTTATGGTTTTCCTTGTTATGGATTTTGAGGTTATTCATCCATTTATTATTTCTAAACTTTATTGAATGTTGGAGATCCTACTTTTCTTTCTTATCTTTAGTTTTGGATTGGATTAGGATGTCTATCTATTTTCATCCTTATTATTATTTGGATTATATTGGGTAAAATAACATTGATTATTTTCTCCTTTTTGGATTGTGTTGGGATGCTTACCTAATTTGGTGTTACTCCTTAATTAGATTGTTAAATTTTCAACTTGTTTAAATGTATTATTTTGACAAGAGTTTTGTGTACCTTTCACCTTGAGTAAGTAGGTGAGTAGTAGGTGAAAAATATCTTGTTAGCTTTAGTAGATTAAATAAGCATTATGAATTATTGTGTAACTTATTGAGTAAGTGGGGAGACATCATCTCACTTGTTCCTTATATAGAGATTATAAGGATGGTGTGATCCATAGCCTTATTTGTTATGTTAAATATTATCATATGTTTCCTCGTAACTCTGAGAGTGATGGAGATGGGTTATGTTGTGATGTTGCATATTTTACTATATTAAATTATACTCCATGATTAATTAATAAAGATTTTTAATCATAACTTAGAGAGATCGTTGAGCCAATTTAATGAGATTCCTAGTGACTATTATAACATCCTTTTAACTATACTTTTGACCCTTAGTGACTTATAGGAATAAGTCTGCATAAGGGGAGGGGAAGTGAGACCCATATTTTCACAATGATTACTTTTAAATAATTTGTGTTGTGCAAATGTCCTATTGAGATGTGTTTTTTTATAATTGAGACACGAGATGTTATTGGTCCCTTATGTCTAAGACAAAGATATTATATATTAAGTGATGTTATTGATTCATTAACTAAGAAAACTATATGATTATATTAGATGATTATTCTATTCATTATGATGTCAATTTACTTATGCTATTTTGGGTTGTCCATTATGACATGTATTATTTATGTACTACTTGAGGTATTGATCTTAAGCATATAGTTGATTACACATATGTTTATATGATTGGTATGAGTTTATTATCATTGATATGTGATGCCTTAGATATGTTATGTGCATTTTTTGTTGATTTATATCACCTTATTGTTATATTCTAAAGCTTAAACTATTTAGGGTAGGGCATTTTATTTTCACAATGTTGTGCAGGTGATAAGGGAGGATGACAAGGGAACTAGGACTATGTTAGGCATTAACACATCACTGGTAGAGTGGTGGTATGTTTACTTGAACCTTCCATGATCCAAACTACTTATTATATCATTTATGGACTTAGTCAAAAGTGCAATCTTACTTAACCCTCCTAACACTATTCATCCCCTTGGTTACTATTCAAATATTTCCTTCTAAACCTTAAGAGTTTTATTTAAGTTGTATTTCATTCATAAAGTGTTTTTTAAGGTACTTAAGTGTCCCCATTTGACCCAAAACTCGGAAGGAATGGAAGAGCCAACTTTTGAGGGTAACATAAAGTGGATTTTAGATATTTTGTGTTAATTTTTATGTCCTTGGACTAAAATGGATATTGGATAGTATTTCTATGAGATAAAGAGGAATTTTGAGGTAGCCCATGTGCTGATTTAGGACATGAGATAGTGGCTTCATTAATGAGGTATGGGTTTCCTTGCTTTCTCACATGGGATGTAAGTGAAGTTATGGAGAGGAGATTTTTTTGACCTTGATCTAAGGGATGGGAAGGGACACATGTCACCTTCCCATTGAATTTTAGAGGAGAGAATTATCCTATATAAGGAAGGAAAACCTTCCTTAAGATGACTTTTCTCATTTTTAAATTTGGAAAATTTAAAGTGGAGGAGAAAAAGAGAAAGAAGAAGATTTTAGATGAAGAGGTTAGAGGAGGAGAATAGTTATTTCCAAAGGATTAGAAGTGGTGGTATTGAGTGGATCAAAGAGGGGAGTCAATATAGGCTTCCATGCACCAATTGATTTAATTTCATTTGTGTTAAAATTACCTTTCCCCCTTATTATGATTTTAGTGATTAAGAGGTGTAATGCCATTTGACTTACCATATTTCTTGCTTGTATTTCCATGGCTATGCCAATGGCCACCATGTGGGTTTTAATACCTATTTAGGCATGGAGATGTAACATCCATCCTATTATTTTTCTATTTTTATGCCTTTTTCTTGACTTAAAATGAAAAATTTATGCTTCTAAAAATTACTTAAATTTACATGTTTATTGTGCACTCTTATATAGTAATAGTGGCTAGTGGAACGTGGTTGTTATGCCATTATTTGTGGTTATCCCTTGTGTATTTATAGTGGCTAGTGGATTAAAAATTCATATTCTCTTGTCTATGGTATTTGATATGGTCAGTTATGTGTATGATCTCCCATGGCCAAGAAGTGGTATTTGACATTATTATTCTCTTTCAATGAGCCTTTTTGGTGTTGGAAACACATTATGGATGTTTTTTTATCATTTGGTGTTTGATGTTAATTTATAATTTCCTTGTATGTTGATTTTAGGGTATGAAAGCCTCTCATGTGTAGAAGAAATTGTAGCCTCCTAGATGTGTTTCTTAGTGAGTGTTCCTTATCAAGACTTAGTTACCATATAAATCTCCTTTTATCAACATGTCCACATTAACCCATGATATTGTGATGATCGTATTTGAGACTCTTAGGCTTGGGGGTGCATAGGGAAGCCACCTTATAATGGAAAAAGGATGGGAAATGAGCACTTGATTTAGTTGGCGATGCTATTTCTAGTGGATTTCATTTGAAGAATAAATTATGCAAACTATTCTATAGATATATAGAGAAATTATATTAGATATTGAGAGTCAAGTTATTATAATTATTCATTTTTAAATTAGAAAAAAGTAAGATTTTAATTATGATGTACATCATGTGAACTAGTGCTTATTTTTCATTTCTAGACCTTGTTAGAGAGGAGGAAAATGAATGCATCAAATGGAAATTTATTGAAATTAAAATTTTTGTTTGGAAAATAATAATATAAATTATATATTTATGTATTTAATTATATTTCAATAAATATAAATTTCAAGGAAAAGGAGTTATTATACTTCATTTTCATTTTGTCATTGAGTCTATTGAAGGACCTTGTATGCAAACAAATTTTCATGCAATTTTAAAGTTACTTAAATTTCCAAAAATAATTTCTATCATAAATTAGGATTTATCAAGATTATGTAGCAATTTATGAAATATTTTTATGTGGTACCATTTCAAAATTATGATTTTTTAAACTTCAACCACTAAAAATGACTCATTTACTTTCAAAAGATCTTGAATTTCAATCAATTTATTTGCATACTTATCAAGGTAAAAAACCTCTCCAATCAATTTTGGTGCAAGTTATTCATTTTATGAGGTTTATTCCTTTTGTTTCCTACTTTTAATTTTGTCAGTTTGATAGATATGATTTTTTGAAATAAACTTTCATGTAGTGTAGTTTATATTACACACAGGCCCTTTAGGAGGGCATTGGCCACTTCATATAGGGAAACTACCAAAAGCCTGCTGGTAGTTCCCCATAGGATCACACGCTATGATGTTAAGCCCTAAATATGGGGTTGAAATAGAATCTAGTGGCTTGGTAGTCCCATATTCATTGACCACACCACGTGAATAGATTATGATGGTTTATGTTTGGGCTAGGTGAATTTGATATTTATTCAGCTACTGTAAACACTAGCCATCCACCTATGGGTAGAGTAGTTAGTATTAATATCTTCCATCCCATTTAAAAACCAATCTAATTTTATATTATTTAAAACCAACCTTTGTATTGTAAAGTTAAACCCAAAACCTTTTTTAAAAACCATAACATTTTAAACTTAAGATATTTTTTTTGTACCCATGATTGTGGAGACCTGACAGCTCGTAGGTGAGGCAACCTAAAATAGACCCCATTAATTTTTAAACCCCTTCCACATGGAATATATTTTAAAAATTGGAACCTCACATATTTAAATTTGTGCAAATTTTATTCTTGGGATGATTATTTGGCCTTGTTGGCTAACACAGACTCCTAGAAGCCCCGAAATAGGCTAAATAGAAAGGGAACCCATGTTATTTTGTGTCCCCTATAGTATAGGACATATTTGAATACTTGATACTAATTTTTTATAATTTTTTTACCTTAAACATTTGTGGTGGCCATTAGTGAATGTGTGGATCTTGAAGCTCTTGAGACCTATTTAGAAAACATGGGAAATTGAGACCTCCTAGAAGCTTTTCATCGAACTAGATACCTTAAAAAATGACTCACACATCTTTGTATCATACTATAAATTTTAAAATGAAATAAATAATTTAGACCAAAATCTCAGAGACTCTATTAATGGAAGTCATCTGGGGATGAGGAAGAAGAGGATGCATGATTATAGAGAAGTCATCCTCCAACACTTTCTCATTCCTTTAAAAAATATGAATTTTCAACTCAATGATTGAATTGAATACCTTATGGACTCTATAATTATATTTAAGTCATCTTTTACTTTGACTAGATTTCATGGTCAAGATTGGTTTAACTTGATAATGGAGATAGGTTACTCCAATATCATTGGGCTTAAACGAGATATTTGAGACACCTTTTTAGGTATTATGGGGATTAAATGATTTTTGTTTAATCACTTTCCACTAAGTCAATTCAACATGAATTTAGACTTTATTTTTGACTTAAGTTCAAACCAAGCCATGTGATTGGTCAGAATCACTCAAAACTCTCTTTGATCATCACTATGAGTTAGAACATCTCATTCAATCTAGTGGGTTCTCAAACCCACATACATTTTAATCCTTATGGTCATGGGGTCAACTAGGACCAATTAGAGAGTTATGGCTTATGTGAGAGCTTGTAGGGTGATTAGAACAAGTGGGACCTGCATGGTGACATAGTGACCATGTATCCACTTATGTATTGCATCCATATTATTTGGGAATGTGGGTTGATTAGATGCTTATGCATCTCATTCCATTGAGATGGAGAGATAATGGGAAAATTAGTTTCATATTATGTGCATTGCACATTTATCAATAGAAAATAAAAAATGGTCTATTTTTGTGTGTTTTCATTGTGTCAATTTTGGGCATGACAAAAGTCCTCAAATGGAAAGAAAAAGACCTATATATTATTAGTTGTGGGATATATATAATAGGACACCTCCTTGGCATTAATCCTATATCGAGATACAAAGACCATAAGAAAGACTAGACCTCTAAGATAAGAATCAAACCTTTAACTCTTCTACTTTCTACTTAAGATAAAAATTGTGAATGCAAATAGAATAAATAAATTTCAATTTGGGAATTAAATATGAATTATATATATATATATATATATATATATATATATATATATATATATATATATATATATATATATATATATATATAAAGATATGATACCTAGAACTAACCCTAAACTCTAATCCAATGTTATTATTCAAGATGATATAGTCTAAAAGATGTTAACTAGCATGGTATTATTTTATTCAATTTGACACAATATGAAATATAGAAGACAAACTCAGAGATGTATCTACCAGATTGATATAGTACAGGGAAGAACAATATGAAACAAACTATATTGGCATGGTTAATACAATATGATATAGGTAAGATATCAAATTTAAATAAAAATTAGATCGAAAGGTAAGATGGAACGAGACTCAAATAAGGTCAAACTAATGTAATGAAGGTATGACAAAATGACATGCAAACATCTCTCACATATTACCATGAGTAGATCCCACCTTTTAAGACATGCATTCAGGGAGATTGATGCACCATAAATCCCTTACAAAAGAAAGTGTTATTAAAGTGATAAATTAAAAAATATCAGTGTATACATATGCCCCACCCAAAGTTTATCACATGTCACAATAGTGTAATGCACGATGGTACTTCATGATAGAAACATAATAACATAAAAGAGCATATTAAAAAAGAAATTCTAAAAGAATTGAAAGTAAATAAATTAAAATATATACCTCTACTTACCTTATTTACTATAAAAAAGATAGTATGTGTGTTGTATATAAAATAAGGTGTCAATCGAGAAGAACAAAGGGTACACTTAAAAAATAAGAGAAAAATAAAAAATAGTTTAAACATTTTATTTTAGCACCTATAAATTCTCTACTTTTTGAGGATCATAAAACTTCTTTCAATTCATGAAAAGAACATATTAAAAAAATGATATGGGGAAAATATATAATTTGGAGGTAAATAACTAAAAGTTTATAAATTTTAATTTTTAACTATAAATCAGTAAAAATAATTTCATTTGTCCATTTTCTATTTTTGAAAAAAAGATCTTTGATTGTCCAAATTTATTGCTACGAGAGATGATGGACTAAGGACAATGAGGTGTACATGCATAATGTTGGCTAGGTACAATCATTGGATCCATGAAATTAGGTGGTGTAATTATTTCTTGTTTGTTAAATTTGATCAAGATAGGCTAGATTTAAGAAATCTAGGTGCTGGGATAAATCTATGTAAAAAATTTTTCCCCAACAAGCATGAAAATATATAATAAAATATGATGGGTAATGGGTAAATGAAAAAATGCCAAATTTAAGGTCAAGGTCATTTATTAGGGATAAAAGAATAAAATTCTAGCACCAAACAAATATTTGAACTAGGATAATGTAGTTAGAAAGAGGGACATCGTAACCCTAACCAATATCATATGGTATGGTCAAAGGTGTTATGTGAGATAAGCTATTAATCTGGCTAGTACCATTATAAAACAAAGTCTACTAATATGGACAATACCATAGGGGGTGGATGAAACAATAGAAATGAAGTCTATTAGTATGGAAAATACCATTGGAGGTGGTTGATGTAGTATAAATGGAAGGAAAACATGGCCAGTACAATATAAATATGCCTTATACTATTAGGGAAAGTTTTGCCTAGCCAGTACCATAGTATATGGATAATGCGATAAAAAATGTGATGAACATGGTTGACACCATAGGTGGTGGTTGATGTAGTAGGAAGGTAATGAGGGATGATACATTATAAGCATGGTTGGTACAATAAGAAAATAAGAGACTAGTCAGTACAACAAACTTGTAGGTGGCCAATGCAATAGAGAAACATTAAAATGGTTGGTATAGTAGAAAAATAAGGACCATTTTGATTATATTTGAATTTTAAAATTTATTTCATATTATTGGATACAAATCTAATTGAATGTTATTCTTTGATATTTTTGAAAATAAATAACTAATATGGGGGTGAGTCAATGCTAGATAGATACTAGACTTGTTAGAGTAATTTTATGCCTTTAACCAAGCTAAATTAGTTAACATTAGCTTTGGTGTCATCATGTAGATGTGTATATTCTCATAGAGGTTTGAGTTGATCATGATGTTTATTGGGTGTTGGGATCATATTACATATACTTTCATATGGGTGGTGGATGAGGAGACTATGTAGATGACCATCACCCTTGAGGATGTTTATACTATATTGGGTTGTTAATCAGGGGTACTCCTATGATGTGTGGCACACCCCTATCAGTAGATGAGCATCGAGAGATAATCTATATGACACGATCAAATATTGAGATGCGGTTAATCTCATCATCAATTATTTATTATATATGTGTTAATAATTTTAAATATCCATAAGGCCATAATTATACTTATAACCATGCAAGTAGTGTGTCATAATTTAGATGGGGTTGTGCCCTTGTATATTGTCACTCTGTACCAATTTAATTTAGATAAGGGCACACTATATAATATTATAGATTCTAAATGGATGAAATATTTTTATAGTGGTTAGAAGATGATGGTTCCAATGATACTATTTTTTATGTTGGATATATGAGTGATTCTCAATGTATATGCCTACATGATTACCACACTAGATCATAAAGCACATCCAAGTGATCCATTTACAACTAGTTTTAGTGATCATGTGCAAAGATAAAATCATATGGATTAGATACTGTGGCATATTAGATACATGGGAACCATGGACATATATTATAGTAGTGCAAATAGGGAGTCAAATCATAGGGCATTACACCTGGTGGTCTGATCCTCACCCTTACAACAATGTACTTAGGTAGTTTTAGGTTGGTACACTGAATGAATCCTCTTGTTGACCCACCCAATTAAGTGAGGTATTTGAGAGATCCATGTGTGGTGGGAGGGAAAGGTGTGTTAGTCAAGGTACTAACTATGAGACTAATTTATGCCCTAGTTGGGGAAGACAAAAAAATGTTGACAAGTAGTAAGGGGAGGGGAGGAGTAGGCAATGGTTACTCATGATGTACACATGTCAGATGAGGAAACACCATGGTGAAATAGATGGGTTTTTTAGGGATGAGAATAATGATTAAGGAGGTGAGTCCTAATGGTTCAAAGAGAGAGGTGGGTCAGTGTTCGACTTAGCTTGAGTTGAGATAATGACCCTATTGTAAGAGGTTGAGATTCACACAATAAAAACTTAAATCATTAACTAATTTAATAGTAGAGGGATTACATATAAAGGATTATTGATCTCCTTAAGATAAGGAGTCAATAATATCATCAAATCCCTATTAAATCTCAACTAATATTTATTTAAAGGTGAGTTGTTATTCACCTACACTTCCACACTCAATATTCTAAATACAATATGATACACGAAACTATAGAATATTCAATAGAGGTTGAGTAGATGAGGATAATATCATGGAGCAATACCTTAAAACATGTAAAAATTAAGTATTCATTGAGGTTTTTTCTATCACTTTACTTTTCTAGAATTATAGATATACATTCTATGTGCTAGTGGTAGTTTTACTTGTGGTTTTGAAATATATATCAAGATGTTATGTTAAATTTATTTTTGTGTTTTGTAGGTGCAACAACATATATGGTGAGGTAGAGTACCATGGTGGAGATTGTGCATCATGATATTTTGGATGATATGCTACCAAAACATGATACTACTCATATGGTGGATCTAGTGGTACATTTTGTTGGACCATATGTTGGTTGATTTAGACTGGTTGGGACTATTATATGGGATATACAATGGTGAGATTAGGTTTTTTCTCCACTAGTAGTCCTAAAATGAGGAGATGGTATGGGATGGTATTAGGGGTTATGTAACAAATAGATTTGACAAGGAGATAATTACCCATAGGGAAATCATGATCCAAATGCTATAGCTAGAAATAGAGTTGGGTAAAACACATGGAGAGGTCTAGGGATTATGATCTCAAACTCACACTAGAGAGATTTATACATGAAACAAAAATTTTAGGATATTTAGGGAGGGTGGAACCTTGCCCATCGTCATGTGGGGATTGAATTCAAACACTAATCTAGTGATGTATATGTTTTGTATCTTTGATGTAGAATGCTTTAACACATACACATACATCATTTTTGTTGATTACACTGGATTGTACTTATATTTTATCATTTATAACATTACTATAACTATAATATCATGCTATGGGAAATTTTATTAAGTGATGTATGATTTTTTTTAGACCTTATTTTTTGATTATATAACATGTAAATCTTGTACACTTTGAAAAATTAAACCTTTGTTATTCCTCTCAATTTAATACCTTTCCTGCTTCCACAAGTCTCATGCATCTGCTCTATCTTGTGCCCCTTGGCCTATATCTTTTAGTTTTATTATTTTTATGTTCATTACATAGGTGTTTTTATCCTTCCCAAAATTCTTAAAATATATTTATTTTCAATCTCTTCAAGTTCCAAACTTTTAACTAATTTCATGATCCTTGGACACTAACATCCAAGACATACACTAGTATTGATGTTAGTGACCTGACCCAATACAAGTGTCTAGCTCCATAAAGACATCTAATTTACAAATGAAATGTATCCTAATGGTAAACCTAAGTGATCTAATGTGAGTTATTCCTCCAAATGGATTGATATAAATACAAGGTCAACTCTCATTCATCATTCACCTAGCTACACCTATAAAAATACCAAAGAGATGAAATTAACTTATCAAAAGTACTCTATCAAACATTTAATTGAATAAAGATTCCCTATTTACATATTATTCATAGGTAAAAAACATATATATGTCTAAATTACTAAAGGATCAGCCCAAGAGCCTAATTTTCCAAGTTATAAGCTAGGTCATTATTATACTTTGTATAATATTGCATGATTCACACACAAGCCAACACGTAAGGGAGAACTAAATGAGTATGAGGCCATATTTTAGAGTATTGTATATGTATGTAGTGCCCTCTAACAGGAGGGTCTTTGGGGTAAGATTGACATTGTGTTCCCATGAACCCATTTTTTCCAAGGTCACTATGAAGATGAAAAATTAGGGTTTTACAATTTCATAAGGAATAATAGTTCATGATCTAGATCTGAATACACTAGAGTGAAGGTGAAGCAAAACCCAAAACCATCTAGGTGGTTACATATTTTTACAATAAGTATTATGTACAAGATACTTATGTCAAACCTAGATAGTAGCATTGATATAACCATCTCAGGTTGAGGTTAGTGTCCAGAGTGCTATAACTATTAGATCTAGAATTTGATGACTATTATTGAATATCATTCTATTCTAATTTCTACTTGATCTATTCATATAAATTCATTAGCATTAGAATAATATAATTACATCACTTATTTATCCTTTCTATATTTAACATAATTATACTTTCCATATTTAGACTATCTCAGCATATTAAATTCAATATATGATTATATTTGAGTTTAACATCTAATTAGGTTGTTATAGATCTGATTATCACCCTTATGCTATTTCATTTATAAATACCCCTTTAATAAAATCTAGGTTTAACAATAAGATCAACTTAGATCTATATTTTAGGGTTAAAAAATTGATGAACCCAATCTTTGAATGCCATTCTAACTATGCATAACCTATATGATGTTTATTCCCTAATTTGACATAATCTTTATGTTTTAATTTCTCTTATCATGGATGATATTGATTAATGTGATGATTATGATTATGAAACTATACAACTCTCCCTCAAGGAAGGACTTAAAATTGACTACTCTTACATTCTTCTAAGTGCTAAAGCATGTTGTATAAAATATTTTAATGGTGGTAGTTTTTATCCCTCTATTCAGGTCCATGTTACCACCACTTCAATAGATGAGTTGATCCATCTTAAGGAAGATAAAAATCCTTTATCCATACTTACTACAACTCCATCATATTAATTTAGCATTTTATACTTATAAAAGTATGGATACCAAGGCTAAGGATTGGGTAAACATGAACAAGGTATAACCCACCATATATCTCTTAAAGATAACAATACAAATAATTAAGGGTTGGGGTTTTAAAAAACATACTTGAGTTACCAACCATTAAATTCAATTAAACATGTACAATTTACCAAAATAGTGGGTACATATGACCAAGAGGTTCCTTCATTTGATCATCAAAAATTATAACAACATAAATAGATTATGGCTCATTTGTAAACAACTAAGAAGGGGGACATGTCTTCAAGCAAACTGAAAAACCCCCCAACATTACTACATTCCCAAATAATATCCCTCTTTTCAAGGGTGATGTTTTTTTCTACCTTCATTTAAAATAAATTCTATATCAAAAAATGTGTCCTTACCAAAATTTTCCCAAACTAAAATTATTATACACTTACCAGTGAAAAAAAAAAAAAAATTAAAATGTTACAAGCTATTAAAATGATGTACTAAATGTATTCAAATTCAAAGATCCCATACCATTACCAAAATGTCCTAAATTTGGTGATCATGAACTTAAACTTGTTATACATGAGGATAATGGCACTCATATGCATAGATTCAAAAAATGTGATAGGTTGGAACCCATGATAACACCCATGACAAACACCACCATTCCCATAGAATAACTTATGTCTATGATGATCACTATTGGGGATCTTCAAAATCAGGTTTCTATACTTCAAATGCAAATTTCTTTCCATAACAATAATGCACATATAACATCATTCAATAATCAACCCCTTAAAAAAGGTAAATTTGAATATCCTTATCTACAATATTTTGAATTACCAAATTTACCTCTCTTTTTGAGACACGATAACCCATTCAACCACATGATTAACTATGTACATTATTTTGGTCAATGGGCACAAGATGACAAACTATTTCTACAGGTTTTCCATATAATTATTTCTAACGAGGCTCAAAATTAGTTCTATAGTTTCCCAAAAGGTTACTTAACCACTTTTTTACACTTGGAAGATGCATTCTTCATGGATTTAAATATCCACATAGTGTCAAAACCTATAATAGAAAATTTACATATTTTCAAACAATGTGATGATGAATCCCTTCAAGATTTAACATAAAATACATCCACACCAATAATATTTAACAACTACCTTATACATGGGTGGTGCTTATTTTTGGCATAACCATATCGATCCTACACATGGAAAAACTACTTGCAATGTAAGATGCTTACAATAAATTGGCTTCAATCTAAAAAAATTATAAAAAAAATTAGATTGGAAAGACTCCTTGGACAACATAATAATATAAATTAGTTATGGTCCTAAAGTAATTCAAACATGAGTTTGGGTTATGCCTACTACATCTCCATATGCATTTACTCTAGGAATTCTTTGGATATATTGAATGGAAGCAATAATTGATCCAAATCAGCAAGGAATTTCTTTTCCCATGAAGTAAAATTAATATATATTTCAAATCATAGCATTACTTCTTCTACTACACATGCAAAACATGAGTAGGAACATGATATGTACCTTTTAAACCTATCTAATCATGATGCAAATAATGTAAAAGATCCAACTTAAGGATGTAAGGTTCACATTTGTGGCACCTATGTGTTATTTCCATGTTAATGGATGGCATATGTAGTTACTCTTATATACACACATATATGCCACACTTCTACTTGAGTGTGGTACAATAATACATAGATACATGATCTACTCTTATTTTTAGATGTTGGAATTTCCCTCTCTTCATGTCAAATGGACATTAAGGGCATCTGCTTCTTTGATTTTGATATACACAGGCTATATGATTTGATGATCACTTTACATTATCATATTTGAGCTTACATATGTACTTACATATGCCTATTATCCATGATTATATCCTATGTAGGGTACTTGATATGATAAACACTTGAATTTTTTTTCTAACACATTAGATAAATGGGTTACTATGACATGTTTATGCTGGTTGTTTATACTTTAATTTATGCACTTCCTTGACTGTCTTGACTTGTTATTAGACTACTTGTTTAAGCATTTGAATATGATCCTTTACTTGTGGCCCTTGTGCCTATGTATGCTTCATTTTACATTTATATATGTCATGGTTTATTGTATGTAAATTTCAATATGTCATCCTTGCATTTATGGACATTTGACTAAGTCACATCCCTTTCATTATGCAATATTTAAACATTCCCCTTGTTTATAGTCTCCTTGGACCATTGCCTTTAGACTTACTTTTGAGTAATCTTGTGCATGTGCTTCTTTTCTTGTTGAGATTGTATTATTACTATCTATATGTTGCCATGATATTAGTCATGCATCTTAAGCCTACATGTGATCACATTGGTTCTATGCACCTCAATGCTATATCTACCTAGACATGTTCCTTATATACAATACAAGGTTACATTCACAAATTATACAACTATCTTATTATTTTGAGGTGAGGTAACTGCCAAGTTATATCTTTCCATCACCTAAAATTGGGGACATATTAGTGGGGAAATATAATAGAGGCATGTTCTCCACACTTGGCACAGTTTTTAGATTTAGTGGGGGCATACTTTAAAAGCATGTTCTATAAACTCATCCAATATATGGTACTTATATCAGATTTAAGATTTAGTGGGGGAATTCCATATGGCCATAGATTCCACACATTCATAGTTCTCAAATTTAGTGGGGTCATGCTTTAGAAACATGTTCTCCACACCTATTAAGTATTCAAGATTCCTAGTTTATAGTGGGGACATGTTTTGGATATATGTTCTCCACATTGGTAATTATACCAAACTTCCAATTTTCATATTTCTATATATATAGTGGAGGCATGATTTGGAAGCATGCTATCCACACTTACACAGTTTTTTGAATTATCCAAAACACATAGTTATATGATTCAAATTCATATTTATGGTATAATTATGTACATTGGTATAATTTTTGTATATAGTTTCAGCATGAGACATATATAAGGTGCATATGATATGAAAAATGTGCATAATATTATTAAATACAAATCAATTTAAGATCTTATAACCTTTTTATGGACTGTTACCACATCATAAACTTTTTCATACTGATACCCCATAAAATTTTATGTACTTTATTGAAGCCAATCTACTTATATAATTAGTTCAAATTTTGGTATGGTTGAGGTGATAAAATCACTTAATCTTTCAAATTTTTTAGGTTGGACTTGATTCTATCATCTAGCATCACCAGGTTTTAAGTATCATTTTGCTGTACAGTTGAGCTAATTTCAGCTACTAGGTGGCAAATCACTTTGCTCCAAAGTTGTGGGAATGTGCCTTAAAATCTCTCTCTCTCTATCTCCTTGGATATATGCACTTTAAATATTTATCTATATTTTTCCTAATCTCAATTTCAAATAATTAAAATGATAATATTTTTCAAAATAATTTGGAAATAGGCAAGGTAATTATATTGACACACAAGTTTACTCTTAAACCTTTCTATTTCTATTTATATCTATTTCAAGTAATTTTAATCACATATTAAATTCACTAATTTTATATTGTAACATTCTCTTGGTTGTAGGTTAGTAATTAGTAAAACACTTAGGTTAGGCACACACAAAGACAAGGTGTTCATACACACCCAAGTATGCATTCCTTTCTTTTAATTTAATAATTTCATTACTAGATTAATGGGGAAAAAATGTAGACACTAATTTATGATTATATAACACCTCAGTCTTGTACAGTTGGTAAACTTAGACTTTGGTTGTTCCTCTTAGTTCTATACATTTCCCTCTTTCATAAAGCTTGCATCTTCTCTATCTTATGTTCTTTGGCCTATATCTCTTAGTCTGACCAATATTATGTTGATGACATAGGTCTATCTTTCTCAAAATTCTTGAAAAGTATTTATCTTCCATCTCTACAAGTTTTGAACCTATACCTCATTTCTAAGAGTATCTCTTTTGATAACACCCATGTGTTGAACCAACGGTGCTTCAAAGGTGACCTTATTGATAAGGACACTCGATAGGAATGTGATATGGTTTTCCTTATTGATACCAAATTTAGAGTGTACCTTTCTAATTTGTATCATCCATAATGGATTCATGTATCCATGATAGTTTGAGTTCCTTGATAATAAGGAGATAAATTCCTCAGAGAATTTTTGATTCTATGGTGGTGGTACCTAGTTATATGGGTTGCTTATGAGTATTGATAACATTGATGTAAGATAATTCATTTTTTGAACTAGAGGTAGTAGTAACCCTGAGTGATTATACCTCCTAAGTGTTAAAAATGTTTGTGATAAGAGTATGCCTTTGCTTTGGTAACTTGTATGATAGTTTCCTAGAGCATATAGTTTAACATTGATGGTGATATCTAAAATTTTATGGGTGTTGACCATCTGAGGTGACCCTTATCCTTTTTATGTTAGCCAATATATATTTTTAATAGTACATATTATGGAAACACATACAGAAACTATTGGCATGTGGTACTATATTAGATTCTTATGTTAAGGCTTATAGTGCCTCGTTCTATTAACCAGACCACACCCTTGTTTGGATTGTGAAGTTTGGACCGTACTTGAGTA
The DNA here is from genome assembly GCA_037957365.1 of Torreya grandis. Classification (NCBI taxonomy): domain Eukaryota; kingdom Viridiplantae; phylum Streptophyta; class Pinopsida; order Cupressales; family Taxaceae; genus Torreya; species Torreya grandis. Next base: position 1,935,442 of record JARHVA010001411.1, read on the forward strand.
TGAATTATTGAGTAGTGTAGGTGTTGCACATCCTTGATTATTGATAATTTATTTTCCTAAGAGAATGCATTATATAGTGGTTTATTTTATTAATAATCTTGAAGTGTCATTTGTACATTGACTCTGTGTATGATGTTTTTCACCTTATTCATAAGGTTGTCACCAATTATTATAAAAATTGCCTAAAAGGATGCATTATATAGTGGTGTCATTTTATTAATCATATATGAGTTTCATTTGTACATTGAATCCTTGTATGACATCCTACCCCTTTTTCACAAGGTTATAATTAATTGTTGTGTTGGCCATTACATCCTTTTGATAGTACATATTGTGAAAATGCATACAAAATCTAATGGCATGTGGTACTTGTGTCATTAGGAAACTCAAAAATCTATATTTTCACCATTGTAAGTTTTTTGGTCAATTAAGAGCATAAAAACCAATGAAAACAAGTTTAAATCCTAAGAGCTCATGAGCGTTACAAAAGGTTAGTCAATAATGCATTAGATTCAAACTTGAAATATGAAAACCTCCATTAAAGACTTATTTGTATGGGATGTGGCTTAGATTTAGCTTCAAGTGGTATTTTCAATGCCAATTATGTGAGGACATCTCTATTTGAAACTATGTACCTTATTAAATTGATGAAAAGTATAAGATCGATGAACAAGTTATCTTGATAAAATGTCAGGGCTTCACTATATCACTTGAACATGATGAATTAAAATGCAAAGAGGTCTACTTATAATAAATTTAGATCAATGAGGACCCTTAATCTTGAGATTAAAATGAATAATTTATAATATGTCCTCAAATGTACACATGGATTAGTATATGGATCACTCATGTGAGCCCTTCATCTGAATCAAGATGAAGGGTGGAGAATCATCTTTAAAAATATCAAATGAGAATTAATATAAGCCCTTCATATTGTTTTCAAGATGAAGGGTGGAGGATTATCCTCATAATATCTTTGTGAGAGTGATTGTGGGCCCTTCATCTTGTTTCCAAGATGAAGAGTGGATAACCATTCCCAAAAATCACATGGATAACCATTATGGGGCCTTCATCTTGTTTCCAATTCATATTATTAGATGAATTATTTATCTTTCTCTTTTGATTTGATTTTGATTTTTTGATTTTTAGCATCTCAACTCAATGGCAGATGATAAGATGCATAATGTTGAATGTTTGATATCTTAGCCATTTCAATTTTAAATAGTTTATCTACTATAATTTTATGTCATTAAGAAGTTTGACAAGATATATTTTCATCTCAATCAAGATGAATAGTGGAGGATGATCTTTGAAAATATTAAATGAGAATTAATATAAGATCTTCATCTTGTTTCCAAGATCAAGGGTGGAGGATTCTCCTCATAATATCTTTGTGAGAGTCATTATGGGAACTTCATCTTATTTCCAAGATGAAGGGTGGAGAATAATTTCCAAAAGAACACATAGATAACCAATGTGAGCCCTTCATCTTGCTTCCAAGATGAAGGGTTGAGAATACTCCATAAAATATCTCACAAGATTAATTAGGGGCCCTTTATTTTATTTTCAAGATGAAGGGTGGATAATAATCTTGTATATTAATTCACTTTATCAATTTAATTAGCTCACAAAAGCATATTTCATAGGATCTCAAGATCCTTTCTTTGCATGAAGATGCCCACTTGGAGGGGAAAAGAGGAATTAATTAATTAAAAGATAATTATAGTTGTATTTTCACTAGAAATATAATTAGAAGAATGATTTTGAGAGGGGGAATTAATGAAATTAATTGATTAGAGAAGAGGGAATTATTGAATTTAACAAAATAGAGTAATTAAATAGAGAGATGATAATTGAATAGAGAAATCAATTAGAGAATGATAATTAAATAAAGAAATTAACCAGAGAAGTTTGATTGAATGAATAAATTGAATAGAGAAGATTGATTAAATAGAGAATTTGAACTGAAAAGCTTAATTAAATAGAGAAATTGAATAGAAAATGATAATAAAATAAATCTAATATAGCAAGGCTCACCTAGAGATGTCCCAAGGTAAATTTGAACATGTATATTAGATAAACATATGATTTTGGCTCAGATTGTATGAAATTATGAGAAGTCATTCCATTTTATAATTTGACATGGAAGTGATGAAATTTGAGTGTCTAATTTTACCCCTATTTGAAAACATTTTGTGAGATGTAAATAAAGTGATGACTTTTCAGAGAATAAAAGTCATAAAAGTGATCGTAGAATAAAAAATAATGGAAGTTAGGTTTTATGTTTTTTTGCTAAAAATACTAGAAAATAGGTTAAAATATGCCCCAAAGAAATGCTCGACAATACCTAAATACCCCTTAAGGGGAGATTTGGGAAATAATTTGTCTGAGTGAACCCTTGAAATGATGAAAGAATAGTGGTTTGCATATAATATTAGGAACATATATAGAAATGCATCTAAGATTAGGAACATGTATGAAAATGCATCTAATATTAGGAACATGTAATAAAATTCATCTAATATTAGGAACATGTATGCAAGTGTATCTAATAATAGGAATGGATTGATGAGGGTGAATAAGAACATATTAGACATAATGGATAGATAAACATATTATTACAAATATATTAATTCGATAGATAGTGATGTATGTGATTGATGGCATTGACATGGTAACCATTTTAAATCTTGAATTTTTATATTATACATGAAATTATGCATCATAATATAGGAATGATCATGATAACTTTCGTTTGTCAAAATACGTAATAATTTGAATTCAAAATGTAAAAGTATACAACTTAAAACAAGATATGGATAATCAAGCTTTAAATGTATAATATGATGTACTCAAATAAATTATAATTTATATACAATTTTTCACAACTCAAAATAATGATAGGAATAATAAAGACTCAAGTGGAAAACATAATGTACTAAACTAAGGCACCTGCATAACAAACAACATACTAATAAGTAAATAGATAATCAACACACAAACACACAAGTGGAAACAAGTAAATATTAAATTTATAAATTAATATATGTGTGAACATAAGACATTAATCTTTGAGACCAAGGGTATGACTTAAAAATCATTACTAAGAAATGGGTAATATAAGAACGAGGAAGGGGTGATTGAGCTCACTCTGAATGTTGTATTCAAGTGGATGATGCCTACATAGTCCCATGGACACTGGATCCAACATGGAATTTAGGAAAAATGTAGTTCTCCTAAGGATTTGGGATTGAAAAAAAATGATGACAAGTTAAGAAGATAGATTATAAAGGAAAAATATGAATGAGGACTCATAAAATAACAAGAGCATATAAGGAAAAGGCTTGCCAAAATGACAAGAGATATGCTCACAAAACATCGAGAACATGGGAAAAGGGATAAATAAGATAACCTATGAAAAATGAGAACTACCTACATAGTCCAATAGGACCTTAATACATTATAGTTTAATTAGAAGTTGACATAAAAATTGATAAGTATGATCAAGAATAGGAACATGAACAATTTGAGATAGAATAGTGGAGCTTAAAAAATAATGAGAGCATGAAATATGAACTTGAAAAAATAAAAAAGCATTAGATTAATTCAAAAAATGGTGAGAGCATGGAATTAACTTGAAAAATGGTGAGAACATGTAATTGGAATGTTTAGAAGTGTATATATCATTATACACAAGGGATCACTAGTAAAGGGAAAACTTGTTCTTGTACTGAGATGGGATGGAACAACAAATGATAAGATTAGAATGATCAGATTGGATAGTAATAGATGATAAAATAATGAGGAATCTCAAAGGACCATGTTATGTGGGAATAAAAATGTCCAGTCATCAAAGTGTCACTAAAAGGGTATGCCAAGAGATTTTCTAAAATAGGGCTCATAAAAAATTCCACTTTCTTATTAAGATCAAGATGGGAAGGAAAAATTAGACTAGGTAGGATGACCAAAAAGATGGTTTAGGACAAGGTAATATTACTAATATGATAGTAATGGAATATATTTTAATGTATATAAATATTCCCCCCAAATTTCAAGTAATTATAGACAACAAATCATTTACACATGATGCCATAAACCTAGTTTTCATTATGGTACTTACCTAAGGCACCGCAAGCATGGTTTTCAACATTGGACAAATTATTTGTCTTTCTCTTTTGATTTGATTTTTATCATTTGATTTTTTTTACTTTTAGCATCTCAACTCAATGGAGGAATATAATATGCATAATGTTGAATGTTTGATCTCTAACCCATATTGATTTTGAATAACTTCTCTATTATAATTCTATTGTTGATGTAGAATGCATTGATGCTATTGTGATCTCTGTTAGATATTGATTATACTTCCTCAAAATGTATAGATAATTTTTATTCATAGTATCTTTGAAAAAGAGTACTATCAGGGTATGTATAGATGAATAGGCATTGGATAAATGATTTGATTAGATAATGGAATATAGGTTGTGAATGAATAATAGGATCATAAAGGAATGTATAATAGTTAGGGGATAAATGAAAATTGGGACTTTTAGTCACACAAAATGTTGTCTATTTTGGATTAAAATTGATTTTTGTTGTTATAGGGATGATATTGACTTCAATAATGTATTCATCAAGCAATGAAGAACTAATTGGCTCAACTATTGGCACTTCAAAGAGGTTTTCACCAACAAAGTCTTCTTAATTATTTTGACTTGGATTGTCCAAAAGCACATTGAATAAAATTTCACTAAGGGATGATGATAAATAATTTTTATTATACCTTATCACCTTAATCAAGGTTTCACTAAAATATTCTTTTTTTATCTTGCTTATCATCTAGCACCTCAAACAATGTTTCACTATAAGATCTTGTTTTAGACTTTGATTGTCCCCTAACACCTTAAAAAAATGTTTCATTAAGATATTTTTATTCTACCTAAATGTTGTCTTGGATCCCTAGACATTTTAAAACTAAAATATCACCATGACATAAGTTCAATAATGTGTGATTATGTTTGTCCCAATAAAAAATTGTGGGAGGTGGAATATTGATGTAATGGCTAAGATTGTTAATGGTAAAGGCATGTATAATGTCAATGGAAGGGGAATAGGCAATATAATCCTTGTAAAGGCTACTAAGAAAATTTATGTTGATTTTAAAGGAATCATACTCAAAATTTTAGAGGGATCACAATTATTTTCAAGTTGATCTGCAAGGAGTGTGTAGCCGATGTCGTAACATCTACTAAGATATGCTGATCCTGAAGTTGATGTAGATAATTCTAACTTCTTAAGTGGATATAGTAGAAGTGTATAACCAATATTTTTATATACACTAATATATTATAATTTTGAATTTGACTCTAATTCAATACGATCTAAACCTGATGTTAAGACTAACGTTGATTCTACTTTTGATGCTAAATCTAATTATGGTTCTAGAATGAAATCCAATTCTGATATTAGTTATATAATAGAACCTAATTTTGATATAGATGTTGATCCTTATTATGATTCTAATTTGGGATATAAAATGGAACTTGATTATAATAATAAATTTGATCTTAATTTGGATTTATCTAGAAAGAGGGCCTATTCAATTTCATTATCCACAAGTACCTTTTTCATTGTGCACTTGGAAATGAAGGATTTGGGATGAAGGAATTTTTGGAAATGAGGGACTTTATAAGATGGGGAAAAAATAGAATGTGGATCAATAATGGGTTCTTTGAAGATGGGTATGTAAAATAATGGTTCATTAAAGATAGGTGGACAATCATAGAGAGACTCTTCAAAGTAAAGCTCATCAATGATAGGAGGATGGTCAAAGTATGACTCATAAAATATGGGTGATTGAATTAAAATGTTAGAAATGGGTGATTTGTCTTGATATTGACTTGGAAGTGAACTAGTTTGATTATGATTTGGAAAATGATCTTGGCATATCCCTAATGAGTGATTCTCATGCTTGGATGTAATTGGATATTTAGTAGCTGATGGATCTTGTAGTGGTTATGACAAAACACAATTGGATTGATGGATTTATTATGGTTCCAAGACCATAATAGGTACTAGAGATTTATACCAAGTGTTAAAGATAAAGGAAAAGTTTAATAATATTTATTCAAACTAATGGACTATCATACCTTGATTTAGAAATGGTCCTATACTTGGTGATTGATGTGTTTATTATATCTCAATAATGATATCTCTATGGTCAATCAAACCTTGGACATAAATCTTGAACCCACCACATCGGTAAGTGAATGGACTTGAATCCTATGATACTCATAATATTTTTCTTTTTGGTACCAATTAGGTTGGGGATTATTTTCACCAAAAATCTTAGTATGTGGATGCACAATCATGCTTTTTATGACCAATTGGTAAAATATGTCCTCCTAGGTTTTATTAAATGGATTTGACATTTGATGTGGTTGTTGGGTATTAATCATGATATCTCCATGATCAATCAAGCCTTAGACACAAATCCTGAACCCATTACATTGGTTAAATAAATGGTCTTGAATCTTATGATACCCAAAATATTCTTCTTTTTAGTACCACTTAGGATTTGGCTCAATTTCACCAAAAGGCTTCATATGTGGATACACAATCATTTTGGCTATGACCAATTGGTAAAATATGGCTTCTAAAGATTTATTAAATCAATTTGGATTTGACATGAATGTTATAATTTAGAAATCAAATGGGTGTGGGATAAAGGTATCAAAATGAGTTCCCTTTTCTAGTATGACCATATCATTCATAAGCTCTATTGAAATTTATAATGGATGCCATTAAACAAATTGAAAAAGTGATAGAATATTGATTGAAGGATGCCCAAAAAACAGGATAAATGTAAGGAGAAAATATTGGATTGGAATTGGATTAAAATGAGAGAAATGATGGATGCCATGACTTCATCATTCCCAATCGACAAGTGTGGGAGATTGAATAGAAAGATAAAGATAAGAATTGGAATAGGTATTGAAACATGATTTGAAAAAGAGAAATAAAAGTTTGACTCAAAAAAATTTAAATTTATAATAAATTAACTATGAACAAGTGATTTTGAATAGATTTGACTAGATTAGACTTGGACTTGGAATAAACCTAGACAAAAAATAGGAATATAAATTAGAAATGACTAGATAAAACCTTGGATTTGAAAAGAGTTAACCTGAACATAAGGGAATAATTTGAAATATTGATTATAAATAATATTAGAATGGTAAATTAATAAAAATACTAAAATAAGTTCAAACTCACATGGACAGAGTAACCATATGATCTCAAATAAGGAAGGTGTGGTTTGAGACATAATTCAGACACATGTAGTAGAAAGGACCAATTTTGAATGTGGATAGAGTAACAATATAATTTCACACAAAGGAGGTATGAAATGTACAAGTTTTGAAAAAAAATGATCAAGAACATGAAAATTATAACACCTTTTTATGCAGGTGTATAAAAATTGAGATAAAATTTTAAAACCATAATCAATCAAGCTAATACTCAATCTATCGACCCTATTTTAGTGATTGATGAGATTATTCCACATTTATAGAGTATTTTGATATACTTGGCTTGAAAAAGGGTAATATTTAAGATTCATTAAATAAATTATTATAGTTATTGGTAGGGTTTATACACCCCCTTATATAAAAATTTTTATACATAAAACATATCTTTGGGGGCTATTAACCTTTTCACCCCTACATCAATGAATGTGTCACAGTTCAAGGGTCCTAGACTAATGTTTTTGGGGGCTTACTAGAAGGTCCTAATATACCTTATAGTATGTAGGTAATTTAAAATAATCCATAAATTGGATGTAAATACACCTAACTTGTTATGATATGGTCTTATCCCTTTCACAATGTATTCATCTTTCAATTACTCAGTGAAGTGCAATGTCTAGACTGTGTGTGCTCCAATGATTTATTTAAATTTTTAGGTTAATCGCTTAACCAATATTTAATCGAATAACATGTTTAATTAGTATAAATCAATATATAGTGGGGTTAGCATGATTCTAGGAGATGAAACCCCAGGTTAACACACCCCTAGAGAACTTGTAAGGAGATAATGAACTGTCGCTCGTTAAGCCAAAAGAAAAAAGAAGGTATTATTGTTTTGATTCACATAACTCCCACTAAAGGTGAGTGAAGAGAACAATAGAAAAATATTCATAATTTAAAAAAAAATAGAATATTTATGTTTCTAATTGACTCAAAGGGGAGAGCATACATGCAAAATATCCCCACAAAAGACTAAGGTAATAATAAGCAACAAATAATACTTGTACAACATGATTTTTTTTAAAAAATAAGCAAGTTTTCTTAGAACTCAAAATGAAATGTGAATTGATTTTTAAATCATCAAAATGAGATGTGAATTAAAAATGTTATTGTTTGAATAAATCATCACACTCGTTTGGAACCTGTAAGAAAACATAATGGGTAGTTTTACTTGGTGGGTCTTTGACAAGTGAAAATATGTAAACAAAATATCAAAAGTAGTAGTTAGTATTTTAATGATAAATTATAAATTATTTTCACACAAAAAAATAGAGGTTTTTAATAGGATAAATTCATAGACACTTGAAAAAATTTAGATTAAAATATATAACATATCAAAAGTTATTATTATTTTACCAACCATTTTAACCAAAAAATAAAATCAGAAATAAAAGATGATAGTCAATAATTTAACCATAACTCCTAAAATATATATCTATTTTTTTAAAAAAATTGAGAGGTGTTTTTTGAGATAAATAAACACATAATATAAAAATTAATATTTAAATATATAACATATAAAAATTTATGAATATTTTACCATCCATTTTTAACCAAAACATAAAATTACAAATAAAAGATGACAGTTAGTAAATTGACCACAACTCTTAAAATATACATTAGTTTTTAACAAAATTTTGATAGATTTTTTATAGGATAAATACACACACCCTTAAAAATATTTATATTAAATAAAATAATATATCAAAGTTTATGAATATTTTACCATCCGTATCTAGCCAAAAACAATTTTGAAATAAAATGTGATAATTAGTAATTTGACCATAATTCCTAAAATATACATTAGTTTTAAATGGAAGTTTGATAGGAAACATATGCACACCATTTAAATAATTTAGATTAAAATAGATAATATATAACAAGTTATGAATATTTTACCAACCATTTCTTAGCAAAAATTATATTTTCTTCAAAAGCAGCTTGCTAAAGAGGTTTAAAATAAAGGTACAGGTTGCTAGTCCCACTAGGCATGCCATATTCATCATTAAGAAACTAGACAAGATATATTTTTATTATTATTATTTTTAATTAATAAAATGAAAATAAGTTTAAATCTTAAGACCTCATGAGTAATACAAAAGGTTAGTCAATAATGTATTAGATTCAAACTTGAAATATGCAAATCTCCATTAAAGACTTATTTATAGCTTAGATGTAGATTCAAGTGGTATTTTTTAATGTAAATTATGTGAAGACATATAAATTTGAAACTATGTGCCTTGTTAAATTGATCAAATGTAGAATATTGATGAACAAGTTAGCTCGATAAAATACCAGGGCTTTACTATATCACTTGAACATGATGAATTGTAATGCAAATAGGTATATTTAAACAAATATGGATCAAGGAGGACCCCTAATATTGAAATAAAGATGAACAATTTCAAATGAATCCTAAAATATTCATATGGATTAGCACATAGATGACTAATGTGATCCCTTCATCTTAATCAAGATGAAGGGTAGACGATGATCTTTGAAAATATCAAATAAGAATTAATATAAGCCCATCATCTTGCATCCAAGATGAAGGGTAGAGGATTATCCTCATAATATCTTTGTGAGAGTCATTATGGTCCCTTCATCTTATTTCAAAGATTAAGGGTTAAGAAAACTTCCTAAAATATCTCACAAGATTCATTGTGGGCCCTTCATCTTATCTCCAAGATGAAGGGTGGAGAATAATCTTGTATATTAATTCACTTTATCAACTTGATTTCAAATCATAAAATAATATTCCAAAAAATCTCAAGATCCTTTATTAACATGAAGATCCCCACTTGGAGGGAAGAAGAGGAATTAAATATTTTTCAATATAATTATAATTGTATTAGCAATAAAACTATAATTAGAAGAATGATTTCGAGAAGAGGAATCAATAGTATTGACCATAACAAAGTACTTGAAAAGGGAAATTGGCTAGAGTGGATAATTAAATAGAGAAATTTATAAGAGAATGATAATTTAATAGATATAATATGATAAATTGGATTACCTAGAGATGCTTTGAGGTGAATTCCAACATGTATATTAGATGAATAGATGATTTAAGACCAAATTCTATGAAATTGTAGGAAGTCATTCCATTTATAATTGGACATGGAAGTGATAAAATTAGAGTGTCTATAGTATTATATTGGATGATTATGCCAATACTTGTAGTGACTCATTCTCTTAATTATAATGCACCCTTGTTTATATTGTGAAGTTTGGGACATCCTTGAGTATGACTTGTTGAGTAGTGAAAGTGTTACACATCCTTGATTTTTAAGTTTTTTTTTATTGAGAGGATGCATTATATAGTGGTGTCATTTTATTAATCATATATGAGTGTTATTTGTATGTTGTATCCTTTTATGATGTTTACCCCTTCTTCACAAGGTTTTCACCAATTTTTGTGTAATTTATTTGAGTGCATTTCATATCTAACCTAGAGGCGCTAAGTTCTAGGACATTGTAATGGATATGGAACACGAGTCTTGGAATTTGGGATATTTTTTTGAGGACCATTTTTGAGATATATATTTATGGTAATATGATGTGTTTACTTAAGCACACTTGTATCTTATATAGATGCTAGGGATATTTCAATCAAGTGACTTGAGAGTTCTTTTTGTATACAATGTTGGGTAGGTGAGTACATAACACACTTCATGAATTCATGAACAAAGGATACTAGAAACTTTTTTATCACCTTATATAAAACACCCTTGGTGATTCTTAGACATTTTTTTGGTAAAAAAAAGTCACTAGGGGCCACTTGTGTTTTGTGTTGTGGGTGTTATGCAAGCATGTGATGTTTCCCACCTAAGCAAGTGTGCATTTGTTAGATAGTTTTGCACCTTGTTGATGTCAATTCAAGAGGATGAGATTGTAAAATAGGAGTGTAGTATGTTTTGATATTAACTTATTATATATTAGGAGTTTGTTCATGGATTAGTATTTCACACATTCCCTTAGTTTGGAAAGAGGTGTTGTTTAGCACTTGGATAACATTGAGAAGAGTTGAAACTCTCTCACCATTAGTTGACATCATTATAAGTCCATTAAGTGGATAATATATTTTTTGATGTTAAGTAAGTTTTCCTTTTTGATGAGTCAGGAAATGTTTCCTTTATTGTTATTTAGTCAACATTATTTGTCCTTCACAGAATGGTATCTTCTGATTCATGTTGGCTACATAAGTTGTATTGATAGAGTGACTTAATGCCTCCATGTGGTTTAGTAATTTTCCTCCTATTTGGGGGAACTTGTTATGATATTTACTATGCATAAGTTGGTAAGGGTGTGGTGGCTATGGAAACTTGGAAGTGTGATGCATTACTCATATTGCTTGAGGGTATTAAAGAAGTTGTGTTTCTAGTTATTGATACGTTATTTCCCTACTCCCTACTTGTGGCCTTATAGAGCCACACTAATAAATATTATTATATCTAAACTTATGAAATTTTACCACATGATGTGGCAAGCCTTGAATTTATTTCAGTTCTTGATTGGGATTTATAAGTTAATTATAATCCTCTTTTATGGTTTTATTTGCTATGGATTTCAAGGTTATTTAGCCATTCATTATTTATAAACTTTATTGAATGTTGGAGCTCCTAATTTTCTTTTTTATCTTTAGTTTTAGATTGGATTGGGTTTTCTATCTATTTTCATCCTTATTATTATTTAGATTATATTAGGTATATTAACATTGATTTGTGTTCTCCTTTGTGGATTGAGTTGGGATGCATACCTAATTTGGTTTTACTCCTTAATTGGATTGTTAAATTCTCAACTTGTTTAAATGTATTTTTTGACAAGATTTTTTTTTTAAAAACTTTTGTCTTGAGTAAGTAGGTGAGTAATAGGTGAGAAATATCTTGTTAGCTTTAGTAGATTAAATAAGAATTATAACTTGTTGTGTAACTTGTTGAGCAAGTGGGGAGACATCATCTCACTTGTTACTTATATAGAGGTTGTAAGGATGGTGTGATCCTTAGACTTATTATTATGTTAAATTGTAGCATATGTTTCCTCCCAAATTTGAGAGTGTTAGAGATGGGTTATATTGTGACATTAGATATTTTAATGTATTAAATTATACTTCATGATTAATTAGTAAAGATCTATAATCATAACTTAGAGAGACCATTGAGCTGAGTTAACAAGATTCCTTGTGATTTTTATAACATCCTTTTAAATAGAATTTTGACACTAAGTGACTTATAGGAATAAGTCTACATAAGGGGAGGGGAAGTGAGACCCATATTTTCACAATGCTTACTTTTAAATAGTTTGTGTTGTGCAAATGTCCTGTTGAGATGTGTTTTTTAATAATTGAGACATGAGATGTTATTGGTCCCTTATGTATGAGATAAAGATATTATATATTAAGTGATTTTATTGATTTATTACATAAGAAAATTATATTATTATTCTATCCATTATGATGTCAATTTACTTATGTTATTTTGGGTTATCTATTATGACATGTATTATTTATGTACTACTTGAGGTATTGTTCTTAAGTATATAGTTGATTACACATATGTTTATATGATTGGTATGAGTTTATTATCATTGAGATGTGATGCCTTAGATATGTTATGTACATTTTTTGTTGATTGATATCACATATATTGTTATATTCTAAATCTTAAACTATTTAGTGTAGGGCCTTTTATGTGCATAATGTTGTGAAGGTTATAAGGGAGGATGACAAGGGAACTAGGACTATGTTAGGAATCAACACATCATTGGTAGAGTGGTGGTATGTTTACTTGAACCTTCCATGATCCAAACCACTTATTGTATGATTTATGGACTTAGTCAAAAGTGCAATATTACTTAACCCTCCTGGCACTATTCATCCCCTTGGTTACTATTCAAACCTTTCCTTCTAAACCTTAAGAGTTTTATTTAAGTTGAATTTCATTCATAAAGTGTTTTATTAAGGCACTTAAGTGTCACCCTTTGACCCAAAACTCGGAAGGAATGGAAGAGCCAACTTTTGAGGGTAACATAAAGTGGATTTTAGATATTTTATGTTAATTTTTATGTCCTTGGACCAAAAGGGATGTTGGAGAGTATTTATATTAGATAAATATGAATTTCGAGGCATCCCATGTGCTAATTTATGGCATGAGATAGTGGGTTCATTAATGAGGTATAGAATTCCTTGCTTTCCCACATGGGATGTAAGTGAAGTTATGGAGAGGGGATTTTTTTTGACCTTGAGCCAAGGGATGGGAAGGGATACATGTCACCTTCCCATTGACTTTTAGTTGAGAGAGTTATCCTATATAAGGAAGGAAAGCCTTCCTTGAGATGAATTTTCTCATTTTGAAATTTGGAAAATTGAAAGTGGAGGAGAAAAAGATAAAGAAGAGGATCTTAGAGGAAGATCTTAGATGAGGATAATAGTTATTTCCAAAGGATTAGAAGTGGTGGTATTGAGTGGATCAAAGAGGGGAGTCAAGATAGGCTTCCATGCCCCAATTGATTTAATTTCATTTATGTTAAAACTACCTTTCCCCTTTATTATGATTTTAGCATTCAATAGGTGTAATGCCATTTAACTTACACTCTTTCTTTCTTGTATTTCCATGGCTATGCCAATGGCCACAATGTGGGTTTTAATGACCATTTGGGTATGGAGATGTAATATACCTCCTAATTTTTTATATTTTTATACCTTTTTATTAACTTAAAATGGAAAAGTTATGCTTCCAAAAATTATCTAAATTTACATGTTTACTGTGCACTATTATGTAGTAATAGTGGCTAGTAGAACTAGGTTCCTATGCCATTATATGTGGCTATCCATTGTGTATTGCTAGTGGCTAATGAAATAAAAATTCATATTATCTCGTACATTGTATTTGACATGGTCAATTGTGTATATTCTCTCCCATGGCCAAGAAGTGGTATTTGACATTATTTTTCTCCTTCAATGAGCCTTTTTAGTTTTTGAAACACATTATGGATGTTTTTTTATCATCTGGTGTTTGATGTTAGTTTTTAATTTCCTTGTATGTTGATTTTAGGGTATGGAATCCTCTTATGTGTAGAGGAACTTGTAGCCTCCTAGATGTGTTTCCTTGTGAGTGTTCCTTGTCAAGAATTATTTACCATCTAAACCTCATTTTATCAACTTGTCCAAATCAACCCATGTGGTGATGCTAGGATTTTAGATTCTTAGGCTTAGGGGTGCCTAGGGTAGCCACCTTATAATGGAAAAATGATGGGAAGTGAGCCCTTCCTTTAGTTGGCCATGCTATTTCTAGTGTATTTCATTCAAAGAATAAATTATGCAAACTATTCTATAGATATATAAATAAATTATATTGGATATTGAGAGTCAAGTTAATTATAATTATTTAGTTTTAAATTAGCAAGAAAAATGAAATTTTAATTATGATGTACATCATGTGAACTAGTGATTATTTTTCATTTGTAGACCTCCTTGGAGAGGAGGAAAATGAATGTATCAAATGAATTTTTTTAAAAATGAAATGTTTTATTTGGAAAATAATACTATAAATGATATATTTATGTATTTAATTCTATATCACTAAATATAAATTACAAGGAAAAGGAGTTATTATAATTCATTTTCAGTTTGTCATTGAATCCATTGAAAGACCTTGTATGCAAAAAAATTTTATGCAATTTTTAAATTACTTAAATTTCCATAAATCATTTCTATCATAAATTAAGATTTTTTAAGATTCTATAGAAATTTATGAAATATTTTTATGTGTTACCATTTCAAAATTATGAATTTTTAAACTTCATCCACTAAAAATGACTCATTTACTTTTAGAAGAGCTTGACTTTTAGTCAATTTATTTACACACTTATCAAGGTATAAAACCTCTCTAATAAATTTTAGTGCAAGTTATGCATTTTGTGAGGTTGATTCCTTTTGTTTCCTAATTTTACGTTTGTTAGTTTGATATATATGATTTTTTGAAATAAACTTTCATGTAGTGTAGTTTATATTACACACAGGCCCTTTGGGAGGGCATTGGCCACTTCATGTAGGGAAACTATCAAAATCTTATCATTAGTCCCCCATAGGATCACATGCTATGTTGTTAAGCCCTAAATATGAGGTTACCATAGATTCTAATGGATTGGTGGCCCCACAGTCATCAAATGTACCATGCGAATATATTGTAGTGGTTTATGTTTGGGCTAGGTGGATTTGATACTTATTCAGTTACTGTAGCAACTAGCCATCCAAATATGGGTAGAGTAGTTAGTATAATATCTACCAACCCATTTAAAAACTAATCTAATTTTATATTACTCAAAACCAAACTTTGTATTATAAAGTTAAACCCATAACATTTTTTTAAAAACCATAACTTTTTCAACTTAAGATATTTGTTTTATACCCATGATTGTGGAGACCTGATGCCTCAAAGGTGAGGCAACCCAAAATGGAACCCCTTAATTTTTCATCCCCTTCCACATGGAATATGATTTGAAACTTATAACCTCATAGTTTTCACTTTGTGCAAGTTTTATTCTTGGGATGCTTATCTGGCCTTATTGGCTAACACAAACTCCTGGAAGTCTCAAAATAGGCTAAACAAAAATGGGACCCATGTTATTTTGTGTCCCCTATAGTATAAGACATATTTGAATACCTGATACTAAAATTTTCTAAAATTTCTACCTTAAACCTTGTGGTGGTTATTAATAAATGTGTGGAGCTTGAATCTCCTAAGACCTATTTGGAAAACATGGGAAATTGAGACCTCTTAGAAGCTTTTCATCAAACTAGATACTTGAAAAACTAACTCAGACATCTTTGTATCATACTAGAAATTTTAAAATGATATAAATAATTTAGACCAAAATCTTAGAATATGTTAATGGAAGTCATCCAAGGTTGAGGAAGAAGAGGAGAGATGACTATAGAGAAGTCATCCTCAAATTATTTCTCATTCCTTTAAAAAATATGAATTTTCAAATCAATTATTGAATTGGATACCGTATGGCCTTGATAATGATATTTAGGGCATATTTTAATTTGAATAGATCTCATGATCAAGATTTGTTTGATTTGATAATGGAGATAGGTTACCCCAATATCATGGGGATTAAATGATTTTTATTTAAAAACTTTCCACTAATTCAATTCAACATAAAGTTAGACTTTATTTGACTTAAGTTCAAACCAAGCCACATGATTTGTCAGAATTGTTAAAAACTCTATTTGATCATCAGTATGAGTTAGAATGTCTCATTAAATCTAATGGTTTATCAAACCGACATCCATTTTAATCCTTATCATCATGGGGTCCACTAGGACCACGTAGAGAGTTATGGCTTTTGTGAGAGCTTGTAGGCTGATTAGAGCAAGTGGGACATGCATGATGGCATATCGATCATGTGTCCACTTGTATATTGCATCCATATTGTTTAATAATATGGGTTGATTAGATTCTTATGCATATCATTCCATTGATATGAGGAGATAATGGGAAACTTAGTTTTATATAATGTACATTGCATATTTATCAAATGAAAATAAAAAATGGTCTATTTGTGTGTGTTTTCATTGTGTCAAATTTTAGGCATTATAAAAAACCTCAAATGGAAATAAAAAGACCTAGATATTCTTATTTTTAAATTCTATATACTATGACACCTACTTGGCATGAATCCCATATCGATTTGTAAATACCATAAGCAATACTAGACCTCTAAGATAAGACTCGAACCTTTAATTCCTCCAGTTTTTACTTAAGATAAAAATTATGAGTGCAAATAGAATAAATGAATGTGTTATATCTATTTAGGAATTAAATATGAATTATATATATAAATATAAAATATCTATAACTAACCTTGAACTATAATCTAATGGTGTTAGTCAATATGATATAGTCTAAAAGATGTCAACTAGCATGTTATTATTTTGTTCAAAATGACACAATATAAATTATAGAAAACAAACTCAGAGATATATCTACTAGATTGATATAGTATGGGGAAGAAAAGTATGAAACAAACTATATTGGTATGGACAATACAATATGATATAGGTAAGCTATCAAATTTGAATAAAAATTAAATGGAAAGGTAAGATGAAATGAGACTCAAATAAGGTCATACTAATAGAAATGAAGGTATGAAAAAACAATATACAAACATCTCTCACATATTACCATGAGAAAATCCCACCTTTTAAGACATGCATTCAAGGAGATTGATGCACCAACAATCCCTTACAAAGAAAGTGTTAGTAAAGTGATAAAGTGAAAAATATCAGTGCATACATATGCCTCACCCAAAGTTCATCACGTGTCACAATAATGTAATGCATGATGGTGCTTCATGATAGAAACATAGTAACATAAAAGAGCATAGTAAAAAAGAAATTCTAAAATAATTGAACTTAAATAAATTAAAATATATACCTTTACTTACCTTGTTTACTATAAAATTAACAATATGTGTGTTGTAGATGAAATAAGGTGTCAATCAAGAAGAACAAAGGGTACACCTAAAAAATAAGAGAAATAAAAAATAGTTCAAACATTTTATTTTAGCACTTATAAATTCTCTACTTTACAGGGATCATAACACTTATTTTTTTTCATGAAAAAAACATATTAAAAAAACAATATGGGGAAAATATATAATTTTGAGGTAAATAACTAAAAGTTTATAAATTTTAATTTTTAACTATAAATAGGTAAAAATAATTTCATTTATCCATTTGTTATTTTTGAAAAAAAAACATCTTTGATTATCCAAATTTAGTGCTATGAGAGATGATGGCTCAAGGAAAATAAGGCATACATGTATAAGGTTGGCTAGGTGTAGTCATTGGATCCATGCAAGTAGATGGTGTCATTATTTTTTGTTTGTTAAATTTGATCAAGATATGCTAGATTTAATAAATATAGGCATTGAGATAAATCTTTGTAATAGTATTTCCCCCTAAAAGCATGAAAATATACAATAAAATATGATGGGTAGATGAAAAAATGTCAAATTTAGGGTCAAGGTCATTTATTAGGGATAAAAGAATAAAATGCTAGCACCAAATAACTATTTGAACTAGGCTAATGTAGTTAGGAAGAGGGACATCACAACCCTAGTTGATATCATATGGTATAGTCAAATGTGTTGTGTGAGATAAGCTCTTAATTTGGCTAGTACCATTATAAAAAAAAGTCTATTGATATGGCCAATACTATAGGGGTGGATGACACAATAGAAATGGAAGTCTAATAATATGTAAAATACCATTGGAGGTGGCTAATGTAGTATAAATGGAAGGAAAACATGGCCAATACAATATAAATATGCCTTATACTATTAAAAAAAGTTTTGCCTAGCCAATACCATAGTACATGGATGATGCAATAAAAAATGTGTTGAACATGGTTGATACCATAGGTGGTGGCTATTGTAGTAGGAAGGTAATGAGGGATGATACAATATAAGCATGGTTGGTACAATAATAAAATAAGAGACTGGTCGGTACAGTAAACCTATAGGTGGTCAATACAATAAATAAATAATAAAATGGTTTGTACAATAGAAAAATAAGGACCATTTTGATTTTAGTTAAATTTTAAAATTTATTTCATATTATTGGATCAAAATCTAATTTAATGTTATTATTTTATATTTTTGAAAGGAAATAACTACTATGAGGGTGAGTCAATGCTAGGTGGCTGCTAGATTTGTTAAGATTAATTTTATGCCTTCAACCAAGCTAAATTAGTTAGCATTGGCTTTGGTGTCATCATATAGATGTGTAGAGTCTCATTGAGGGATAGGTTGATAATGATTTTTCTTGGGTGTTGGGATCATATTTCATATACTTTAATATGGGTGGTGGAAGGGGAGACTGCATAAATGGACATCAACCTTGAGAATGCTTATATTATACTGGGTTATTAATCAGGGGTACTCCTATGATGTGTGACACACCCTTATTAGTAGGTGAGTATCAGCAGCTGACCTATATGATAAGATAAAATGTGTGCAATGAAGTTAATATCATCATCAACTTTTTATTGTATATGTGTCAAGAATTTTGAATATTCACAAGGTCATCATCATACTTATGACCATGTGAGCATTATGTCATAATTCAGATGGGGTTGTGCCCTTTTATATTGTCACTCTATACCAATTTAATTTAGAGAAGGGCACACTATATGATATTGGAGTTTATATATGGATGCATGATTTTTATAGTGGTTATTAGATGATGGGTCTAGTGATATTATTTTTTATGTTGGATATATGAGTGCTTCTCGATGTATAAGCCAACATGATTACCACACTAGATCATAGAGAACCTCCAAATGATCTATTTACAACTAGTTTTAGAGATCATGTGAAAAGATAAAATCATATGGATTCCTTTCCATGGTATAGTGGATATATGGGAACCATAGACATATATTATAGTAGTGTAAACATGGAGTCAGATCATAAGGCATTACATCTGGTGGTCTGATCTTCACTCTTATGATCATGTACTGGGGTAGTTTTGGGCTAGTGCACTGAATGGGAACCATGGACATATATTATAGTAGTGTAAACATGGAGTTAGATCATACATCTGGTGGTCTGATCTTCACTCTTATGATCGTGTACTGGGGTAGTTTTGGGCTGGTGCACCGAATGGATCTTCTTGTTTCCCCACCCCATTAGGTGAGGTTTTTGAGAGAACCATGTGTGGTGGGGGGGCAAGGTGTGTTATTCAAGGTACTAATTGTGAGATACATTATGCCTTATTTGGGGGGAGACAACAAAAAATTTGACATGCAGTAAGGGGAGGGGAGGAGTAGGTAATGGTTACTCATGATGTACATATGTTAGATGAGTAAATACCATAGTGAAATAGATGGGTTATCCAAGGATGAGTACAACCATTAAGTAGGTGAGTCCTAGTGGTTCAAAGAGAGAGGTGGGTTAATGCTCGACTTAGCCTAAGTTGAGATAATTACCCTATTATAGGAGGTTGAGATTCACATGATAAAAACTTAAATCATTAACTAATTTAATATTAGAGAGATTACATATAAAGGCTTATTTATCTCCTTAAGACAAGGAGTCAATCTTATCATCAAATCCCTACTAAATATCAACTAATATTTATTCTAAGGTGAGTTGTTATTCACCTACACTTCCACACTTAATATTCTAAATACAATATGACACACTAAACTATAGAATATTCAATAGAGGTTGAATAGATGAGGAGATTATCATGGATTAATGCCTTGTAACATGTAAAAAAGAAGTATGCATTGAGGTTTTTGCTATCAATTTACTTATATAGACTTATAGATATATATTCTATTTGTTAGTGATAGTTTTAATTGTGGTTTTGAAATATATATCAAGACCTTATGCCAAATTTGTTTTATTTTTTGTAGGAGTAACACCATATATGGTGAGGTAGAGGACCATGGTGGAGATTGTAAATCATGATATTTTGGATGATGTGCTACCAAAACATGATACTACTCATATGGTGGATCTAGTGGTACCTTTTGTTGGATCATTTGTTAGCTGATTTAGATTGGTTGGGACTATTGTGTGGGACATACAACTATGAGATTAGGTTTTTGATCCACTAGTAGTCCTAAAATGAGGAAATGGTGTGGGATGGTAGTAGGGGTTGTGTCACAAATAGATTTTATAAGGAGATAATTAACCATAGGGTAATTAGGATACAAGTGCACTAACTAGAAATAGAGTTGGCTAGAACATATGGAGAGGTTTAGGGACTATGATCTTAGACTCACACCAGATATATTTCTACATGAAAAAAAACTATAGGATATTTAGGGAGGGTGGCACCTTGACCACCAACATGTAGTTATTTAAGGCAAACACTAATTTATTGATGTATATGTTTTATATCTTTGATGTAGAAGTTTATAATACACACACATACATAATTTTTGTTGACTACATTGGATTGTACTTATAGTTTTTCATTTATATCACTACTATAGCTATAATATCATGCTATGGGAAAATTTTATTAAGTGATGTATCCTTTATTATTATTTTTAGACCCTATTTTATAATTATATAACATGTTAGTCTTGTATACTTGGAAAACTAAAATATTTTTTATTCCTCTTAGTTTTGTACCTTTCTCTTTTTGACAAGTCTTGTGCATCTACTCTATCTTGTGCCCCTTGGCCAATATCTCTTAGTTTGACTAGTTTTATGTTGATGACATAGGTATTTTTATCCTACTCAAAATGCTTAAAATGTATTTATTTTCCATGTCTACAAGTTCCAAACTTGTAACTACTTTCCTCATCCCTAGACACTAACATTCAAGACATACACTAGCATTGATGTTAGTGTCCTAACCTGATGCAAGTGTCCAATGCCCTAAAGTCATCCAATTTTCAAATGAAATGTATCTTAATGGTAAACCTAAGTGCTTTAATGTGAGTTATTAATCCAAATGGATTGATATAAATACAAGATCAAGCCTCATTCATTCTTTACCTTGCTACACTTATAAAATACCAAAGATATGAAAACAACTTATCAAAAATAGTCTATCAAACATTTAATTGAATAAATATTCCCTATTTTCATATTAGTCATAGGTACAACACATATACAGGTCTAAATTAATAAAGGAGTATCCTAAGAGACCAATTTTGTACTTTAAAATCTAGGTTATTATTTTACTTTACACAATATTACATTATTCACACATAAGCCATCATGTAAGGGATAACTACATGAGTTTGAGGACCTCTTTTAAATTTTTGAATATGTAGGTAGTGCCCTTTAATAGTGAGGTATTTGGGATCAGATCAACACTATGTAACCACTAACCTATTTTTACCAAGGTCACTATAAATATGGAAAATTAGGGTTTAACCATTTCATAAGGAATAATAGTCCATGACCTAGATTTGAATGCACTAGAGTGAAGGCAAAGAAAAAACCAAAAGGATCCAGGTAGTTACATCTTTTTCCAATAGGTATTATGTATAAGTCACTTATGTTGAACCCAAATAATAACATTAATGCAACCATCCTAGGCTAAGGTTAGTGTCCAAAGCATGATAAACATCAGATCTAGAATTTGATGATTATTATATAATATCATTCTAGCCTACTTTCTACTTGATCTAGATCTAGAACTTCATTAGCATTAGAAAAAGTTAAGTACATCACTTATTTTTCCTTTCTATATTTAACATAACTATACTCTCCATATTTAGATTACCTTGGCATAATAAATTTAGTATATGATTATATCTAAGTTTAACATTTAATTAACTTGCTATAGATCTAATTATCACCCTTCTGCCATTTCATTTATAAATACCCATTTAATTAAATATATGGTTAACAATAATATCAACTTAGATATACATTTTATGGTTAAACATATGATGAACCCAATCTTTGAATTCCGTTATGCCTACACATAACTATAGGATGTTTATTCCCTACTTTGCCATAATATTTTTGTTTTTCATTTCTCTTATAATGGATGATATTTATTTATTTAATTACTATGATTATGAAACTATATAAATCTCCCTCAAATAAGGAAATAAAGTTTACCACTCTTACATTCTTTCAAGTGCTAAATCATGTTGTATAAAATACTTAAATGGTGGTAGTTTTTATCACTCTAATCAGGTTCATGCTCCCACCACTTCAATAGATGAGTTGATCCATATTAAGGAAGATAAAAATCATTTATCCATACTTCTTACAACTCCATCATATGAATTTGGCATTTTATACTTGAAAAAGTATGGATACGAAGACCAAAGATTGGGCAAACATGAACAAGGTATAACCCAACCTATATCTCTTAAACATAACAATACAAATAAGAAAGGGTTGGGGTTTTTAAAAAAATATTTGAGTTACCAACCATTAAATTCAATTAAACATGTACATTTTACCAAAAAAGTGGGTACATATGACCAAGAGGTTCCTTCATTTGATTATCAAAAATTCTAACAACAACATAAAGAGATTATGGCTGATTTGTAAAAAATTAATAAGGGGTACATGTCTTCAAGCAATCTTATTAAACTCCCCAACATTCCTACATTCCCAAACAATATCCCTCTATTAAAGGGTGATGTTTTTCCTACCTTCATTTAAAATAAATTCTATATCAAAAAAGGTGTCCTCACCAAACTTTTCCCAAGATAAAATTGTTACATTCTTACCAAATGAAAATAAAACAAATTATTCAAATTATATACTAAATGTATCCAAATTCAAAGATCCCACACCATTGCCAAATATCATAAATTTAGTGATCATGAAATTTCATTTATTATACATGAGGAAGATGACACTGATATGCTTATTCAAAAAATGTGATAGGTTAGAACCCATGATAACACCCATGACAAACACCACTATTCCCATAGAATATCTTATATTTATGATGACCACTATTGGGGATGTTCAAAATCATGTTTTTATACTTTAAATTCAAATTTATTTCCATAAAAATAATGCACATAAAACATCATTCAATAATCACCCCCTTCAAAAAGGTATACTTGAATATCCTTATTCACAAGATTTTGAATCACCAAATTTACCTCTCTATTTGAGACACAATTACCCATTTAACCACATGATTAACTATGTACATTATTTTGATCAATGGGTGCAATATGAAAAACTATTTCTAAAGGTTTACCATATGAGTATTTATGATGAGGCTAAAATTGGTTCTATAGTTTACCAAAAGTTTACTTAACCACTTTCTTACACTTTGAAGATGCATTCTTCATGGCTTTCAATAACCACAAGGTGCCAAAACTTACAATAGAAAATTTGCATATTTTCAAAAAAAATGATGTTGAATTCCTTCAAGATTATATTGTTCAATTCAAAAATACACCATATGAGCTAGCATTTAGACCCAAAGTTTTGGAATTGTAATTAATCTTTAGTAAAGCCCTTCTTTCCCCATTAAAAGAAAGAGCATTGCATAAAAAATGTGAATCATTTACCCATTTACATAATGATGTTCATAGATATGCTTCCTTCATATTTAATCATTCAAAACAACTTAATAAATCCCCCTGCAAATATAAAATTTTTATCCCTCACACAAAGGAAGGAGATAAATTACCTAAGGAGCATTATGAACAAAAATGTGGTATCCCTAATCTTTATATGACCATTTTGCAAATGTTACTTAACATGGGGCCAATACAAGGTCCATATCTTATATGATAATCTCAAAGTGAACAACTTAAAGAGAATCCACAATAATAAGATTTAACAATTACTTTATACATGGGTGGTGCTTATTTTTGGCATAACCATATTGATCCTACACAAGGAAAAAATAATTGCAATGTAAGATGCTTACAACAAATTTTCTTCAATTTAAAAAAATTACAAAATAAAGGAGATTGGAAATAATCCTTAGACAACATAATAATATCAATTACTTACGGTCCTAAATTAATTCAAACATGAGTTTGGGTTATGACTACTACATCTCCATATGAATTTACCCTAGGAATTCTTTGGCTATACCAAATGGAAGAAAAAATTGATCCAAATCAAGAAGTAATTTTCTTTTCCCATAAAGTAAAATTAATATATATTTCAAATTATATCATTACTTATTATAATACACATGAAAAACATGAGGAACATGATATGTACCTTTCAAACATATCTAATCATGATGAAAATAATGTAAAAGATCCAACTTAAGGTTATAAGGTTCATAATGGGAAGACGTATATGACCACCCATTGGAAGGAATCATCAGATGATCTATGCTCTTCAAAAATTCAAAAAATACCCAAAAAAATAAAATATAAAAATAAAAAACTCAAAATTCCATTTTTTAGCACTTACATATTCTACTTTCTCCTTGGCACCTATGTGTTAGTTCCATGTTGATGGATGGCATATTTAGTTACTCCTACACACACATATGTGTCACACTTCTACTTGAGTGTGGTACATGAATAAATAGATAAATAATCTAATCCTATTTTTATATGCTAGGCTTTCTCTCTACTCATGTCACATGGACATTGAGGGCATCCACTTCTTTGATCTTGATATACACAAGTTATATGATTTGATGATCACTCTACATTATCATGTATGAGCTTACATATGACTATTATCCATGATTATATCATATATAGGGTACTTGATATGTTATACACTTGAAATTTTTTCCTAACACATTGGATCCATGGGCTACTATGACATGTTTATGTTGGTTGTTTATACTCTATTTTATGCACTTAATTGAGTGTCTTGACTTATTATATAACTTGTTCGAGCATTTGAATATGCTCCTTTTCTTGTGGCCCTTATGCCCATGTATTAATTATTTTAGATTTACATATGTTATGGTTTATTGTATATAAATTTTAATATGTCATCTTTTCATATATGGTTACTTGAATAAGTCACATCCCTTTAATTATGCGGTATTTGAACATGCCCCTTATTTACAGTCTCTTTAGACCATTGCCTTTTGACTTACTTTTGAGTGATCTTGTGAATGTGATTATTTTATTATTGAGCTTGTATTATTACTATCTATATGTTTCCATCATATTTGTCATGCATCTTAGGCCTATATGTGATCACATTAGTTTTAAGCACCTTAATGCTATATCTACCTAGACATGTTCTTTATATATGCTACATGGTTACATTCATAGATTATACAATTATTTTATCATTTTGAGGTGAGGTAACCAAAAATTTATTTATTTCCCTCATCTCAAATTGGGGGCATATTAGTGGGGGCATATCATAGAGGCATGTTCTCCACCCTTGGAATAGTTTCCAGATTTAGTGGGGGCATACTTTAGAAGCATGTTCTCTACACTCATTCAATATATGGTACTTATATTAGCTTTAATATTTATTGGGGGCATGTCATATGTCTATGGATTCCACACATTCATAGTTCCCAAATTTAGTGGGGGCGTGTTTTGGAAACATGTTCTCCATATTGGTACTTATACTAGACTACAAGTTTTCATATTTCTCTATATATAGTGGAGGCATGCTTTGGAAGCATGTTATCCATACTTATGTAATTTCTTGAATTAGATAAAACACATAGTTATATGATTCAAATTCACAGTTGTAGCATAATTATGTACATAGTTTCAACATGAGACATATCTAAGGTGCATATGCTATGCAACATGTGCCTACTATTATAAAATCAAAATAAATTTAAGATCTTAAAACATTTTTATGGACTATTACCACATCATATATTTTTTCATACTAATACCCCAAAAACTTTTACATACTTTATTGAGCCAATCTGCTATTGTAGTTAATTAACCTTTTGGTATGGTTGAGGTGATCAAATAACTTAATCTTTCCAAGTTTTTAGGTTTGACTTGATTATATCATCTAGCTTTGATAGGTTATAAGTATCATTAGGTTACATGATTGAGTTAATTTCAACTACTAGGTGGAAACTCAATTTGATCCAAAGTTGGGGGCATGTGCCTTCTAATCTCTCTCTCTCTCTCTCTCTCTCTCTCTCTCTCTCTCTCTCTCTCTCTCTCTCTCTCTCTCTCTCTCTC
This sequence comes from Torreya grandis, assembly GCA_037957365.1. Taxonomy (NCBI): domain Eukaryota; kingdom Viridiplantae; phylum Streptophyta; class Pinopsida; order Cupressales; family Taxaceae; genus Torreya; species Torreya grandis. The sequence goes on from JARHVA010001411.1 coordinate 1,962,359, forward strand.
TCTCTCTCTCTCTCTCTCTCTCTCTCTCTCTCTCCTTGTATATATTCACTTTCAATATTTATTTGTATTTTTCCTAATCTCAATTTCAAAGCCTTATAATGATACATATTTTTCAAAATAACTTTCCAATAGGCAAGGTAGTTATATTGACACATAAGTGTACTCCTAAACCTTTCTATTTATATTTCAATCTATTTCAAGTACTTTCAATCACATATTATATGCAATAATTTTATACTATAACATGATCTTGATTGTGGGTTAGTCACCAAAAAAACACTCAAGTTAGGCACACACAAAGATAAGGTGTTCATACACACCCAAATATGCCTTCCTTTCCTTTAAATTAATAATTTCATTACTAGATTAAGGGGGGAAAAATGTAGACACACACCTTAGTCTTGTACACTTGGTAAACTAAGACTTTGGTTATTCCTCTTAGTTCTATACCTTTCCCTCTTCTATAAATATTGCATCTTCTCTATCTTGTGTTCTTTAGCCTATATCTCTTAGTCTGACTAGTCCTATGTTGATGACATAGGTATTATATCTTTCCCAAAATGCTTAAAATATATTTATCTTCTATCTCTAAAAGTTTTAAACATGTACCTACTTTTTTACTCCCTAGACACTAATGTTTGGGATAGACACTAACATTGATGTTAGTGTTTTGACCTAAAACAAGTGTCTAATACCCTAAAGTCATAAATTTTTAAAATGAAACATATCCTATTGGTCTACCTAAGTGGTTTAAATAAATTTTTTATTCCAAAGGATTGATATAAATACAATATCAACCCTCATTAATTACTCACATAGATACACCTAGTAAAAGACCAAAGAGACCAAGGCAGCTTATCAGAAACACTCTATCAAACATATAATTAAACAAATATTCCATATTTCCATACCAATCATAGGTACACAACTTATATATGTCTTAAGTACTAAAAGAGTAGCCTAAGAGCTTGATTTTCCAAGTTACAAGCTAGGTCACTATTGTATTTATTTTGCATAATATTGCATGAGGCACACATAAGGAAACATGTAGGGGAGAAATAAATGAGTCTGAGGACACCTTATGGAGTATTATCTATGTAGTCAGTGATATTTTATAACAAGGTCTTTGGGATCAACTTGACACTTTGTGCCCACTAACCCATTTTTTCTAAGTCATTATGAAGATGAAAAACTAGGGTTTTACCATTTCACAAGGAGTGATAATCCATGACCTAGATATAAATGCACTAGAGTGAATGTCAAGTAAAACCCATAAGCATCCATGTGGTCATATCCTTTTCTAGTAGGTATTTCATGTTACATCCTGATTTCTTGGTAAGCAAATTTACTTGATTATCCATGGATATTTATAGTTGGTAATTTGATTTTATTATTAATGAAGCTATAAGTCATATACTATTATGGGATAGTTAAATATTGGTTTGATTACATAATTGTATTACTATGAGTTTAGTTGTATGGTATATTCTTTACATTATGATTATTATTAAAATAATATTTTATCATATATGTTATGATGTATGGACTAACTACTTACTTGTCATGAGTTTGATGCAGGAAATATTCATCCCTTAGAGCATAGAGGGAGAGCATCATCAGAGAGGGTGACATAGATGGAGGTATTGGGGGATGATAGAGGAACTGTTAGAACCTTACACACAACATAATATATAGTACATGTATATGCATTGTTTGAATTATTAGCATTAGTACATTCTTTATGTTATTTGTATTTAGAGAATCATTTATGCATATTAGTTATGTGTTAGTTTAGTTTAATACATGTATGTGTAATTAATATTGTGTGATTGTATTTATGTCATGTTATTATTTTAATGGCTATTAATGGTTTCAAAAATGTAAATTTACATGATTAATATCTAGTTACTATTGTTATCAAATTGTGCACCCTAGGACACTCTATGAAACTCCCTCAATTTGATGCAACATTTAATCATCTCTCAAGTTTGTGGGAACTTGTAAGAGAGATGAATATCTAGGATTGAAAGGGATAGCTCCCTAAATTATTCTCTAAGAGACTATCACCTAATCTAATGCTTGTTTATGAAAAGAGTTAAGAGTTTTCATAAAATGGAAACTATACTAGAGAGGTGATCCACCAAGATATATCCCACAAACTATCATACTTTTACTAAGCAACAATACTTTTCCAAGACCAATTCCATGCATTGAAGGATCCTAACATAGTGTTTCAATGTGAAGGTAGCATACTTGGGATAATCAAAAAGATACTTAACCTAGGGGTAGGTTGCACACCATAGAGATAATTGCATACTTGAAGGAGAGCTTAATAAATTCAACACATACTTCACATGCCCTGTTAACATCAGAACTCTTACTTAAACATGAAGGATAAAGGGAGTAAGCATGATACTATCACTTAACTCCACTATACATCACTAACACACTTAGAAAAAAGTTCACAAAATCAAAATTGGACTTGTATTCAATGTTCAAAGACAAAGTGTAATGTCATATTAGTAGGGCTTCACCATACCAACTGTGTATGTTTTTACAATAGCCCAAATGGCTTCATTTATAGAACTTGGAAGAAGAGAGAGAGGAGAGAAGTTGAAGATGCACAAGGACAAGTGTCCAAAGGTGAAAATTAGTTACAATTCATGTTGATGAGATATAAAAGGAGTTATGAAACTAATTTACACATCATTATATTCCCAAATAAGCCTCTTCTCAAAATGTGGCATAGTGGTCTTTTTAATCATTCTTTCTTATGAAATTGCCTTCATGATGGACTTATTTTTGAGCATTCCAAAGAAACTTAGGACAAGTGTCTCATGTATGCTGATGAGAGGGAGTTACAAAGATTATTCCATTTGAATTTGGAGTTTTCTTCATCATGAAATTTTCTTACACAAGATTTATCATCACCTATCATCAAGATCACTTTCCAATAGGCATTCTTGACACTTGGTACAAGGTATTTTCATCCTTCCTAACTGATCCATACCAAGGGTCTTGTGACACATGTTGGGACACCTAATATGCTTGGCTTCATTAGGAACATCATAAAAATACACCAGACTTGAGTTTCCACCTTGTCCACTATGTCATTCTAGATGCCAATTTAGACATGCTCAATAGAGAGAGATAGTAGAGTAATTTATGAGTATTTACAAGGTTTTAAAATGGCATGGATGATTTTATAAAGTCCCAAGATACCTCCCAAAGTTTTTGGAATCTAATGGTCATCTTCAAGACCTAAAAAACATAAGAAAATGCCGATAAAACCTACTTTATGCTCCACATGTATAGATTATGTACAATACAATTACATGTATTTGACCCTCATGGAGTTTTAAAAAAATTATATTTTATCCTAAAGGTAAAATTCATTCAGCTGGATGTACTTTGATCCTCATTTCTCTAGTCAAGTCCTTATGGAGGGTTTGCAAAGGTCTCTGGTCACTTTTAGTATTAGCCTTTATTTATAAAGGCTGCACATTGAACTCTTGAAAAAATTACACTAAAGGAACCTTAGGGACCTTATCCATCTTCTCCAAATAAAAGTTCCATGAAAGTTATAAGCCTTCAAACTGGTCACTCAGGTCCTTTTCTTGTAATTCTGTGAGGTCTGGGGGCTTTCAAGGCAAGAATTGGCTTATCTGATGGTCCTCCTAAATAATAATGGTTGAAAAACTTTAGTATATTCCTTAAAAACATCATATAATCATCAAAATATTTCATTAAGAGCTGGAAGTCAATATGACCACCTATTTGGAATTAGGCCTAGACCTTGCCAATGGGTTTATCTACAACCTTAGGTTCAAAAGACCATTCTATGATGATTAACCCTAAATTATATGGTTTGTAACTATCAAATATACATATATATACATTAAAACAATCATTAGAGTTGTTTAAAAATGTTAAAACTAGAGATGACTCCTCATTAGAGGCTAAGTTTGCATGTTGCTTGGTTACCTTGCCTGTAAAACCTATTAGATAAACCACCCTGTCTATCTTCCAACCCTATAGAAAGGTTTTTTTAAATCTTTTTTTAGGTATCATACATCTTATAAAACCTTATTTCAATATTTTTTTACCTATGGTCCATGTTTCTACCTTCCTCAATAAGAAAATAGGGTCTGTACAAGGAAGAAAGTGGTCTATCTCTGAGACAGAACATGGGCATGTTCCCTTATATGATTAGCCAAGACAAATGTTTGATGTGATTTTAAAAATATTGAGGGAACTATATAATAATTTTTGGAATATAAATCAATTATTTATATCTCTAAAGGACATAAAACCCAAAACTAAGTTTGCATAGGCAGACTGTGCATAAGGTCTCCATACATGGACTGTGAATGCCTTGAAAGGGGATTTATTTTTTATTTTCTTCATTAAAAAGGTCCATGAGGTACTTATGTTACTTTTATAAACCCATTTAAATAATTTTCAAATGTGATCCTTACTAGGACATTCACATACCCTGCTCTTTGTTAAACTGGCCTCATGCTTTGACTGTACCCTATCCTTGTTCCTGAATGAGACCTTTGTTTGTTAGGCATGTTGACGTTCATAATGTTTGAATTAGAGATTATGAATTTTATAATAACCATGGAGGAATTTTTTTTCCCAATTTATCATGATAAAATTTCAATGGTCCTACAAGCATTTAAACCTTGTCTGACTAAGTCAATCTCAAGGATAAAGACTCCTGCCTGTAGGTGTTAATTATATGTGAATTAGGTTTCCAAACATTTAAAAACCCTCTTATATGTGAATTATTTATTGATTTATAATTTTATGTTTCATGCTTGAGTTATTCTCACTTTAAAACACCATCATTTTGTTCACTATCTAACTGAGACAACTGCCTATCCCTGCCTGGTTATAGGTGCCAATTTTCATTCATTTTAGGCCTGTAGGTGTCTTATAGGTCAAGATGGATTTGATAATGGTGTCTATATGGTATGAATGTATCTATTTGCATTAAAGACATAAACTTTCCTCATCTCATTCATGATCAGGCTTATTTCACAAACTTTAACCTTTCCACCTGTAGGTGATTCCTCACAGTCCTGTATACGAATAAAAGAGTATGAATTAGAGTTTTAAGACATTAGATTCACATTCTCTCATGACCTCTTATATTTAAAGCATAATTTGAGCCATTAGAATCATTAAAATTAATAACATAGCCTAGGACACCAAAATGGGATGCAAAATTAACTTTTTTATCAATATATTGTAGATAACACTGCCTTGATTTAGTGGTTTTTAGCCATCTATATGATTTGCAAAATCTAATCTCCATTCATCTTTTGATTCTCAAAATTGGCACAATTATTATAGGTGGATAGGGATATCAATTTATACAAATTTAAAGCTTTGATCACCTTGAATGTGAATTTTTTGACGCCCTAAAAAATCTTCAAGGCCTCTATTTGTCATTTTTAGGGATAGAGAACCCAATATGACCTAATCACAATCGAACTTCCCATTTGATGATTTGACACTTTTATTTCAAAAATAGGATGATAAATTGGTCTATCTAGGCCTTTTAATAGCAAGTAATTTTAAATTGGATTGACCAATCTATTGGAATACTTCCAAAAGGTATGTTTTCATATTATGACACCAGCTGTAGATGATCATTCTTTTGACATAGGCAAAATTGAGACCATTATCTAAACATGCAATTTTTTAGTGCTTACATGCCTACATCCAAAATTTAAATGAAAAATATTAGTCCCAAGAGGATAAGGACCATGTCAAACCTTCAAACTTACATCTTTGATGTCAAGATTTTTCTGTAGGTGGAGTTTTTGACTATGATATACAAGGAAATCATGAAATGACAAGAAACATGCAAGGAATGCTTTCAAAACATCTCAAGAGAAATTATAAACACTTTAATACCTGAGATACACTAGGATAAATTACCAAAAAATATCAAAACATCAAATCCAATGTGAAGGAAACATTTTCAAAGTAATTGGGATGATTGTGAATTCAAACTAGACATTTTGCAAGCCTAGAAGAGGGTTATTCAAAAAATTTAACACTTAAAAAAAATAAGAGGCATGGAAAAATATTTAAAATCATGTGGAGACATCTAAAACACACAAATACATCAATCCAAAACAACAAAATTTGAGACAAGCTCAAATAGTGACCCCCTCATCGTTGAACATGCATAAAAAGCTGCTTGGAATCAAAATAATTGTTCATGAAGGAGGATGAAACAATTATAAAGTTATTTTTATGAAAATTAAGTGTAATCATATTAATATAAACCTATATAATCACTCCTCCCAATTCCACTTATACATCCCATGCCAAGTACATGATGTTGCTCCTTCTTTGCTTGCTAAGTGAAAATGGAGGAAAACAAGTTGCAGATGAATTTTTTTTCATTATTTTTGAAAATAATGTATTTAAATGGATTATGGGAGGTGAAAATTTACTCTTTCCATGTTTTTAGCTAATGATGGACTTGAAAAGTCCATACAAGTGCCCAAAAACTCCTATTTTTGAGGAAAAACTACCATTTCTTGATCATAATAGAATTATAACTATCACCTGACTGATTATGACTTTTTTTGATCTTATCCACATTCATATACACCTTTATGACATATTTTTTTAACTCCCATCATCTGTACAAGTTAATTAATGAGCTAGAAATATGGCCAAATGACCCTTTTTGCACATGAGACCTAACAAATGGTTAATTTATGACTTGAAAATGCATTGGAACATATCAAAGACCATTTTAGGATATTTAAAAAATAAATTTATCCTTTGGATAAGTTTTACCATAGTTTACCAATGTTGACTTTTGTTGACTAGGCTAGTACTAGGAGAATGGACTTCAAAAAAGACTATGGGAAGAATGAGCAAGACAATAGACCAAGATAACACCCTATAATAAACATGGAAACCTTTTTAAAAGTTAAAAAATAGTATGGATTGACATAAATTAGACTTGGGGTCAAATTTGGTCAATAGTTACTATTGCATCTAGCCTAACTATCATATCTTATTAATGTTTAAGAACATTGACATGTTATCTTTATGATATTTCAAAAATACCAATCACTGTTGAAAATAGTATTAGTGACTTTTAATTAGTCATGTTGTTATTAAGTCATTTTATTTGTACTAAGTGATTATTTATTTTCATATCATATTAATATTAAGTAATTAGAAAATAAATATGGAAAAAAACACAAAAAGGAAGTATTGTGATTTAAAGGAGGGAAAATTAGAATAAAATAGTGATTAAGAAAAGAATGGAAAGTTTTTATTAAAAAAAAAAAAAAAAAGATAAAAGTCATTCAAAAAAATAAAAAAAAGTGTGGAGATTTAAAGGAGGGTGTGACATGTAGAGAAAAAGGGGAGAAGGGCACTAATTAGAGGAGTATAGCGTGAAGAGGAGCAGAGTGTCTTGGAGAGGAGAAGGAGCAATTAGGAAAAGGAAGGTAGGTGATGTTACTAAAATTTTGTGTGAATTTCTCTATTAACTAATATTAGTTACTATTCAGCCCATGAAATATATGACTGTATAAGTATGGTGATCTATGTATAAAAATATTCATAATAGCGAACTTTATGTATTTAAAACCAAGCTATTATAAATTTAAAATATGCATATAGTATTTGTCCAAATAGTGAATATTTGTATAGAGGAGATGAGTGTATATAACATGCAACAAACTGCATAGCAAACTTTATGTATTCAAAACCATACCTAAAACTAAGACCAATGAATATATGTATATGAAACCAGGATCTATACAACTATAGATGATCTATATAGTATGGTTTTATAGGATCAATGCATATATAGTATATCTAAAATCATATAATATTCTTTTATACTTTTATTTTTTTAAGAAAAGCTAGGGTCTATATATATTGTTGATTTAACTATATATATTATTCCATCATTGTTTTAAATAATATATGTAGCGAGTTGTATGTTTTTCACATTTAAAATGATGACCTGTATAAATAATGAGCTACATATATAGGGCGATCTAAGTATGGAGTACAATGATATATATATATATATATATATATATATATATATATATATATATATATATATATATATACAAGCAGACATTACACCTAAATGAAGGTGTAACTTACATACATTTATTTTTCTATTCATTTCTTTAACTAGTGATGATGTTTACTATACCTTTAAATTCTATTAACTGCCCAGTCAATCTTAACAAGCTCTCTTTCTAGGAGACATGTTTACTAATCCAAATGCAATTTCCAACTTCTCACTATGGTGGCAGAAGAATTATTCTCTTTCCTAAATCCAGAAAATATACATTCTCAAACTTTCAATAAATTTTCTTATCCTTTGAATATCATCCCACTTCTGCATAGATGTCTAACAAAAAAACATAAGGTGCATCATTTTTAGAATCCAACTCAAAATGAGAGTGGTGCCTATATTCTTATTTGATCCTCAAAGGTTATATATATTAGATCCCATGTGATAATATTATTAGCTTTGATAACATTATTATGTTGCCTTTGACTTACATACCACATGATACATAATTATATTGTCAAAGAAACATAATCACATCATAATCATAATATACGAGATATCAAACATGTCAGAAACACTATGAAAAAGGGAATTTTGGTATCAAATGTATTATGTGACCAAGTGAATTTCAGGAAATGGGTCTTCAACACTTGGAAGGTATTATACCCAATTGATTTTTTGAATTTCTATCAGAATTTTGAGTTTTAAGTTGAGGTTTTTACATGGAATTTGATGTCTTTAGTGGATTATTGGATAAATTGGTTTTGAGTATTAGATTATGTTAAAATTTGTAATTTGCTGACAGTTTATTATGAATAATTGGATTTTGAAATTGGCCACTATTATGTTAAGCACAATATCTTGTGTGCAAAATCAATTCTTTGGGGAACCATTCAAAGGTATCTTGGCTCGAATGGCATTTCAAGCTAATGTTAGCCTATTTTTTTTAATTAACCTTGAGCGGGCATGATATGAGGGGAATGTTAGGTTATATTCATAATTTTTATTGACTGCAAGCTTAAATTAAATTCGCTAAGTAGATTTTAATGGTGGGATATCCTTTATTACTCTTAATCATTTTGATGAATGCCTTTGTTCTTATTGAGACTGTCAAGGTCGAATTTACATTTTAAGTCGATGTATCAATGTTTTCTAGTGAATTTCAAAATTTGGGTTGAGTTAATGCTATTTGATTGACTTGAGTTGCCTTTGCATCTTTGATCTATTCAAAGGTGTTTGCTATAATGAAATATGCCCTTTGTCTATCTTATATCTATTATAAGGTGTTAGATATCATGAAATGTATCCTTTATTTTTCATAAATGGATTCATGACTTGGAAATAATTGAATAGAAATGAGGGTTAAAAAAATGCTAATTTTTGGTGATAGACCCTGATTGTTATTTATTAATAGAAAATAGAAGTTACTATTAGTGTGAAAAAACTATATATATATATATATATTGTTTAAGTATTTATATGTGGTACATGTTATGAATATAATGAGGATGAACAAGTGCTCATGAAAAATATTGATATGAAGACCTATATACCCATATGTATATACAACATATAGAGATGTGCCTATATTTGTATAAATACTAATAAGTCATAGGATTCAGAGGGAAAATAAACTATAACCATATGAATATAGTCTCTTAGAAATGGGAACTAGTTGTTTAAATGAAAGATTAAGTTTTCATGAGAATTATGATCTTTTTTTTATGACTAGATGTTAAAATTGAGTAGTGTGTATATGAAAATGATGGAATATGATATTATTGCTTTTCATATAATGTAATGTATTTGTATCTACATATGGAAATTGAATTATGCATTCTAATATATATTATACTCAGTTGGTATAAATTGTACTTGATATGCTTATTATTTATGTGATAAATAATATAATCGAGATTCATTCATATGTTTGACAAACTAAATGTATGCATTTTGATTATTCCTATGTTTAAAACATTTTATGACTACTAGTAATAAATAATTTGTATGAATATGTTGGTTATATTAACCAAATCTTGTATTGATGGTACTAAGTAAGTAGTGAGATGAACTTCACTAGTTTACTAGCATCATAAATGCCAGATGAAGGTAATCTAATCAAATAGTGTGTATGAATTTGACTGATCTTAGAGATAAATAACTATTGGCCAAAGTAATGTTAGTTAGACATTGTCATTTAATGTGTATGATTTACATGTTTGTGTAATATCATGTTAGAATGGATTTATTTATGGTACATTTCATGTTCTTAGAAATCATAGAACACACAGGTACTAGCTTGTCTCTCTGAATTCCTACACTATTACTATCTACTCATCCATGAAGAGAGGTCCATTCCATAATGGGGGATTATGTAGGGGATTGATGGTATATGGTTGGTATGTAAAATCACTTGAATGATGATCTCCCTCCCCATACTAATACATCTTTGGAGATAACACTTGAGATTGCCATAGATACTATAGTTCATAGAACTCATGTTTCGTGGAGCCTTGTATCTTGTATATTTTAATTGTATTTATTACTATTGAAAAACTATCTCTAATGAAATATAATTATTTACTTATTGTACACGGACAACAATGGCTGTATGTTTATACCAGACATGGTTGGAGATCTTAATTACTTTTCATATTCAATTATGATGTGTTTCTTATGATGATAGTGATAAGTGATAGATATATGCCACATGATTATTTTATAGTTAACTTACTTAAATTTTTTTACTTGGATCAAAAATTACATCCCCATGGTGAAATCTAATGAAATGATATATTGATTAAATTTTTAAAAACCCACATTATTCTAGGTAGATCCTAGTGGGGATGTTACATTTGGTATCTGAGTTATAGCTCAAACTCTAGGACCTAATGAGTCCACTAAAATTTTCATATCCTTATATTTACCAAAAAAGAGAATGGTGAAAACTAGAGTATTTGGTGATGATACTTCAAATGTCAATAGTAATAACTATTCATTTGATCTTAATTGATTTACCACTGAGTAAGAAACAAAGTTGGATTAGATTCTCATAGTCATAAACAAAATTAGAGACCAAATTTTAGCCTTGGAACATGAAGTTCATGGACATGAATAAGAAGTATAATAATAAGTACCCGAAGAGCATTTCAATGAGTAGCAAAAACCCTCAGGGCATGAGAGTTCAAGTAGCTATGGAGTTGGTTATAGATTAGGTTACCCAAATTTACAATAGTAGTGGATAGTTATGTAGCAAAACTAGGGTCATATAATATGATCCTATGAGTCAATTGACTTGTGAATCATAAGGCCAATTTTGGCTGCTATCTGAAGAATGTTGAGTGTTTGGATGATTTTAGACAATATACATAAATTTAGGGCAAGAAGAGAGAGTTAAGGCTTAGGCATATTTATACAATTCAACTTAAGAAAGCATTAGGAAAAGGATTCCAAACATTAATTGTTATGATAAATTAAATTTAGGAATCTAAAGAACCATAACTTAAATAATATCCATTTTTTTATAAATTTCTAGGATGTGTTTCTAAAAGAATTACTAAGACTGCCTCCTAAGTGTGAGTTTCATTTGTTTATCGATATCATACTAGGATAGAAACCATAGTCTAAAGCACCATATAGGATGATAACAACTAAATTGGTTGAATTTAAGGTTCAACTCCAATAATTATTGTCGAAGGGGTTGATCAAGCTAGGTGTGTCACCATGGGGTGCACTAGTTGTCTTTGTCAAGAAGGATGGTACTCTTTGGATTTGCAAAGAATATATAATATTAAACAAGGAATCTATCAAAAATAGGTATCTGATATCATATAGATGATTTTTTTAACTAGATGTGAGGGGAAATAGTATTTTTTGAGATTGATATTAGAGAAAGATATCATCATCTAAGGATAAGGGATGAGGATATTCCTAAGATAATGTTTAGAACTCATTATGGGCACTATGAGTTCACAGTATTACCATTTGGGTTGAAAATTTATTTGACAACATTCATGAATCTCATGAACAATGTGTTTAGAGATTATTTAAATCTTTTTATTTTGGTCTTTCTTGATGACATTCTTATATACTCTACGAATGAAGAGGAACATCTTCAACATCTAGAACTAGTTCTATAATGCTTGCAGAAGCACAAATTATATGGTAAGTTATCTAAATGTGCATTTTTACAAAAAAGAGTGAAATATTTGGGGCATATTATATTTATGGATGGTATTTTAATATATGTAGAAAAGATAAGAGCCATTATGGAGTGGCTAGAACCAAATAATGTGCATGAGGTATGATGTTCCATAGGATTAGTAGGCTATTATAGGAAGTTCATTCTAAATTTTTACAAGATAGCTTATCCAATTACCTCTCTATAGTGTAAGATTTTTTTTTATCTGGTTAGATAACTGTGAATTAGTTTTTTAGGAATTAAAAATAAGACTTACTTCAAAACCAATGCTAGGAGTTCCTGACCCCAATGGTCAATTTTCAATGATCATAGATGTGTTTAGGGATGGACTTGGAGGAGTCCTTATGCAAGATGGTACAGTGGTAGCCTATGAATCAAGTAAGATGAAGGCTTATGAGGTAAAATATGCCCCTCATGATCTATAACTTGAAATAATTGTACATGCTTTGTAATTTTGGTAGTATTATTTATTGGGAAAACCTTTTGATCTCAAGATTGATAACTTGGGACTCAAGTATATCTTCACTCAACTGAATATAAATGCTCATTAGAGATGTTGGCTAGAGTTTTTATCTTATTATGATTTTGATATCAACTATATCAAAGTCAAATAAAATAGAGTAGATAATTCCCTAAGTCATAGAAGGTACATAACAACCATGGCTACTATTAAGAGTAATTATAGGGATCAAGTGATTAAATTATCACTAGGAGATGAATTCTATGATTAGGTCAGTAAATCATTATCTAAAAATGCTCAAAATCTTAGGTATAAAGGATTCAAATTCAAAATTATGGTCTTTTGTGATATAATAGAAGGATATATGTGCCAGATAACGAGAATATGAGGAGCATATTGATTAAATAACTACATAATGCCCCATATTCAGGACATCTAGGAGTAACCAAGATTATGGCAGAGATTATACCACTTTATTTTTGAAAGTGAATTAAGAAAGATGTAATAGACTTTGTGTCATGTCTAAAATGTCAGTGAGTGAAAGCTAAACATGTACATCTAACTAGACTGTTATATCCACATGATATAATATAATGGAAGTGGTAAGTGATCAGTATGGACTTTATTCAAGTCTTACCATTGTCACATAACATGCATGGCATGATCTTGGTTGTAGTTGATAAGCTAACCAAGGTAGCCCATTTTATACCAGACAATTTGACAGATGATATGCCCACTTTTGCAAAGAAGTTTATAAATGAAGTGTATTGGTTACATGGATTTTAGGGGAAGATCATTTCAAATCATGATCTAAAGATGACTTCTAGATTTTGGGAAATTATGAATTTAGCTTTGGGTATGTAATTAAACTTTAGCACTGCATATCACCCAGAGACTAATGGTCAGACAAAGTGAATTAATCAAGTTTTAAAGGATATTCTTCATATTTATTACATAGATAAAAATACAAGGGAGAATATTATCTTCCATTTTTTGAGTTTACTTAAAATAACCCATACTAATTAGCTTTGAATATGGCACCATTTTAATCACTATATAGAAGAAGGTGCAGGGCACCAATCAGTTGGGACAGGTTGGAAGATAGGGTAGTCTTTAGCCCTAAGATGCTTTCAAAAATGAAAGATCAAGTTAAAATAAATAGTTAGATATTAGATGAGGCCAATGATAGGTATAAGAGTTATGTTGATATAAAGAGAATGAATAGGCAGTTTTCTATAGGTGATAAAGTGTTCTTGCAGGTTAAGCCATAGAAGAGCTCAATTAAATTCAAGAAGTCAATGAAACTTTCACTGAGATATGTGGGACCCTTTGAGGTGTTAGATATAGTCAAACCTATAGTGTATAGGCTTGTATTTCCACCATCCCTATCTCTATTATATAATGTCTTCCATGTTTCTTATCTTAAAAAGTATATAACTGATCCTTCATGTGTTAGATTAGAATGATTTGTGGGTTTTATACCTTGGGGTGGTCATGGTAGAATGAATTAGAGTAATTGACACTCAAAAATTTCATTTTCATAATAAAGGGATGTCAGAATACAAGGCTTTATGGGACCAATACTCTAAGGATAGTGCTACTTAGGAGAATTATGATGAGTTATACAAGCAATTTCCACATTTATTTGCTTGATTTGATGCTTTATACTATGTTATATTTCTATTAAATAATGTTTTAATTTAGAACTTATGTTTGAATAAGTGTCATCGGGATGATGACCAACTTTAGGGGGGAAGGATGTTACATCCTAATTTCTCTCTAAGTAAATTTACTTGATTATCCATGGATATTTATAGTTGGTAATTTGATTTAATTATTATTAACTAAGTTGTATGTCATATGCTATTATGGGATAATTAAATATTACTTTGATTACATGATTGCATTGTTATGGGTTTGGATGTATGGTATATTCTTTAAATTATGATTATGATTATTGTTAAAAAAATATTTTATGATTTATATTATGATGTATGGATTAACTACCTACTTGTCATGAGTTTGACACAAGATTCATCTCTTAGATCATGATGGAGGGAAAGTATCATCAGAGAGGGTGACATAGATGGAGGTGTGAGGGGATGATAGAGGAATGACTATAAACTTGCACACACCACATTAGATAGTACATGTTATATGTCTTATTTTAATTGTTAGCATTAATATGTTATTTATTTTATTTTAATTTAGATAATCGTTTATGCATATTAGTTGTGTATTAGTTTAGTTTAATACTTGTATGTATAATTAATCTTGTGTGATTGCATTTATGTCATGTTAATGTATTCATGACTATTAATGGTTTCAAAAATGTAAATTTATGTGATTAATACCTAGTTATTACCGTATCTAGCCTAACCATCATGTCTTATTAATGTTTGAGAACATTGATATGTTATCTTTATGATATTTTGGGAATACCAATTATTGTTGAAAAGAATATTAGTGACTTTTAATTAATCATGTTGCTATTAATTTATTTTATTTTTATTAAGTGATTATTTATTTTCATATCATATTAATATTAAATAATTAGAAAATAAATATGGAAAAAACACCAAAAAGAAGTATTATGCTTTAAAGAAGGGTGAATTAGAATAAAATAGTGATTAAGAAAAGAATGGAAAGTTTATATAAAAAATAGAAAAACAAAAAAAAGATAAAAGTCGTTCAAAAAAAAACATGGAGTCTTAAATGAGGGTGCAGTATGTAGAGAAAAAGGGGAGAAACACATGAATTGGAAGAGTGCAACGTGAAGAGGAGCAGAATGACTTGGAGAGGAGAAGGAGCATTAGGGTGAAAGAAGGTACGTGATGTTATTGAAATTTTGTGTGAACTAATATTAGTTTCTATTCAACCCATAAAATATATGACTATATAAATATGGTGATTTGTGTATAAACATATTCATAACAACAAACTTTATGTATTTAAAACTAAGCTATTATAAATATAAAAGTTTCATATAGTATTTATATAAATAGTGAATATTTATATGGAGGCACCGAGTGTATATATCATGTAACGAATTGCATAGGAAACTTTATGTATTTAAAACCATACCTAAAACTAGGACCAATGCATATATGTATATGAAACTAGGATCTATACAGCTAAGGATGATCTATACAATATGATTTTATAGGATCAATGTAGATACAATATATCTAAAATCATATAATATCTTTTTATACTTTTATCTTTTTAATAAAATTTATTGTCTATGTATACTTTTATTGCTATTTTAAATAATATATGCAACAAACTGTATATTTTTCACATTTAAAATGATGACCTATATAAAAAAACTACATATATAGGGTGATCTAAGTATGGAGTACATCAAAATAAATATACAATAATATATATAAAAACATCTAAGAACAATGACATATGTATATATATGTTGAATTATATATACAAGTATACATTACACCTAAATAAAGTGCTTACATACATTTATTCTGATATTCATTTATTTAACCAATGATGATGTTTACTATACATTTAAATTTTGGTAAGTGCCCAATCAATCTTAACAAGCTCTCTTTCTAGGAGACATGATTACCTATCCAAATGTAATTGCCAAATTCTCACTATGGTGGCAAAATATTGATTCTCTTTCCTGAATATAGAGAATATAAATTATCCAACATTGAATAAATATTCTTATCTTTTGAATATATTCCCACTTCTACATATATGTTTGACAAAAAAACATAAGGCACATCATTTTTAGGATCCAACTCAAAATAAAAATGGCACCTATATTATTATTTGATCTACAAAGGTTATATCCATTAGATCCTATGTGATAATATTATTGGCTCTGATAACATTATTATCTTGCCTTTGCCTTACATACCACATGATACATAATTATATTGTTAGAGAAACATAATCACATCATAATCATAATATACAGACCATATACATGATATTGAACATGTTAGCAACACTATGCAAAAGGGAATTTTGGTATCAAATTTATTTTGTGACCAAGTCAATTTTAGGAAATGGGTCTTCAATGCTTGGAAGGTATTATACCCAATTGAGTTTTGGAGCTTCTATCAAAATTTTGAGTTTTAAGTTGAGGGTTTTGCACAATTTTTTTTGTATTTAGTGGATTATTGGATAAGTTGGTTTTGAGTATAAGATTATGTTAAAATTTTTAATTTGATGAAAATATATTGTGAATAATTGGATTTTAAAATTGGTTATGATTATGTTAGGCACAACATCTTGCATGCAAATTTGGTTCTTTGGGGAACCATTCAAAGGGATCTTAGCTCAAATGGAATTTCAAGCTAATGTTAGCATGTTGTTTTTAATTAACCTTGAGAAAGCATGGCATGAGGTGAATTTTAGGTTATATTCATAATTTTTATTGATCACAAGATTAAATTTAACTAGTTGAGTCAATTTCAATGGTGGGTTATCTTTTATTGCTCTTAATCATTTTGATGACTTCCTTTGTTCTTATTAAGACGGTCAAACATCAACTCTACATTTTAAGTCCATGTATAAATGCTTGTTGGTGCATTTTAACTTTTGAGTTGAGTTAATTCTATTTTATTGACTTGAGTTGACTTTACATCTTTGATCTATTTAGAGGTACTTGCTATCATAAAATATGCCCTCTACTTATCTTATATATATTAGAAGGTGTTAGCCATCATGAAATGTATCCTTTATTTGTCATAAATGGATTCATGACTTGGAAATAATTGAATAAAAATAAGGGTTTGTGAAATGTTAAATTATAGTAATAGACCCTAAGTGTTAATTTAGGAATAGAAAATAGAAGTTACTATTAGTGTGATAAAATAGTATTTATATATTATTTGAGTACTTATATGTAGTATACATTATGAATATAATTAAGATGTACAAGTGCTCATGAAAAATATTGATATGAATACCTAGATACTCATATGCATATACACCATATAGAGATGTGCCTATATATGTATAAATAATAATAAGTCATAGGATTCCAAGGGACAAGAAACCATATCCATATGAATATGGTCTATTGGAAATGATAACTAGTTGTTTAAATGAAAGATTATGTTTTCATGAGAATTATGATTGGCTATTGAAATTGAGTAGTGTGTATATGAAAATGATGGACTATGATGTTATAGCTTGTCATCAAATGTACTATATTTGTATCTACATACACAAATTAGATTATGCAATCTAATATATAATATACCTAGTTATTATAAATTATATTTGATATGCTTATTATTTATGTGATAAATAATATAATGGAGATTCATTCATACATTTGATGGATTAAATGTATGAATTTTGATTATTCTTGTGTTTATCATATTTTATGCCTGCTAGTAGGAACTAATCTGTATGAATATATTGATTATACTAACTAAATCTTATATTACTGGTAGTAAGTAGAGAGACATACTTCACTAGATTAATATCATCATCAATGCCAGATGAAGGTAATCTGATCAAGTAGTGCATATGAATTTGACTGATCCTAGAGATAAATAACTATTGAAAAATTTGGCCAAAGTAATTTTAGTTAGACATTATAATTTCATGTGTATGATTTACATGTTTATACGATATCATGTTAAATTGAATTTATTTATGGCACACTTCATGTTCTTAGAAATTATATAGCACACAGGTACTAGCGTGTCTCTCTAGATTCCTATACCATCACTATCTTCTCATATGTGAAGGGAGGGCTATTACCTGATGGGGGATTGTGTGGGGGATCTATGGTTTGTGGTTACTGTGTAAAAGTGCTTAGATGATGCTCTCCCTCCCCATAGTAGTACTTATTTGAAAATAACACTTGAGATTGCCATAGATACTAGAGTTCATGGAACTCATGTTCCATGGAACCTTGTATCTTTTATCTTGTATATTTTAATTTTATTTACTACTACTAAAACATTATCTTTGATGAAATTTAATTATATACTTATTTTACATAGACAACAATGGCTGTATGTTTTTACCAGACATGATTGAACATATATAATTACTTCCTATATTTAGTTATGATGTGTTTCTTATGAGGCTAGTGATTAGTGATAGATAGATGTCACATGCTTATTTTATAGTTAACTTACTTAGAATGTTTTATTTAGATCACAAATTAGATTATTGTGATGAAATATTATGAAATAATACATTGATTAAATTTAAAACAAAATCATGTTATTCTAGATAGATCCCAGTGGGGATGTTACATTTCATATAGAACACTTGCATTGAACCTAAACAATAGTGTCTATGAAACCATCCTAAGTTGACATTAGTGTCTAGAGCATTAGAAGCATTAGATCTAGAATCTAATGATTGTTTTAGAATCTCCTTCCAGCCTGATTTATACCTTTTCAAGATCCAAAATTATATTAACATCAGAATAGTCTATTTACATCACTTATTTGTCATTTATATATCTAACATAGTTTTAATTTATATATTTAGACTATTTTAGCTAAATAAATTTAGTATATGATTAAATTTGAGTTTATCATCTAATTGGCCTACTATAGATCTGATTACCACCCTTGTGCCATTTCATTTCTATATATCCATTTAATCAAATCTAGGGTTAACAATAAGATCACCTTAGATCTACATTTAGGGTTAAACATTTTTTAACAAATGTAAGCAAATACATAGTCAAAAAGGAAAAAAAAAAAACTATGAAAAGTAATATCTTAAGTATATAGAAATATCAACTAATAAAATATATAAATAATTAAGATGAGTAAATGAAGGTAGAATATAACAAACATGAGTAAGATGTAAATATGAAAACAAAATATAAAATATGCAAAACATTATAATTAAAAAGTTATAAGTCATAAAAAAATGTAAAGCAAAGCTTATCATAAGATGCAAAAGATAGTTGTAGAATGATATATCCAATGTAATAAAATGCAAAAGATAATCAAAAAAGGATATGTGAAAAAATTCTGAGAATGTCATCTAATGTAAGTCAAGAAAAAAACTTGAATCCAACATAGGTAAAAATAAGAAAGTGACTGTAAAGTAAATCCAATGTAAGATATATAAATACTTAGATCAAACAAGGATGTATCAAATAAGCAAAAGACTTTAGTGAGTGAAAATTCAAAATCAATGATAGTGCTAAAGAAAGATGTAGGAAAACATAACCATCTAGAGACATAATTATGATGACATAGATTGTGTGGATATAAAAATGATGGGTTTTTATGAGGAAGACCTATTTATATTCCCCAAGGTCTTACAATATAACTCAAAAACTCAAAATACAATAGGCACTATAAATGGAAGCTAAAAGTAAAATCTAAAGAAAATAGATAGAACATCTACATAAAAATGAGAGATACGATCAACTAAAATCAATTTCCATCAAGCGGATATGAAGAAATATATGATGGAGATAAAAGGATTCAAGACACCAACAGGGTGATTTATAAATCATTAATAGATATATGACGCTCTAATCAAGTGTGCAAGGCTAAGAACTATCCACATAAAGGACCTAAAGAATGTCCACCAAGCAAGCATAAGGTTAAGCTATGAAGTGAAGTATAAAGATCATCCCATGAAGGCTATATATGTGAAAAATAAAAGGATATGGAGATAGAAGGATGGAAGGCATCACAAGGGTGATGTATAAATACTTGGCATAGATAATACACTCTAATCAAGTGGGCAAGGCTAAGAACTATTGACATCAAAGACCTAAATAATTTACACCTAGAAAGCATAAGATTGAGCTATAAAGTGAAGTGAATATATCATCCCATGAAGGCTATATGCATGAAAAATATAATAATCCTACCTTCCCAAAATGTGTTCTCTACTCTTAAGGACACCTTATAGATCTGTTGGTCTACTGTGAAGATTGGGTACTTATGTGAGAATATATATATATATATATATATATATAGTGATATAATGAGACCTAATACTTAATTATTCTATACTACCACACCCCAATGGACCTCAACTCTATAATGAGGCCCTTCTTGGAGTTTGAGCTTTGAATAGAATATGAGATGTGCCAAAAAGATCATGTCTTTTGGTGTGATCTAACTTTTAATATAGTTTTTAACTTTTAACATTGCCTTTACTTATGATTTAAATTTTAAATATTCTGGATATTTCTATTTTATTTATCCATACATATTCAAAAAAACCAATAATGAGTGATAACAATGACTAACACAAGAGAGCCTACACCTAGCTATTAGAGAGGAGAACCTAAAGACCAAGATGCCTAAAGAATCCTAAAATTGCACTATAGGAAAGAGTGAAATCTCAATACTGACCCAAGTGTGATTCAAGTGAAAGGAAAGAATAAGATGGGGATTGTTGAAGATCCATCCATGTGAAAGGGGTGATACAATGAAGATATGCTAGTGATTTACCACAATAAGGGATAATTTTGCTTCAAAAATGAAAACTCAAAAAGAGGGATTTAAAATTATATGTAAATGTAAGTCAAATCACATAAATGGAAACAATAAGAAGATAAACATTGTGAAAGATGGAAATCATGTCACTAGAGAAGTCATACTAACCTACAAAGGTCTAACATAAGAATTGATATGAGGAATCATCCCAAAATAGGGAGAATTCCAATAGATACTAAAGAATCACAAAGAAACTAAGGCCAACTATAAAAATGCTATAAAATGTGAAAATCAAACTTGAAGGTGATAACTAAGATCCATAATGGAAAGGAATGCCATATGTAAACCATCCCAAAAGAGAGGGAAGCTAAAAATAAAACCTAAAGATACTACCTAAGATCTAAAAGGGAAAGTAAGGACAAGTTTAAATCATCCTAAAAGAGGGGGAAAATAAAATGATACCAAAGAGTATAAAAAAAAAGATGACTATAAAGCATAATAAAAAGATATGAAGTAAATATATGCTGAAAAATAAAGTGTTGAAAAGTAAGGTTCATGATACAATAAATAAATATATAATGATCATCACATATGCTAAAGATGATAATATGAGATCAAATCATGTAAAATAAATAATATGAAACAATAAAATATTTGATCACAAATGATGTGAAATATCTCTACACACAATCAATAATATCTATTAAGTCTAAATTTAACCAAGTCTCTTCTACCTTTTTTGAGAGTTATGCAAGGACTACTTTACAAATGAACTCTTTAGAAAAAGTATGTATGATATAAGGAAGAGGAAATGGAGCATCATGATGGTAATAACATAAGTGAGGAAGAGAGGGTATCATTTAGGAAGGAATGAGACACACATCCTTAAGTTGAAGAGGAAATTATAGTCATAGGGGAGGTCTCTCCTTCATCCTAGATAAACCATGTTAATATTTATATGAATCTTTAGGTGGAGACCTCATAAAATATCTTAGATTCTATTGAATGGATCCAAACTTATCCTAGAATATGTATAAAAATCATGCCAAAGATAGTACCCCTCCATAATTTTTGGGAAATAAGTAAGTGTAGTCTTGGAAGGTAACATGTTTAGCTAAGGGAAAAATTATCTACCTCAAGATGAAGTATATCTAGATATTTTCAAAGGGATCGATAGTTAGTCAAATACTATGTGATAGTCCCATGGAAATAATAATAAATCCTAGGAGTTAAAGATTAAGTTGATCAACTATACATGGTAGGAGGTATGACTTTTATCATCTATTATGCTAAAATTTATTGGTAAGATCTAAATCCTGAGTTAATGACTAGAAAACTTACAAAACTCATAACACATATCTTCCTCTAAGGTGTGTGGGTGAGGTGCCATATCCAACCTATGTGGATAAATATAATTAGATATGTCTATAATCACATCAAACAAGTAATCAGTGTTGTCAAATGGAGCAAAAAAGAATGGTCATGTGATAGATTGAACCTCGACAAGCACAAAAGTTATAGGAACTATTTACATGAGCGTAACCAACATATTTAGAGGAAGTGATTTTGAAGGATAGAAATATCTAGTGAAATGATAAGGTCTAGTCATAGATATATCATCAAGCATGCTTTGAAGAGGCTAACAATTAACTTGACTATGCATGAAGTATAATTCAAATCCATCTTCATCTTGTTGTGACCAACACACCCCATTCCCTTAGAATGGATACCCTAATATTTTATATAAGTTTTCCTTAGACAAGTGCATAGTTTTGAGTTAAATAGGAAAAGTCATTAAATTTACAATTTGAAGTTAACCAATTTACTAAATTTTTATTTCTATTTGAGTTCTAATTTGATGTTTGAGAAATTTTTATAGGGCATGTTTCTATGTGTATACAATCATAATTGCATGATGTACATGAATTAATCTTGAATCAGATAAGATAGAGCACACCTACACTTTTTGATTGGGTATACACTTGTTAAGTGAAAGAATGACCAATATGGGGATCCACTAGATCCATTTAGGGGATCATTTGTATCACTTATCACAACATATCATGATAAGAAGGGTTCTAAAGCCTCTAGTCTAACACAATCACACAACCATAAAAGAGTCCTATGATTTGGTATTTCAATTATGCTAAAAAACAAGAGAGTAAACTATTCTAATAAAAATAAAATTAAACTAATCTAGTGCACACCAAATCTTGTCGCACAAAGTGGGGGTTAGAATAAAATAAATAAATAATAACTAAACTAAACATGCATAAGATACATATAATCACATAAATATATATGGAATCCTAATACATGGAAGAGAAGAATAGATATTGAATTATCTATATACTCTTGACCTTGTATATATAGTAATATCTTACCTAAAAACTTTAAAACATGTTAGTTGTATTAGGATGACCAGGTCAACCTAGTATGTTTTCAAGCTAATGCCTAAAGTCTATGCTAGGTTGGCTAGAAGGCTAATAATCCAAAAGAGATAAAATGTCCCCAAAACACACTAGGTCGATGAGGCTGACCTAGTTTGTTGAATAGGTCAAAAGGGTAAGAAGGCAAGAAATGAAGGAATAAAGCATGACAATGACTGGAATGGATAGGAAAAATAAAAATAAGCTTAGAGTTCAAGGTTATAGGAGACAAGAGTGTGGATGGAAAGTGGTAAAAGGAACAACAATATTATGAAGTATCGATGGTCTACCCACCCCTTTCTTAGTGCATCCCGTAAGGCATGTACTCAAAGAGATTGAGACTCAATAGGTTCTTGGAAGATACAAAGTGTCTGTAATCAATAAAAGTTTGAAAATATTATGTGTATACTTATGTCCTAGCCAAAGCTCATCATGTGTCATGTAAGTACAACATGAGATGGTGCTTTGAAGATAAAACATGATAAAACACAATGCTGATGCTAAGTATGGTGTAATAAGAAAAAAATAAGAAAAATGAAAGAAATAAATTGAAAAATGCATACCTTTAAATTACCTTAGTGCTGTAGATAAATTAGAAGAGTGTAAACAAAAGTGTAGGCATCTAATATAAAGTACACCAGGTGAACCTATAGAAGGTAGTGAAAAAAGAGCCAAAAATCAAAATTTTTGGAAGATAGGCATATCATAGTGGAAAATAATCTCGACATCACCTCGAATCCAATGAATTTTATGGTTTGTAAAATGGATTAGTAGAAACAAGGATAGAGACAAAACAAGGAATCTAAATGAAAATAATTAAAGAATTTGAATTGCTAAAAAGTGGTTTTAAATAGGAAAATGAGAAGTCATTTGGCGTTTTGAATTGTGAAAGGAGAAAATAGAGCTCTGAGACCAAAGAAGGCTAGGATGGTGAGGGAAAAACATGCTAGATGAGGACACCCAAAGGCAGCAGTAGGTGCACTGCAAGTATGTAACTATGGATATCAAACCAATTTTTGAAATTTGTATTGAATTAAGTGAATTTTTGATAAAATTTGATTTTAAGCATTTATACATGTCAATAATGAACAAAATTTAGATTCTAAGGGAAGTAAATAGGAACACAGGAAATGGGTTGGAAAGAAATAGGGAGAAAATAAGAAAAATGCATATTTTTAGCAAAATATACTAGGTTGACACACTGAACCTACTAGGTTGACCAGGTTGACCTAGTAGGTTAAATCAGGGTAAGAATCCATATGGTTGACCTAGTAGGTATAGGTTGACCTAGTGTATTCTGCAAGATATGACCTAGTGGAAAAGTGACCAATTGGTATGTAAGGGCCAAAATGGAAACTTAACACTAGGGAGAAGAAGATAAGAGGAAAAATAAGAAATTTAGGATAAAATGAGATAAAAATAGAGAAATTTTGGTCAAACTAGGTTGACCAGAGAACCACAATAATCATGGAAAAGCATGCCAAAAGCTAAAAGAGGGGTAGAATGGCCAAAAATGACCAAAGAAGGGAAAGAGGGACCAAAACAGGATAAAATAGATAAAAATGAATAAATTATGCTTGCTTTAGAAAGAAATAAAATGTATAAAGAATGTATTGTGATTATAAATGACATAAAGGAACTAACACATCCTTTGTTATTTCTTGGATGTAAAGATGACCATGGTTTTGGAGGTTGTTAGATGTGTCTTGGCTGTTAGATTTGTTATATAGGTTGATAGATGGATATAAAGCTAGAATGGTAGCCATGGGTCTTAGAGGTATATCAGATATGTGTAGGATCCCCCTTAGAATGGATGTGTTGGTCATGTTCCTTAGTTTCTGGGAATGATTGACCAACACCTTTAGTTGGGAGGTAGATGGGGATGTGATAGAGGTGGATATCACACTAGAGGATATCCATACCATTCTCAGACTACCCATAGTAGGAGCACTATTGATCATAGGGATAATAGACAACATAGAGGAGAGAAGAGCCTTAGCCATGTAGGATATAGACTTAGGATGATATTTTTGGGGTAGAGAGTGAGTATGGATGATTTCTATATATCATATATTTTAGATCTCCAAAAGGTGGTGATAGGCCTTGTGACACAATGAGTGCTCTATCACAAGTTAGACGATAAGGTATCATTATACATGGTATCCTTGAGAAAGATGATGCTAGAGGAGGGAGATTATATGATCTAGGATCTGTCATCTAGGTCTATCTTGTTCATGATATATTCAAAATGTGGGTTAGAGAACATAAGACCATGGGATTGATCATACTAATGATAACATGGATATATGATATATTTTATATGTATCATCCAGTTGGGTTGCCCCATGTGGTCAATGATATGTTACCTCGAGTGAGGAGATGGAGGGAGGACCAAGTAGCATAGACCATGCCCCATGTGTTAGTGCTACATATGGTGAGATGCACTGACATAATATGGAAACCATATGAGCATCTAGTGACTACTTGGGAGAGCTAACACATAGTTAGACCAGTGCTAGAAAGGAGATATGTGATAGGGCACTATACATGGTGGAGAGAGACACATATAGTGGTATGAGTGTTAGGGAAAATTTGTTTACCTCATATAGGGACACTAATACTCATTATTGAGTAGTGGACTTGACATGTGAGAGAGACATAAGGGAAGAGGGGACTTATAACACTAATAGTGAGACTAAAATTCAGGCCACATCAAGAGTGACCATAGACTGGTCAGGTATGATGAGGGGTAGAGTAAGAGGAGGAAGAAGTGAAGGTAGAGATACTAGATGTAGCACCACCATCTCCATAAAGAGATGAAATATGGCCATCAAGGACATGACATCAACAGAGGTAGGAGGAGAGAGAGTATATACCATCATCATCCTTGACGTGTCAGTAGAGGAGCTAAAAGAGAGACAAATGAGAGAGAGACTACTCAGGCATAGACTAAAAGATACATGAGCCATGATAATTGGGTTTGAGCTAAGGAGGTGACCTATAAAAGAGGTACTAGGAGGCTACATAAATAGATAGATTGTGTTAGGTGGTCACACAAATGGCTAGTTCATAGGAGCTGAGGCATAAATAGGTATGAATATGGTTGAATTATTTATTAAATTGTTATTTGGTAGATAAATATATATTAAGAGATATGATAGTGATCTAATATCCATCTAGTGTGATTTTTTAGGTGTACCTAAGGATGAGTAAGAGAGATGGGGGTCCCTAGATAGGGGAGCACTCTATGATGTCCTAGATGAGACTCTATAGTCATATGACCGCTTGACACTAGAGGATCCTAGTGTACCATCTGCCCTAGCTCAAGTGAGCTAGTTCAAACTAACAGGAGAGGCCATGCGGTAGATATAGATGTAGACAGAGAGGGTGAAACCACTAGTAAATATGGGTATAGGGGAGAGATATGCCTAGTAGGCCCTAGCTAATGAGAGAGTTATGCATCTAGAGATAATGACATAGATGATGAAAAAATATATGGTAATGGAGACCCAGTTGACGTAGGTGCATCCAATGACCCAGACCGAGTTGGTATAGGCATAGGTGTAGATATCACATCTATAGGGATAGGTAGAGGGATTGAGATCTTAAACTACCTTATTATAGTGTACCATTTAGAAGATTTAGACTATGGCCTCAATTGGCAACATGGCTAGGCCATGAGATAGACATGATTAAGCTCAATGCTAGTGTTGAGCCTTTGTATATGATTGTATATGTTGTATCAAACTCTTGAGATATATATATGATGTATCATTTTGTCTTATTGGTGTTGGTTGTGTGTGTTGGATTTATGATGGTTATATTTGTTCATTATGGTTGATACTATGGATTATTTTCTTTCTATCACATGTATTTAGCTTTGTTGTTTATGCTATATGAAATATATGTGACGTGGTTTCTTTTCTATCATTATGGATTACACATGCATGGTTAAAAATAAATAGGTAAAAAAAGACTTGGAAAAACATAATCAATCAAAGAAATGTACTACACACTATTTCAAGTTGGGAAATGTATAATAACAAAAAATGACCAAGTATAAAAATCCAAGAAAATGGAAAACATGATGGTAAAAGTGGATTTGCTCTTAAACCAATGTAAAAGATTTTTGCACCAAATTAAAACAAGTAAAATCATACTAAATATCACATTGGGAAGTATGATAAACAATGTAATAAAAATGGAAGGTATGTAAAAGGGAAAAAATGGTAATAAAAGCAAATCAAAATTAAATCAATCAATTATATTATTTCACAATGGGAAGTACAAAAGAAAAATAAAATTTGCAAAAAATTGGTCTTAAATTAATCATACTAATTCAAGCTAATAAGTACGAGAAATTCAAGAAATGGTTGTAATCTTACATGCGCTCAAAAAATAAGAAAATAAAAGGCAAAAGAAAAGTGAAGTAAGCATAAAACATACTAAATATCAAGATGAAAAGTATGTCACATGATGTGTAACTTAATCAATCAAAATATTATCTCTTAATTGGCACATGTAATTTAAATGGTGACTTATTTATTGGATTTTTCTTGTTTTTTGAGGAGGGTCAAGTCTTATCCATTGTCTTACACTACAAATCACAAAAGAAAACCCAAGGTGTACCAAATAAAAATTTTCAAGCAAAAGGATAAGGAATGGTAAATCAAGGATGTGGGTAATAGGATGGAAAATGTGGTAATTTGTGAGGGATGCTAGGTCTTATCTACAGTCTTACAAAGTAACTCATAAATGATATCCCATGGGGAGTGATAAAAAATAAAAAAAAGTATTTCCCAAGAGGAAATATGAATAAAGGGAATGAAAAATTGGGTTTTAAAAATAAATACTTAGGCATCTTATGAGAATACCTTAGGAGGCAAGAGGCATACTAAGGATATGAGAAGACACTAAGTGACTAGTGGTCATCTATGTACAAAGGAAACCTATTCTTTATAAACACAAAGCTTTTTAGGTAGATAAGTGTGCTACTAAGATCAAATCATGAAGGTAGATTGGTACAAGGAAAAGTAAAATGGACCTACCTCCCCATAATGTGTTCCCCACTCCTCAAGACACCTTATAGAGCCATCGATCTACTATGAAGATTAGGTACTTGCATGAGAAAGTAGTTATCACTAGAAGATTTTTTTTATTCTCCTCTTCTAATTTACTAGCCTACCTCACCCCAAGGGACCTTGGCTCTACCATGAGAATAACTATGGATTTTGAGATTTTATTATAAGAAGGATATGTGTTTGAATCATGTCTTTTAGTGTGATTAAACTTTTAAGAATATTCAATATTTTTGCCTTTTGATATCATTGCCTTTTGTTTGAATGATTTGGATTTTAACTTTATTTTGAATTATTTTTTAATATTCCTCATCCATAAGGATTTTTAATGACCAATCATGAGAGAGATAGTGATAAAAATTAATGAGCTATAAGCTAAGGCTAAAGGAAGCTAAGTAACCAAAGATAAAAGACTGACTAGGAAACTTAGGCTTGATAATGAACAAGTATGTGATATCAAGTATCAACCATGTATATGCTTAGTTTACAAAAAAGGAAGAAGGAAAAATGAGATCCAAAGGTGGATTGGTAAAAGGAAATAGTAATGAGAAAGGTTGTTTGTTAATTGATCACATGGTAAAAGGAGATAATAACCAAAAGGGATAGGGTAGATATAACCAAGTCACCATGACAACTATTTATGAAAAATAAATATAAGAAATCAAACAATCATGAAGATACAAGGGGAAGATTTTTGATAAAAATTCTAAAGGAAAAGAAAGAAATTATACGTGAAAAATAGCAATGATAAGGAAAAGACAAGTATATGTGAAATGTAAAACAAAAACATAAGCTAAATATATTACAATAAGAAGGAGAAATATGATATAAGATAGGAAGTAATTTGACACATTGTCAAATGATATAATAAAAAATATAAATAATATTGGAGCACATGTCCAATATAAAT
Organism: Torreya grandis; assembly: GCA_037957365.1. Lineage (NCBI taxonomy): Eukaryota > Viridiplantae > Streptophyta > Pinopsida > Cupressales > Taxaceae > Torreya > Torreya grandis. The sequence continues at coordinate 1,991,937 of JARHVA010001411.1, forward strand.
GAAAAATGAGGAATTATCATGTATGTGCTCATAATTACTGGTAAATCTGTCCACACACATTATCTAAGATATTGGATAAATCTCTATGAAGCTAAATATAAACTACTAGTAATGTCTCATCAATCTTTACTGAATACTAGGCAAATACTTCTTTTCTAATCTCCTTAATTGAAAAAGTAGGAATACTCATTGGATCATGTTGAGGAGGGAAATTGGGCAAAGGATGGTCATGAGAATGTGTGGGAACATGATCTATAGGAGATGCAAGAATTTGAGTAGTGTGAGGGTCATTTTATAAATGAATGATGACTTTTTTAACTAATGGAGGTTGAGGAATGAGATTTCCTTGAGAATCTCAAATAGGGGGAGGAGGATCACTTTGGATATATGTGCCTTAAGTCATTAGTTGAGGATTGGGTTGAATATTAAGAAGGTGGTTCTACATTCGCATCATTTGATTCATATTATGAGCTTAGAATGTGTTCATTTGATTGAGAGTTGATAATAATAGTTGATGAGTTTGAGTAGTGTTATTAGAATAATTATTATTGGTGTTTGCATTGGTATTAGTGGCTTGGGTACCACTATTAGTGTTGATATGATCTTGAGAATAGCTATGAGAATTTTAGGCACAAGTAGAAAAATTTTCTTGTGAAGAGAAAGATGGTCTAGTAAATGGTTGAGAGGAAGAAGCACTAGAAGCATGAGTGAATTGGGTAGCAAATAATGAATTAGTGGAAGGCTTAAGGATAGTGGATTTTATGAGAGGCCCCTAGATGTAGATTCAACCATGTTAGTTGTGATACTAGACATAGAGGTAGAAGAAGTTAAAGAAGAAGATGTCATGGCATAAGGAGTCAATATTAAAGAAAGAGGTTTAGAAGAAAATAAATTAGTAACCCTAAATCCAATTTAGAAAGTGGAAGTAGGAGCATGAGGTTCTTCAACTTGATGGCTAATCATGAGGTTATAGATGGTAGAAGGATCCCTCCCTCTATGTTGAGGGAATTCCATGATAAAGAAAAGCATTTTAGGAGTATATTCTAACTCAAGCTGATCCTCTAAAAGAGGAGGGTTTTGATACAAAGAGGTATGACTATTCCCATAGTTCATTGTATGGGTTACAATATGAACATTACTAGCATTTTTGAAAGGAATCCTACATTGTCTATGAGAGACCCTATTAGGATTGGTAAATTCCATCATGTTTGTTGACTAAAATTTAGTGTTTTCACCAAAAAATTAGTCCATGATGAAAGGAAAAGTAAGATGAGAAAGCAAAGAATAAAAAAGTGACTAAAATAGGACCAGGTCAACCTGGTCGACCTAGTATAAAAATAAGGACTATAAAACTATATAGGGTCCACAGGATTGACCCAGTATAGAGAAAAGAGACTAAAAAAAAAGGGGAAAAATCTTGTAAATAGTGATAGGTAGACTAGGTCGACCTAGTGCAGTGTATAAGGGATGAAAAAGATGCTAGGTCGATCAGGTCAACCTATTACAGTGAACAAGAAGTAAAAGAAAGAGCTGATAATAAGTTTGTGAAATGAAATAATATAGTTTATAGTTTATCTAATATAGTAAAAGCTAAAAGTAAAGAAAAAACCAATTGAATTAATGCTAGCCAATCAATTGATGTACACAAAGCAAAATCTTGCACCAATGCTGGCTAATGCAAGTTCTTGCACACACAATTGAGCAAAGCACAAGTAGATAACTTGGAAAGTAAAGCTAGCTAATTAGTTAACTTAGGATGTTAATTAGATTATTAAGAATAATTTTAAGTGATAGGGAGTTGGATATAAGTAAGGTACTAGATATGAATATATGGATAGTTTTAGGTGAGTTTAGGATAAAAGGGATTGTAGTGGTAATAATATAGGCTTGGCACTGGGGCCTACCCACTCACTTCACACACCACAATGATAAGGGTGTCAGGTGCTTATGCAAAATATACCATTAACCATGCTTTATAATTGACAATAGAATCAAGTTAGCTTCCTCCTTGGTGATGAAATCCAAGTACGTTGGCTTGGGTAGTCAAATGTTAAAATGCTTGTTGATGTTATGTGATTTAGTCATGTGTCCATAAAATAGAAATAGTGAAACTAAGTGGTTAATTAAAAACATCCTAATTAGACTATGTGAACTATTATAAGCATGCAAACAAATAAAATAAAATATTTGATTAACATACAAAGTGAATTACAACTTTGAAACAAGGTATAGTGAAAACACCATATGCATAACATACAAAACTAGGTCGATAGGGTCGAGATAGTACTGCTGAAGACAAGGTTTAGAAAACCTACTAGGGTGACTAGGTCAACCTAGTTGTTTTAGACAACACACAAAGAATAGAACTAGGTTGACCAGGTCAATCTAGTTGGCTATATAAGGGAGGTTTTAAAGATTGCAAACTTGAAAGGAAAATACAAAAAAGGAAAGATACAGAGAAATAAAAACTAACCTTAATAATTCAAAGATGAAAATGAAGGAGATTACTAATCAAGAAACTTGGAGAAAATTGATTGGGTCAATTTGGTTGATCAAGAAATATAGGAACCTAATAAAAAAGTACTAAAAAATGCACTAGGTCAACCTAGTTGACCTAGAAAGTTGAACATGGTGTCTGAAAATGTACTAGGTTGAGCTAGTTGACCTAGTAGGCTAATCTGGAAGTCTATAAAATTGAAACCTATACTGGGTCAAGATAATCAATCAATCTATACATGAACCTATTAAAAAGTGGATAAAAATGTGCTAGGTCAACTTGGTCAACCTAATAGGCTAAATTTAAAGTCTAAAAAGTGATAAAAACCTATACTAGGTCAAGCTGATTGATCTAGTTTCTTGTTCTTGTGCACAGAGAAATAATTAGGTCGATAAAATTTAACCAATGTGTTAAAATATATGATAGAAATGATGACAAAAAATAATGAAATAAGTGAAATAAATCTTGCAAGGGTTAGTTTCATGTTGAGTTCACTAGAATGTATATAATAAAAATTGCATGATGTACATGAATTAATCTTGGATCAGATAAGATAGAGCACACCTACACTTTTGATTGGGTATACACTTGTTAAGTAGTAGTGTGACCAATATGGGGATCCACTAGACTTGATTAGGGGATCACTTGTATCACTTATCACAACATATCATGCTAGGAAGGGTTCCAAAACCTAAAGTGTAACACAATAACACAACCCTAAAAGAGTCCTATGATTTTATATTTCACTTATGCTAACAAAAAAGAGAGTAAAATATTTTAATAACAATAAAAGTAAACTAATCTAGTGCACATCATAACTTATGGCACAAAGTGGGGGTTAAGACAAAACAAATAAATGACTAAACTAAACATGCATAGGAGACATATATTCACATCAATGTATACAAAATCCTAATACATGGAAGAGAAGAATACATATTTCATTATCTATCTACTCTTACAAAGGAGAAATAAAGTTAGGAATACTTACCTTTGAAGACAAACCTATCGATCCTCAATCTCTCCCTTGGCCAAGGTGCTTCATAAGAGATTGTTGTGGTTGTAAGGATAACCAAGATAAATCATCTCCAGGCTACATGACCTACCTAAGTATCCAAAATACTTCTCCACAAGACAAGATTAGAGCTCCAAAGAAAGTATTGGAACCTAAAGCTTTATTCCTCAAGTATAATGGTCAATAAGTAGATGTTCATTCACACTTATTTGCTTAATTCAACTCTCTTTTTAAATGGTGGTAAATGACCTTGTATATATAGTAGTATCTTACTTAAAACTTCAGACATGTTAGTTGTACTAGGTCAAATGGGTCGACCTAGTACAGTTTTGGGTTAATTCTTAAAGTTTGTGCTAGGTTAGCCAGAAGGCTAACAATCTAAAAGAGCTAAGATGTCCCCAAAACACACTAGGTTGACCTAGTTTGATGAACAAATCAAAAGGGTAATAAGGCAAGAAATGAAGGAATAAAGCATGACAATGAGTGAAATGGATATGAAAAAGATAAATAAGCTTAGACTTCAAGGTTTTAAGAGACAAGAGTGTCGATGGAAAGTGAAAAAAGGAACAACAATCTTATGAAGTAACAATGGTTTACCCACCCCTTTCTTGATGCAACCATTAAGGCATGCACTCAAAGAGATTGAGACTCGATAGGTTACTTCAAGATATGAAGTGTCATTAATCAATAAAAGTTTGAAATATTATGTGTATACACTATGGATCAAGTCATTTGGGAATTATAAGGACTTTTGATTTAACTAAAATTTATTTCATCTGAATTTGACATGTTTAATTTGAGTTTCTTGTCTTTGATGTGTAGATCACATCTATTTTCACTTCATCACATACATTTGTATACCTTAACATGCATAATCATAACTAGTTTGGCTCATTTGGCACTAATTTAGGTCATGTGTCTCATTTTCATATACTCCTACCTATGTAATGCTCTTTCAAACTTACAAGCTTAGTTTCATCCATGTGTCACATTTACATAGATTTGAAATCATTTACATTTATTCGCAGACTATGTGTAATGAAAATATAGTAAGGATTCCAAGTGTCATTGTTGTATGGCCTCACATTGGATTTCACATACTATAAAGTGATATTTTTACATGCATCTCCTTATCATAATTTTACATGTTTTTACATGGCATTGCATTAGATTTCACTTACTATAGATCCAAATCAATCCATGTGTCATTGTCATAGGCCTTCATAATGTTCACACTTCACAAATCATTCTTTTAAGGTCTGAGTCATTGAAGAGTGCCACTTTTCATGGTCACACAAATTTTTGGTACATAACATATAATGGACCCCTCCGACCCATTCATTCATGCCACTTGTCACATTCTCATAATGTCATAAGGGTTTAATATTAAAAATAATAAAACATAATAGAATTGAAAGTGTAGCCTCGTGGGTTTGTGATTCAATTTGAGGATGCCACTTATCATGATCTTGTAGCTTTAGAATAAAAATATTATGACAAACCCATTTTACCCCTATGCACATAACCACATGTCACATTTTTAAAAACTCATGAAGATTTATCATCAAAAGGTAAAAATTAAAGTGCAAATAATATATGTACCCTTTTGGGTCCATAACTCAATCTAATACTGACACTTATCATATTATTGCATTCTATAGATAGAAGGATTTATGTTTAAATATTCAAAATAAAATTACAACTATGCAATAATGTGCCATGTAACACAGTGCTACTATCTAAATAAATATGACTCAATTGTATAAAACCACTTGTAATCATCACATCTATTTATAGGAAAAGGAAAATTTACACTTGATCATTCATAAGAAAGCTATAACTACATGAAATAATTCTACATAGCATTAAAATAAAAGGGAGGACACACAACATGTAGGTAGAAAGCTTGTAGGTATTCAAAAGATATGACTCAACTAAATACAAATGAAATTACAAAGGGTCACATGTATTATGAAAGGCTAAATAGGCATCTTTGTGTCACCCATAAAAGTGTGAAATAAAGACACGTGTCCAAATTCAAAGGACCTCAAAATGGTGCATGACCATGTGGACCACATTACTCCATGAACATAGATTTTAAGTTGATGACCATCACTACATGTCAAACCATCTCAAGTTTCATGACAATCCATTGAATTTCATAATTTTTCCAATAACAAAAAACTGAGCAAAATGAATACACAAACATTTTCATAGGATACATGGGAGCAATTAATAATTGAGAGGTTGGATTAATATAAAGGATGAAATAATTAATCACTATAGTCATATAAAATGTGAAATTTGGTAACTTGAGTATGGCTAATGATACCCAATCCATAGGTCCATTTTGCTTGCTCTCTTGACCCTCTTAGGCATGTTTTCATAGTTTCCCAATTATCTATAGCCTTTCAGACTAAACCCTTACTGACCAAGGTTGATTTTTACATGACAAATCCATCCCCATAGGTCTCCCATATTTAGGACAACATTGTTGAAACTCATGGTGTCCTATTTTTGGCACTGTTGTCTAAGTGCAAAGTTGGCTCAAATGGTCATATTCTCTTGGATCCTTATCTTAATTCATGTTAGCCTTATGTAAATTTATTTAACCCATGATCATTAAATACCCTATAAAAGTCCATTTAAAGTCCATTTAGAAATTTTGACACTCATTTATAAGAGAAAAACAAGAATACAAGGACTACTCAAGCACTTTTCCCTATTCTATGCATATAGTCATCTAATAGTAATTCAATCTTATTCAAACCTTTACACCAGTCCCTTGTCATTTCAAGTACACCCAATTTTACATTTACTTGCATTTTCATCACACTATTTCACCAAGTACATAAATGGGAGAAATACATATAGCTTGATCCCTCCTTGGAGTATTGGTATGTAAGCAATGTACCTAGACATGGGGTGTGAAGTATATCTAACATATCCTTTACACACTAACCCCTTTTCCCTATTTTCCAACATTCCATTTAATTTCATATAAGACATAAAAACATGAAGAATAAGATCTATAAGGGGTTTCATTGATATTGAGGATCTAAAATTTGGTACACAGACTCATATAGATGCTATGAACAAAACCCAAAAATATCATATCTCTATGAGTAGTTTAGACAAAAGTGGTGAGATCAAGACTACAACACTGGATAATAGGGTGTCCTATTTTCAATGATCCTATCCAATCAAAAAATGAACTTTAGATCTCAATTTGTGATAGTGTCCCAATCCTATTCCTCTAGTATTAGACTATGTCTCAGTTGTAACAACCCAAAATAAGCTAAGTCATATTTTCTCTCACTCATTACTATTTTTAGAAAAGATAAAAATACAACTTGTTTAAACAAATTAGTGGCTTAATTATTATACATTATTTACTAGTTTTATCTACTCCAAACTATTTATTATTTAAGAATTAAACATTTAATTTCCCAAAAATAATAACTCATTTGGTGAACCTGACTTACGTTGAATTTTGCATTAAAACCCTAGAAACCCTAGGGTAAATTCCTAGCTGATTTTTGTCATAAATTTTTAATTTTTTATTGAATATTAAAATTATAAATTCCTCTCAAAATTTAATATTTTGTGGTAAATTTTAAAATAAATTTATTTCAAACCCTAGTTGCATCAACTAGCTCCCAGTAATTTTCCAATCATTTTCTAAATTTTTAGCTGTATATTAAAATAAAAAAATCATTTCAAATTTCAAAAATTCATAGTAAGTTTCAATTTTTTTTAATCTCAAATCCCTAGTTTCATATACTAGGTACCATTAAATCACTAATTTTCTCATAAATTTATGAATTTTATCTTGCATACTTAGGTCATAAATTCAATTTTGAATTTCAAAAATCCACAGTATTTTGCAAAAACATTGAAAAAAATCCCTAGTTGCATATCCTAGTTCTTATTTTGCTTCTTGAGGTATCACATTACATGTTTGCACACTTTGTATCCTTTTCATGCAATTTTAAATTAACTATTTTTAGGATCTTACATTTTTTATATTCAATATTTTCCCTTTCTAGCACTTGGCTTATAACAAATTATTGCAAAAAATTCAAACACTTCTCAAATTGTTTTCCTATTTTAACAACGGCCCAATACACTCATTTTGATGAAACTAATAAGAGATAAATTTAATAACTCTTAACCAAACGCCCTAACATGCAAGATGATATTCTTAAAATATTATAAGAGGAACAACAAAGAACAAATAATGGTCAATCTTCTCAAACCACATAGAAACCACTTGAAAATGACACTACAGTGGTAACTATGTCTCAAAAACCCCCTATAGTATCCCAACCTACCTCTATGCCACTAATTATAGCTAGTACATCCCTATCTCATAATGTGGCAGTGCTTGTACAAGAGATAAGATCTCTTCAATCCAAGGTGCTACATCTTGAACAACGTGCCACTAGACCTACATAAGCTTTGGATTTTTTTGCTCTTCTGCATAAACCATTGGTACCTCGCATTGCTTCCACACCCTTACCATAAGGTTTTGTTCAACTTAAGCTTACTCTTTATGATGAAAAGGGTGATCCAGAGACACATTTGAGATCTTTTCATGTATCATGCTTAGATTATATACCAAATGACTAGCTACTTACCAAGCTATTTACATGGAGTCTAAAGGATTATGCTTTATAATGGTTCTATAGTTTATTGAATGAGTCGGTTAATGCATTCAATCCTTTAGTTGACATGTTCCTAGCACATTTTAGCATCAACATTGGTGATAAGGTCTCTTATGTATAAATTTCACAATAGAAACATAAATCAAATGAGCATCTCATAGACTATGTGCTTTGATATAAGACCATCTTGGCTAAGATTAATAGCCCCATGGTAGATAAAGAGTTACAAGATCTCTTCAAATAGAGCCTTCTACCAACATTGCATGAATTTATTATGTTTAAACAATTCTCTTCCTTCACTAAATTATGTCATACACTAAAAGAAAGAGAAGTAAAACTCATTTAAATGGGAAAACTCAAGACACAACAAAAAATTGTAATAGAAAAGTCCCATACAAGGTCAAAGTCAACGAAAACAAGAATCAGAATCAACTGATAGTCAATGTGGCTTTAGAGCCCCCTCAATGTGTGGTTTTATCAGCACCTCCCCAACATGCATTTACCAATACTCTAGTTTTTCTAGTGAGAGTTTTACAATAGTTAATGGAATGTAACATAATCACTCTCCCTTATATTTAGGAAGTTGACCCAGTAAAGCCTCTTCCATGGGGATATGATTAGTAAGAATTTGATGATTTTCATAGGGCACCAAGCCACATAATAAATAAATGCATCAGTTTGAGACATAAGATATAGGACTTGATAGATGACAACCTACTAGATCTTGGCATTTTAGTTGAGCCTCCATAGGCTAAGCTAACACAGGATAAATATTTGAAAATATTCTCAAATCCATTTCCATAGCATTCTAAGCAAGATAAAGGGGACACATTATGTGTTCACCACACATACCATGCATATCCTCCACCAGTTACATACTAGGCACCTTCAATTGAATCACATCCTTTGAGTGGTATGATAGGTGTGTGTGAGTCTAGGGTTCCAACTAGACCTTTGATATCCTTCTCAAATCAAGAGATTTTTGAGGATAATTTAGATTAAAATGCACTCTTTATTAGAACACATATTTATAATCAACCCATTCACAATGTTTTCATTGATAATGGTTCCAGTGTCAACATGTGTACCATTAAATTATTTAAACATTTAGGCTATTCAAAGTAGCATATCACTCTAACAAATATAGTTATTAGTGGATTCAGTGGGCACATACATAGTTCATTGGGTAAGATTGTACTTCCTCTATAGACTAGGCCAACACATATGACCACACATTTTACCATAGTTCATAGTGCAAGATTTTTTTGATATGTTACTTAGTTGCCCATAGATTCAAAAAAATTGAGTAGTACTATCTAAGATTCATAGATACATGAAATTCATTCACACTAATTAGGTTATTATAGTTGGTGGAGTTGCATATGATTTATCACTCCCTATTTCAGAGCCATCTCCTTTGCAGTCACTAGTTCTAGCTTCACCAATTTTAATTTCCCCACCAATTATAGTTCTTCCTTTGATATAGATTCAGACATACTTAAGGCATCTATTGCTAGTACAGTAAGTTTATACACCTCCACCACTTTTGGATTATAGACAACTTCTAGCTACAGTATCCAGACCCAGAGAAGTGTCATTGAGATCTCATGCTTCTACACATAGATCACATATTCAGAGAGCTTCTCCTACTTCCAAATGGGTCCCTAAGAGCCATATAATTGCATCCACTTCTACATAGGGACCCCATAATTAGTTTCTAATTCAAATATTTCATAACATTTTCAATGCACATAGCTTTCAAAATCACAGTCTCAACCTTTCCATCATACTTCGTGATCACACATGATACCTTTGTTTGATACATGACACCATGATAGGGAGTCTCATCTAAGACTCATCGATTAGTATCATTTATTCTCAATCTTTCCTGTACATAGATTATTTAAAAAATAAAAAAACAATATAATATTTCAAAAATCCAAAAACATTTAAATATATACAAAAAACACAAAAACATTTCAATTGTATGCATCATTCATGCTTTACATTACTACTACTATTCTAGACTTACATTTTCTATTTCATGATATTGTTTGTCAATTTAACTACATTACCGTGCTTCACTTGATCTTATTTGAGTGTGTGTAGTGACATACATATCCTTGACTGCTTCACTCTACCCATTAAGGGGGCATCCTACTTTTATATTTGAGACACACATTGATATACATACCCATTGGGGGCATCTTATACATGACTACACCATCTAGGTTATGTCATTCTTACACTACACACTCCAAGTTATCATGTTGATGTACATTACTTACTAGCTTACATAAATTACTATATCAACATTTCACTAGTATCTAACACTTTTGTATCTCTTAGCATATACCTAGTCTTGTACTAATATGTCTTGTATACTTTCACTCTTGATTTGATTAATTAGATGTGATTCTATCTTTCCAATTATTAATTTCTTTCTCTTCTTGCTTAGTGTAGATTATTGGATTGCATTTCCAATTCTTGTTTGTCTCCTATGTGTGCCTTAGGACATTTTCCAATGTCATTTACTTCTATTCATGTGTGTGTACCTTTATATATTTTCCAATGTCCCTTGTACTTTTCTATGTGCCTATGGTCCTCGTGCCAATCTTAATTATTTTATTGTATGTGTATACAAAATTTGAACATGCCTTATATGTTTGCTTTCTAGTATGAGTGACATGTGTCCATGTCCCTTGTTTGCTTGGCCCCTTGGCCACCCTTATATACTTCTTGCTTCTTGCTTTGTATGCTTGTTACTTGATTGTTTGTCCTTATTTGTAAATTCCATGATCCATATCATGCATTTTATTTCTTTCTTAGATGTCATGGTGGAAATAATGCTCCATCCCTCCTTGGTAAAAACTAACAACTAACCCTTTTAATTCTATTTCAGTACATTACACATAATTTTACATTGTTATATCTATCTAGGCATGCCCTTATTGATCTAAAAATCTCTTAATACAAATATTACTATATCTTAAGATATATTGACAATTATCATTGTTATATCATGTATATTTATAGCTTAACACACTTGCAAGGCTTATTATTTTGAGGAAAATCATTGTAGGGTACTTATTCTTACCCTCAAAAGAGGGGGCAATAAATAGGGCTTTTGTCACAAAGATCAGAGCTCTTAGTGGTTGAAATAGTAGTTTTTAGAACATTCAAAATAGAATCCAGACATCAGACTAGGTAGAATAGACCAAACAAATATTATATATTCTAGAACAGTCATCAAATTTGGCATTGGAAAATATCACCAAAGTTGGACTATAACACTAAATAATAGGGTGTCCTATTTTTGGCACTCCTATCTAGAGAACAAAAAAAATAGTTTTTCTAAAAATAGATAGAAAGGTGAGTTCAGTCATAGGTTTATTAGTATAACATAGTATATATTCATCATTTTTTTCTATAGTTTTTTCTCAAAGAATCTAAATATAAGTGGTATCATACATGACATGATGGTTCTCACTTCCAGTTTTAGATTAGGTAGTTGATATAAATTTTGGATTAGAATCCATGTTTTAGACACTAGTTATTAGGGGAAATGTGCATGTCACATTGGTCCTCCTCTCTTTCTAAGTTTAGTTTATTTTTCCTAAGCATTCTTAGTAATTGTGTGCCTTACTCCATCTGCAGGTGGTTGGTATCATTTTTTTTAAGTTTGGATTTCATACAAGCTTAACTTCCTGAGTACCTAAGTTCCTGAGTTGGAGTTCGCATAAGCTTATTACACTAGTTTTGGAGTGTATTTCATACAAGCCTAATCTCCATCTTTCAAAATAGCAAAGAGTGGCTTAGTTTCCAACATACATTTAGCTATCCACACCAACATTATTAGATCATAATACATTCATGGGCTTCAAGATCCATCTCATATGACATCTATTCCATACTGATATTAATTCATAGCTTCACTTCATAGGAAAATGATGGATCTAAAAGACTATTTAGCCTCTGTATTCTCAATCCACCTATTCAGAGGGATTAGACACACAGTCCAAACATTTATTGACACATTCATGATTCATTAGATTCACTTAGTAGGCAATGATGGAGCCAAAGGTCCTGCCTTTACATTCTTGAGCCATTTTTAGGGAATTCAACACTCAACTCCATTCATGATATTAATTTTTGGTATAACACACACCCAACATAATACAACATCATAATAGGTTTTGTATTAGTTTACGTACCTAGTGACATGTATTCATTTCTTTCTCTTCCTCTCTCTCTCTTACCCAGCTTTTGTACATTCTTATTTTAGATATAGCCAATCTAGTAAGGATTGATCTACTCTATGTTTTTTCATTGAAAATTCACACTTCACACCATGCTCTCTCTATGCATATCCAATATCACACAAATTCATGAGTTTCACCTTTACAAGTAAGTTCAAGTACACTTTTTATTTTTTCTTTATCCTAGTATTTCACTTCATTGAATCACTAGAATAAAGGGGGGGAAATTTATTCATATAAAATGCAAAATTTAGTAACTTGAGTATGGCTAATGACATCCAATCCAAAGGTCTATTTTATTTTCTCTATTGACCCTCTTAGGCATGTTTTCATAGTTTCTCAGTTATCTAAAGCCTTCCAAAATGAACCCTTATTAACCCAAGCTAATATTTCCATGACAAATCCATCCCCCTAGGTATCCTATCCTTAAGACAACTACACCCAAACTTGGACTACACCACTGAAACTCAGGGTGACCTAGTTTTGGTGCTATTATCCAAGTGCAAAGTTGGATCAAACAGTCATATTCTCTTAGATCCTTATCCTAATTATTGTTATCCTAATATGAATTTATTTAACCTAAGATCATTAAATCCCATATAAAATGCCATTCAAAGTCCATTTAGAAGGGTTGACACTCATTTAGAAGAGAGAAACAAGAATAAAAGTAGGACTAATCAAGAACTCTTCCCTATTCTTTACATATAGCCATCCAATAGTATTTCAAGATTATTCAAACCTTTACACCAATCCTTAGTCATTATAAGTACACCTAAATTTGCATTTAATTTCATTTTCATCACACTATTACACCAAGTACTTCAATGGGAGAACTACATATATCTTGATCCCTCCTTAGAGTATTGGTATATAGGTAGTGTACCCACACATAGAGTGTGAAGTGCATCCAATGTATCCTTTACACACTAACCCCTTTTCCCTATTTGCCAAAGTTTTATTTAATTACATAGAAGACACAATCACATGAATAATCAACTCTATAGGGACTTTTATTGATATCAAGGATCTAAAATTTTGTACACAAGCTCACATAGATGCTATGAACAAAAACCAAAAAAATCATATCTCTATCAGTAGTTTGGACAATAATAAAAATACCAGAACTATAGTTCTAGACAATAGGGTGTCCTATTTTTGGTAGTCCTATCCTATCTAAAAATGAACTCCAAATCTTAGTTTGTGATAGTATCTGAGTCATGTTCCTCTGGTATCAGACTCTGTCTCAATGATAATAGCCTAGAATCAACTAAGTCATATTTTCTCTCACTCATTATTATTTTTAGAAAAGGCCAAAATATAACTTGTTTAAATAAATCAGTAGCTTAATTATTACATATTATTTACAAATTTTATCTATTTAGACCCATTTATTATTTAGGAATCAAGAATTTAATTTCCCAAAAATAATAAATCAATCACTATGGATTATTATAAATATAATAGAGATGACCCTCTAATTTAGCATGTTTTACACCAATGATCAAGGGAATACAATTGACAAATAATTCACATAGGTGGAACTATTCTGTGAACTCAACATGTAGGCTCAGTTATGATAGTTGAATAAAAAAAAATTCATTTCTAGTTACTTCTTTACCCTCATCCACTTCATAAGCTCAAGTTACTTCATAGACTCCTAGTAAACCTTGAGTATTTTGTGGATCTTTTGTACATGCATGGAATTAAATGTAGTTCTAGTATATTTTGTATTTGCATGAGTTTTACATCTAGTCATTGATAAATTAACCCTTGGGGATTATTTATACTTCATATCTTGATCTCTTTAAACAAGATAAGGATCCTGTAAATATCTATAAAGTCAAAAAATTATTATAAAATTTTAATGTGCTTTATTTTTGTTCTCCTTCTTAGATTTTATTATTGTCATGAGTAATTTTTATTAACTAAAATAGGTTTTTACAATTGAAATATCATTTAATTTGTGAAGAATTAGATTGAGTTGAGACTATTCTAACTATTATATATATATATATATATATATATATATATATATATATATATATATATATATATAAGTTGTGGTTTAGACCTTTATATACGATTGGGTGTGCTTATGAAATTTATCATTGATCACATATTTTCAGGGTAATATTATGAAATATATTTCATAAATGTATTTTCCATATATTCTTAGATATATCTAGCTTGATCTAAGTATTAATAGACCAGGTTAGATATTAACTTAAATTTTCCTCACCATTTAATCAATTTTGATTTGTTTGAAATATTTACTCCATGTAGATGTATAACACTTATTTCCTACCCTACCCTTCCCTCTTTTAATGAGAATTAGGTGTTGTATTATAGCACCATTTTAAATTTGCATCTTGGTATTTTGTTTTGATATTCCACCACTTAGTTAACTAAAAAATCATATACATTCAATTCATGCCCTGGACAAAGTTATCTATAGTATTAAAATGAGAGAGTGAAAACCCATTATCTATGGTGTGCATAAAACCCAAATCAAAAAATTTAACTAGAACTAGAAAGATGGAAACTTTAATTGATATGTGGTATGTCTTGTGGTCTCTCATTTACACTTTCTATCTCCTGTTGTGTTTATAAAACATAGATAAATATATTTAACTAGTGTTATAAGGAGGGCAACCTGAATTTCTTTGTGGTCTATCTTATGGTCTCTCATGTAGGCTTTCCAACCCTTGTATGTTTAAAACACATATAAAAAAATTAATTGGCACTAAAAGGAGGGCCTTTGTGATCAAATGCCCCCAATGTGTGTTTTATTTTAGTTTTTGTCAAACATGTCAAAAATACCAAAAAATTAGAAAAATACAAAAAGGAAGAAGATAAGCATGACTTGGGTTGGTGGAACAACCATTACCATCCTTGGAGTTCAACATGAAATTTATATAAATTCTTTCAAATAAATTCCAAAGTTTTAGAATGATAGAATAATTAAAAAACATATTTATGCTTTCAAAAATGCTTTTAGATTCTTAAATGTTTAGCATGAGGATGTAGCCTACTGGTTTTTTCCCTTCACATTATCAGGTCTTGAGTATAGATGGTTTGTAAATTTAACACCTAGTTTAATTTGTAGCTATAAAGAATTAGAGGATGCATTTAGTTTATATTTTGGATAAATAGTTGACCCTTTTACTATATTGAATCAATTTCTCACACTTAAGAAACAACCTAATAAACAAATCAAAGATTTCAATAAATATATAACAACATCCATAGAAGTTATATACCTCAAGAGGTTGTCATTTTAGATGCATATATAAATGATTTATATCCCATTATATCTATGTTTTTGAAATCATATATAATGAATACTTTAGTTCTATCATATGCAAAGGTTGTGACATTGAATAGGGAGTTATTTTACAAAGCAATAATGAACTATCTTCATTTAATTCCAATATTCCAATTGGAATAACTAAAGGATATGTTGTAGATAAAATTGAATGAGATATTAAATCATTTGTTGAACATGATTTTTTTAATGTATATTCTTGTCAGATTTGTTGAACATGATTTTTTAATGTATATTCTTGTCAAATTACTCCAAGATATCTACACATCATATATTTCATGAAAACCCTAAGATTAGGTAATATCAATATTAACACAACACACATTACATCAAATGCATCAAAATCTTCATTAACTAATTAGCCAAAAAATACAAAGGAGATACATTATATAGTGAGTGATTAGGTCACTAAAAAGGTAACAACTCAACTCATAATTAGAAAACACATTAAGTGTATTTCCATAATGACATTGAAAACCCTAAGTAAGTTGACTAATAATCATGTAGGTAAAACCAAAAGTGGTAAAAAGACTACACTAATACCCCCTGAAGTGTAGCTTAGGTGGGTATAAGAATTATATTCTAACAATGAGGTCTGATGAGGTACCCAAGTATAATGTAACTCTCATAAAGTGGAGAAAAGGAAAAAACTTATAGGAAAAAACTCCTCCCCAAAAGAGATAAAATAAGTGAAGAGAGATAAAAAATCCCCACTAGAGTCTACAACTACCTATAGCCATACAATGTCTTGTAACAGATTTCCTAGGAGTGACTGTGGATCATAAGTAGATGTAGTGAAGAGTGAATCACCCTAGAATAGTCAATGTGTCTACCAAGTGCTTGATAAATATTCAACCAAGATTTGATTCCTATACAAAGAATTGTTCTCTTCATGAAAGGTAAGAGGGCCAACTATTCTATGTAATGATGGTGTAATGGGAGTAGAGGCAATGAAGGAATATTGAATTCCCTAAAGCTATGGGATAGAGTACTTGATGTTTGATGTGTCCTAGATAAATATACCTATTCCCTATAATGTTTAAATTAGACTAGAGGTAGTTTGATAAATAAATAAGTCCTTAATATCTATAAGGTGACAAGGAGATGGTGGGCATGAATCCCCATCACTATTTTAATCATATGTATTAGAATAAGTGTCATCAATATAAGAATTATGCTTAGGCTCAAAAATGCATCAAGTTCAGGTGAGTCCATAGAAGAAGAATCTAAAGGAGAGTCAAGCGAAAAATGTGAGAATTTATATAGTTGAGTCTAATGATCGACCATTCCATTTTTTAATATAGTATCATAGTGTAGCTTTCTAACATACATTAAATTTGGAGTGAACTCAACTCACATGCTCAGACCAAAGTGAGTGATGTCATAAGCTGATAGGAGATTAGTTGTAAATGAGGGAAAACTTAGAACATTATTGAATGTTTCACTACTTACTTCAATAAACCCTATCTCTAGAACCTTTTTATAAGTGTCACCACCCAATTATATAGAGGACATGTCACATGGTTCCAAGGAATTGAACTCTAACTATGAAGAGGACATGTGATGTGAAGGACCAAAGTTAATGACCTATGTATGAGTCAGAGGTACAACTAAAACTAGGGACTTGCCCTTTTCTTTTCGCTTACAATTATCTTTTATCATTTCTTTACCATTATCATTTACCTTAAAAGATTCATGGATTTTTGAATTTTAATTGGTAGAATTAGGGACATTGATATTGTACTTCTCAAGAATTTTAGTTAGTTGGTCAATATACTTATTTAAACATTTGATTTCATCATGATTTACTAATAAAAACCCACATTTGATCATATATTTCTTAGGATTAATACTAGAATAAGAGGTCTCATGGTTTGATTTTTAGGTGGGAGGATTAACATCCTTCTCATGATACTTTTTCTTTTATTTCTTCTTTCTGTTGTTTGAAGCCTTCTCTTTCTTATCAAAGAGTGCATGAGATTTTGAGAACTTCACTATTCCCATATGTATCACATTATCTTACTCTTTAATAAAGTATGTAACAAATGTATCTAAATAAGGCACCTTCTATGTAGCTACAAGATCACTTTTTGTGACATAGAAAGTGGACACAAATACATAATACTCTAGACCTAGTTTGGAGAGTATCGACAAAACAAGTTTATCATATTTCTTATTTATAAATTATTTTAACTATATTTTCATAAGTATAAACTTAGTGAAAAAGTCTTGTAGGATGTCATAGTCATATGGGCTCAAACTAATGAAATCATTCTCTAGATTATGGCCTCTCATCACATCTTGCTTCACAAAGAGCATTCTTAGAGTGGTCCATATTTGAGTAGGTGTTTTGGTAGATTATATGTGAAACATTAGAAAAAGATATATGGAAATAATAGCATTCCATGTGATTTATCATAATGGTTGAGCCATTTGATTCATTTTTGTTGTTATAAGTTTAGTTTTAGTGCCTATTATAATTTTATGATAACCCTTGGATTACAAAATAATTTCCATTATGGATTTCCATTTGTAGGGTAAATTTTAAGATCCCATATCTAAAAGCCCCTTAGGTTTATTTACATGAATTTGAATTGTAGCCTTTGGGAATATATAGGTTTTAAAGGTAATTTTTTTCCCATGTTTTCCATACAACCACCCATCTACACAATGAATTTAGATGACCTCAGGTGCCACATGGTTATAACATGCCATCAAGAGATACATGTTGCCACCTAGTTACATCATGGAGCCAAGAAATACTTGTTGCTTCTCGGTTGTACCATGTAGTTAGGTGACATCTACTATCACTTGGTTTCATGATGCCACCAAGTAGTAGAAACTAATACCTAATTACAAGGTGCAGTTGGGCAACAAAGGTTAGGTGGTGATAATACATAGTTAGGTGGTAGTAGTTAAGTGGTAGATAGAGTCAAGCAATTATAAGAATGTAATTGGATAGTGATAATTGGGTAGATGTAAAGATACAGTTGAGAACCCTCAAAATTCAACTTGGAAATGAGGTAAATAATGAGACTTAGATGGTAACCTATGTGAAAATATGTACTATATATAAGGAAAATTAGATGGCTACCCATTTAATTATTGTAAACAATTAGCAAGCCAACCCATAAAAAAATTTACATACCAAATTTTTAGGTGACTGGGTCCTATGTACTACTCCTCCAAAATTTCTATATATAATTTCCCAAAAATTGAATATTACTAATTTAATGAATATTCACCACAAAAATTTACCCTATCCATTCATGATAATTAAATTATGTGAGAAAACTTATTGGACTTGAATCCACATCATAGAAGGAAAACTTATTGTAAAAAGTAAATAAAAAATGTAAAAAAAATTCACAACACCACACAATACCCCTTCGAATTATCAGAGTGACACCCTCTGCCCCCTGCCCGGCCACCCTTCCCACCCCCCCTCCCCCCCGCCCTTAAAGGTGCAAATACAAGCATACTTATATAGATGTTGGACATAATTGAGAATGCATATTGAACAATTTGTGTGTAAGTATCAAATAATTGAAGGGATGTTAGGTTCAGTTGATAATGCATCCAAAAGTGTATAATAGTTAGCTTGAAGGGATATATAGTGGACTTAAGATCACTACCAATACATAGAGCATGAAAAAATAAGTAATTTTAAAGAATATAACACTAAAATTTGAGTTATTGATCAAAAGTTATAGTCATTTGAAAATTGAAGCTTGCATGAAAATTTTTGGTGGAAATAGTGATGGAAAATATTTTGAATCAACTTCCCCCAAAAAAATTTAGGCCCCTTGGAGCAAAATATTGAAAAAAAAATTGAATCAATTTCCTCACAAAAAATCTTAAGGCCTTTTAGAACAAAATATAAGCATTTTTTGGTTGGAGTGATTAAGGACTTAACTCCCATATACCCATGAGCTAAGGGCTAATATGGGTTCTCACCCCCTTCCCTTTTTAATTAATAGACAAGTGACACCATCCAAAAAATGCACCATTTTTTTTAATGAATAATGTCACACTTCATGCCATTAAATTTGACATATTCTAGATCAACATCAGAGTTTTAGAGGTGAATTATAGTCGTTAGAGTTATGCATCAAGGTTATATTAAAATTCTATAGTTTTTAAGGTTTTGAACTACACTGGCATTCAAAACTTTTGATGTTGGGGTTGAGGGATACTCTAATAATTATAAGTTTTGATTGCATGTGTAGCGTAGAGTTTTGATATTGGGGTTATGGATCATGAATGAAACCTAAAGACCTAATATGAGGGTTATAGATTTCACGTGCACCCTAAATTATTGATGTTGGTGGTTTTGACTAGAAAAACACCCCAAACTTCTTGTATGTGCAATAAAGGCTTCAAACTTTGATTTGAGCATAAAGGTGTCAATTTTTTCCAAGTTTATAAACCCCATATCTTGAATGTTTATGAAAAATCCATCAAATACCCACTAAAAATATCCAAAAACCTAGAAAATATTTTCCCTTGGAGAAACTAAGTGTATGAAATTGTGCAAAATCACTAAAAAAGCCCTGAAACCCTCTAAAATGGTCAAAATTGATTATCACAAGACTAGGTCATGTTTATAGCCAATCCTAGGGTTTTGACACCTTCTAAATATTATGAAACTATCTATTTTATGATTTATACTCCAACTATATATTTTTTATGGATTTTCTCAAAATCCCACCAAAGTTATGAAAAACTAAAAAATCAAGAAACCCTATAAGATGTATGCAAGAAAGATCTCACTAAGGATTTTTAGAAATGAAAAAATAATCACTAGATCAAAGATATGATACCATGTTAGATTAATCTAAGATATTTTAATGTCATAGATTGAAAAAAAACCCTAGGATTAGGTGAGAGAAAGATTACTACAACACAAGTTGCATCAAATGCATGAAAAGCTTCATTAACTAATTAGCCAAAAAGTAAAAGTAGGTATATTATATAGTGAGAGATTAGGTCACAAAAAAGGTAACAAATCAACTCATAATTAGAAGACATATTAAGTGTATTTTCTCCTAATTATCTTAGCAAACCTAAATAATTTGACTAATAATCATGTAGGTAAAATCAAAAGTGAGAAAAAGCCTATACTAATAATTCTAACTATGAGAGTGATGAAGATGAGGTTCACATGGAATAATCATAGGAAATTTAGGAGACATCAAGGAAAAAAATATTATATGGAAATCAATCAACAAGTTTTTATTGAGTCTGATTGGCTAAAATAAGATGATAGTAAGAAAATAGAGGACAACAATGATGTGGAAGCAAAAACAAAGGACTAAAATGATGTGGAAGCATGGAAAATGACAAAAATGATGTATAAATTATCATTGAACTAATAAAAAGTGAAGAATCAAAATATTATCTTCTATTTGAAACACATCATGAAGAATTGGTACTCATTATGTCTATGATTCCAAATATTGCATATGTCCAAGTAAAATAATTCCATGAATTCATTTGGCCTGATTTTGAGGTATGCTTCAATGAATCTAATATTTTCATTGATTCCATGTTTGATAAGTGTATTCCTGTAAAACATATTATTGTGCAACTTCTTATATTTTGAATGTATAATTTTAAATAATTTTGGAAAGAATACAAGGATGTCTTTTTAGACTAAAAACTATGAAAACTGAAAGCTTGATTTTTTCAGGAATCTCTAAAAGTTTCATAAAAAGTCTTAAAGTCCACCCTCTAGGCCTTGGGTGTACCTTTTTATTTTAGGAGTAGTGTATGTTTATATTATATTATATTTAGATTAGTTTCTTTTAAGCATTATTGTTTCATTTTCATAGATTATCTTGTCTTGTTTTCATAGTTAGTTGTTGTCTTGCTTTGAATAGTTTATTTTACTAGTTGTTAAATAAGTCTTTCCCAAGATAAGAGAATGATAATTTTTAACAAATATAAATATAAAAAATATTTATAAAAATGGTTGACCCAAGCTAGATATACTTTAAAGTGTGATGATTCTTAATTTTTTTTGAAACTTCAAAATATATTGATGATAATTTATGGTTATTGCATGTTCTTGATATAATTGAGGTTGTTGTTAAAAAAATATCATATAAATTAAAATATGTTTTATTGAAATTAAAAGTTATTACACAACACTTAAAACATAAAATTTACTTGAGAGATAAAATAGATCACAAAAGGAAAGATTGACAAACTATAATCTTTTTGAGATACCCTCAACCAGGGTATATGGTTTCCAAACCTTCTGAATGATTAAATGATTTGATTACAGTCAAGTGAGAAAAAAATACTTAAAGTAAAATATAAAAGGATTTATATTAAGAATATGATAGAGTTAATCTCCATCGGGGCTATGGATGCTCGGTTGGTAATAGAGCAAGGCCTAGAATGGAACCAAAGGTACATATTTCAAAGCTATGAATGCCTGGGTAGTAGTAGAACATGTCCAAGTCATTTCCCACTAATTCATTACCCTATATAAAAAAGTGATAAATAAACCTTTTGGAGGATTCTATTAATGAGACCAATCATTGATTGAAACATCCAATCTCAAATGGCAACATAGTTAATAATTACATACTGATGTGGTTTATTTTGATTAAGTGTAAGAAACTTAGTATGTCATGCAACAAGTTTAAGACTCAAACCTTAGTTATATTAATACTATGGAATTATTAAATATTTATTGACATCTATTATTTTAACCAAAGATTCTAGGTTTTAAACACTATCTAATGTTTTACCATAGAGGTCATCATTTGTTGTGACTGACATGTTCTCATTACCTTGGAATGGAGACTCCAATATTTTCCATGGGTTTGCCTTAGAAAATTTCATGGTTTTGAGTTAAATATGCAAATTTATTAAATTTATAATTCAAATTCAACTGCATTATTAAATTCTTATTATTCTTTGATTTCTGATTTGATGTTTGAGTGCTTTGTACATGGTGTGTTTATGCACCTCAAGTCATTTGGGATTTTTAAGGACTTTTAATAATGAAAATTTATTTTATTTGACTTTGAAACGTTTGATTTAAGTTTTTTTATTTGATGTATAGATCACATGTGTTCATACTTTGATATAGTCATATACATTCACATGTAGAATCATAATGAGTTTGCTTCATTTGGCATTGATACATGCCATGTGTCTCATTTTCATATAATCTAATTTACGTAGTGATCTTTCAAACTTATAATTTTCATTTCATGACACATGTAATATTTCTAAAACTTCATAACGATTCACATTTTTTCATAGCTTTTACATAGAACGTGACATGTCCAAATGCAAGTAGGATCCACTTGGAAAATTTTTACATGTTACATGCACATTGCTCTTTCAAACTTACAAGTTTGGTCATGGACATGCATCACATTTTTGAAACTTTTCATTCATTCACATTTATTCATGGATATGTGTCATGACCAATTATAAAAAGGATTCCATGTGTCACTATTGCATGGACTTACATTGGATTTCACATACTATAAAGGTAAATTTTTCCATGCATTTCCTTCTCATAAATTTAAATGTAGTTGTATTGAATCACATTAAATTAATCTATAGATCTAACTAAATCCATGTGTCATTTTTGTATGCCTTTGCAATGTTCTCATTCACATAGTATTATTTTAAGGTCTAATTCATTGAAGAGTTCCACTTGTCATGGTCATGTGGCTTTATGGTATAAAACCTATAATTGACCCCTCCAACCTCTTTCTTCATGAAACATGTCACATAAATATGCAAGGGGATATTATAGAAAAATTAGAACATAGTGGAATTAAAGTGCAGGCTCATGAGTGTGATTTCATCTAAGGATGCCACTTATCATGATCTCATAAATTCATAATATAAAGACTATGACAAACTTATTATACCCCTATATGACTAGCCACATGTGAAATTTTCATGGAATCATGAGGATTTATCTCCAAAATGAAAACTGAAAGTGAATTTGATATACATACCTTGCATGCCCATAACTCAATTTGAGACTGCCACTTATCATCTTCTCACATTATTGTGAAAATAAGAGGCTTGGCATTTAAATGTTCAAAATAAATTTATGCCTATGTGAGATTGTGAAATGTAACATGAAGCTATCGTATAAATAAATGTGACTCAATTATATAGAGCCACTTATAATCATCCCATATCCTTATAGGAAAAGTAAACTTTACACTTGATCATTCATATGGAAGTTGTGACTGCATGAAATAATGACACATAGCATGAAGATAAAAGGGATGACATGATAACATCCATGTGGAAATATTACAATAATTTAAAATATATGACTTATCTTAATACAAATGAAATTATAAATGGTTGTATTTATCATGGAAGGCTAACTAGGAATCTTAGTTACCCCCATCGAAGTGTGGAATAAAGACACCTATCTAGATTCAAAAGAAATAACAATGGTACATGGTCAAGTAGGATATATTAATTCACAAACACATAATTAAAGTTCATTTCCATCATCTCCTATCAAATGGTCTCATGTTTCATGACAATTCATTGAACTTCACAAAAGTATTTAAGTAAAAAAGAACTAAGCAAAATGGATATACAAAGACATTTGCATAGGATAATGAGAGCAATTAATATGTAGAGGTCATGTGAATATAAAGGATGGATGGATTTATCACTAAGTATTATTATAAATATAATATAATCAACCCTCTACTTTAGCATATTTTAAACTAATGTTCAAGGGAATGTAATAGACAATTATTTCACAAAGGTGGCACTATTCCTTCAAAGTGAACATGTAGGCTCAATTACGATAGTTGGATCAAAAAAATATTCATTTCCAGTTACTTATTTAGCCTCAAATACTTCATAAGCTCAAGTTACTTCAAAAACTTATATTCAACCTTGGGCATTTTGTGGATCTTTTGGACATGCATGGAACTAACTGTAGATATTTTGTATTCACAATAATTTTACATCTGGTCATTGTTAAATTTTCCCTTAGCTTTTACATATAATTTGTATTTTGGTCTCTTTAAACAAAATAAGGATCCTACAAATATATATAAATTTATGAAATTCTCATGAAAATTCAAAGATATTTATTTTTGTTCTCTTTCTCATATTTTATGATTTGCATGAACACCTTTGATTAAGCAAAACTGGTTTGTAAGATTGGCAAAGAATTTAATTTGTGAAGAGTTATATTTAGATGATACTATTATAACTATTTTATATAAAAAGGTTATGATTCAGACCTTGATATATGATTGGATGCACTTATGCAATTGATCATTAATTAGACATTTTCAGGCTAATGTTATGAAATTTATTTACAAATGTATTTTCCATAGACTCTCAGTTGTATCTAGCTTGATCTGAGTATTATTAGAGTAGGTTAGATATTATCTTAAATTTTCCTCACCACTCTAAAAATTTTGATTTGTTTGAAATATTTGTTCCATTTAGATATATAATGTTTCTTTCTTGCCCTACCCTTCCCTCTTTTTTTTTAATTTTTAAATAATATTTGGTTATTTTATTATAGAACTATTATAGATATGCATCTTGGGGTGTTTTTTTGATCACTCAAGTGGATATCCATTTTTGGGCTATAGGTCACATGTTGATATTCCATCACTTGGTTAGCTAAAATAATATCTTGCAACACTTTCCCTAAAAAAAGTTATCAGTAGCCCTAAAATGAGAGGGTGAAAACCCATTGTGTGGTGTTTATAAAACCCACATCAACACAACCTATCAACATCAATAGAAGATGAAATAATTTTAGGAAATTTTAAGGGAGAAGGAGTGATAGGTTAAATGATGTCAACTAAATTAGTGCTAGAAGAAAATGAGGATTAATTTTAAGATAATTATAGAGAGGAACTGTAATAAAAGATATTTTAGACACCCAAATTTGGTACAAGTCCATACCTTATGTCATTTATTTTAATTTTATACACATAGACTATTGACAAAAAATAAAGTATCTATTGGCACATTTTACTTGGGTCTTTCTTTATTCTAGATCATGAGTTTGTGTATTTGGTATTTATCTTGGCATTTTGTCATAGGGATCCCCAATTTTGGTTCTTTTTACTTTTGGAGAAGTATACCAATTTTAGATAGAACAATCTATAGCCCTATCCATGTAACACATAATTTTCCAAGCATAATTTTCATGATTTTATTTCAAGTCATGTTTCATTTAATTCTTATTTTTTATCCACTGGATCTTATCTTAGGTCAGGGTTTATGCACTAATAAGTCTCAAATTCAAAATAAAAATATATATAAATATAAGGCTTCTCTAAGGAATTAAGAATGGTTCTCCTGACTCTCCAAAGATATTCAAAAATTTTCATGTTTAATATACACATTCGATAAAGCTATATTAAATATTTATAAGGTTGAATTATCATTTTCATGTTTGTGCTAAGGGTAAAAATATGAGAAAAAACATATATATTTTCATTTAAAATATCACACATAAATGTAAGTGGGAGAACTAAATTTGAGTTTGAGCCCTCTTTGGAATATTTGGAATGTATCAAAACACTTGGTCATTCAATGATATTTAACCAAGGTCATTCTAACTCAATCTCTTTCTCTAGACACCTCGTATTTGATGTTAGTTTGGTTTATGTGTAGGAAACTAGGGTTTTCCCATTATAGGTAATTCACCTAATAGTAAATATCTAAAAACACATTCATGACCCTAATAAATGTAAGGACACATGGTTTAATAATCCATTTTTCATTATAATCAATCAAAATAAGTCTACGGTCAATAAAATCAAGCAACATGTGTTGTCATCCACTTATAGTGGTCATGTTTAGTAACATTATAAGAATCTACCTATGATACATCATCATCAAAATTATATTTTATATGTCTATATCTATCAGTCAATTGGCATAGTCAATTAGGATGAGTTTATAATCAGTGGACATGAATGGCTTACACTGTTATCCACTTACAATGGACTTATCTAGAAGTAATATTTTATTTTGTTCCTAATCCTAAGCACACACAGTCACCTATTTTATTTATTTCCACTTTCAATAATTTATAATAGTTAACAAGAATCCTAATTTGAGATAAGTTATTTTATTCTTATATTTTCCAAAAATAACAATTTTACATATTTATCAAATTATCAAAATTATAATTATTGATTATTATACCTATTTATAATTTTTATATTCTCTAGTTTAACACCTATATAATCACTAAACATTTATTTGTTTTTATCAAAAATAGGGTAAAACATATTGGTGAACCATACTTTTTATTTTGAACATTATTTTTCCATTTGATCTTTATTCTAGGGTTTTAGAATTTATGATTTCCAGACAATAAAGATAATTTATATTTAATCTTATGGATTCATATTAAAATATCATCTCATTTTCATAAATATATTTAATTTTCATTGTTTTCCTAAAAAATATGTTTTAATAATTTTAAAACTCATAAGAGCCATCATTTTGGCCAAAGTAGTCATCAATTTTACCTAAGCCATGGTGTGAGGGGTAGTGCCCAAATACTCAAGCCATTAGACAACACTATATATAGGTTTTATTTTCCATGTACCTCATGGTATAGTTTAAACACATACTTTTTGTTTTTTAACCATATAAAGCCTTTGACCATTTATTCTTGTAGTACACTAGTAAGTGGTTAACCTCATAAAATTATTATCAACATACCCTAGTGATAGGATAATGTAGCTAATGTAATGAAGGAATCCTATATAGTTAGTGCCCTAGAGGTCATGTTCACTAATTATGATTGTGACTAGTATATTTGAGAGCCTACAAAGAAAATGCACCTTGTCTAGTCACACCTTTTATAATTCTTCCTTTCTTTGTATGATAAATTATTTACTAGTAGTAAGTTTGGTGCTTTTAATATTTGATATATTATGGGTAAAAAAAAATATAGTGGCTTATAAATATGAAATTATCAACAATATTCATCCTTTATATCTAATCATCTATATAAATGTTACACCTTACACTTATGATAATGAATGGACTAATGATCACACATGTACAATTTATGTTGTTTCTTACATTAATGGAAAGAATGATTTTGATAGATATGACTATGATTATGAAAATAAAAATGATTGGTATAATAGTGAATAATATAGAGAACAAAAAAAAAAGTATACAAATGTAGAATTTGAAAAACTAATCTCCTCTTTTCCTCCCTTGTATTCATCTTTTCATAAAGTAGAACAAAAAGAACATACTGATAATGAATATTTTCTCTCTAAATCTCTCACAAGGATCAAAATGAGAAAAATAAATAATTAGTGCATATTTTTTTCTTTTTCAGTTTTGTACTACATTACATCACATTAATAAATATAAGCTCTAAAATCATAACCTTTGCATATAAATGGAAAATGATACAAGTGAATATGTTAATCCCTATCTCTCTAGAAAAGATAAATGATTACATACTCTCCTCTATACATGGATAAATATTATGATAATATCTCTCATCCATTGGACCTAATATATCATTCTATAAATTATACTCATTATCATTCTCTTTAAATATCAAAATATGCAAATGAATTTGAATTACAAATAAAGTGACACTTTGCTTTAAATTTACAAAATAATGATCATGACATACTTTAAAAATATTCTCAAAAATATATTACTATGTATATATAATTAAATTATCATTTTATTACTCATTATGATGATTTTTTACCCTCTCCTAAGTCAATCAAGTCAAATGAAGAGAAATGTAATTCCTCTACTCAATACGATAAAATAATCAATGATTCTCAAGTTTGTACTAATTTTTACTTAGACTGTAATATTTAGACATGTAAAGACATTAATAATAATCATTTCATTCCAATTTTTACAATAGATGGTCAATTACCACCCATGAGTGAGTATTTCAAACCACTATCATTCTTACTAGTCATATTGTATACATGATGCATGCTATTGGTGATCTATAAAAATAAGTTCTTAATCTCCCTTTACAAACAAGATCATGTTATGTGAATATAAAAGATAAGTTTATATTAGGAAAACACCTTACATGAGTTTTATATGAGAATCCATATCTAAATGATTTCATTATACCTACACCACCCTTATTCAATGGTTATGGATATCCTTGTACTAATTTAACTCAATAGACATTTTATTATGGAAAATGGGCAATGATGGATTTATTATATCAAAAGACTTCGATAAAATTCTCACAAAAAATGATTCATATATGTTTTAAGTTTACCTAATGTCTCCTTACCTAACTTAAAAAAGTTAGAAGACACATTTTTATTATATTATCATAAACACATGGTACCTAAGTTAACATTGGAACATCTACAAGGTTTGAAACAAGGTCATGATGAGATTAACAAATATTAGATTTTATGATTCAGGAGGACTTTTTAATCTCTAAATTATCAACCATCACATCTGTAAAATTAATTTATTTTCAATAGTATCCACTCAAAGAAAGAGACATGCATAAAATTTACATATGTATTGAGAAATCATACATGGATGTGCTCAAATATACATGTGATCTCAATTTTACAACACAAAAAGTTATAGAGTAAGAATCATATTCACATAATAAATCAATTATCAATAATATCTAAAAGAAAGAAACTAGTTATATCTATTCATAAGTCAAGGTACTCCATAAAGGGGAGACCTAGATTACAAAGTACTGTATCATGTAAATAAATTTACCTTTAATAAGAAGTCATCAATTTAGTTTGATAGTTTTAGAGATAGACCACATGATATTTTACATGCATTTATGGAAAAACATTAATCACTCTTCCTCCTAATTACTTTCATTCTCCTCATTGTTAGGAATATATAAAACACAAACCATTTTTCACCTATCATTGTATAAATGAACATATGGATACTGATTGGTATGCATTTCATGAAAAGATATAATAATTAGGAGATAAAGGGGTTATCAAATTTATAAAATTTGATAACAAGGTAAAAAAATCAACTCCTAAAAAGATAATGGTAACTCAAAAACATCTAATGATTATTCAAGAATTTGTTAATAGTACACAAAAATAATATATATTATTGTTGACAATACACAATAACATAATGCATTTACAATAAAATTTATTCAAAGTGTGGGGATACAATGACCAATATTTACAACATAAACGTGTATCTAGTGAAAGACATATTGTTTTACCAATTACTTTGGGAATCAAGATAATTAACACATTATGGGTTGTATAACATACTATGTTATAATGTAATGCAATTTTGGGATAGACTTGGTTATAAAAAATGAATGGAATAGTGAATATAGATAAAGATAATTTATATTTTAATTTCAAAGGTGGTTTTTTAGAATTCCAAATTAATAAATCAAATATGGAGGTCATAATGGTACATGATAATAGTATATCTCAAATTTTACAAATATGGATACCAAAATAAAGGCATCAAAGTTCAAATCAAAGATATGAATAGATAATTCATATTTAAATGATATAAAAAGAGAAAGTTCCTCAAGTAACTGATATAGATGTGAATATCTATCAAAATAGTCATAAATATAATATCATAAGAAATCTATAAGTTATAATCAATATGGTGCACAATTTCTATTCCTGACAATGGTTAACTCATTCTATAGTTTAAAATTAAATTACGTACACATATGTGTCAAAAATATATAAGTGAAATATCATTAACACATTTAGATATTAGGAAAATAATGTATAGTGCTTATATTAGTGAGAAATTATATGTTTATTAGGATTAATACTATTGTATGTGAGAATAGTGCAAGAGATTTTAGAGTGGGAAAGAATTTAGGAATTATGAGATATTTGTGGTGAGATAAAGTAGGGGTTGTTTGATAAGCCAAACTACTTAGATATAGGAGATATACCAACTATATATGTAACTTATTTTTTTGAATAAAATAACACAATATTTTATAAGTTGAACTATACTAGAGTTTTCATTTGGTATTATAGAAGAAACCATTCACTATGTTCAAATGGTTTAAAATTATCTATGGGGTAGTTATATGTACTATTGCCTCTAATTGATGAGAATTTGTAAAAGCATATAGTAGAGTTTTGTGAGAAATATAAATTATCTAATTTTAGGTAGATTTACAAAACCTAGTTATCTCATGTTTTGTTCCATGTTGTGCATCATTTATACCAAGTTATGCATGGTAGTGAAGAATAATTTCAAAAGAAAGAGTTGGGTGCACACTTCAAACCTAGTATGTTATTAACCCATGGATTTGTTCATTAAGTTTATAAATTTATCATGTGCAATACATCTATCATTCTCCCAATGTAGTTAGCATGATATGATTTGGACTTGTATTTAACATGCATTTTTGGTTGTATTTAGCATGCTTTGGACCTAATTAGCTACACTATCTTAAAAATATGGTGTCAAGTATTTTTCATTCATTTAAGACCCCAAGGAAGAGAAAATAAAATAAGTTATTATAGCATCAATGCTCAACACACATATTAATGAATGTAAGCTATGAAACAAAGGTATGTTATTCGAAGTTAGAACATAATTATAGGCCTTCGTTAGTATTTATAGTTAATTTATTTGGTTTTTACACAATAATTTTGATGTAATACCTTTAAAAAGTTTTCTCATTAATATGAAAGCCATTAGAAAGAAAAGTTTCTTGTTCTCATTTTGACATTGGTGTGAAATAAATTGGACCCTAGTCTGTTAGATTAATTTCATCTTGATAGTTTATATACATTTCCAGATCATGCATTAATGGGATTATTATATATTCATTACTCATTACTGCATAGTGCCATGCCTTGTATACTATACTATGTAATGTTATCAAAGATATAATCAAAGATATGTGTGCCTCTAACATCAGGTCATGCATCATCCCAAGTGTTTTGAATAAAATTATTTATATTTAGTCATTTTCATGTCATAGTCTTTATAAGTTATATTTTTAGCATGTTTACTTTTTTGTGTAGTTTTAGGTTATATATATATATATATATATATATTATGTTTTAAATATCATAGTGAAAGTTTATAGTTTGATTCATTAATATGTTAAGCATATTTTGCATGAATATGTAATATAGAGTCCTTTTATTATTGATCCAATAGTTTAGCCATTATTGGTTTTATGTCCAAAAAATAAAGAGTATTATTATTTATTATATATTTATATATATATATATATATATATATATATATATATATATATATATATATATTGTGTTATACTTTAAAAATTATAATATGTTAATTATTGTATGTCATTAGTCATTAAAGATTCAAGAGTTAAATTCAGTTTTCTTCATATTGTAACATGCACACTATTGGGCAACATTGATGTCCTAGGAAATATTCTTAAGAGAGGAGAATTTTGTTGAGCTTAAAATTATAGTTAGCTAAGTAAAAATTCAATAGAAGATGGAGGAAATGGAGTTATGATAATGACCTCATGTCAATTGCAAATGATAGGGTCACACTATGCAATAGTAGCATCAATGTCTATGCTAAATAGGCTACGCTAAAGGTAGATTCTAGTGGTAGTGGAGATTGATTATGATGATCATGATTGAGTATAAATGATCAATGATAAAGGATAAAAATGAAGATAAGGAAAACTTAGTCCTCAAATATTTTATTTTTCATGTTTTTGTGTGGTGTGATAAAAATATAATATTATAATCAATGTATCAATGATAGTGGCTAAAAATTAAGACAAGGAGGATTTATTACTCAAATATTTTATTTTTCATGTTTTTGTGTGGTGTGAAAAACATATAATATTGTAATCAATGTAATTCCTTAATGTGATGAAAATTTTGAAATATTTATATTTTAAGATGCCCACTTTTTGAGGAAAGGAAGATATTTCAAGGTAAATTCAATATGGATTGTTTTCATATAGTTTAGGAGTTTTACTAATTTAAGATTTCAGAGAAAGGGGTTGGGTAACTTGAGAATTCAACTCAAGAGCTACAAATTTATGAGGGTTATGAGACAACTTGATGGAGTTGTACCTGGTCCAATTTTTTTTGTAAGATAAAATATTATAAAAGATATGATTCTCTTTTCCCATGTTCCATTAGGGGGAATGTTAGGAGAATAATATTTAGTGCTTAAAATTATGGGAAATTACATGTTTATTATGATTAATATTTTTTTGTGTGAGAATAATGTAATACAATTTATAGTAGTATAGATATTAGGAATTGTGAGAGATTTGTGGCAAGACAAAGTAGAGGTTGTTTGATAAGATGAACTCTTTAGATATGGCATTTACATCAAATATATATGTAGTGTGTTTGGTTGAATAAAAAATCATAGTATTTTGTGTGTTAACCCATACCAAAGTTTTCATTCACTTACAAAAGCATAATCAAATATATCAACAGTTTTAATCCTCATATTATCACATGATTTAAACTTTCCAATGTTATAAAATTATAGAAAAGTCCAATACAAGAATAAATATATCAAATACCATATACACATATCAAATTTTTTACATAATACAAGTGCAACATGATATAATTTCACTCAATAATGGGCTCATTGCCCTGTGCCTCTCCAAATCCCTCTACTAATAACCAACTATGAGAAGAGGAAGCCCCACTAACAGCTGGTCATGATCTCAAGCTAGATCAAATCCTCCAATCATAATCTTCATACATAAATACTTGTGCTTTTAGTAAAACATGTTCATGAAAAAAAATTATATAATCATTAAACACATTATGGCTTAGATATATTAATGGAACAAGAGTGGGCATATACTATCTAGTAGGTTCCACCCTTAGCTAATTATGCTTGATGATAATTTTATATCTCTCAGCTATCATGCCATCAGACTCTACTAATAATACAATGTAAGATGTAATAGATATCACTATTTGATAAAAAAAGGGCATGATTACCCAAAATATTAGTCAACCACTCCAAAATACCACTAGGGACTACTTCATTATCCACGTGTGATGTAAGGATGTAAAGGGATGTCTCTATGATGGTCATTCGATATTTATCATCCCTTGAAAAATTATGTATAAACACTAAATAATACAAATACACTCTTATGATAGGTACCTAAGGACTACCTAATGTTAAATAACCTACATCCAATCCAATTATGGGCTAACCACCATTATGTATATTCTAGTGTAAAACCAACATCATTTGCATACAATGTCTAGATCATAGGATCCACATCTGTTATCAGGTTGAGAGCTAAGTCTATAACAATAGGTCAACCCATATACCTTTATTGTAGTGGAGATATAACATACCTTATCCAAACATATGGTGCTAGGGGTACATCTTACAAAATTATAAACTATCTTATGAAATGCTCGAATTGGAAGCACTCATAAAATTTAGGCCATTAGTAATGAAGCCAATAATTTAGTTAAATGTGCCTAAGTTGTACCCTATCTTGTGACCAACCTACATAACCCCTAAAAGGCTATGACATAATGTCATCGATATATAATTGATCTAATATTTGATAACATTCCATCATCCCATATCTCATCATGCAAGATGTACTCACCCACCTCTTAGCATAAATCTATGGTTGAGCACATCCACCATACGACACCCCCAAAGGTTGAATCACTATAATGTGCTTGTAGGCCCAATAATATAAAAGAGTGGACAAACCCAACCATCCTCAAAATTCCTCTAAATTAAACTTGTGTAAGTATTTGTGTAAGTGGGACAAAATGGTACACCCCCAAGAATAACTCGTACAATGATCCTCAAATGTAATGAATAAATTGGGGTTATTGGGGATTTATTATTAGTACTCACATAATAATTTTTATAAGTTAATTTAATATTATTTTATGTGTGATTTATGAATAAAAATCTTGGAGATATCTATTTGAGAGTCTCAAAGTAAGTTGAAAAATAGTAGGGAGAAGTTTAGAGATAGAAGAGATATAAATTGAAATTGACTCCCTCTATAAAAAAAGATTCTCCAATACTTGATGAATAAATTATCCCAAAGAATTAATATCAAATATTATAATTATTAAATTATGAAGTTATAACATGTGTTTAATTTGTGCAAACCTAGGTATAAGCTATTATCTGGTATCAAAGTGTTTGTGGTCTTATCCCTATAAATAATGTGAGAAGCTTTGGCATATATGAAACACATTTTTTGAAGTGCCTAGATTGAAATTAATTAGAGAGCATGAGAGTATTTTAAAGGTTAATTTTTATATATTAATAATGTATTTTAACTGAGTAATTCAGATAATTCATAATACCTACATTTTGATTGATATAATTCAATGTAGCCAAAAATTTCTCACCATGAGTCATGATCTTAATACTACATAATAAACTAGGTTTATAATTATACAACATAATAAAAAAGATATATCTAATTGCTTGTATGAGAAAGGAATAAGGAAGTCAATATTTACTTGAATATTCATTTTATTTGGTACTAGTGTATTATGCCTATTACATTTTGGTTGAAGTCTACAATATCTCAGTCTCCTCAAACTTACATCTGCCAGTCTCATCCAACATCCAAGTGTACATCTCAAAATTAAATATTTACATACATGAAGTTAAAAATGTTTAAAAACATACAACTTGATGAAGATTTTATGGTATTTAGGTAAGTAGATTTTATAACATTATTGGTCAAAATTTTAGGTCCATGGATAATGTGATAGTCAAGTGTAGTTTTGTTTATTTTTTTAAATTAACACAAATTATATAGGTTGTAATGTTTATTTTATGGTCATAGTCACACAAACACACACACACACACACACACACACACACACACACACACACACACACACACACACACACACACACACACACACACACACACACACACACACACACACACACACACACACACACACACACACACACACACACACACACACACACACACACACACACACACACACACACACACACACACACACACACACACACACACACACACACACACACACACACAAATGCATACATGTGCACATGCACGCGTGTGCACACATACATACACACATGGTTTATTTCATATTTTGTGTCATTACATTAGTTTTATTTATTCCATCTAAGTGGTGATTAAGTGTCATTAGGTATTTAGATGTAATTTTCATTTACTTTTTATCTTTTTGGCTAAATTTAAATTTAAATATGTCAAAAATCTAAAGCATCTTGTAATTTTTATGTCAAAAGTTTTTTTTTTTTGAATCTAACATTAAATTTGATTTTGATATTAAGTGTTATTATTATTTTTTGAGGGTCATTTATGTTTATATTTAAGTGTCTATAATTAGTTTTGGAGTCATGTTATTAAAGTTATAGTTGTCAAAAAATGTGTAATTGGGTGTATTATTGCTTGTACATGATGTCCAAATTATGGGGGGTCATAACGGATAAGTTAAGATATATCAAAAAGTTTAAAGGCAAATATTTCCATACTTAATAGGTTCTAACCCAATTATTATTAATTAACAAGGATTTATGGAACATTACTGATGGAAAAAGACTAAAACCAATGGATTTAAATGAAGCTACAAAATGGGGCAAGGATAAAAAAATGATGATAATTATTGGCTTAGGGTTATATGATGCTTACTTGCATCATATTGACATATCAAAAAGTTCAAATGTCATATTGAATACATTGAAAAATCTATCTGGTTCTTAAATAGGAATCACAAAGGTGACTCTTAAATATAAATTATTTGGACTCAAGATGGAGGAAGGTGACAACATGGTGAAACACATAAGTAAAATTTTCTCCATTTTAAATTATTTAACAAGAATAAGTGTAGATGTGCATGATGATTATGTAAAAGTTATTTTACTGAATATTTTGCCAAGTAGTTATTCCAACATTTTTTTACACTAAACAAAATAAATCCTAGCTTAGAAGATCTAAGTTTTTCATTAATAGATGAAGAAAATAAGAATATTGATCCAAATTAAAGAGTAATGTATGGTAAAAACAAAGAAGATAAGCCATATGTTAAAATAATTTATAAATATTATTTCAAATAAGGATCAAATTCTAATGATTCAAAGAAATGATTTATTTTATACAATTGTAAACAACTTGGCCATTTGGTTGTAAATTATAAAAAGAGAGATCAAGATTTGCTTAATGAGAAATTATAAGAAAATGATATGATTAATGATGAATAAAATTATTGTTGGACCCAAATTTTTTTAGTAATATATTCCAAGTGTTTTGAACCCATAGCACAGAAAATTAAGGATGCAAAAATAACGTAGAGGACCTTGGCATGAAAGAGCACAACACAAAAGAGAGAGGCATAGAAGAAAAGTGTAGAAGACCTTGGCATAGAAAAAGTGAGTTGCTAAAGATAGAGAAATTAATAATGAGGAACATAATATGTAGGGATTATAAAATCACAAGAATAGGACAAGGGCACATGGAGCAAAGATAGTTATTAAGTAGTTCATGGAAGAATTGAAGATTAATCAAGCAAAAATCTAACACTGGTCCATGAGAGAGGAGGAAAAATAACATGAATATATAACATATAAAGATTATATAGGGTTTTTCAGGCTTCAATCAAAAGGAATTAATTGTAATGGTTCATAATGACTTATTTTTCTTAAACAGTTGTTGGCTAGTCATCTGTATTTGTATTAATGATGCAACCTGAGAAGGGGTTGGATTATGTATAAATACACCTTAGATTTAATATAAAGTGTTGTTTTTGTTGGTTGATTGGTTAGGGATATAGAGATATAGAGTGATGTTGAAAACCATTATAATCTTTTCAAATGAAATCAATAGAATCATGACTTAATCTTGATGTGTTAGTCTTTTTTGTGTTAAACCTAATTTTATGGTAATAGATAAGAAGTACTTGGACTGTATGAATGAATAAAATGGATAAATATAATGTGAAGTGTGTAGTAACAATGAATAAATGTTCTAAACTAAATTCCTAATTAAGATAGAGTTAAATCTATCGACCATTACATGTCAAAATTGATGGGAGCCAATCTAGACTACATGCATCAAGTGAGTGCACGAGGTCTCTACTCATGTGATATTCCAACATGATATGTCATTGGTTTTTTACGTATTATATGAATCTAAATAATACTTAGTTAAGTGAAACTAAGGATAAAAGACCCCAACATTTTGGTTTCATTGATGGGATCTGTTGTACTCGTTAACGCGATGGTAAAAACATGATTGAGTGGCTCTTTTTAGAAAATGTCAAGTGTTGGGTTAGAATATTAGAAGATAAATTTATATACACACAATATTTTTAAATTTATCAATCCTTGATGCTTTATTTATTATAAAACATGTCAAGTCTTAATATCTTCGAGTGCACAACTTAAAGGGTGTACCAAGAAAGGGGTAGGTAGACCTTGGGTTCTTTGCAAGATTGTTTTTCCCTATACCACCACATAAAACCAATAAAAGTAATTCATGTACATTTACATAAGATTTGAAACCTCACTCACACTCTTATCTAAGTAACTCACCACCCAAAATAACCCCTACCTAAGTAAAACCCCTTGTACCATTAGTTAATGCTGTCAACTTGATCAACCTTATGAGGTGGTAAATAGAGATATTAGGCCTCAAAAGGTGTGTACTTAGAGATATTGAGAATCTATAGGTTGTTAAAAATATGTTACACATGAAAATATTTGAGTGTGGAATATGCATATACATATTTTTTTAAACTTGACCATCTATTGATGCTTTTTTTCTTATAGGAACTCATCAAGTCTCAATCTCTCTGAGTGCACACCTTAAAGGGTACACTAGGAAATGGGTGGGAAAACCTTTGGTGATTTATAATATTTTTTTCCCTATACCACCACTAAAACTAATACAAGTCCCTCCTATACATTTACCTAAGGTTTTACACCTCGTTCATTCTTCATTAAGTAACTCACCACCCCAAATAGACCCTACCTAAGTGAAACCCATTTTTACCATATATCAAATGAAGTATATTGGGTCAACCTAATTCTATGAGTAGTGCACATTAAAAGACTAATTCATCCTAAATTGACTTAGTTCAAGCCTAATGACTCTATTTCTTGCCTAACAAGGTTGACTAGGCTAACTATGTTGGATAAAATTTTAGGACTTAGGAACAATTTATATCTATATATAACACCTTTCAATTCATTTATAATATAGAGAATCATTTCTATCATTTCTACTTAAGGAATCATTACTTATGGTTTTATACTTGGAGGAGAACTTTTCTCTTGTGAAAGATTGAGATTCACTAGGAGGTCCTTAGCTAGAATATATTCCATTATCTATCCTTAACTTCTTCAACAATACAAAAAAACCTCTTGTAAAGTATCATTGTCTAAGGGAGATTTTAATACTCAATGGTTTCATCTTCAAGGTAAGTATTCCTAACTCTAACTCCTTTATTTTGGTAGATAGATTTACACAAGTAATGGTTAAAGAATATTTATCTCTCCTTTCTTAGGATTACTATTGACACTTATATTTTTACCCTTGAGGAGATTCCTAAATATCCTAATAAAATTGGAACCATTGATACATTTCTCTTGTTATGGGTGACAATATTGAGAAATGAATCTCTAGATGAGGGGCTAGCTCCCCTTGATGCATCACTAAAGCACATATCCTAAAAATTTCACTTTGGGGTTAAAAATGGTTAAGAATAGCATGAAAATTAATCCTAATATATGGGGTTGATACACCAAATGTTTTTTATACTAAAAATATTTGAAATACACTTGAAACTAAGAACAAGTTACATATACACTTTGTTCAATATCAAGTCTCTCTCTCTCTCACACACACACACATCAATGCTTCAACATGGGGTCTATGAGATAACATAGATTAGGAAGACTTAGGAAATAGGCATGATATGACACTCTATTAAATTAGATATTCACTATACCTGAAACCTCACTTAACACTTCTTGTTGACTTGCAAGAAAGAGAACATAACACACTAGGTATTAGTAAAAGTATCATGTGAAGGTAAATAGACATCACACTTGCACAAGAATAAACACTATCATGTACACTTAGTGAATTATTTTAATGAGGTAAAATTAATTGTATTTATTGATTCAAGGCAAAAATTTGGTAGGGATTCACTATAACCAACAGAGATATTCCTACAATGGCAAGAAGGCCCAATTTATAGAACTTAGAAGAAGAGAGAGAGATGAGAAGTTGAAGAGGCACAAGGACATGTGTCACCAATGTGAAGAATAGTTAAAAATTCATGAGAGATAAGTATGGGGTGAGAAATATCATGTCAAGAGTTACAAATGTCATCTTCAATCATCCAAAACTTGCAAATAGTCAAGAAACGCCTTTTCCATATATAGAAAACTACCCCTTATGATTGGCCTTACAAAACTACCAAAAATCTAAACCTAATCAATTTTGATGATGAGTATAAGTAATAAGGGTTAATAATATTTTATCACATGAATTGGGGAGGATCTTAACCCTTTTTATCATCTTGGCCATACATGATCACACTTGCCAGTCTCAAAATAGCCCTTTTCCCTTCACCTCTCACACTTGGCACCTTTAAGTTAGTCAAAACTAAAATATGATACATAAAATAGGATAAATGACATGTTTAAGGAGTGATCATACCTTAAGTTACAATAAATTTTCCTTAAAAGGCTCTTCAAATTAAGATTTATCATTTCTTCTAAGTCCTCACTAGATGGCTTACTAGACTAGTTGAATAATGAGTTGGTAGGCACACTTAGGAGATTAGGAACTTGATATAATGACCATAGGGACTAATAAAAAGTCCTAATATTCCCTCCAAAAGTTATTTAATCTCCTATAAGTTCACCATGCCTAAAAAATATATAAAATGGTCAAGATAAGCCCTATTTTTCTCTTTTCCTTATAGTTCCATATAATCCAATGCCATGTATATTATCCTTATGGATTTAGAAATAACTTCTCTTCATCACTCAGGGTCAAATTCCTCCATTTGGGTGCAATTTTAGGCTCATTTTGACCTTTAGGTCCCAAAATAGGGTTTGAGAGGGTTTTGAGGGTTTCGGGTCTTAACATTTGTTCATAAAAAATATATGTTGGAATCCTCTATGAATGTAAATTGTGTCCTAAAATATCTATAGGTCCCATTAAAAGGTATATTAAAGTTATGAGCATTCCAACTTAGCATTCGAGCTCTTCTTATGCATTCTAGGAGGTCTGTCAACATTTTAAAGCTAAACATGGCTTATTGTGAAATTTATATGAAAACCAAATGTTATAACACATTATAATACATCATAATAACTATAAAATTTAAATAAGAGTTAAAGATGAAGACCTACCCCTATTTGGCATTAGGTCTAAACCTTGCCAATAGGTCTGCTTGCCACTTGAGACTTAAAATGACCTTCCAATGCATTAATTTGACTATTTATGGATT
This sequence comes from Torreya grandis, assembly GCA_037957365.1. Taxonomy (NCBI): domain Eukaryota; kingdom Viridiplantae; phylum Streptophyta; class Pinopsida; order Cupressales; family Taxaceae; genus Torreya; species Torreya grandis. The sequence continues at coordinate 2,033,190 of JARHVA010001411.1, forward strand.
AAAAACTTAATTACTCCATTAAGTTTACCCAATTCATTATAATTTTTTCCTAAGTCCCAAACTTAAAATGACCTCCTATTTGGAATTAGGCCTATTCCTTTCCTTACCTTGATGACTGTAACCCTCCATGGTTAGAGCATATTGCTTGGTTATAGATCATATATAAAATGTTTTTTTATGTCTTATTATGTTCTTAAAATATTAAAAAAAACCTTAATACAAGACCCCTAACATACCCTATTCACAAAACCACCCTTTTCTCACAAACTGCATGTGTTTTACATGGGAAAACTGCCCCTATTCTGAGATAAAATATGGAGTATCTACCCTATTTTTTTGAGAAAAATGAGTATTTGATTTTATTTTTAAATTTTTAAGGAATATCCATACCAAAATTTATCTCCTTAATCCATCATTTGGCCCTCTAAATATACAAATTTCAAGGACTGGTCACTAAAGGGCAGAAAATGCAGGGTAGGTAGGGTACAAGTTTGTTTTGCCTTTGAAAATATAGTCTCATTTTCTTTGTCTCTTCCTATTAATGTTTATTGGGAATTTTTTTATATATATAAACATTTTTTCCATCACTTTCCAATTTTATTCTCACTATAACCTGCATATTCTCCTTTTTAGCCATACTAGGCCTCATGCTTTGACTGAGATAGGGTCCTTTGGCTGTATTTGGAGTTGGTTTGCCACATGTTTAGGTTTGAAAGGTGTGTTAAAGAATGTTTATGATATATTTATATCATTAATTACCTTTATATAGGACAAATTTCACACATATAGTCCCATTTAGGCACAAAGGAAGCCTACTTCAACCTCACTGCATATAGTCCCTGTTTGACTAAGTTTATGCATCTCATGCCTACCTGTAGGTACTATTGATCTTTGGATGATGGTATAAGAAAAAAATTAAACATATTTATATGTTTATAATCTCATTAAAGTTGTAATAAACCATTTTATAATGTCAAACTGCATATTTTGCACCAATTCACCTTTACTCTCAAGATTAGGCCATGCTCCTTAAGGACTGAGACAAGCCCTTAAAATGTTGGGTGTAGATACATTTGGCATGGTTATTCCTCAAATATAGTGTGATTACCTCCCATAATCCTCCAAGAATAATAATTAACTTATTTTAGGCATTATTATCTACCCTATTTGTGATAAGCCTCATCAAACACCATCTTTTCACTCATTATGTTGACTGTGACAATCACTTTTGTCATGCTTGTAGATGTGTTTGAGACCTTTTCCACCCTTTTATGAGGTGTGATTAGGTTTTACATGATTTCCTTGAGGTCATATATCATTTTTATAATCCAATATTCACCCATACAATCCATTCTAGTGCAAAGGGGACCCTATCTTAATCTCATAGCTTGAATACTTTGTTTTGACTGTGTTCACACATTTAGGGCCTGCATGTAGGTGTAATAGGTCATTTGAAGTGTGATTGAGGTGTTTTAACCTCCCATAAATGTCATTGGTGTTGATAATCCCCCAATTCTCCTTGAAATTTCAAATCAAGATCAAAACCCTAACTTTCACCTTACTATCATATGACCCTATTGTAGATGGCCTCTCCCAGGCCTGCTATATAGATAGAGAGGAGGATGTGGGGGTCTACCATACCACGAGCCATATTCCTCTACCTTTCTTAGCTAATGAGTGATACTTGAATACTTTTATAACCATTAAAACTTGATGGTGAAAACTAAGACTATCACTATGAAGGGCAAAGCCAATTTTGATTAACTTATTATAGACAATACTACCAACATTTAGTGGTTTTTTCTAACTTTGAGGGTGTTCAAACTTCATCTTCCTCTTATCACCTTGACCTCAAAATTGGGATGGCTATAGTATATGGATATGGATACTCAATAAATCAATTAGGATAATTTAAAGACTCTTTAGCCATGATAATCATCATCTCCAAAAACCTTAGAGACCTCTATTTACTCCATTTAGGGATTGAGAGACCAAAAACATAGTCACTTTCTCTTGACCTCTCACAATGCCTTTGACCCTTTCTTAATCAATCTAAAACCTCTCCAAAGTGCACTTCAAGTATCTATAAAGTCTTGAGATAATTATGAAGATTTTTTCCCAATCATGATGATGTCATCAGGGGCCTTCAATGGAGGTTTTGACTATATTATATAGGTAAGAACATGAAAGAGCAAGAAAATGTGAGGCAAGGCCTTCCAAATAACATAAAAAACACTTTTCAACCATTCAATACATAAAAAAATCAGAAAAATCATTAAAAAAACATCAAATCACTTTTCCCAATAGGGAGAAATCATTTCAATGTAACTTTTGATGACTGTTGGTGCAAAATAAGTATTTTGTAGGCATGTACAAGCCTAAAAGAGGTTTTCCCAAGTATTTGAAGTTTTTAAAAGACAAATAAGAATGATAATGTCTTGAAAAATGTGTAGGATCACCTAAAATAAATCATTCCATCAATCCAAATCAAGAAAAGTTGAAACAAATTCAAAAAGGGACCCCCTCATGGTTGAATAGGCATAAAAAGCTGCTTGGAGTGTTAACCATTGTTCATAGAGGATGAGGCATCAAATTTAAAGTTATTTTTATATATTTGAATATAAATCCAATTAATACACACCTATAGAATCACTCCCTCCAATTCCACCTGTATGGTCCGTACCAAGTGCTTGAAGTTGCCCTTCCTTTGCATGCCAAGAGATAAAGAAGGAAAATGAGTTGCAGATGTAATTTTTGAATATTAAACTTGGAATAAAAACATGGATATGGGTTTGGGGAGTGAAGAGACACTCCACCCACGTTTTTAGTTGAGGATTAGATCATGGAAGTTGTACAAGTGCCTAAAAGGGTCTGAAAATAAGGGAAAAATCCAATTTTATGAATATAACTAAATCTTGACTGCCACTTGACATTAAAATCACATCCTCTAAACTATCAAACATTGGAATTAATCTTAGTGATAACCTTTTCCTTTTGAAAAATCTATACAAGTCAATTAATAGGCTAAAAGGTGGTCAAAAGACCCTTTTTTATGCATGAAACTTAGGAAATGAAAATTTTATGACTTTTAAAGACAAAAAACATGATAAATTACATATTAGGACAAATTTGACACAAATATACCTTTTATCAAGTTTGACTAAGGTTTGACCATGTTTGACTTTAGTTGACTAGGTCATTTTAAGGGGAATGGGCTTCAATAAAGACAAGAGGAAGTATAAGTGAGATAATAGACTAACATGAAAAGATATAGGACACATAATAACCTTATTAAAAATTTAAAAATTTTATGGGTTGACCTTATTTGACTAGAATTCAAATTTGGTAAACAATCACCTCTACATTAACTTGAGTAGAGTTTTAATTTTACATGTTTATTGTTTATGTTTTCCCCCATTTGTGCCATAAGATTTAGTGAGTACTAGATTATATTAAATTATTTTTTCATTATAGGCCTATCTAGGAATATTTTTTGGTGTTGATTGACTAGAGGCTTTGGAGCCCTATCTAGCAATATCATATGATAAGAGATCCCTTAGGTAGGTTTATCAAATCTGTATTAGTCATGACCCTGATTATCTAAGTATTTGAAAATGATATAACTAGTTGATTTATCTTCTCTGAGTTAAGATTTATTTATATACTAAATTCACTTTCAATTTCCTATAAACTTTTCACTTTAGTATATTAAACTAGGAGTTTCTACATATACATGGGTAGATTAGTATCTATATAATTCTCTATATGAAACATTCTTTGTAGAATTACCCATTCACTTACATGCTTGGATTTTAGCATATGAATAGGAACATTCAATAAATTATATAAAAAAATCTCCCTAGTTAGTAGAGCATCAGATATCCTTGGTGAAGTTGAAGACTACTTGGACATGTGTAGTGGATGTTTGGTGGAAAGGAATGCTCAATAGTTACATTTTGGAATATGTTATCTCTACATATTCTTGTTTGGAGGAAGCATAGTTCAAATTCCTAATATAATTTCATGGAAGGTATATAAAATAATTTACCTTAGAGATTAAGAAACTTATGGTCAATTCTAGACTCAAGAACCTCCCCATAGATGGATAAACTCTCTTGTGCATGAACAACATGATTGGTGAGGAAATGGAGGGGTATACATTGGTATAGAGTCAATATTTCAGCATGAAAGTTAGTAAACAAGAACTATATAAGGGTAAGTATTATAAGGACAAGTGTAAGGCCAAGGGTAAATAAGAGGTTAGTAGGAGTGTCATGAGAATATGCAAGAAGGTGGAAAGGCATAATGAGTACTCCCTAACCATGGGTATATGCCATTTGATGGAATAGGTACACATGAAATAATTAGGAAAAAATTAATGATAATGAAAACCAATTGAAATAGGCCCAATTATCACACCACAGTGCATGCTCATACATCTGAGTTTGATAAAATTCTTGTAAAAATTGGGATACTGATAGTGTAGAATCTAAATTTGAGTCCATAGAGGAAACTTTGGGAGTGCAAGTTCAAAATAACAATTTTCCATTAACATTTATGTTTCCATTGCAAGTAATACATATGGCTCACCTTGGAAAGCTATTCAGACCAAATATTAGTGGAAAAAATATCGGCTCACCTATAACTAATCAGCTTCCCCTAACTCCTAATATATCAAGTGCACCTATAAAATAGGAGGAATGGGAGGCAGTAAAAATGGTGGTTTTACTAGAGTTTAAGGAGGATCATAAGGTGTCTTGAAAGGAATTGGTATACCTCCACCATGGGGTTTGTGAGGAACTAGAGGAGAACCACCATAGGGTCCACTGTAACCACATTGTGTACCTATAATCTACTATGAGATGAGACTTCATCTACTTGAATATCAAAGTGTCAAAAATGTATCCAAACATGTTCACATGTGTGAACTCATTTGGTAGGCATAGGGTATAACTTTTATGAGTGAAAGGCAACTCATTTTTTCACTACCTTATTGGATCACATGCATAAATGATATCAAAAGTTTGATCCTCAATAAGTTGTAAATTATGAACTATTGAAGACTTCTTTTCTCCAAGAATTTGATATCCCTAAGTTTGAGCAACAAAGTAAAGATGATTTAAAATATAGCAACTAATATCTCATTGATAGTGTGTGTGTATATGATGCTCACTTTAAAACCATTATTTTAAATCTATCTTTTGAAATTAATCATATTCAACATTCTCAATGGATTATGGGAGGCTTATTACTTTCTTTTCAATGAGGCTTAACCTACAAGACCTTTATTGATCCATTTAAGGCATTATAAAATTCCATCTATGTTAAGGCCATCTGAAGTATAGGTACAAGTATCAAATCCTTTATGGAGGCTCAGATTACTATTATGGATTCTCAATTAGAGAAGCTTAAGACCAATAATGTATATAACACATGCAATGGCCTATGGTGTGTTGAAAATGAAGTGGAGGGTCATAAAAAGAATAATTACCCATGGAAGAATGTTCATATTGTATTAAAATATTCCTATGAGATCTATAAGGAAGACCATGATGTAAGGAGATGTACCTTACTTCAACATGCCACCCAAGCTAGAGTGTCACTATAGTATAAAATATGTGATGCATATCCACATGATACTAATAAATACTGGTCATCAATGAAATTTATGAAGTACAAGAATGAGGTACACACCAATATTTTATAGTTAACACACAAGATACTTATGGGAGTCAATCATTCAAAGGTCGAGGGCATAGAAATGGATGAGGAGGTGGTCATTTTACACCCATGACATGTTACAAGTATGGAGTTTTAAAATAATATCATTATGATTACATGGTCTACCTAATATTAATCTTTTGTAAAAATGATCATCAATTAGAAGAATACCTATACTTGTATGGTGACATTACCAAATAAAAAAATTAGAAGGGTGCTTTGATGATAAGTGTTACAAAAAATCTAAATGATTAGTGGAGACCATACCCTACCACTCCACTAAATAGGTTTAAGATAAATATTCCAACTCGAAGTGGAGCTCATTCCCAAATATTTTCAAATCCACATGCTAAAAAGGTTCAATGTGAAGGACATCATTTGCAACATTATCCATATGCTCAATGCTAGAAATAAGTTTAGCATGACATAATGGCCTTGGTACGTGAGATGTAAGGTGAAATTGATTTTTTGAAGGACAAGGATGCTACCATGCATGCCAAGATACAAAGTGATATGCTACCCATAGACTTAGGGCATGATTAATTTTAAGAGATGTGTAAGATTTTCCTTAGTGAGGACATTATCCCCTTCCTAAATAATTGGTTATGACAACAAATGACCAAGATTTCAAAGGATTTTCATTTGAACCATGCATGATGACAAGAGACTCATATCCAACCAAATATAAACTATGATAAAGAGGTCCTTTTCAGTGCATCCATTGATATCTAGATGATCTATGATATCCTGGTGGACATTGGTGTGGAGGTTATTGTCTTAACAAAAGATGTCTTGAAAAATATGGGGAGACCCACTTTGAAATTTTTCTCACATGTTTTTTTCATGACCAATAAGACTCACGCTTCCCATGGACATTATTAAATATTCCACCATCAACATCTTGGGTGTCACATTAAAGTGTGATTTTGAAGTGATCAATCTTGCTAAATTTGATGACTTCCTTGCTCTCTTAGGTAGACCTTGGTGCCATGACAATAATGTTGACTTACATTTTAAAAAGTGTTGTATGAGCTATGATAATTACATTCAACACATGGTTATTCCTCTAAATAATGACCAAGGACATAATTTTGTTTAAAATATCAATGTTGATGAGGATCTCAACAAAATTTATAACATCACTACCCAAGGAAATGAAAAGATGGATCCCATTCCTGACATCTTACATTGGGAAGACATGCAATCCATTTTTGACACTATTAGTATTGATTGAAATCAATGGGACTAAGGTGCATATGATATTACAAGGAATTTTTATGGTGACCTTGATATCCAACTTAGTTCCTCCCCTAAGTTATCTTAGCACCATAAAAATGTTCATCTCATTAGTTTACCACCCTTGAGGCTGGACCATGCACTTTATTTCCATGGTTAAATTGAGGTAAGGGAAAATTATTACTAGTTGAAATACTATTATATTAATGAGGATAAACATTTATGCATGCTTAAATTTGTGTTTCAAGGAACCAATTCTTGATGGTGGTCCACTCATTAATACTAGTTGTACATATGGGAACAAGTAGATGCAGCTGCACTATCACTTCCACCATGACAACCACATTTACACTAGCCTAAGTTATGATGGTATTACTTCTCTAGAAGAGAATATAGCAACCTTGAAATAATTTAGAATGCCAAAGACATATTTTGATGAAAGTCTTCATGGATTCAAGCCTTTTATGGTACTTCATGCATTTGGGCTAGAGTCTGGTCCACCCATCAAGACATAGGGAAACAAATACCTGGTAGCACATCACATGTGATCTACTTACAACATTTTAATTTTTTCTCCATGAATGGATTTACATTATCCTTTCATGTAATCTAGTAGGTAGTTTTAGGTGATCAGGCACTAATTGAAGACTGCATATGCCACATACATGATGTACCTAAAGACAACTTGGCCATCTTTTGACAACTTGATACTCATACCATGGCCATTTAGAATCTAACTCTCAATCAAAATATGTACATTGGGGATACATATTTAAGGGAAAGTAAAAGGTCATGTCTTAAATTCATGAGGGTACTAGATCTAATTTGTTAGAACCAAATTTTGACCACTTACACCAACACACAAATTATGGGGCACATGACATTAGAGATACTATATAGATTGAGAATAAATCATAATTTGTTCCACTCTAAATAATTTAACATAATATTTGGATGGAGGACACACCTAAAATGGCCACTATGAGCAATTATTGGTCTGAAGTTGAGTTAACCAAGTTTTTTGAACTCTTGCATGAGTATTAAGACATTGTCCTATGGAACTACATAAAATTTAAGAGAGTGAAGCCATAATTAGGAAAGATAAATATAACTTTGGTTAAAGGTACTTGATAAATGAGGAAATAACCATATCATATGAATCCCAATTTATGCATTTGAATTAAAGAGGAAACTGATAGCATGTTATGCATTGGAGTTATTATTCCTATTGATGAATCTGAGTGGGTTAGTCTAATGGTTATCAACATCAAGAAAGAGGGTCAAATTCACATATGTATGGATTATAGGATACTTAATGTTTTATGTCTAACTAACCATTTACTAATGCATTTCATAGAGGAAATTTTGAAAGGTGTTGTTAGGTGTGAGATCTACACCTTCAATGATGTTTTTTTGGCTATTACCAAGTACAAATTACTTAGCAAGATAAGGGAAAAATAACCTTTGTAACTTAATAGGGTTATTTTACATATAATTTTATGCCTTTTGGCCTAAATAATACACCATTAGTGTTCTCACACATTATGGTGGAATCCTTTAAGGATTTCATCCACAAATTACTTTAGGCTTACCTAGATGACTGGATCATGTATAGTTTAGTGTGTGACCACTATGGTAATATATGACTTATGATTGAGAATTACCACTAACTTAAGATTTCCTTGAATATTATGAAGTAAATATTTGCCACTCTATTTAGAATCCCCCTGGGACACATCATTTATCAGGATGGAATACTAGTGGATCTAACTACGATTGTGGTCATTGTTTAACTCCCAAATCCAACCACTTAACATGAGGTCTATGCCTTTTTAGGTCACACATGATACTATCAAAATTTAATTCAAGGTTATGCTAAAAAAATACACTGATGGAATAACTTCTCAAACACAATGACCTATTCCTATGGACCACTAAAATCCAACAAACATTTGAGGTTTTAAAGGAAAAACTGGTGATTATGCCCATTCTCTAGTTCTTGAACTAAACCAAACCATTTCATGTTCATTTTGATCCTTCAGGTATGGTAGTGGGCACCATCTCTACACAAATCAGTGAAGGTAATCTCGATCATCCTATTTATTTTTCTAGCCAAAAGCTCACATTAACTTAAAAAACTACTTTACTATAGATTGTGAGGCCCTACCCATGGTGTATGCACTCCAAAAGTTTCACCAATACTTATTGGCCAATCTATTTATTTTATATATATATATATATATATATATATATATATATATATCATGAAACACTTAAGTATTTGGTTAATAATCTAGTGTTTCACAGATTCATCTATGATGGATTATCCTCTTTTAGGAGTTCTAAATCTTTGTGTTCATGAAACCAGGTAATATTAATTTTGGCCTAGACCATATCTCACATGGTCAATCTCAAAAACCATTGTACACAATAGAATATGATTTAATGGATACACAACTCTTTCAAATTATACACATGCATAAATAATTAGAGGAAATTATGGATTTTATTACACATCACCAGGCCACCTTACACCCAAGATAAAAATTAGTTGGCTATTTAGGCTGACCCTTTACAATTTATTAGATTAGACCTATACAAACTAGGATGAGATGAGGTTTATGAAGGTGCATAATGCAACACAATCATGTTGAAATACTTTAGGAGGTCCATGAGGATGTCATATGAGGACATTATGTTGGTGATGAAATGGTAAGAAAGGTTCTACTATCTAGGTTATGGTGGACCACATTATTCAAAGATTCCAAATCCTATATGTACCAATGTGATATTTGTTAGTGCATATGTAAACCAAATCAATGAGATTCCATGCCCCTTCATCTAGTGATTTCTCATTAATCATTTTAGAAATGGGTTATTGATTTTAGTGGCCCCATTAAACCTATTGTGAGATGGAATATCATATGATACATCATTAATACCATAGAATATCTCATACCCTAGGCTAAGACAATTCCCACATAAAATTATAATCCTACTACCACTACTATATTTATATGGGAACATATCATCACACAATATGGATTCCCATTAAGTCTAACTAGTGATCATAACACTCACTTTATCAACATAATAGTGTGCATCATCTTTTATTAATTCATGATTATGCACCATAAAAGCACACCATACCACCCTTAAGCCAATAACACAACTAAAGCCTTCAACAAGGTCCTGGGTAATACACTGACCAATATTTGTAATATTAGGTGCAATTATTGGGATGATCATGTTTTAATAGTCTTATGGGATTATCAGACCATATACAAAAGGTTTAACAAGATATATCCTTTTAAACTTATCTTTGGCAATGAATTAGTTTTACTAGTGGAGTTCATTCTGCCTTCATTGTGTATTACATGTGTTTCAAGGTTAGATGGACATTTTACTTTTGTTGGATAAAATGTACATTCTCACACACAATATCAAGGTGTTAAATATCAAAAATAGAAATCCCAACATGACCAAAATATCAAAACCAAAGTTTTTCATCTTGGTATGCATGTCTTGGTCTATGATTCAAATTTTGCATGCCATCCATGTAAACTATAGATCTAGTATAATGGTACATTTATCATTCATGATATTTATCCAATAAGAATCTAGAAGTTAAAAACACTAGATGGCCAATTCCTTCTAGGCCATTTTCATGATAGTTGGCTCTAACCCTACCATTCTATGTAACTCTTATGTTTAGTAAATAAGGTGTATGGCACTAGTTTATTTTAGGACTTAGTTTTATTTTCAAATAAGTGTGGCATTGGTTGTGTGCCTTTTGTAGTTTGATTTTAGCACTTTTGGTACTCTTTAGTATTTAAAATTTTACCATTTATCACTTTATTGACAAATTAATTTCACTAAGTTATGATGTTGAGGACCATGCACATATTTTAATGTGGGGTAAGTTTTAAGGGGGATAATTTACTTAATATAAAATCACATAAATAAAATGTTGGGAAGAATCATGTATGATCGAAGGAAATATCAAGACAAGGAGGTGAGCAAGATGTGGTGCATGAAAAAATCATGTAAGACATGGGGTGTGACAAAGGCATGAAAAAGGTGGCACATGACCTCGGAATGTGGAATGAAGATGGTAAAGGAAATTCCATTATAAATATGGGTTAAAATAGAAAATGTAGTTCCCACAAATAAAATGGGAAATTTGAATTTTTACAATTGGCATGTATGATGAAAAAGGTGCAATAACTATTGAAGGAAGGATGGGACATGATTTTATTAATAACATAATGACATAAATGGAAAGCATGTAAAATGGGTGCCAAACCATGTCATTTTAAGCATTAATGGTTGAAATGATGGATGATGGTGTGGAGGGTGGTTAATGTAAAACATTTATTCCACCTATAAAAGACCTAAAAGCCCTTCCTTTTCATTTTTTAATATTGAAAAATTTATGATTATATATCTCAAACAAGCATAAATAAGTAACAAAGAAGAAATATACATAATGTTATCATTGGAAAAAGTGAAGAAAATATTGAGATAACATGCATTCAAGAAAAGAGGAGTGGAAACATGTCTATAGATGTGTGTGTGAGAAAATTGTAGGTTACAAATTCTATTTCTACCATTATAAGAGGTTAAAGTAGCAAGCTAAAGTATTTTGGGTCTAGAAAAAGAAATCAAAATGTATTGATTTGGGAGAATTGGTCAGTCATGTGTTAACCTTTGGGGACCTTGATTAGTGATGTAGCCAAAGTAGAAAGGTCAGAGAAGATAACCAATACCAATCATTATCAAAGTAGAGGATTATGAGGTCATAGAAGAAGGAAGTCTCATGTTCATCTAGGAAGAAGGTTATAGTGTACATGAAGTTTAAGGTGAAAACTTGGTAGTATTTGGGGAGAAACCATCTAGTAAGCAGGCACTGAAGATGGCATGTGTAGTAAAGAAGGTAGCCACCACATCACCTCTACCACTAATTTTGATTGAAGAAATTTAGTACTCTAACATAGTTTTGCACGTAGAATTGGAAGTATAAATTTTCCACTTGTCAAGTCCTATACTACAATCATCATCAATCTAGTAATGAAGGTGACTTGTAGTGTGACTATTAGGTTGAGCACTATAATATGAGAAATGAGATCACTTATGATATCAAAGTTTACAACTAACTAGAAGATGCAGGCATGCTTCAATTTTTATAACTACATTAATTTGGAAAAACCCATAAGGAAATTTATTTCTTGATTTACCACATCCATGAATATTATATCTACTTTTTAGGGTGTATAAAAAGAATTAATCCTCAATGAATCAACAAGGTAACTAGGTTAATTTTGTTTGGGAATGATGTAAATATGGATCTTAATGATCATGATGCAATTGAAAAGATAATGATAACACTAAAGTACAAGAAGGAAGGCCATGCCATAAATATTACAAATCTTATATATCTTACCATTTGGGTAGATATATGCTTAGTTATGACCAAACTAGGGGGCATAAATAGGTGGAAGGAGGTGGACATGGCCCACCTTTATGTTGCAATACAAATGGCCAAGGGGACTAAGTACAATTATTCCCAATTTTTTTGTTGAGAAAATTGAAGAAGATGTTATGAATGCACATCACCACCCAACCCCAAGTTTACTTGGTGCACAATTTTTATTTTATCTTATTTTTGATGAGATTGGTGTCCTATAATAGTCTAGTAAAGAATTAAAGTGGGTTTACCCACTAGAGCACAAGTCCCCTATCAAAATATTCAAATAGTTCACATGTTTTGGAACTATCACACCCTCCTAAAAGGAAAATATGAAGGGTTAGTATGAGGGGATGAAGGAGGATTTCGGGAATGAATGGCATATGCCCAATGATTTTCCTACATAGATTGGAAACTATGTTGAGTTTTTTGTTAAAAAACACTACTTTCAAGGATCAAGTTATATACCACTGATAACTTGTCAAGTTGGTTCAATTTTCATTATATCTTTAATGATAAATTTTTCATGGTTTCTATCAATTAAATTATGGATATGTGCCTAATAAATATTGATGTTGATAAAATTGATGTTAAGATTCACACTCTTCATAATCTCTATGTCTATCTAGGAGGGGAAGCATAAATATGACAACATGAATTAGGTAAAATTGATATCAATACCTTTAACATAATCATGTAAGGTATAATCTAGTATTTTTACTATATGTTTAGGTAATGGAGGAAAACATAAGGAAGTTTGGAGGTAGATAAAGAACCACTCCCCCAACTAGAAACACGTGTAGAAGAAAAGGCATGAAAGAAGGAGAAAAAGTTAAGACCCAAGGCAAAAATTTCTAGTAGGGCACAAGAATATCCTAGGGCCACTCTTAAATGACAAAGGTAGGCTTAATCACCAATAAGATCCTAGGGGCTACCTAAAAAACAAAAGGATGACATTGCTATGTCCCAACCAACTACCCAATTAGAGATAAAGCTTAAAACACCTCGAGTGGTGATTATTGAACTAGGTGAAGTGTCTCCAAAAACACAACCTAAAAAAAACCCATTCTTGAGGCTAATGAAGAATAAACTATTATTGAGAAAAAAATTGACATTAGAAGTCCAAATATTGAGGAATAAAAAGGAATAAGGGAAGCCCCCAACTTAAATAACCTTGGTGCCAGTACCAAAAAATAATGGGAAAAATTTTCTAAAATTATAGATCTAAAGTGCGACCCCCAAAATGGAAAGGATCATATGAAATAAGTAGAGAAAAAACATTAATAGACAAATATGGGTAATGAGGACGTTCTCACTTGTGCCATGCTCTAAAAATATATATCAGTTAAGAAACTATATTTATGGGATTATTTACGTGAATATGAGTCCACTAAAAAAAATGACATGAGTTATATTTTGAAATGGGGGTATATCATAATGAAGGATTATTCGATATTCTAAAGGGTAGTATCGATATAAACCTAAAGGTGGTAGATGTTCTAGATGTGCTTTGGGTGGATCCCCTTAAATGCTCTCAAACTCAAGTAGGTGTAAGCCTAATAAACTTTACCCTAGATGTTTCTAAGTAAAACATTATCCATAGCCATGATGTTGTCCAATTTCACCACAAGCATTGGGATGTTATCATGTACAAAGAAGAACATGTAGAATAGTGCAATCTTGAAGAATAAATTCAAGTGTTCAATCAATAATAAGATGTAACTAAGGCATATTGAATAAGGGCATTAGGCATTTGTAAGACAATTTTGAAGAGTGAGCCAACACTTATGCATGGTATCCCTATTATTGATGATTCCATCAATAAGTTAGAGATGCTTGTGGACCTCTTCCTTAATAAATGCAAAAACTAGGTGAATCTTCAACATGAGAAGTTGTGGGTAATATAGTAGTTTATAGAGGCCATAGACATCTATCAAATATTTTTGAAAAAAATTGGGTGCCACTATTCCCATCGCTAGTGGGTTTTTTTGTAAACTTGGTATGATCAAATATAATTTTAGAAGTATGATTACAACCTAAGGAACTAAAATTTTAACAATTGGCCAAGAATGCACTAAACATTAAGGACATGGCCCAATATATGAAAGTGTTCCAATACATAAAAAAACTAGAAAATACATGAGAACCCATCAATAGGAGATTAATGTTATATTATTAGTGCTTGGAGGGTAGGTTTTGATAGAGGTTAGGTCACTTAAAGATGCCCACAAAGCTATAACTGATCAATTTGAGATTTTGAAAAATCAAGTAGATAATTTTATAGAGCAACCAAAAGAGATGAAATGATTGAGAGGTGAAGTGGAAGTCATTAATTCCAATATTTATAAAAAAACTCAACCAATAGGAGGAGCTCAAGTGTCAAGTGCAGTACGTGGGTCTCAAGTTTTTGTTATTTGAGGAAAATATAACATAGTATAAGATAGACTATCTATTTAGTAAGGCGTGATGCTAAACTCCAAATTTTGTAGTAATATATTATAAATGTTTTGAAGCTACAATGTGTAAAATCAATGACATGAGAATAGTTTAGAGGATCTTGGCATGAAATAGAATGGCATGGAAGAGAGAGGCATATAATAACAACATGGAAGACCTTAGTATGAAAGAATGACTTGCAAAAGACAAGAAAATGGAAAACGAGGAATATAAGATGCAAGACTCAAAAAAGTGAAAGAGTGGTATAAGGGCACATGGAGAAAAGATAGTTATAAATCAATTTGTAGAAGCATCAAATATTAATCAAGCAAAAATCTAGAAATAGTTCATGAGAGAGGAGGAATACAAACCCCTATATAGAAAGTATATAGGGGCTATTAGGCCTGAATCAAAAGGACTTAATTTTAATAGCTCACCACATCTTCTTTATTTTAAATAGTCACTAGCTATTCATATTTATTTTTATTAATGATGTAACTTGAGGAGTTGGATTATGTATAAATACCTTTTAGCTTTGATAGAAAGTGTTGCTATTGTTGGTTGACTAGTTAGGGATATATAAATATAGAGAGATAGAGTGATGTTGAAATACCTTGTAACCTTTTCAAATGAAATCAACTAATCACTAATATTTATGTATTAGTACTTTTAGAGTTAAATATGCTATTATGGTAATAAATAAGAAGTATGTGGACTATGTGATTGAATTAAATGGTTAACTCTAAAGTGATGTTTGTAGTAGCAATGACTAAATAGGCTAATCCAAGCATCTAAGTAAGATAGAGTTAAGTATTTCCACCACCATGTGGTATAATCAACATAAATTGTTCTAAGATACATGTATTGGGTGAGTGTATGAGGTTACTATTTGTGTGATATCCTGATGTACTAGATCATTGATTTATTCCTTATTCTAGGCATGCGACTAATACTTAGTCGAGAGAAACTAAGGATAAAATACTCCAATAAGAATAATAATGAAGAAGAATCAATGAATGATGATATTTATTATAATTTTCAAGACTTCATATACTAATTATCATCATATAAGAAGACAAAAGAAATAGAGGAATGAGTAATTTTTGCATCCTCTCATCAACCAAAAGTAATGGGGCCGCATAATGATATTGTGGCATGATTTTTTATTCGAGTTGCATTTTTGATTTTAAACATTTTGTATGGTGTGAATTGAAATAAGAACAAAAGTGAATTCCTATTTAGATATGTAATAAGTGAGCAATTGCAAATGTAATCCCTTGATGTAAAAATATAATGGGAAGATAAAATCATAAGTGTAAATCAACATCATGATACTTAAAGAAGATAAATAGAGAAGTGTGTCCATGTTCATTCCTAGGTTATTGGTAATCCTATATAAAACCATTTGAAGTTTGAAAAGATGGTTCTTACTTATAGTTCCCAAACTACTTCAATTGATGATAAGTTATTGATAGTTAATGGTTGATAGTAGATAGTTCCTATTCATAGTTACCATACTAATTCAGTTGGTGATAATTCACCGACAGTGCATGGTTGATGAGATGTTGATATGTTCCTTCTCTAAATTTAGTTCAAGTTGTGGCCCAATATCATGAGCTAGCTAAGGTAGTATGTTTTAAAATAAGTATAATTTTCTTACCATGTTAGCACTAAGGGGGGGAATGTTAGGAATTTATTGTTAGTGCTCACATAATAATTTATATGGGTTAGTTTAATATTATTTTATGTGTGAGTTATGAATAAAATTCTTAGAGATATATCTTGTGAGAGAGTCTCAAGGGAAGTTGAAAAATTGTAGGGAAAGGTTGAGAGATAGAATTGATATAGATTAGAGTTGACTCCCTCTATCAAGGAGAACATTCTCCTATATATTGTAACTTCACTTGATGAATAAATTATCTCAAATAATTAATATTTAATATTATAATTATTGAATTATGAAGTTATAATGTGTGTTTAATTTATGCAAACCTAGGCAAACATTATTAGGTGCATTTGGTATGAAGTAGATACACCATCACCATCAATTACAAGAAATAAATTGAATAAAGCACATTTTTAAAAAAAAACATGGAACATTTGTTGTACAATATTTGATGATAAGATGGTAGTATCATTGAGGCCATAATGATCACCCTATGTCATTTGGAAAAATTGACATGATTGAAACACATAAAACTAGCCATTTTTAAAGTTTTGAATGAATGTCCAAAGCATATTATACTCACCCGCACTTTAAATAGTTAGTCAGCTACGTGACACAATGCACATAATGTGATATAAAAAATAGACATGCCTAAATGACACTGATTCTAAAGTACATGTAGATGCATGGTAGCTTACAAAACCATGTTTACCCTACTCACTCAATTTAGACTACAAGATCTCTATAATCCTAAAACTTTCTAAACTAAATTAGTGGGCCATATGGCTACATAACCCAAAATCATACTCAACTAAGGTGAGATGGGTCTAAGTAATCACTAGATCAAATAATTCTAACAAACTCTATGAGGCATTCAAAAATGTCTTCAGGTAAATTTAATTAATCACAGGGCTCGGTTCACACTTAAGTCATAACATGAATATAATTTTATATAAATTATATTTTAGAGCAAAATGATATAAATATAAAGGAGGTCATATATTAATCATATGACCTCAAAAGGGGTCTAAAATATCTAGATCAATCCCTTTGAGTATTGAGTGATTCATCTTAACTATTGGATAATTTAAATCTTGACTATCAGATTTAGTCAAAGGTGAAGAAGCCTTAGAAATCCTTATGGAAGTCAATAAAAGTTTTATAACAAATATTAACTCACAAAATAAAATTTTGGAAAGGAGGGAGGAGGTGTTAGAGGATGTCTTGTCCATAATCATCCCTCCTATCTTTCTTTAGCTTTGGACAACTACCATTAATGGAGTATTTAATATTTTGGCGTAAAATATTCAATTCATTTTGAAATTTAAACATGATACAAAGATGTGTTATCTCATTTTTTAGGTACCCAGGTTGATGGAAAATATTTAGGTGTTCTCTAAGTCACATAGTTGTCAAAATAGTGTTTTGGGAGCTTTAAGCTCCTCTATAACCATTAATTAATGCTAAGTTATCTTTAAAGTTAAATCATTTATAGAAGTTAGTCTTAGGTTTAAAAAAATGTTT
Organism: Torreya grandis; assembly: GCA_037957365.1. NCBI lineage: Eukaryota > Viridiplantae > Streptophyta > Pinopsida > Cupressales > Taxaceae > Torreya > Torreya grandis. Next base: position 2,051,240 of record JARHVA010001411.1, read on the forward strand.
CATATGATAGAGGACATAAAAATAATGGGTTTCCCTTTTGGGGGTAACTTGTTCTAGGGCTTATAGGAGCTTGCAATTGTCAAACCAGTTTAAAAAGGCATTTTTAGGACAAAAACACCATATTTATAAAACCATTTAGTTCCAAGTGTTGAAACTTATTCTATGTGGAAGAGAATTTTTTTTAAGGGGGTCCCTTATGGGTTCCCCTACCTCCATGTAATTTCCTCTCTATAATCGCTGGAATAAAACTAATATATTTAATTGAAAATGGTCTAGAACACCTCTATATGAGAAAAAGGACACATCTAATTTTTTTAAAAATCATTTTAGACCTTAAAAATAATTTCATGTGAAATAAAATAAAACATTTAGGTGGGTCCCTTTTGGGTTAACCCGACCTTCAGGCCTTCACCATACCTGAATGGATCATACAAAAACACTTACAAGTTTGAAATAAGTTTCTAGTTTTAGTTTTCATAATACTATTTAACCCTAAATTATGATGGGTCAATATAGTTTAGAGTTAATAATATAAAAATGAATAAGCACAAGGGTGATAAACATATTTATAACTTGCTAATTAATTTTTAAACTCAAATAAATAATATTATGAATTTATAATACTAATATATGATAAAAATAGAAAGTACAACTATTGATTGATATTGTAATAAATTATAAACAAGAATACTTAGATGGTTTATTATGTACATGTAGATCTAGACTGAAACAAGATGGAAGTTGACTAGATAGAGATCATAAAATAGTCATTTGATTCATATTATGGGGCCTCAAATAGTTGTATCAAATCTGGATGGTTATGTTGATGTTATTATATGACTTGGATATAGGTGTCTAGTATATATTATCAAATATATATATATGTGACTACATAAAAAATTCTAGGTTTTATGTTGCCATTATTATAGTGTGTTCAAATCTCATGCATAGGTTGTCACTCTTTATCAAATGATCAAACCCTAGATTTTTAACCCTTAGAGTGATTATGGTAAAATGGGTTAGCGGGCACATAGTGTTGATATGACCTATGTAATAATCTATCAATGGGTGATGCCTACATAATAAATACTTCAAATATGGCCTCACACTTATGTATTTATCCCCTACATGTTGGCTTGTGTGTGCATAAGGATACAACACATGATAAATAAGTACATAGAGTGACCTAATTTATAACTTGAAAAATATGGCTCATGAAATGTTATTTTAGTACTTTAGACCTATGTATGGGCTGTACTTATGATTGATATTGAAATAGAAGAGAATAAATAAGGTTTGCTCATTTAAATGCCTGATTTTGTACCTTTAGTAAGTTGCCTTGTGAATTGTTAGGTATGTGCTAGGTGAAGAATGAATGAGGGTTGATATTGTATATATACCAACCCCTTTTGGAAATATATTAAATTAAATCACTTAGACAAACCATAGGTATATGTTTCACTTGTAAATTTCATGACTTTAAGCCATTGGACACTTAGTTTGGTATAAGACACTAGTTTCAATGTAAGTGCCTGACTAGGACACAAATGTCCAAGAAGATAGAAAACAAGTATAGGTCTAAAACTTATAGAGGATGATAATAAATAGATTTAAAATCATTTTTAGAAATATAGAAGGCCTAGTCATTAGTATAACATATGGTTAAACTAAGAGATAAAAAATAGTCACAAGAGATAGCGGATGTGAGCCTTTTGGTATTAGGAAGGTCTTAGGAACTGAAGGGTACAAGCATGAGAAGTAATTATCAAGTATACAAAATTGAGATTATATATAATTTTAATTTAGTATTTACATTTTCTCCCTCTTTAATCTAGTAATAAAATTGCTAGTTTAAAAGAAAATTAATGTGTACCTGGGTGTGTATAACACACTTTATATTTGTGTGAGTCCCATGTGAGTGATTTTATAGTTGTTGACCTATAACCAAGAACATGTTACAATATATAATTAGTGCATATAATCTAAACTTTAAATAACTTAAAATTATTTAAAGTAAAGAGAGAAAGGTTAGGAGTATACATGTGTATCGATGCATCCATCTTGCCTTTTGGAAGTTTGATTTGAAGAGATGTTTTATTATGAAGCTTTAGAGTTGAGATTAGGATAATAGTGAAGCCTAAAAGTGAAAATATATATAGAGATTAGAGGGGAACTTACCCCCAACCTTTGAGAAAATGTGAGTTTCAACTTAGTAGTTGAGATTAACTCAACCATGTAACTTAATCACACGTATAACCTAGTGAGTGTGAGTGATTCAAGTGAACTGACACTATAAAAATGGTGTAGGTGGATGATTTGATCAATCCACCTTATAAACTTGGTAATATTTAGTGATGTAATCACCTAAACCTTCCCAAAAGTGACCCAACTACTGAAGTATATTGGCTTAGTAATATTCCATAAATTTCCATCTTTGTGTAGGTTAAAGTCTATAAAGTTATTTGAAATCTGAAAGTTGATTTGATTTTTAAAAATTTAGGTGATATTTTTCATGGAATATGAACCTCATATGTGTTTCAATCCTAAACCTAGGTATATAAATGGTACTTATGTATAAAATGCTTCCAAAAGTGTATATGTGAATCATATAACTATGCAATTTGGCCAATTTTTAAATTTTACAAGTGTGGAAGACTTTTTCCCATGATATGCCCCCACTAAAATTTGAAACCATGAATTGATATAGGTGTGGATAACATCTTTGCATGACATGCCCCTATTGTAATCTAAAACCGAGAACTTGTATAGTTATGGAAGCCATGCCTTTTTGGCATGACCCAAATAAAATATTAAATTATGAAAGTGTGAAAGCCATGCATCTATGACATTCCCCCTTTTGAGGTGAGGGGAAGTATAAAATTGTAGTCACCTTACCTCAAAAGGATAAGGTAACTATATAATCTATGAATGTATCATGTAATGTATAGAAGTAACATGTCTAGGTAGATATAACAATTAGGTACATAGTATGTGATCACATCAAGTGCTAAGATACATGAGGTGAATCATAAAAATGTCTAGATAGTAATTGGATAATCTCAAAAAGCAATCAAACACACATACAAGAGCACTCAAAATCAAATAAAAATATAATGTTATGAGGAAACCTCAAATAAGGGGCATGTTCAAATGCCTCACATTTAAAGGGATGTGATTTAGTCAAATGTTAATAAAGCATATAAAGACATTCAAATGTCCACATATAACAAACTATGACATATATAAATGTCAAAATAGGAAAACATAATCATGGGGACCATTATTAATGGAGCATATTCAAATGATTGAATAAATAATATAATTAAAGAAAAGAAACTCAAAGAAGTGCATAAATGGAAAGCATGGAACATAAGAAACCAACATAAACATGTCATTCTAGATCCTAGATATATGTGTTAGCAAAATATATTAAGTACATAACATATCAAGTACACAATGAAAGATATAAGCATGGGTGAAGGAATGTGTAAGTATATAATCTCAAACATGATAATGGAAAATGATCAAAGAAGTGGATGCCCCGATGTCAAAATGACATTAGTAGAAAGAAGGCCCAACATCCAAAAGTCCATAGATCACATGCTTGGGTATTCCTGTATCACACTCAAAAGATGCATGAAGCATATGTGTATATATAAATAGATGATATGTTATATACTAACATGGAAATAACAACATAAATGTCATGGAGCTAACAAAACATGTAAAATATGAAAATATTTTTAGTTTTTTGAATATTTTTATTTTTTTTGGTATTTTTGAAATATTGATAAGAAAAAATATCTTATGAACTCATCCAAAGGATGGTTATAGGTATCTCCTAAATATGAACATGGTATAATAGATCAATGATACTATCAAATAACATGCATAGGTGTAATATTTTTCACTTTAGGATCAATAATACTCTATGTATGTATAATAAGAATTTGTGTTTATGAAGAAACAATGGAAGGAGTAAGGGTTCATGGATCCCAATGTTGCATGCTCAATGGTTTATTTAAATTAACAATAATAAGAACATGTTTAAGTGTTACTAGATGTCTGAATGTGGTATGTGGTAGATAAGGACTCAATGGAATCCACTTTGTGTCTCTAATACAAAGGCATCTCAATTACTAGCCATCTAGCAAAGGGAATTTCCTATTGCTTACCCTTTTTGGAGGATTAAACTTAATAGGTTTTATAACTAATTGCCTTATTATAAACTTCTTTTGTTCAAGTGGATGTTCATATGGAATTCTATAAAATATAATTACCCTATTGGAATGATTGTATTTAACACATCCATACCCTATATAAGGTAAAACATGTAGTATATGTATTTAAGCTCATCCCAATAACACATCTAAAATATCATGTATAGATTAAAATAAAAGGTAGTAACCACATGTGATAGATCCACCTATAAAGGTAAATAAATCTCACCAAAAACCTTATGTGATCTCCCATTGAATGATCAAACTAATTTAGTCAAAGGACATAAATAATTATGTGAATAGCCCAAATGAAAAATTAATGTCATGCTACAAATGTTCTCACTCACACCATTATAAATCATAATACTAAGTATAAGATAGTGACCAAGGTATGCTCTAATGAATAAGGAATGAATATTTGAGTCATCATCCACAATATCACTATCATCAAAATTAGTAGAAGGTATTTGAACAATAGGAGGTGAATGCTATGTATAAATAACAATAACCACATCTAATGGGTGCCCATAATGTGATGGAGGATGACGTGCATTATATTCCATTTGGACTTCTCTTTCCTTCTTAAAATGATCTTGCAAAATATTTTTAAATATATTTTGTTTGTGTTGATCACCAGATTGGGAACCTAAATCCTTTGGAGGATCAACAAATGTAATTTTTTGGTCATCACTAAGGCCCCAAATCTTATTATTCAAGGTAAAACATTGGTTTTTAGAATGCATAGGGCCTTGGTGATAGTCACAATAAGCATTTAAATCATATCCTTTAGATAGATCTTGATTCATATCAACCTCTATAGGATTAGTGAGAGATATGAGGTTATACTTCATAAGCTTTGGAAGTAATGAAGAAAGAGACTTAGGTAAACATGTAAATTATCTCTTTGGTGAATTTGAAAAGCCAAGTCAATTATTTTTTTATGACAACACATTAATCACTGTAGTTGTTTCCTTTTTATGCTTTATTTTCTTTACTTTATAATTGGGTTTGATAATAAACTTAGTGTTTGATGTAGTCAATGCATTTCCTACATACTTTAGTTTGTTTAATGAGATATGTTTCATTTCATGATCATGAACAGTATGGAATAAGTCATTGAAATATTTAAACTTATTAAAAATGGACTCATGTAATATGTCAAACAAAATTTTCTTGAAGATGTCTTGAAGCTTTTTATCTACCATTGGATTGGTCATTTGAGCTAACATTGTCTTGTACCTTAAGACATATTCATCAATAGGTTTATTGGTTCTTTATTTTTTTTTTGAAATTTGGGCAAAGGAAACTTTTTAACCCTAAAAAATCTAGATTGGGGTTATCTAGGGTTAAATGGGATATAGATAGACTAAGGTACAATGCTAATAAACTATCTCTATAACATGCCAATTAGATGCTAAACTCAAATATAACATATGCCAAATTCATTAAATTGAGATAGGCTAAAAATAGTAAGTATAACTATGCTAGATGTATAAATGATAAAGAAATAATGCACTTATATGTTTTTGATGCTAACACAATTATAGATCTAAAAGATGCAAAAAGTAGACTAGAAGAGGGTTCTAGAAAAACTACCAAATTATAGATTAAGTACTTATGGATATATGGAGACTAGTGTCATCCTTATATGGTTATGTCGATGATACTATCTAAACCTAAGGCAGGTTTCATGTATGGAATGCTTACTATAAATGGATGTTAGCACCTAGATGCCTCTACATTTGTCTCCACCTTTGTTTTGGTGTATTTATATATGGGTCATGGACTATCATTCCTCATGAAATTTTAAAACCCTAACTATTCATCTTTATAGTGACCTTAGGGAAAAATGGGTTAGTGGGCACATGGTGTCAAGTTGACCCCAAAGACCCCTTTATAAATAAGTACTACCTACATAGAAAATAATCTAAAGAAAACCTTAGGATAATGGAGTTTTCCCCTACATGTTGGATTATGTGTGAATCATACAATATATGGAAATCAAGTATAATAACAACCTAACTTGTAACTTGGTAAAATAGTCTCTTTGGATATTCCTTCAATATTTTAGACTTGTGTATGTATTATTCCTATGATTGATAAAAATAGGAGAAACAAGAAAGATTTACTTTATTAAGCACTTGATTGAATACCTTAATAAGTTACCTTGGTCTATGCTAGGATTTTTTTAGGTGAGGAATGAGTGAGGGTTGATCTTGTATTCATATCAATCCATTTGGAAAAGTAACTCACCTTAAAGTAGTTAGGACAACCATTAAGATATGTTTCATTTGAAAATTAGATGACTTTAGGGCACTAAACACTTGTGTCAGATCAAGACACATACATTGACATAGGTGTATGTCTTAGATGCAAGTGTCTAGGGAACAAGAAAGTAGGTATATGCTCAAAACTTGTAGGAGTGGAAGATAAGCAAATTTTAAGAATTTTAGGAAAGATATTAAGTTTGGGTCATCAACATAATATTAGTTGGACCAAGAGTAGGCCAAGGGGCACAAGATAGAGTAGATGTAAGAATTTGAAAGAAAGAAAGGTATATAACTAAGAGGAATAACCAAGATCTGAGTTTGCCAAGTATACAAGATTTAGGTGCTATATAATCCATAAATATCAACTAAAGAAACCTTTTTATTAATATTGATATAGAATTGTTCCAAAAAATGATTTGTAATTGGTTTGAATGCATTTATCGATTAGATTGGTAAATCATAGAACTACCTTAAATAATAGTGTTGATATTTTTGTCCCCAAAATATCAAAACATCAAGTACCCTAAGGGAGACCCCCTAATTTTTTTGGAAAATTTCCTTGAAGTGACCCAAATCACACATTTCCTTGGTATTACAGAATCTATAATTCTAACCACAATTTGCAAATTGAAAAATTGTAAATTGATTCTTCATCTCTAGATCATGCAATGCATTAACTAGTGGAATTTGAAAATTTGACTATAATTTACAATTTGTAAAATTGAAAATTGTAGCTAGACCTATAGATTCTATAATAAACTAACTAGTGAAAACCAAAAACCTATCTATAATTTATAATTTTTAAAATCATAAATTACAATCAGAGTTTTGATTCCCATAAACCAAACACCATGTGAAATTTGGAAATCAGAATGCAATTTGAAAAATTGGAAATTTTAGATAGAGTTTTTCTTCCCATGAATAACTCTATCCTGAATCTAGAACTTGGAGAGAAATTTTCAATTTGTAAAATTGTAAATTACAATCCAAGTTCTACTTCCCACTAACAACTAAGCCCATGAAATACAAAAATCTAAATACAATTTGAAATTTGAAAAATTACAAATTTTATTTTGGGTTCCACCTTCCCATTTCCAAATAGGTCAAACAATCCATACCTATGGAATCTAGAGGTCAAACTATAATTTGAAAAATTACAAAATTGCAAAATTACTTGAGAACTATAAAGTTATACCACTAACTACCATGAATGTAGAGTATTCTGTTAAAACCTCTACATTTTTTAAAGATAATTATTTCTTGCAATCTAATCTTATTTGAAATATTTCCATTCATATAAAATTTCAATTACATTTCCTAGGGTTATCGTTGCTTACTTAGAAACTAAGCATTTTTTATGGTTTTTTAATGTTAATTAGGCACAGGTTAGAGTTCTAGGGTTTTCATTTTTTAAACATATAGGCTCTTTAGGTGTTGTTTTTTCCTAAAATTCACAAACACTTAAAAAATTAGTTGAATCTTAGGGATTTTTTCCCTAAGTTTGATTATAAAAATATAGGGTTTCTCTAATTTTTGAACCATGAAAATATACCAGCACATATTTTCATAACCATAGAATATTCCCTAAAAGATTCTTCCAAGTCCCTATATACTTTATACCTAATTTGAACACCTCCCATCTCCACAAGAATTGATATTGTTTCAAACACCTCCCATTTCTATGGGATTTCAACTTGTTCCAAGCATTTCCCAGTTCTACCAAAGATCTAACCTGCATTTTTCACCTCCAATCTTTGCTAGAAATTTCAACCTACTATTGAAATAACACTTTCCTATGAAATTTTTACCTACTCAGAGCACTTCCAATCTCCACCAAAGATTCTACCTTTCAAGTACCTACAAATCCTACTAGCCTTTATAGTTGGTCTTCACTAAGCATTCTCTCTAGAATTCTTGTTTGGGAAGGAGATGAAGTTCAAGTCAAAAGGACCTAGGGTGAATCTTAGTCTAGAATCCAACACTACCAAGATGATAGATACATACCTAGGTCACATTGATCTAGGGGACTTCTAGACTAGAAAAATGTAGAGTTTAAGAATGACTGGATCCAAAGTATCTATGACTCTTGACTACCATTAGCAGTAGCTTTCCCCTTGAAGTGTAGAGCCCTAAGCTAGTGCTAACCCTATTACAACATTATGATGTTGACAAGAGAGAGGTATTTATGATAAAGGGGAAAGGATTATAAAAATGGACCTTGATTTTATTGATTTAGTATTTGTGATACCATAGTTTAAGAGTTATTTAGACATAACTCTAGAAACATCCCAAAATTTCTTCCAAGACAATAACTTAGGATGCAAGAGAGTGATAAATAAACAATGGCTCAAGACCCCCTAGGATACCTCCACTAGATTTACAAAGACACTGGAAATAATTGATTTCAAAGATGAGGTTGGACACATAATCTGCACATGATCACTGATAGTCATGATGCCAAGAGTTTCTATGAGTGGATGTATCAATACATTTGGCTCATTTAAAAAAAAACAATATATTCACTAGGCTCAACACATTTGTGACTCCCTCTATAATCAATTGATGGAAGTGCAAATAATAGGTAAATTTTACATGATTCGCTACTCGGTATACATATTGGATAAGTGGAGATATTTCCCAAGCCTCAACACTATAGGTAGTGAGGTCAATAAGGTGTATAACAATTATCTTGACCTCACATTAGAGGCCAGTTAATAACACTTCAAGAGGGTCAATGATGCATTCATCTATTGAATCATCATAATGTTTAACAAAGAGCTAGAGATAAAGAGATTCTTTGATGTAGCCACTATAGAAATCACTCAATGGGTTTCCTAATTCATTTAATTCCCCACCTATTCCTACATTAGGGTATGCATATTTAGTGTCTATCCTTACACATTCCTAAGATATGTTAGTGATAAGTGGGCTTTAATGGATCTAGTAAGACAACTTGTGGAAACTCATAAGCTTATATCTAGTAAACATAGGTTAGGAATTCACTTCCTATTTAGTATAGGTAGATACACATGCCCCTCCTTACTCAAAGCCAAGTATGCTAAGGAAAAAAAGATAGATGACCCTTATGGATTTATAGGTAAGGCCATACTATGATGTTCATGGCAACATCACCAACAAATTAAGAATTTCCACATATTCCCATGCTCCATATTTTGAATATTATTAGGAGGATTTAGATGATGAATAAGAGGTCATATTGAAGGACCAATCTAGAATGACCATGGATTAGGTCAAAGATTTTGATTTGACAATAGTCCCTGAGGACTTAGTGGATGATGAGTCCCTGGTGGATAATAACTACTATAAGAAGATCATTAATCAACCTTTTATAGTAGTAATGTGGTTAGTTATTGAATCTTTCTCTTTGATATATATATATATATATATATACATATATATATATATATATATATATATATATATATATATATATATATATATATATATATATATATATATATGATAAGTAAAATAGTAAATTGTCTTAGGAGCAAAAGGGTCCAAGTGACCAAAGATATAATGAGTATCACAAAGAATCTACTAAATCTCAAGTATCAAGGGATTCCACCATTAAAAAAGGGTCCCAATGGTACAATAGGAGAATAATTAAAGAGGCTAGTGATCTCCCATTATAATAATAAGAAATCTAAGTCCAAAAGGAAATAATCCAAAAAAGATGGAGCAATAATAAACCAACCAATCATCATCTCATTTGAGGACACAACTGTAATTAAAGCATCCATAGATTTAACCCCCGAATTAGTCATAGTGATGACTCCTATCTTTATAGTTCACCTAACACCTATTTCAATCATTCCTATAGCTCCAACATCTCCTCCTCTTGTCTCTACTCCTCCTTCATCCCAAGTGACTCCATCCTCCATTCCCACCACTTTACCCATAACAATAAGTCCATTACAACCAATGTAAGTAAGTCTAGTGGACACTTAGGGTCCCCCTTCAATGGATACTTAGGTTTCCATTTCACTCCATCCTTCCTTTATATTTATAGTTCCTTCCATTACATTTACAATTCCCTCCATTCTATCCTCATTGATTTCTAACATAACTCAATAATATATAGCCATAGACTCAGTCATTCTAACTTTAATTCTACTGGCCATCTAAACTCCAAGGATAAGTATTGTTCCATCTTCATCCCCTTTCATCTTCCCTATGTTACCACTCTTTAGTGTACCTACCACTCTAATTTACTCATTTAGTGCTTGGCCTTCACACTTTCACTAATCCCTAAGTTCTAAATCCCTATGTCTAGTCCCCCATTAATATCACTTCCATCTCCTACACCCCCAATATACACATCTATTCCCATTTATCTCACCTCTTGAACTTCCAAAGTTACCCCAACCCCTTCAGTGGAGATAAGAGAGAAATAATTTCTTGATGCAAATGTGGATTTTCAACCTATAGATGGAGATGAAATTACTAAGACATCTATCAAGCAATCAATGGCTATATCAGTTCAAGATTCAACACATGTCACCATGTTTTCCAGTGTAACATCTTCAGCTATAGATTATCAATTGAAAATGTCTACATAGCAAGATGTTACACCTACATGGTTAGCACCATCAATAGGGAATAAATGCAAGCAAATGATTTTTCCTACTACATTGGATTTTGGTATTTTAGATGCATGAAATAAATCCAAGACCACTCTCCAAACATTCTCAAGAATATTATGTGACTTAGTGAGGGAAATATATGTAGATATTATAGTCCCCCCACCAGAAAAATAGAAAAAAATATCCAGTGGTGGGAGACTATTAGATATCAAAGGTTCACCTTGGATATCCCACAAGGGAGGATTTGAAACATGATGTTCAATAAAGCATCAAATACCTATTTGATAAAATGGATAGTGACAAGGTCACTAAGGATGAGTTGAAAAAAAAAGGTTGAACAACTTATGACTGCATTGAATAAGTTCATAGAGGCCACTGGTCCATCAACATAACCTAAACTAGCATAACTAATCACCCAGTTCACAGATCATGTAACACTTGAGGTGGTGACTAAAACTAAAAACATGGAAAGGGATACTAAGGAATGGTCAGTGGAACTCATCTCCAAGGTTATAAAAATTATTGATATGATAATGGATCATTATGAAGTTTTGAGAGAGATAAGGGTCACCCTAAGAGGCCTAGTAAATAAGTATGAGCGGGATGTAGAAACCTTGAATCTTTACTATTCCAAATTAAAAAATGTAGATTCAATTGATATGGAAATCCTCCTTGCTAAAAAAATACTAAATAATGATGGAGAGTAAGATAAATTACACATAAAAACTCAATTTTGAATAAAATTACTTACAGAGACTGCCCACAAAGCTAAAGTTACCCATGCCAAGGCCATTGACACGTTGTATGACATGGAAGATTTGTTAAATAAATTATCATGTAGGCTAATAGATTATGAAGATAACCTCCTATTAGTAGAGGAAGCACATAATAAATTTAAGGAAGTTATTGAAAAGGAATTTGCACAAGATACCATATTTACCTTGAAATCTATCCACAACTACATCAATTATTAGAACATGTTGGATTAGATTGGTAAAGAGATCCAAACGTACATGGATTTGAGAAGGGAGATTTTTGATAGATGGTAGATTGTGAGATCACCAAACTATACTCCTTTAGACCAGATGAAGAGAGAATCCAATAAATATTCAAGGGTTTTGATGCATATGTCTATAAACTATAGGTTGAGAAAGATAAAGAGGTAGAAGAATTGTTGGAAGTTGATTGATTCTTCTATAAAAAGCATTAATGTATTTTATATTTTCATTATTTTAAAAACATTTTAAAGTTACAAAAACATAACTTATAAATTGAAGCTATCTTTTTTGATAGTTCTTTTTGAGAAAAAGCCATGTGTATTTTACACTTTATATTTTTACAAGTGAAAAATTATAAAAAGTAGACTTACAAATTACACATTTCATTTTGAAAATTTTAAATTTTTTAAGTTGTAAAAGAACATATTAGAAACTAAAATTCTAGTTTTGACAAAGTGGTATGACTTACAAGTTGTAAAAATCTCACTTGGAAATTTCAACTTAGGGTTTTGAAAAAAAGTAAATTGAGTTATCTTAAAGTTATCTTTTGTTTTAAACATTGAGTTTTACTTCGATGCCCCATTTACATGAAGAGCCATTTTCAACTATATGAAGAGGGCCCAAGGTATTGCATGAAGTTTTCTTGAGTATATCCACACCACACCAAGTTGAGGATCATGCCCATATCTTGCATGTTCTCTTCCAAATTATTTTACTAATCCAAGGATGCCATAGATGAAGATCATGCCTCTTTTTGCATGAAGTTCCATATTTGAATGATTCTTATACTAGGCATTGGAATTTATAATAACTATAACTCATTTATGAGATATTTTGTATAAATATGGGTAAGAATCCATATACCAATATATATTTATACTATTATTAATATTATTCTACATTTTGAATATATTTTCTATATGTTGTAACCTAGAGAATGAAAAATAATTGAAGATTTGTTTTTCTTGTCTGAGAAATCCCTATGTATGTAAGTTATTGGAATATTTGTGGATGTTTAATTCATATTTTCAGTAAAAAAATTTCATTTGTGGTAGTTTATACCATTTTTAAATATTTTTTGATTAAAATAAAATAATACTGTCCCTTTTATTAAAAATAACAAATATTGCCTTTGATTTCCCATTTGTATGAGTTTATGATCAAAAAAATTTCAATCTATTTTATGTTATATTATGTGCATTCAAGAATGCATTAAAATACACTATAAAAATATTTGGTGCAATCACCATTTTTAGTTTTGCATATTTAATTCTCAAACTCTTTTCCCAGTCAAACCCTAGTTTAGGATTAAGAACACTATAAGGAGTAAATTTTTTATAAAATTGGTATTTTATCAATTGCACTAGATTTAGTGAAAGGAAGCCAACCTTCATCATAGGTTCACCTCAATTCATGAAGGTCCTACAACTTGGAGGTGTTCATATTATATCATTAGTTTTTTCACAATGAGCTAATACATCAAGAAATGGGTACAAAATCTATGTGATAACACATAGTCCTTGAGACTCCTTGGAAACAATGTAGGAAAAATTTTATCATTGGAGGCATAATCAAGGCATGTTGCATACAAATATTGAAGATGTTGTATATAATCACTTTTTCCATCATAAAATGTGAACTTAGGTGAAAAAATAGTTGGTAAGGGGTGAAAATATATCTTAGGTGTAAGAGGGTTATGCAACACCTATTTTTAATCAATAACATAAGGTGATTTTGTGGGATTTTTTTCAATATTAGGAACCTTATCTTGTAATAGTTTTATGGTTTGGACAAGAGCTTTTACTTCTTGGTATTTAAGGTTAGAAATTTGGGAAGTTACCAAAGGAGGTGTAGCCATAGTTTGAGTACATGTAATCATTAAAACTAATAACTAGGTTGAATTACTAATGTTCCTTATGTAAGATGTAACAATAGTAGTTTTAGGGAACAAAGATGAAAACACATGTAATGAAATTAATTCAAAAATAAAGGAGAATAACAATAATATATCATAATATGAATGAAATATAGTAAAATATATGAATAAAAAATAATCCACTTCAAGGGGGAAACTTACACAAGCTTCAATAAAAGAAAAATTCATAATATGATGATAAACCACTACCCACTACCTCCTATATATAGTCCAAGTAGGCCATGGTTACTCTATAGGCCGACATACTAACCTAATGAAAGCATAGATAAATGTGATATAACATCAAAGAGGGATAAGTAAGCCACAAGTCAATTATTCCTATCCTAATACATGAAATAGGTTAAGAGAATAAAATGCTCTTCCCCTTCAAACCAATGTTGTCCTTAATGTTGAACAACTCTGGATGCTATTACAAAAAATATTCACCCTCCCAAGTTGCATCCTCATTAATCAAGTTCTTTCACTTGATCATATATTCCTTAAAGTCTCTGGTTCTCAACATCTTAGTATGTGTTTGTAGGATCTTCTCTGGTTCCAAAATGACTCATCTTTATTTATCTAGTTCTAGTAGTTCTATCTACGCTATAAAATTTTATTCAATGACTTTCTTCAAGTAAGAAACATGAAATATTGGGTGTATATGAGATGAATGAGGAAACTCTAGCTTGTAAGCCACACTTATAATTTTTTGCAGAACCTGATAAGGGATATAATACTTAGGATAAAGTTTTTTGTCCTTTTTTTGTTAATTCAAAGACATATTCTTATAAAGATACAAAAATACAAAGACCCAGTCACCCACATCAGAATGTCACTTACTACAGTGTTGATCCAATTTCTACTTTATCCTATTTTGTGCTAATGATAAATTATCTCTCAAACCAACCAAAACCTCTTATTGATGTTGAATGTGTTCTTCTACATATTGAACCTTGGTTTTCACCCTTAAAGAAGTGATGGAAGGTGGATGGTAACCATATAGTGCTATAAATGGGGACATTTTAGAATAGGTATGAAAAGATTTGTTATAACACCATTCTATAAGTGGTATCCATTTAACCTAATGTTCTTGCTTATCTAATACAAAACAATGGAGATACCACTCTAAACATTTATTGACCACCTCTGTTTGTCCATCAGATTATGGTGGTAAGATGAGATATGAGCTAGTTGAGTACCCATAAATGAAAATATTTTAGTCCAAAAATTAATAGTGAAAATAGTATCACCATCACTTATAATTATTTTTAGGGTTCCATGTGATTTTAAAACTACCTAAAAAAATAGTTGCTACTATACTTGCTATAAATGGGTGTGAGAGGGCACAAAAATGGGCATGTTTTGTAAGCCTATCAACAATTACCAAGATAACATTCTTACCTTTAGAATAATCAACCTTGTAATTTTAGAACCACCTTTAGAAAAATAGATGCTCCTATACTTGCAATAAATGGGTGTGAGAGGGCACAAAAATAGGCATATTATGTAAGCTTATCAATAATTACCAAGATAACATTATTACCTTTAGAACAAATCAACCTTTTGATGAAATCCATGGAAACCTCCTCCCACCCTTGACTAGGAACTACTAAAGGTTGTAACACACCTAGGGTCTTAACTATCTCACCTTTGTTCTATTGGCATATCAAGCATTCTACCACAAAATTTTGTACATATCCCTTGATTCCTTCCTAAAATACTTCTCACTTGATACTGTGATAAGTTTTTAAGAACCTAAACTATCCCCCAATTGGAGATTCATGAAAATATGCAAGAATATTATGCTTCAACTCTTAATATTTGTACAACTATAACCTATCCATATAACATAGGGCATTACATTTCAATTAAAATTTGTTAGAGGCTATAGAACATTATCGCATATTTAGAATTAGAACATTTGTATCCTTGTCCTTCCTCTATTCTAACCTACCTTCATCTACTCAATCTACTTTCAACATGGACATTGTACAAAATAATGCTTCTATGGATGTATCCCATCTGGAGAGTGCATTTTCTACTATAATATCTTTACTCTTCTTGTATATGATTTCAAAATCATAACCCAAAATTTTTTTACCCATTTATTTTGTTCCTCAAATGATAATCTTTACTCCAAAAAGTATTTTAGACTATAATGATCTTTTTTTCCCTTAAAATGTGTACCCATTAGATAGGGCCTCCATTATTTTACTTCATGAAGAATAGCCATCATTTATTTATCATAGACAGGTTTTTAGAGATTCTTACCTTTGAATTGGTAACTCTCAAATGCAAGGGGTCTTCTTTATTGCATTAGTACTACTCCCAACCTTGATTTAGAAGCATCACATTCAATAATGAATGTATTTGACATGTTTAGAGTAGCCAAAAATTGGGTGGTGTACATAGCTTATTTCAGTTTCTCAAATGATTTAGTGGATGTATTATTCTAGTGGAAGGCATCCTTATTTAGAAATATAGTGAGTGGAGCTGCTATGCTACCATAACCTTTCACAAATATTTGGTAATAACCTATTAGTCTTAGGAACCCTCAGAGTTTTTGAGAGTTTTGGGTGTTAAGTTGTGGAGCTAAAAGCTTCACTAATGAGCTAATGTTGAGGTTAATGGGCTTACACAGTAACTGGCATCGGTCAGAGCCAAGTGACATTAGTTAGGGGTTGACTGACATCAACAAAATTGATCAGAACCAATTAACATCAGTTAGGGGTCAACCGACATCGATCATCTTCAAACCGACACTGACTTCTGTGCATTTCTAGAATTGCTATTTTTAGAACAGTTAGTTTGCATGTAAAGACTAAAATTAGTCTTGAGTCTATTATTCTAATTATTGTTTGCTTTTCAATTCTATTTAAGAGACCCATGGGGTAGTATTGTAATTTGAGCAAGATGATCAAGATCAAGAAGATTTTCAAGAATCAAGAAGATTATTAAAAATCTTGTTCCATGATTGCTAGAAAACAATTCAGTAATTGAGTTGATTGTAATTGAGAGAGAGAGAGAGAGAGAGAGGAGAGAGAGAGAGAGAGAGAGAGAGAGAGAGAGAGAGAGAGAGAGAGAGAGAGAGAGAGAGAGAGAGAGAGAGAGAGAGAGAGAGAGAGAGAGAGAACTCTTGAGGGAGAACTACTGTACATCTGAGAGGTGTGAGGAGAGAGAGAGATTTATTCATTATATTTCCTTATAGAAGAGTTTAATACAGATTGGTTGTTTCTTGTATCTCTTATTATTTGTTGTTTCTAATTTCTAGTTGATTATTATTTCTAGTTTCAATTCTGTGTTTAGTTTCTTATACAAAAATAATCAATTATACTCTAAGATCATAACAACTAGTATCAGAGTGTGTTAGTGTTTGTTGATTACATAATTCACTCACAGGGGTTTCTGATTGAGTGGGAGCAAAACAATGGCAGGAGAAAGTAAACTAAGAATGGAGAAATTCAATGGCAAGAATTATCAATTATGGAGGATGCAGATTGAAGATTATCTGTATCAGAAAGATCTATATTTATCATTGGGTGGGGTTTCAAGGAATCCCATAGATATGGAAGACAAAGAATGGAATGTTCTTAATAGAAAGGATCTTGGATCTATAAGGTTAATCCTAGTAGCTTCTGTGTTTTCCAACTTATCATAGGCAAAGACAATGGTAGAGTTAATGGATACTTTGGCAAATTTATATGAAAAACCCTTAGCTTCGAATAAGGTATATCTTATGAAGCAATTATTTAATTTGTAAATGCAGGAAGGTGGATCTATATCTAGTCATCTTAATGATTTCCATACAATAGTAAATCAATTAAATTCAGTCAAAATAGTTTTTGATGATGAAATTAAGGCTTTCTTAATCTTATGCTCTTTACCTAAAAGTTGGCATAGTTTGGTAATGGCAGTTAGTAATATTGAATCTACTTCAAATATCTTAAAAGTTGATGATGTTGTTAGTGTAATCTTGAATGAAGAAATTTGTAGGAAAAACATAGGGGAAACATCAGGTAATGCTTTAAGTATTGAAAGTAGGAGAAGGCAAAGAGAGAAGGGCAAGCAAGGGAAATCAAGGTCAAAGATGGGAAGTAGATCCAAATCTAGAAATGGAAGAATAACCTGTTGGAATTGTGGAAAGAAAGGGCATGCAAAGAAAGATTGTTGGTTGAAGGATAACAAATAAAATCAGCATGAAGGTAATAAAGAAGTCAAAGTTGTAGGTATTGTTGCACAGGATGCTCGTATATTTTCTTTGGATAATAAAGTAGAATCATGGGTTTTAGATTCTGGTGCCTCTTTCCATGCAACCCCAAATAGAGGATTTTTCAATGATTATGTCCATTTAGATTTTGGAAAAGTTTATTTAGGGGATGATGAGCCTCTAAAATTGTTGGGAAAGGAAAAGTGCAGCTGAAATTGTAGAATGGAAACACATGGGTGTTGAAGGATGTCATGCATGTACCCATCCTGAAGAGGAATCTAATTTCTATAGGAAAGTTGGGTGATGAGGGTTGCACAGTAACTCTCACAACTGAATCTTGGAGAGTTTCTAAGGGTGCACTTGTATTAGCAAAAGGTAAGAAAGTAGGTACACTTTATCTATCTACTTGTATTACTGATTATTCTCCTTCTATTTTATTTACTTCAGATGTAGATGCAAAGTTGTGGCACTGTAGGCTTGGTCACATGAGTGAGAAGGGAATGAATGTTCTTAAGTCAAAAGGTAAGCTTTCAGATTTGAAAAGCATAGATCTAGATTTCTGTGAGCATTGTATTTTTGAGAAATAGAAGAAAGTGAGGTTTCTCAAAACTAGGTCAACAAAGAAGAAGCATAAGTTGGAAATTATTTACACAGATGTGTGGGGACCAGCTCAAGTAGCTTCTATTGGAGGATCACAATATTATGTTTCTTTCATTGATGATGCTACAATAAAGGTATGGGTTTATTGCATAAAGAGGAAATCTAATGTTTTTGACACATTTAAGAAATGGAAAGCTTTGGTTGAGAATGAAACAGGTTTGAGATTAAAGTGCCTTAGATCGGACAATGGTGGTGAGTACTCCAACAATAAATTCAATAGTTACTATTCTATGAGTGGAATACGTAGGGAAATGATGGTTCCAAGGAC
Source organism: Torreya grandis (assembly GCA_037957365.1). NCBI lineage: Eukaryota > Viridiplantae > Streptophyta > Pinopsida > Cupressales > Taxaceae > Torreya > Torreya grandis. Next base: position 2,070,385 of record JARHVA010001411.1, read on the forward strand.
ACTTCAACAAAATGGAGTTGCTGAAAGGATGAATAGAACAATAATGGGGTGTGCACAAAGTATGAGGTTGCATGCTAGTTTTCCCTTACAGTTTTGGGTAGAAGCTATAGATACTATGGTTTACCTGATTAATAAAGGACCTTCTGCTACACTAGATGGTGGAATTCTAGAAGAGGCTTGGACAGGTAAAAAGGTAGATCTTTCATTTCTTAGAGTTTTTGGTTTTGAAGCTTTTGTGCACATTGATAAAGAAAGTAGAAAGAAGTTGGATGCTAAATCTATGCGGTGCACTTTCATTGGTTATGGTTTTGGAGATTTCAGATTCCAGTTGTGGAATTTAGAAACTAACAAAATAATTAGAAGCCGTGATGTAGTTTTCAATGAGAAGGTGATGTACAGTGATCAGCTCAAGAGGTTGAATAATTTTGAGCAGGGCAATCTTGATTTGGAAGAGGTTGTGGTCCAAAATGAGCTCGCGGGTAAAAATCATCACTCACAGAAAGACACAGAGACCGATGTCAGTGAGGTGGGAACTAACATTGGTCAAGTGGAAACTGATGTTGGTCAGGTAGAAACTGGCGTTGATTAGGAGGAATTGACATCGGTCAGGTACAGACTAACATTGATCAGAGATGACCAAGATCAGTCACTGTTAGAAGAAAATTTGGGTGGATAGCAAGCTATAAATGAGTCTCAAATGCCCATAAGGAGGTCTAAAATGGTAAGTAAACCTCCAATTCATTATTCCCCTTCTTTATACTACTTGTTGCTCACTGATGGTGGAAAACTAGAAAGTTTTGATGAGGCAATGCAGGTAGAATCCAGGAAACAGTGGGAGCATGGCATGAATGAGGAAATTGATTCCTTGGAAGAGAACCATACGTGGGATTTGGTTGAGTTTCCATCTAGAAAGAAAGCACTAAAAAAAAAGGGTAGACAGGTTAAAGGAAGGGGAGAATGGACAAATGAGACATAAGGCCAGGTTGGTAGTAAAGGGATTTGCACAAAAACTAGGTATTGATTTTGGTGAATTTTTTTCTCCTGTAGTAAAGATGACTTCTATTCAGACTGTATTGTCTTTAGTTGCTATTGAGGATTTGCATCTTGAGTAGCTTGATGTTAAGACAACATTTATTTATGGAGATTTGTATGAAGAGATATATATGGATCAACCAGAAGGTTTTGATTTCAAAAGTAAGGAGAAACTTGTGTGCAGGCTAAAAAAAAGTTTATATGGTCTTAAGCAAGCTCCAAGACAATGGTATTTGAGGTTTGATAGGTTTATGATAGAGCATGGCTTTAGTAAATGTTAATCTGACCATTGTGTTTATTTTAACAAATTGGATAATGGTAGTTATATTATCCTGTTACTATATGTAGATGATATGCTTGTTGCAAGTTCACACATGTAGGAAATTACTGAGCTTAAGGTAAAATTAGCTCACACATTTACCATGAAGGATTTAGGAGTAGCAAAGAAAATCCTTGGCATGAGTATTAAGAGAGACAGAAAAAATCACATTTTGATTTTGTCTCAAGAGGATTATGTGAATAAGGTGTTGGAGAGGTTCAATATTTAGGATGCAAAACTGATAAGCACACCTATGGCTAGACACTTCAAGTTGAGCAAAGAACAGTGACCTAAATCACATGATCAGGTTGAGTACATGAGTAGAGTTCCATATGCTTCAGCAATTGGGAGCTTGATGTATGCAATGGTATGTACTAGACTAGATATTGCCCAAGCAGTGGGAGTTGTCAACAAGTTTATGGCCAATCCAGGAAAATAACATTGGAAAGCAGTTCAGTGGATTCTCAGATATTTGAGAGGGACCAACAGTAGGCATTTATGCTATGGAGGGTCAAACACTTCTCTACATGGGTATGTAGATTTGGATATGGCAGGTGACTTGGATGGTAGGAGAAGCACCACAGGATATGTGTTCACTGTTGGTGGAATGGCGGTTAGCTGGATTTCAAAGTTGTAGAAGGTTGTTGCCTTGTCTACTATAGAGGTAGAATACATTGCAGTCATAAAGGCTAGCAAGGAAATGATTTGGATAACTCAGTTCATGGAAGAGTTGGGAAAGGAATAAGAGAGTTGTAGATTGTACAGTGATAGTCAAAGTGTAATTCATTTGGAAAAGAATTCAGCCTTTCATTCAAGAACCAAACATATACAACTTAGGTACCACTTCATTAGATAGGTATTGGAGGATGGACAGTTGAAGCTAGAAAAGATCCATACAGATAAGAACCCTACTGATATGTTAACAAAGTTAGTAACAAAAGAGAAGTTGAATCTTCATTCAACTTTTGTTGGTCTTCTAGATTGAACTTGAAGAGGGAGAAATAAGCCAGAGATGTTTAGAGGATGTTACTATATAGGTATAGGTGCAGCTATTTATCTCTAAGTGGGAGATTGTTGAGTTGTGGAGCTAAAAGCTTCACTAATGACCTAATGTTGAGGTTGCTAGGCTTACACAGTAATTGGCATTGGTTAGAACCAACTGACATTGGTTAGGGGTTGACTGACATTAGTGGAATTAGTTAGAACCAACTAACATCGGTTAGGGGTCGGCTGACATCGGTCATCTTCAGACTGACACTGACTTCTGTGCATTTCTAAAATTGCTTTTTTTAGGAGAATAGTTAGTTTGCATGTAAAGACTAAAATTAATCTTGAGTCTATTTTTATAATTATTGTTTACTTTTCAATTCTATTTAAGAGACCCATGGGGCAGTATTGTAATTTGAGCAAGATAAGCAAGATCAAGAAGATCTACAAGAATCAAGAAAATTATTAAAAATCTTGTTCCATGATTGCTAGAAAACAATTTAGTAATTGAGTTGATTGTAATTGATAGAGAGAGAGAGAACTCTTGAAAGAGAATTACTGTACATCTGAGAGGTGTGAGGAGAGAGAGATTTCTTCATTGTATTTCCTTCTAGAAGAGTTTAATATAGATTGGTTGTTTCTTGTATCTCCTATTATTTGTTGTTTCTGATTTCTAGTTGCTTATTACTTCTAGTTTCAATTTTGTGTTTAGTTGCTTATACAAAAGTAATCAATTATACTCTAAGATCTTTACATTGGGCACTGGCCTATCTACCATAACTTTGATCTTATGAGGATCAACTTTGAAACCTTAATGGGATATAATGTGACCCATGTACTCTATCTCCTATACTCCAAAATCACATTTGGATGGATTTACATAAATCTGATGTTGTTCTAAAACTATCAACACCTATTTCACACATTGAAAGTGTTCTTCCCATGCATTACTATAAATCAATATGTTGTTAAATATAACCAACACAAAATTCCTTTAAAAAGGCCTAAAAATATTGTTCATCAAGCTCTGAAAAGTAGGTGGTGCATTTATAAGATCAAAGGGAATTACCAAAAACTCATAATGTCCCTCATGAGTTCTAAAAATAGTTTTATGAAAATATTAATCACAGATTCTAATTTGATGGTAACCCGAATAAAGATCCAATTTCATGAAATAAACAACACCATGAAACTCATCAAGTAAATCATCAATTACTGAAATAGAAAACTTATCTTTTATGGTGTACTTGTTGAGTTCCTTATAATCTAGGCACATCCTCCATGTGTTATCCTTCTTACTCTAAACCTAAGCCCAAACTTGAGCAACATGCACATGTGGAAGATCAACCATTATATCCTTTAAATCTCACTCTTCTAGACTGGGCTAAGTAGTTAGGAGATTCAACTTCTAAGAGGCCCAATATGAAGATTACTGAGCTTCCCATGGTAAGCTCACTATTTGATAAGGCTACAGCCTTAATCCAAAGGGTCTAAAAGAGAAATATTAAGTATAGTTATGGAATATGGTTAAATTTAGAGGAAAGGCAAAAATTTTGTTCCATTTCAAAGAGGTAGAACAAGAATAAGGGTCAGTCCCCATACATTGAGGACCTTAAGTCCTATATGGAGACCCATACTAAGTAAGTCCTATCTATACTTAAGGGAATGAACCTGGACAATTAAGAGATAGAAGAAGAGTTGAAAACTCTTAGAGAGCATCAATAGGTGATATGAGTTCCCCCTAGTATAGAACATGATGTACAAAATGTGACACTTAGGTTATATGAGATTTTAGATTCAATTCATTTTTTTAGAGTTAATTTGGATCTGCATGTGAATTCAATAACCAAATTATTTAAGCTCCATAGAGAAGATGATAATAAATTGAATATATTGGTATTGTACATCCCCAATAAGGCATTCAACCACCTAGACCTGATGACCCCTCTAGAAGAAGCTAATGTATTGAATTTAGATCTCATTTAAACATAAGAAGCTTATGATTGGGTGTCATCTTCTAAAGATTTCATGAATAAGCTTGTAGAATAATAAAAGAAAGAAAAACACATTTTGATTGAGCTTGAATTGACCAAAGTCTAAGATAATAGAGGGAAGCTGATAGATGAAACTGATTTTGATCAAATGATTCATCAAGTCTCATATGGCTTCAAAAAAAGTTTATAAGAACTTAGCTTGGAGTATATTGAATCCAAATTAAGCATAATAAGGAGGAAGGAAACACAGGTATAAGTATTTTAGGTTGGTTTTTGAGCCATCAAGATAGAACATATAAGGATAATGGAATAAATTGGAAGGGTAATAAGACCTCATCTTATCAACATGAATTCAATTCATGCACAACATGCTAAGGCATATAAATAATACCAAGAGTTGGATTTAAAGAAGAAAGCAACATTAGTGCCACCTACCACTTCTACTCCTTAGACCCCACCTATAGTGCCAATAACATTAATGCCTTCAACTACAACTCCTTCTAGCTCAATAGCTAAATCAATGACACCTCATAGTATAGCCCTAATAGTTACTCTAGTTTAATCAATGAGTGCATCACCAAGTATAGATCCAATCACGACATCCATAACAATAAGCACAATGGCAACTATAATAACAATTTTGTTAAATATTAAGCAAGAGCCAATTTAGACTAAAGATAAAGGATATTTTTGTACAATTTTGTATGTAATATTTAGAAGAAAATAGTTAATTCCAAGTTACATCCATGTTGTAATTAAATACTTATTTTTTTTAGCATGCACACATTCCATGTATGAATAATCTATAAGTTATGACTTATAACTGAGAGTTATGATCTAGTCATTTAGGATGTAATCAAAGTTTTCTAAACTTGGAGGATGAGGTGGCCCCTTCTCCAAGTTCTTTATATACATGTAGAACCCTCTTTTCGAAGGGTCAAAATTTTGGATGAATATACATGAATATATTAATAGATTGATTGTCATATAACTATGTTTGTTCTTTCTTCTTCCCTCTCTATGTTAATGAAATTGAATTTTCTTTGTCTATATTAATTCAATAATTCTTAAGTGTGATTTTACTATGGATGAATCTGATTGTTTTACTAATGAATATTAATCTTAGATGTGGAATAACAATTGAGGATTTATAGGTTTCATTGATTTACATAGTTAGTAAAGGTTGAATTTATAATCAAAGGTGTGTAGAGGTATATCTTTTAATATAGTCTTCTAGGTCTGAGCCATAACTACCCTAAAAAAATTGTTCCAAATTATAATCTTTTATATAAGGGTGTGCAATAGCAGCCCTGAGAAGATAACCTTTAGTTGAGATAATTAAACATCCTATATTTGTTATCCTAGATTGATAACCATTCTTGTTCATGAGTATGCAATAGGTGCAAATGATAAAAACTAGTTTTGGAGATACTTATCCACCAAAGAAATAGTATTAGAAGCTACCTTTTAGGAACATAAAGCTTTCTTTTATACCTTTCAATTCTTTCCCTTTTTGAGTTTTTTTGATATCTACCCACCATAGAATAATTTTCCACCCATAAAACCTGCCTAGTGATTAATTTATATTACATTCTATGCATCCATCTACAAAACCTATTTAAACAACCCCTAGGCTCAATCTATTATCCCATCACCTATTTTTTTAATCTGCATACTTATAACTCATGACTAGGAGTGGAAACTTGTTTCATAGAAAATATATAGCACTAGATGGAGGGCACACTTATGTGTTTTCCCAATAAATAGGGGCTAGTCATTATGGATACACCTGGGAGATTAACAAGGTATATAGCCTAAGTTAGCCTTTTGGTTTCACCATTATTAAATCTTAGGAGACCTAGACGCATACCTAGCATCCCTGAGATACACCAAGCCATGATGCCTTCTCCTATAAGAAACATCCTTCTTATCAATCTTCCTATGGATTAACCTGTTAGTGCCTAAAATTACACTAAAGTAATTGGGCCCTTGTCAAGTGTAAATGCCTAAGTCCTTAGTCCAACTTCCATCTCCAAGTGCTCCTTTGAAAGGTCAAGTTCATGTAAAAATTAGTTGAGTCCTAATCTGATCTTTTTTGGGTGAATGTGTCTTTCCCTTAGAATTTTTGAATTTTTAATACATGAACACAATATTAGATATAAATAGGTCTTCAATATTTTTGTCTTAGACAAAAAGTCTTATTGCTATTAGACATTTTGTCTGCTACAAAAAGTTTGAAGGAATTCAATGTCTTGGCCAAGTCCCATTTACATATGGATAAGTGTTTTGAAAAAAATTTGAAGGATAATTTCTTTAGGACATTTTTTTCATGATAAAAAGTTTGAAGGGCACTTAACCTTCAATAAAATTGAAAATGTCCAATTTATTAGACAAAAGAGCTAAGTCTAATTCCTCCAAGAAAAGTGTAAGGGCCATTTATTTTGGACATTTTGTCCATGGCAAAATTTTTGAAGGGTACATGCCCTTTAGGCATTTTGCCTACACAAAATTCCTATTAAAAGTCCTTTGTTTCAGAGAAAATGTCAAGTCTAAATTCCTTTGACAAAAGTGTAAGCTCAATTTCTTTTGATAAATGCCAAGTTCAATTCCTATAGGGAGAATGTTTCAGATAAAATGTTTGAAATAATTATCCTAATGAAGACAAAAGTCCAAAGACTCAATTTTTGTGGGAAAAGTGTAGAGGTTAATTTTTTTGGGGAAATTATTTTAAACAAAATGTCTAAAAAAATTCTCCTGATGAATAGAGGCGCTAGGATTAGAAGTGCTAAAGATAAAAATCTTACAATAATTATTGCGACATAAAAACACCACAACAATTCTTGCAACACAAATATCTCATAACAATTCTTATGATATAAAATCCTCACAATAATTTTTCCAAAGATAAAAATGCCATAAAGAAAGAGATTTTAGACTAAATTGCCAATGAGCAAAGTCCCTAAATATATTTTCTCAAATTTTAGGTATGATGGTCTCATGGATATCTTTTGACAGGCATGTGAACATCAACTTTAAGCCACAAAAAGTAGCTGTTGGCATTCAAATGTTCCAAGATAGTTTTGTAAGCATCAATTTTAGGCCCCATGAAATAATTGTTTGATTTTAAATAGAGTTAGATCTAATGGTATACATTAGTAAATTAGGATGATCAAATGGTGTGTGATCAAAGCTAAATAGTCAAAGAAACCCAAGATGAGCAAGATGGCAATAAGTGTCATCATCACAGGACCCTACTAGAAATCTAATAGAATGTGGAGTAAAAAAATAAGCCCTATGGATAAAAAATTAATGGTCTATACTTGATCTATACCAATGAGATCAATGATGCATAATGATAGTGAATAATTCAATGAAGCTCTAAAAAAATCCAAGACCACCACATGGAAAAAATGCCTTAGCCTAGCAAAGCTGACATAGTAGGGTGTAAAAAGTGCATGGGGCTACTAAGTGGGAGCCAAACATAGCTATCAAATGATATCACTTGGTATTCCAGATCAAGATTGATGGTCTACATCAATCCACATACATAGATCAATGATACAAGTGAGAGATGACTTTTCAAAGGGCTCAGAATCTATAAGAAAGTGACACATGTCCAATGGAACAAATGTCGCATTTCAAGATAAGGAACAACATAACATGGAAAATGCCACATGGGCATGCACATCATATTCAAATTCCTTATACAGAGTAGTTCATGAAACTTTCACCAATGATAAGTGGATTAACTAGGCAGGTTTCAAATAAAACATTGGAGCTCTGCAAGAAGTTTAAAGGCACTTTTACTAAAGTATAAAGTAAGAGTAGAGAGTGGGTTTGTCAAATATTGGTTCTAAAGTGTGACTCTAATGATTGGAAAATGTATAAAGCCCATTTTTGATTGTAAGATAGATATATTACATGCTTATAACATGTATAGAAAAAAAGGGGCTTATGTTTATATAATTAATGATCTCTATGTAGATCTTAGGTAAAGCCTATACAATGGGGAGTTTTAAAAGGGTGATAAATACATGTTCAATATATTATAATATAATGTGGCTTCACTAACCCCTTATGTGATCATTTGAAGACCTCCCTATGGAATCTTCCCAGGGGGACTATAAGTGTTAGTTGTAACTTGGAAATTTACACATGTAAGTGGGGCCAAAACTTCCCCAATAGATCAATGGTGGGAATAACGCATTTATGTATTAAAAATAAAATTTGAAAAAAAAGATAGATGTATTAAAAAGGATAAATTTTATAAATGGATGAAAGTGCAAAAGGGGTAAATATGTGAAAAAGCAAATTGGAGCCAAAAGTAAGAAAGTTAAAATAACTTAAGTCTTTTGCATTTGCCATTATTGTATTTGCCCAGGCTCTTCCATGAGTGAGATATTGTAAGTTTATAATCCAAGGTGGGAAAATATAGAGAAGATAATTTTGAGGTCCATTTATCTAGAATATTCCCAAGAAATCATGGAAAAATTAGGTTGTTTCATGGCATGCATGAGAGGGAAGGCAACTGTCCAAGAGTTTCTAACTATGCAAGCAAGTGGTCCAAGGCATTTTTAGGTAGTTTCAAATGAATAAAACATTTTTTTGGCATTATGCCATGAATATTCTCCTTCCAACTCATGTGAAAGGCATCTACCACCATAAAACAATAATTTTGTTGCAAAATATTCATAACTAATTATAGAGGCAGTTAGGACATTGATTTTTCTTGCAAATGGCTGAAGATTTTAGGTGTGACAGAGGAATATTTTCTAGTTAGATGCATCTTGGTGGACTTGAAAGTTTGTTTTGAAATTTTGATATTTGTGACCCATAGTTCTAGATTTGAAAAATGTATAAATAGGGGTCCTCTTTTCTATTCAAAATGGTTGGTTGTTAGTTGTGTTAGTGGTCATTAGTTTAGGTGTCCATTTTCTCCAAGTCTAGGTTATGTAGAAATTTTTCTAAGATCAATTATTGTGTATAGATATTGTCTCTCTTGCTAAGGTGGTTGTAGTTGTAAAGCCATTAGCTATATTTGAGATCATGTTTATGTCTTCCTTGTCAAAAGATCAATCTCACCATACTTGTCCCTATGGAAACATTTTGAAGTACTGATGTCTATAATATTTATTTTTAAGTTACTAAAAATGATTGTGGTTATTTTATATTTATTTTTGGTGAAGTGGAATGATCTATTTTACAAATATTGTTGATTAGACATATATTTTTATGTTCATTACTAGTTATCATTTTGAGCATGGATCTAGGTTAAAAAACCCTTTTTGCATCATTTTATAATATGTTGCTGAATAACTTGTTAGGGTACCCTAGGTTTATGGATTAAACATGGAAAAGTATTTGAAATATTATTTTAAATGTATGTTCTAGTCTCTTAGGGATCATTTGGTATTTACCATTATCTTGTATTTGATGTTTTTTTGCATCTTTGCTAAGGAATATTGTCATTAAATACTAATAGATACCCTACTATTTCAAAACCACCAACATGCCACCCTCCTTTTTAATCATCTAACTTGTCCTAACCTATCTTAACCTATAAATAACCCATCTTATTACATATTATAAGTGTTATTTGCCTTGAAAATGCATAAGATATTGCATATTTGAAATGTGTTTTTAGTTTGTGCCTTTAAATTCTAGTGTTATAATTTTCCTTTTGATCACTATTGTTGAATATTTTATATAATGAAGATTGTAGTCATCTCCTAATATACCTTTAGTATCTTGTATATGACTTAGAAAATTTATGCATTTCATGTGACAACCCTTCATGGGTGAAGTGTGCAAAATTGGTTATGCCTTGGTCATATTTTCTATTTGTTCCACAAATCCCCATGGAGATTGAATTATAGACTCTCTCCATGTGAGAAAGATACCTCATAGGTCCTCTCACCTTGGTTTAGGTAGAGCCAAAAGTATAAAGGAATTGACCATACCCTTTGTATGTTCTTCTCAATCATTTTATACATTTAGTCTAATCTTGATGCAAAACCCTTCCTCGACTACAATGACATTTTAGAAAGTTTTTCATCTTTATTTTCCATTTATTTTCAAGTGTGTAAGGCTGAGTATATGAGGTGTAAAAATGGGAACCGACACTCTAATAACACCATTATCAGGGACTAAAATGAAATATTGGCTACTCATATGTTTTCAAGGACTCTTGTAGAGAGCTTAATTATTTCATCTTGTGAATTTATCTACTATTATTACACTTATTTGATTATCTTGGCTATCAACATTGAAACACTCCATTAGGGATGTGCTAAGAAGTTTTAAGGCTTAATAATTTGACTTTTAATGCATTTATTGAAAAGAGACATTAATAGTATATGTTGGAAGGTGTCTTTCCCTTTTGAACATATTCTAAAAAATTTAGTGTCTTTGTGTTGTACCTCATTAAGCTTCAACAATTTTGATTTTAGCATGTATCATGGTTAATTTTGTAACTCTTATATTCTAGAATTGTGATTATAGTGGTGACTCTAATTTTTATCATCTAGTTTCTAGGAAGATCAATGCCTAATTTGAATTATATTTGTTAACTTTTAGCTTTGAGTATTTTTTTTTATTGTAAATCTAGAAGGACTAAGATCATTTTTTAGAAGTGACCTATAAAAAAAAAACATCTCTCCTTTAAGTATTCCTCAAAGAAGAGGGAGATAATTTTGGAAGCCTATTGAAGGGTAGAGTTCAAATGCCAAGAGTTATCAAGATTATGATAATCTTGAACTATTTTTTGACCCTCCCATTATTGAGTATTATCATATTTCTCCTAGAAATTCTTAAACCTATAGTCCTATATATTATTTAGCTCCTTCTGAACCAGCTGAGTCCCCTCCTAAGTTTGATCCAATAAGTCTACCTCATTCACCCCTTCATATCCCTTTTCCATTTGTTCTTGAACCTCCTATTAAACCAATCATGAGGCATAGGGACTAATATGAGAATGATAATCTTGCATTTCATGTCCCTAAATTCAAGCCTATCAATTTTGATGAAATGTTAGGCTATCCTAATGAAGTCCCAAATGAAGTGAGGAAATGCCTTCCAAAGTTCCAAGGGAACAATACAGTGAGTGGTGATCAACACTTGAGATATTTTCATAATATCATAGAATATTATGAGGTTGAGTATAAATATGTGTGAACTAAGTTATTTATGAACATGTTGGAGGAAGATGCTCATGAATTGTTTAATTCCATTCCCATTAGATGCATTGATTCAAGGGAAGAGATGCATAATGTTTTTATAATTTAGTATGGTGATATGATTGATCCAAGGTTTCCCTTGGCTAAATTTGAAAATAACAAAAAGAATCCTAATGTGTGTGTGCAGGACTTCAACACCTAGTTCAATAAGACTATGATGGGGCTACTTTAAAACATTAGGCCCAATGATATAGTGTGCTTGATAAAGTATGATGATGCATTTAAAAATAAGAATTTGTACATATTAAGGGACAAGGCTCCCACTAACATGTGATTGAAATTTAATATGGTCATCTAAATTCAGAATTACATCAAGGATGTGGGAAAGTCCATAAAAAAGAGGACTGATGTAAAGTTGGTTAATCTAAAAAAGACACAAGTCATAAAGACAACCAACCTTGAGGAGACTGTTAAAGCTTTGGCCTTTACTATTAATGAAATGTCATACAAGCTAGATAGAGCTAGAAAGGGGGTCTCTCATGTGCCTAAAAGCTATGAGAGATATCCAAATATAAATCAAGTGCAAAGGGGGCATACTTACCATAATCAAGATAATAATAGAGGGAAGAAGCTTACACATGAAGAAAGGATGAACAAAAACCAGAATAAAAGATCTAAAAAGAAGGTGCATGATCATTTAAATGCCAAGGTAAATGCTATGAATTATTATTTAGACATTGATTGGTATGACAAGTGTTTCCTTCCACACCCTCCATGTGATACTGCTCAACAAGTTGAAGAAGAGTTGGATGAACCTAAATATGCATAATTCAAATATGAGATTTTTGTGTTTGATTTTCAAAGTCCTTAAAGTGAATTGCTTACTTCTTAAAATTATTGAATGATATTATAGTTGATCAGTTTTGGAGTGCAGTGGAAATGGAGAGTGTCCCAACTTTTAAATTTGCTTGTGATGTTAATATGGTACACGCATATGAATTTCCCATTCATGATTTTCATCTTTTACACTCTATGATGATTAAGAAATATCATGGGGTAATTCCATTAGTTGAGGATAGGTAGTTTTTAATTAATGCAATAGCTTCTTAAAAGAAGGAATATAACTTGAGAAGTAGACAACCAAGTGATCCTCCTCAAAACACTACCCTTGTAAATCAAAAGGTAGGGAATACAAGAAGGAAGAAAAGAAAGCTACACAAATCCTAGAAGCTTCCATGTTAGCACGTATGACCCAAGATAATAATCCTAGAGGTGTTCCTACTAAGAGTAATAAAATACCCATATTTTCTAGTATTCTTAAGGGTGCTAATGAGTTTAAACAAAATCCACCTTTAAAGGCTACTATTAAATATTTGAATCCACCCTAGCCTACTCCACTTTAGACCTTGAGTGATTGTATTATAGTTGAAGGTATTGTTACCCTTCCACCAAATATGCATCTTCCTCAATATATCATGTGTGATATGGCTAAGTGTTGAGTCAAATAAAAATCACCGTGTCACTTATTGAACTATTAAGAATACCTAAACATAGGAAGAGGGATTTTGAATATTTAGAATTTGGTAAAAGGTTAGATGTGAATGAAATTAAGTTACCTCAAACACCCTTGGAAGAAGATGTAGAATTAGAAGAGGTTGTTAAACCTAATCTAGAGGTCTATTTGAGGACTACATTAGTGGAGAGTTAGTTAAATGTGGATCTATTTTATACAACCCTATTAATCAATGGTATAATTACCCATAACTACATGTTTGATTTTAGAGCTTATTATAATGTGATGCCCTTGGGTGTCCTCAATGAGCTTGGATTGAATATTACATCAAAATTTGGGAAGTTTTATGCCATGGAATCATGATAGGTTCTAGTTGTTGGGCAAGTTAAAGGGTTGGTGGTATAATTGGAAATGAATCTAGGAAAATATTTGAGTATAGATGTGGTAGTTTTTGACTACCTACCTAAGTGGGGATGATATTGTTACATAAATGGGATATTAACATGGGTAGAAGTGTGTAGATGGACCTTTCCTATGCCACCATTCCTTTTAAGGTTAAGATAGTTAAAATTTATAGAGATCCAAAAATGCTACATGTAATAGAAGATCTAACATATGCTCTCAATGAAGTGTTGTACATGGATGTTGAATTGGGTAAATTTTTTGGGAATGTTGATACTAGTAAACAACCTACTATTCTTGATGATGGACCTAACAAAGAAAGTACAGTTTGTAAAATGTGTTTTGATGGGGCTTGATCCAATCTTGGAAATGGAGATGGGGTTGTTTTCTATGCCCCTAGTGGTAAATGTTTTATGTTTTATTTTGAGTTGTCCTTTGAGTACATGAATAATATTGATAAGTATGAGGCACTCTCGCTTATTTTAATGATTGCCTATGAATATGGAATTAAAAGTTTGATTGTCAAGGGTCATTTTGAGTTAGTGGTTAATTAGGTTCGTAATGATTATGCCTCCAAAAATAAAAGGTTGAAACAATATCAAAATGTTGTTTAGGATCTTCTTTAATTATTTAATGCATTCAATCTTTGTTCTCATGATAGAATTTTCAAAGAAGAGGATAACATACTTGCAGGGTTAGGTGCTTAATTTTATATTTCAAATATGATCCCTCATTGTCAATATCAAGTGGAGGTGATTGTCAGGCCTTTAATCCCAGATAATCTTCATCATTGATAGGTCTTTGATGATGATTAATACATTAAGAGGTTTCTAAATTATGAGGTTGAGTTTCATGATCAACTCATAGACTTAGAATCTATGCTTCAAGTTTGTGATAGAAAGGAAACCTTGTTTAAGAAGGATGCTATTCAACTTAAGATAAACATGATCCCAATAGGATTGGTGAGTTTGGAGCCATATTTTGATGGAGCTGATAGAATCAAGTTGAGAGACTCATTTATATCAAAAGACATGACTGAGTGTGATTTAGGTTCTCATGAGAATTTAAGAAAGGTTTGGCTAGGTAATCACTTAAGTTCATCTAAGAAGAAAACTTACATGTAGCTGCTAAAGAAGTACCAAAACTATCTAGAAATGGTCTTATTCTAAGTTGAAAGCATATAGGGAAGATTTTTTTATAGCATATCATCCCATTATATCCTGATAGCAAGCCTTTTAGGTAGAAACAAAGGCCCATTAAACCCATATTGGCCACCAATATGAGTTAAATAAGATGAGGGAGGGTGGAATCATTCAACCCATCTAGTATTCATCATGGGTTGTGAATTTAGTCCCTATGACAAAGAAGAACAGTGACATCTGATTGTGTGTAGATTTCCAAAAATTGAATAAGGCTTATTTAAAATATAACCATACCCTACCCAATATGGAGAACCTAATGCAAAGTGTTACTATATTAGAGATTTTATCCACATTAGATGACTTCTTAGGGTACAACCAAGTTGTGGTGGAGGAATATGAGAGATCTAAGACTAAATTCACCATGCCTTAGGACATGTATGTATATATGAGTATGCCTTTTGGGTTGATGAATGATGGTAAAATGTTTTGGTGAGATATGGACATCACTTTTGTATGGATAATTAACTAGTTCATTACTATGTATCAAGATTATATCACTGTGTACTCCAAAATTGAAGAACATTTGGAGCATATGGAAAAAGTGTTGATTAGATGTAGGGAGTTCAAAATTTTGATTAATCCCAAGAAGTTCCACTTTATAGTATAAAAGGAAAATTTATTGAGACATATAGTGTCTAAATATGGTGTCATGATTGACCTTGAAAGGGTCAAAGTGATTGATAAAGTGCCTATCCTATATTCCAAGAAGGGAATTCAGTCCTTCTTTAGATAAATTAACTTTGTAAGGAGGTTTGTGTCTAAATTTGTAGAGATCACTCTACCTATTACTTCCATGCTAAAAAATGACCATACCATCAAGTGGGAGGAGAAGGTTATGCAAGCATTTAGTGACATCAAGGGATCTCTAAAGTCTACTCCTATATTGGCTAGCCCTGATTACAAAAAATTATTCTAGATATTATTTTTTGCATCATATAATATTATTGTTGTTTTCTTGTTGTAAAAGAATGAATAAGGTCATGAGTATCCCATATATTTATTTATTAAATATATGTAAGGTCTTGAAATAAACTATACCATTATGGAAAAACAAGCTTTTGATCTCTTAAAAGTTGTCAAGATGTTTAGGCCTTATATTTTGAGTTCAAAGATTATTGTTTATGTCCCACATACCATGGTGAAGAACATTTTAACTCAAACTAATGTATCCATCAAGAGATGTAGATGGGCCAACAAGTTGTAAGAGTATGACATGGATATTCAGACCACCAAGTTAGTGTGAAGGATGGGTCTAGCCAAGCTTATGTCTGAGACTATTTTACAAGCTATTGAGGTAAACATTACTATTTTTAATGTTGATGATTCTTTGAGTCAATTTAAAATATCTCCATGGTATAGAGATATTATTTATTACTTAAAAAATATAAAATATCCCTTGACTTGGATAAGAATAAAAGAAGAAATCTCAATCTTGTCTACCAAAAATACCTCTTGATTGAGAATGGACTAGCGTGGAATAACCCATATGGGGTTCTCCTAAGATATGTACTAGAAGAACAAACTACTAACCTAATTGAATACTTTCATAGTGAAGTATGTGGTGGCAATTTTGTGCCTAAGGTTATAACTCATAAAATTTTGAGAGTTAGTTATTAGTGGTCATTATTATTCAAAAACATTACTCAGATAGTAAGAAAGTGTGAGAAATGTCAACACATTATTAGAAGGATGAAATCTTCTGATTCTCTTCTTTCACATCCTATGATGATTGAAGGCCCATTTAAATAATGTGGAATGGATTTCATTGGAGAAATTATTAATTTATTAAGTAGTGGACATAGATGGATAATATTTACAATTGAATACTTCACAAAGTAGGTTGAGGTGATCCCTACAAAGAAAGAAACACACTAGGTAGTAATGGATTTTTTGTTAAATTATATTATTTAAAAATTTAGTTTGCATTTCAAGATAATTAATGATAATTTCATGAGATTTAAATCCAGACCTTTGGTGGCATTATGAAAAGAGTAGGGGATTTAGTTGACCTATGCTTCTAATTACAATCCTTAGGGGAATGGGTAAGCAAAATCTAGTAATAAAAACTTGTTCAAGATCATTAGATGAAATTTAGAAGCAAACAAGAAGAAGAAAGGTAAATAATTAAAGTTTTACTTATGGGTTGATAAGATCATGCATAAGAGATATATAGGGAAAATTACTTTTGAGCTTATTTATGGAAATCAATCAATTTTGCCTATGAATTTGTAGTTGCCCACTTATTAGCTCATGCAACAACTAGAAGATGATGAGAAAATAAACCACTATGAGAGTAGGATGAACCAGATTATTGAGCTTGATGAAATTTTAAAAAAATCTTATGAAAAACACCTCAATTTTAAGGAAAAGATGAAGAAAATATTTGATAGGAAGGTCACTCCAAGAACCTTCCAAGTAGGTGATCTGGTTCTACTTTAGGATTTCAGGCATGAGGAGAAAGGAAAATATGGAAAATTTGATGCCTTATGGATGGGTCCCTATTCCATTGACTACTAGATTGGGGAGCATACTTTCTTCTTGAGAGACTTGGATGGTGAAATATTAGAGCTACTAGTTAATGGCATATATATTCAATCAAAAATGCATCATGTATATAAATCAATCATAGCTTGAAAAAGATAGAGCATACCTACACTTATGATTGGGGATACCCTTTTTAAGTGGGAATATGACCAATATGGTGATCTACTAGACCCTATTATGGGATCACTTGTCACAACACATCATGCTAGGAAGGGTTCCAAAGCCTACAATCTAACAAAATCACATATCAACCCTAATGGATCCTAAGGTTTAAAGCATTCACTCTATTCTAATAAAAAGAAAGTAAATATAATCTAGTTCACACCAAAGCTTGTGGCACAAAGTGGGTGTTATAAATAATAAAACAAACGTGTATAGGGAACTTCAATTAAATTAAGTATGAGTAACACCCTAATACATAAAATATGAAAGATAGTATTATTTGAGCTAACACCTATGTTACTTATATCTACTAAAAAAGAGGAGAACAAAGTTAGAATATATTTACTTGAATGTGAATGCATCGAGACTCAATTTATCCCTTGGATAAAAGGATTTTAAATAGGTTTTTGTGGTTTGTAAGGATCACTAGGAAAGGCCAAAGCATCCAAGAGTTATCCACAAGACTAGATTCTCTAAATAAGAAACCTAAGCTAAGTCTCCTCAAGTAGAATGGTGGAAGAGCAGATTGTGAAGAAGCGTGGGCAAATAGTAACTCTTTATTACTCATATGAATAATGAATGAAATGATCTTGTATATATAGGTGGATCTTTCCCTAAATACTTCTAGGAACATTGACTATATAGGGTCGACCCAGTCAACCTAGTGTGTTTTTAGGGACAAATCACTAGGTTTGAGCTAGGTTCACCAAAAGGGCTAACAATTTAGGAAAGTAAAGAATACCCTTAAACTATACTAGGTTAACCTAGTCAACCTAATACATCTGACTATCCAAAAGGAGTTTAAGATAATCAAAAGAGGAATGGAAAGAGGAAAAGACTGGAGGTATACTCAAGGAAGGAGATATAGCTTAGGGAATGGTTTTGGGATTTGGTTAGATTGGTAATAATTTGTAAATAAGGAACAATAATCCTAAAAAGAACCAAAGGTCTACCCACCCATTTTTTGGTGCACCCCTTAGGGAATTCACTCAAAGAGACTGAGTCTTGATAGGTTCTTACAAGATGTGAAGTTTTAGTATGTGATAAAAGTTAAAAATATTATGTTTATACATTAGACATCTAAAGAACTTCTTGGATTGAGTTTATTTGCACCTGTGTACATTGTATATATAAATTGTATAGTGTTTTATCAATTTTTTGTTTCATTTATTTATCACCTCTCTATTTTGGGCCTTATTTATACATTTTTCCTTTGTGTTTTGTTGTGTGTTCATTTATAGATCCTCTTAATATATTTTTGTTAAGTCTACCATGTTTTGTTGGGCCTTTATGAATGTTTTATGGTAAATTGTTAAGTTTTGACTCGATGACGCAATGGATTGGCACCTGTTATTACATTATGGGGTTCTTTACATACTCATAGGGGGTATGTATCCCCAGACAAGAGCCAGTGTTAGTGCCCAAAATTGTACTAAAGTAATTGGGCCCTTGTCAAGTGTAAATGGCTAAGTCCTGATCCCAAATTTTGTCTCCAAGTGATCATTTGAAAGGTCAAATTCATGTGAAAATTGGTTAAGTCCTAATTTGGTCTTTACTTGGTGAATGTGTCTTTCCCTTAGAATTTTTTGGGTTTTTATTTTACACAAACATAATGTTCAATAAAAATAAGTCTTTAATATTTTTGTCACAAAAAAAAAAGTTTGAAGACTTATTTCTGTCAAACATTTTGTTCACCAAAAAATGTCCAAAGGAATTCATTGTCTTGGCCAAGTCCCATTTGCATCAGGCTAAGTGTTTCATACAAAATATGAAGGGTCATTTGTTTTAAACATTTTACCATGATAAAAAGTTCAAAGGGTACTTTCCCTTTGGATATTTTTCCTGCACAAAAAGTCTGAAGGGCACTTACCCTTCAACAAAAGTGTAAAAGTTTGATTTATTCACAAAAGAGCTAAGTCCAATTCCTTCGGGAAAAGTGTAAGGGTCATTTATTTTAGAAATTTTGTTATTGGAACAAAGTTTGAATGGAACATGCCCTTTGGGAATTTGGGCTACACAAAAATCCTAAAAAAAGTCCTTTGTTTCAATGAAAATTTCATGTCCAAATTCCTTCGGCAAAAGTGTAAGCTTAATTTCTTCAAAGAAAATACCAAGTTCAATTCCTATGGGGAAATTGTTTCAAATAAAATGTTTGAAATAATTGTCCCAATGAAGAAAAAAATACAAATAATTAATTTTTGTGGGAAAAGTGTAGAGGTTAATTTATTTAAGGAAATTATTTTGGATAAAATGTGCAAAATAATTCTCTCGATGAATAGAGGGCCCATGAGCAAAAGTGCCAAATATAAAAAGCTCAAAAAAATTATTGCAACACAAAAATCCTAAAATAATTCTTATGGCATAAAAATCCCAAAATAATTTTGTTGAAGTTAAAAATGTCACAAACAAGGAGCCCATAGACCAAATTGCTGATGAGTAAAGTCCCTGAAGAAATTTGCCTAAATTGTAAGAATGATGATCTCATGGATATATTTTGACGAGCACGTAGATGTCAAATTTAAGCCATAAAAAGTATCCATTAGGGTTTAAATGTTCCAAGATGGTCACTCAAGTATCAATCTCAAACCCCATGAAATAGCTATTTGAGTTTAAATGAAGGCATATCTAATTGTGTATGTTAACATGGAGTAGGATGATTAAATGATGTGTGATCAAAGCTGAATAGTCAAAGAAACCCAAGATGAGTAAGATGGTGATAAGTCTCATCATTGAGTGACCTTGTCAAAAATCTAATGGAATTTAGAGCAAAAGACTGAGCCCTATGGATATAAAATTGATGGTCTATGCTTGATTCATGCTAATGAGATCAATAATGCATAATGATAGTGGACTATTTAATGAAGCTCCAATCAAATCCAAGACCACCACATGGTGAGAATGCATTAGCCTAATAGAGATAACATAGAAGGGTGAAAAAATCCCATAGGGTTACCAAGTAGTACAACCTCAGGGCCAAAGATAGTTAGTAGTTGACAATGCTTGGTTTTATAGATCAAGATTGATGTCTGCATTGATCCATGCACATATATCAATGGTGTGAGTGAGAGATGACTCATCAAATGGATCAAAACCTATAATAAAGTGACATGTGTTTAATGGGAGACAAAGGTCACATTTCAAGATAAGGTATAATATGACATGATGAATGCCACATGGACATACACATCATATTTAAAGGTCCTTTGTAGATTAGTTTGTAGAGCTTTCACTAGTGATAAGTAGATTGACTAGGAAAGTTCTAAATGAACCATGGGAGATTTGTAGGAAGTTTAAAGGTAATTTTGCTAAAGCATAAAGTTAGGGTAGAGAGTGGGTTTTCAAATATTTCAAATATTGGTTCTAAAGTATGACCCTGATGATTAGACTATGTATAAATCCCATTTGCCACTACATGATAGATATATTACATGTTTTTAGCATGTATAAAATACAAAGGGGCTTATGTTTATATAATTAATGACATCTATGCAGATCTTGAGTAAAGCCTATATGAAAGGGATTTTTATAAGGGTGATAAGTATGTGTTTAGTATATTATAATATAATGTGGCTTTACTAGCCCCTCACATGCTCATTTGAAGACCTCCCTAAGGAAGCTTCCTAGGGGGATTATAGGTATCAATTATAACTTGGTAATTCATATATGTATAAGTGGGGCCAACAATTATGTAATAGATCAATGGTGGGAATAATGAATTGATGAATTAAAAAACAAATTTTCAAAAAAGGATAGATGCATTGAAAAAGACAAATTTGATAAAAGGACAAAAGTGCAAAAGGGGAAAATATGTGAAAAATTAGATTGGATCCAAAAGTAATAAAGTTAAAATGACCTAAGTCTCTTACATTTGTCATTATTGTGTTTGCCTAGGCTCTTCCATGAGTAAGATATTGTAGGTTTAAAAATCTAAGGTGGCCCACTTTAGAGAATATCATTCAAAGGGCCAT
Organism: Torreya grandis; assembly: GCA_037957365.1. NCBI lineage: Eukaryota > Viridiplantae > Streptophyta > Pinopsida > Cupressales > Taxaceae > Torreya > Torreya grandis. The sequence continues at coordinate 2,091,683 of JARHVA010001411.1, forward strand.
GGATGTAGAATATTCCTAGGAAATCATGGAAAAATCAAGTTATTCCATGGCATGCATGAGAGGAAGGGAAACTATCCAGGAGTTCCTAGCTATGCAATCAAGAGGTCTAATGCATTTTTAACAAGTTCCACATGAAGAAAAAGTTTTTTTGGCATTCTACCATAATTTTCCTCCTTTTAGATCATGTGAAAGGCATATCTCACCATAAAAGTTGAAGTTTGTTTCAAAATATTCATCATCATTTATAGAGGCAATTAGGACATTGATTTTTCTTGAAAATGGATGAAGATTTTAGGCATGATAGGGGAATATTTTCTAGTTAGATGCATCTTGGTAGACTTGAAAGTTTGTTTACACTTTTGAGAATTGTAATCCATAGTTCCATATTTAAAAAGTGTATAAATAGGGGGGCCTCTCCTCTATTCAAAGTGTTTTATTGTTGGTTGTGTTGTTGGTCATTATTTTAGGTATCCATTTTCTCCAAGTCTAGGTTCTACAATTTTTTTGGGATTAATTATTATGTGCAGATTTTGTCTCTCTTGCTAAGGTGGTTATATATGTACAACCATTAATAAGATTTGAGATCATGTTTATGTCTCCCTTGTCAAAAGATAAATCTCACCATGATTGTCCCCATGGCAGCATCTTGAAGTATTGATGTCTATAATATTTCTTTTCAAGTTAATGAAAATGCTTGTGGTTATTTTATATTTCCTATTAATGAAGTGAAACAATCTATTTTACAAATATTTTTGACTAGATATCTAGATTTATGTTCATTACTATTTTTTTGTTCATTATTAGTTATCATTTTGAGTATGGATCTGGATTATAAAAACCTTTCTACATCATTTTAGAATCTAATATTGAATAACTTGTTAGGGAACCCTATGTTTATGTATTTAACATGAAAAAGTATTTGAAAGATTAGTTTCAATGTATATTCTAGTCTCTTAGGGATCATTTGGTATTTACCATTATCTTGCATCTGAAGTTTTTCTACATCTTTGCTAAGGAATATTGTCATGAAATACAATTAGATAACATGTTGTTTGGAAACCACCAACATGCCACCCTCCTTATTTTTAATCATCTAACTTGTCTTACCCTATAAATAAAACACCCTATTGCATATTATAAGTGTTATTTCCCTTCAAAATAAATAATATCTTGCATATTTGAAATGTGTTTATAGTTTGTGATTTAAATTCTAGTGCTACAATTTTCCATTCAACCCCTATTATTGAATATTTTATAGAATGAAGATTCTAGTCATCTCCTCATCTATCTTTAGTAGCTTGTATATGACTTAGAGCATTTGTGCATTTCATGTGACAACCCTTCATGGTTGAAGTGTGAAAACTTGGTTATGCCTTGGTCATATTTGTTCCTTGTGCTAAAAATCCCCATGAAAATTGAATTATAGAATATCTCCATTTGAGCAAGCTACCTCGTAGGTCCTCTCACCTTGGTTTAGGTAAAGACAAAAGTATTAGGGAGATAACCATACCCTTTTTAGGTTCCTCTTATTGATTTTTTACATTGTATCTAATGTTGATGCAAAACCCTTCCTTGAATACAATGACATTCTAGCTAATTTTTCATCTTTGCTTGCCATTTTATTTCAAGTGTGCAAGGATGAGTGTACAAGGTGTAAAACTAGGAACCAAATCAACACTAGCTACTTAAATCTACTATTACCATCCCTAGGGACCAACATTATCTACCAAGGAATCTAGAAAAGTGTTTTCCTACCATCTCTCACTCAAGGGGGAGGACAATGAATGAACATATCAAATATTTCAAGGCCTTTATGAGGTTAAAGAATGTTATCCATGAGGATGTTACATGCATGATTTTTCCATTTACTCTAAAAGATTATTCTTATGTTTGGTATCTCAATTTTTAGGAAATTTCCATCACGTCATGGAATGAGTGTCAAAATATGTTCCTTGCATAATTTGAACAAGTAATGAATCTAAGCTTGGTCTATCAAATTTTTATTAGCATGAAGAGGGAACATAATGAGTTAATTTGGGTATTCAATGTAATATTATAAAATGTATACACTTGATTTAACACCACATAAAATCTAGACATGAATTTGACACTTGAGATATACAAAAATGCTTTGGATCCTATTATTATAATGTTTTTGCAAAGAGTTGCCACCACCAATACTCTAGCTTTGGCATTCCAAGAAGATATTAACATCAACAAGAATCTCAATCCACATCTTATCTCTCATAATCTAGGGGGACATGAATTTAAAAATGGAGTCCCATTTTTTAATACAATTCCACATGCTAATCAGAATGCTCTCGCATTCAATCAGAATTAAGTGTACACTCTACCTCTTATGACACAAAAAATAATGAATAAGAATTATGATTTATTAAACAATAAAATAAAAATAATTTTCCACCAATAAAATTAACATCAAGCTCACACCAATGCAATAGTCACTTAGGGTTATGACTCCAATAAAGCTAAATTGGATTCTATATAAAGAATGGTCTAGAAGTTGAGCAATAATTTCTTGAATATGCACAAAAGGATGGGTAATATTAATAATCAAAATTACAACTATAATTATGGGTTTAAAATATACAACATGAATTTAAATAGGCCCACCAATAATTTAGAATAATAAAATTCTAATAGGCTTCAAAAAATCAATATCATGGAGATAGCTTTGCCCAATTAGTGCAGGGTTCATAACACATCACAACATGTAGAATTGGATTATATAGAGTTTTGTGTAGTTTTTGAAATATTATAGAGAGAAGTGATTATAAAATATCAAATGATTAATAATCTATATCTCCCTCATAAATCTATCCCTTCAAGTTCAACCATGGTCTTTGAAACCTATGAGTCTTCATTCCTCAAAGAACATGACAATATCATGGAGGATAATGATGATGAGGTAAAAACACTACAATAGTTTAGCATGAACAATATTAACCTAAATAATAGGTACCCTCTTACTAATTATACTCCTCTAAATAATACATTTATCCCTCCAAATCTCAAAGCTAACAATAATCCTCTTCCATCTAAAGGGAATGATTAGCCTCAACATAGAGATGAACATAATAAATGAGGATACAATATTGTTGAGGATATGAATAAAATTAAGGCCAACATTACTCTTCATGAACTAGCACAAATCATATAGTATAAGGAGTTATTATGAAAGCCAATAATTAGTAAAGTTATTGTATAAAAGTCCAAAATAACCAACACAAACATTATGTACAAAATCAAGCTAGAGGTTCCCCCTTTTTACTGACCATTTAGGAATTTTCAAGAATATACACGATTGTCTAGGAGATTATGGAGATTTAGTAATAGTAATGCATAATTCTATCTATCAAAAGATTGGTTTGACCCCAAATCCATCCAAGAGGATTGTGTCACAATTAGATAAAATATTAATGCATGTATTGGGAAAATTAATGATGTGAGAATTTAGGTTACCTCAAAACCTAGAGTACAAATGATTATTGACATCTTGGTAGTGGATATTCCTAAAAGATATGGGTTATTTTTGAGTAGAGATTGGTCAAAGATGTTAAATAGATATCTTTCCATGAACTTTTTGCATATTTGGTTTCCTTATAGAGGTATTTAAAACTATATCAAGATTGATCAAGAGCTAAGGATGAAGCATCCAATTACATAGTAAAAAAATGCCAATGAAGAGGTAAGATATATGTCTCTTAGCCTTAGAATTTATACATTTACCATAAAACATGAAGCACCAAAAGAAATTTAGGGCCCTTACCAATTATAGATCCTCCATTTCAACAAAGTGAGATCTAAGAAAGGATCAGACATTGGTATCAAGTTGGTCAATCCACAAGGAAAAAAAATATTAACAACATATAGGCTCCAATTCCCATGCATTAACAATAGAGTAGAGTATGAGGCTTTGATTCTTGGATTATAGTTTACCCTCAAGAACCATGACAAAGAACTAATGGTATATGGAGAATCTAAAATTATGATTAACTAGGTTAGAAATAAATATCAATGAAAATTATCATATTTAAAGAAATACAAGCATAGATCCTAGGATCTAATTGAATCATTGAAGCTTTTAACATAGTAGTTGTTCTGAGACAACAAAACCAAGTTGTTGATTCACTAGTCACTTCAGTGAAAAATTTGACACCTTTATAGGGGTCAAAATTCTATAAATTCTCCATTTAATTAGGACCTTGTCCTTTAGTACCAAACAATGTCAAAAATTTTCAAGTGTTTGATGATGACTAGTAGATTGTTTAATTTTTGACAAATTTAGGATAGTTTAAATCTTAGATAACTAATTATGAGGATAGAAAATAGAGGTGCTATGAAGAATTAGATGATGAAAATGTTATCCAACTAAAGGAGAATCATCTCCCATTGGGAATGGTCACCTTGTAAAGGATCTTTGATATAGATCCTTAAGCACAATCACAAAGGTAACTCAAGGTTAATGAATCTAAATTCAACTTGAGAAATGTAGGTGATGAGAGGGATGCTCACTTCATCAATAATGGATTAATTTTCCAACCATATGAAAGGTAAAAGGTTAAGGAACTCATTATTAGGTATAAATATGTAATTGTATGGACCTATGATGTCTTAAGGGTATTCAACTCTAAAGTCATCACCCATACAATTCCACTCAAGCTTGATCATAAACCATTTAGGTAGAGGTAAAGTTTGATTAATATTATTTTGGAACCATTTATACATAAGGAAGTAGAGAAGATATTAAGAGTTTGGATAGTTTTTCCTATTATTCATTCCACCTGGGTGGCCAATCTCATTTTAGTTAGGAAATAAAGTGGTAAAATCAAGCTGTGTGTTGACTTAAAGAATCTAAATAAATATTCTAATAAGGAAAATTATCCATTTCCCTCCTTAGATGAGGTAATACAATACGTGAGTGGGTATGAAATGATGTCTTTTTTAGATGGATTTTTAGGCTATAATCAAGGACTAATCGAATCAGAGGATAGGATGAAAACAACATTTACTATGAAATAGGTAGCATATGCATACAAGTGAATGCCATTTGGGCTAAACAATGCTAGAGCTAATTTTAAAAGAGTAATATATCATGAATTATAGTGACTGATAGGTAAGTTCATAATCATATATATGGACTATCTCACTATTTTATTTAAAAATAGAGTTGATCATATAGACCACCTTCAATCCATTTTTGAAAGGTGCAGGAAGTTTAGTGTATCACTTAACTCCAAGAAGAGTATATTAAATTTTACCAAATGTAAGCTTATAGGTCACATTATTACTAAATATGGGATCACTATTGACCCAAACAGGATCTAGGGGAGTTTAAAAATAATATTTGTAAATAGTAAAAAGGATCTCAAATCCTTTTTTGGGAAGATAAATTTCATAAATAAATTTATATCAAGATTTGCATAGATTTTCAGAACCCTAAACATGATACTCAAGTAAAATTTCAAAGTGGAGTGGATACCTAAAGCTAAGAAGTCCTTCCAACATATAAAGAAGGCTATTTCACAAGCCCTAGTGCTAGTAAGCCCAAATTTCACTAATTTTTTTTATTATACTCATTCACCTCAAAGCATACTATTGTTGCCATACTTACATAGAAAAGGGAATAAAGTGAGAAACCTATCACTTTCATGAGCACTAATTTTAAATATGTGGATATTAGATACTCCTTGATTGGCAAGCAAATATTTACTCTCATCAAGGTAGTTAATAATTTTAGGCACTGCATCCTCCAATAAAACACCATCACCATAGTACTTGATCCACTATCAAGCTCACATTGGGATATAATTAATTGAAGGAACATGGAGGTAAATGTATGATGAAGATATATGATTTTTATATTGAGATTAAACCAACTAGGATCATTAGAGGATAAGACATTATTCAATTGATGACTGAACCAAACCCGTACATCACTATCAAAAAGGTATGCTAGATGAAAGTTTTCCAAGAAGATTAGTATCAGGTATTATTTAGTTATTAATCATTGTAATATGCCCTTAGGAACTCAAGAGATATAGAGAGAGAGTAAAATAGAGATTTAAGGCTCAAGGCTACTCATTATATGATTAGGAAAGGAGTCATCTATAGGAAGAATTATGAAGGCATCTATTTAATATGTGTGTCACATAGAGAATCTTAGGAGATCTTAGAAAATTTGTAGCAAAATATTGGTAATGAATATCCATTTGGAAATACTATATCCCATAAAATACTCAGTATGGGTTATTATTGGCTAATGGCATTTAAGGATTCTCATTCCATGTGAGGAAATGCCATGAATGCTAGGTCTTATAAAAAAGAGAGGTACATGCAACAATGCCACTATAGCCTATGACTAAAGGTAAGTTATTCACCCAATGGGGCTTGGATTTCATTGGTGTTATAAATCTAAATTCCCTAGTCAAGAAAAAAATTATGCTCACAACTATAGATTATTGCACTAGATAGATTAAGGTAACAACCACCAAGAAATCAAGAGCATAACATGTGATAAGTTTTATTGAATAACATATCACAACTAGGTTTGGCATGCTTATCTCTTTCGTTTATGAAAATGGTCTAACATTTCAATTAGATGAGTTCACTTAATGGGCCCAAGATAATCATATTATAATAAGATCATCTTGTAATCACTACCTATAAAGGAATGGATTAGTTGAGTCAACCAATAATAACCTCATAGATGCTATCAAAAAATCAACCATAGATAAACCTAGGGAGTGATATCTCTTACTAAAATATACATTCTAGGCAAACCAAACTAGGTACAAATAGGCCCTTAAAGTCTCACCATATCTACTAGTTTATGATAAATAACTAGTGTTCCTAATCATGCTAAAATTACCAACATATTAGTTTATGTAAGAATATATGGAGCCCAATAAAAAAATAGAGTCCAAATTACTGGATATCATCAAAATGGAAGATTATAGGAATGAAGCATTACAAAACTTCAACAAACATTAGGATATGGTCAAGAGATGGTTTGAAAAGAGAGTAAAATAAAAGCATTTAGGATCTCTAAACTGGTAATACTATGGGATAAATCCCATGAGAAAAAGGGAATGCATGACAAGTTTACCCTGCTTTAGATAGGAATGTATTAGATCTCTAAGATCTTGGGTAATAATGCATTCTATTTAAAAGATCTTCAAGATAACAATTTGACATATCTAGTTAATAGATAGTTTTTGAAATATTAATTCATGACTAAACTATTTAGAGAGGTCTTTGAGTAATGATAGGTTTTATAGTAGAGGTGGGAGTAGGTTATATATGCTTCATTAGTTAGTTTTATACTTTAAATCATTTGGTTTCATTAGAGTAGTTCATGTTTCCTAGATTAGCCTTTTTACTTTCAGTAGCTTTCATGCTTTCTAGGGTAGTTTTCTTTTGATTACATGGAAGTCTAAGTTGATCAATCCTAGTATAATCAAATGATAGTTTGATATGTTTTAAATCCAACTCAAATCAATGGGTGTTTCATATTTTAGTTCATAAATCTTAATCCAAGTAAGCAATGAGAGAGTTATTCATGAATAAATCCAAAATCTAATGATTCTATCAAGTATGTGAAAGCTTCTCCCATAGTTTTGTGCAAATTTAGAAAAATATCTTTATCCCCTAAGGTCAATGCACACCAAATACTAATGCTTGTTTAAGGTAATAACCATTGACATGGGCCAAAGTTGACAGAGACATTTTGATTAAACCAAAAATTTACTAAGGTTATCTCATGATGGTCGCCTTCTTCCCTCTTTCGTTCAAAAAGAAAAAAAGAGAGATTTTTTTTAAGATAAAAGGGAATAATCCAAAAATCCATAATAAAATTAAAGATAATTTGAAACCTACATAATGAAATAAGATCAATGTATCATGGAAAATATGAAGAAAGAGAGGAGATGTTATCAAAGGTACCTTTTTCAGGGCTATAGATGCCTAACTAGTATCAGAGTAATACCTGATCTCCCTAATGTCTATACACCTAATGCTTGACTAGAATGAAACCTTAAACTCACCCCATGTCTTTGCCTAAAACCCTTAGACAAGATATAAATAACATCACTTTCCATATAGATCTAAGGTATAAGTAAAGTAAGTATGTTGTATGGATTATTAGGAGTCTCTTTTATTTCCTGATTTAATCATATCTTTTAGTAAGGTTTATGGTTGATATTGGGATTGTGAAACCAAAGATTCTAGGTTCTTGAAAAATTGGGAGTATTCACCCCTATTATTTGTCATTTTTTGTATTCAACACACCCCACCTTATATTTTTATTTAAAAAGAGGGGAGCCCCTTTATTTTTAGAGGATGTATATTTTATTTGGGTATGCATGCATTTATGATGGTTATTATTATCTTTAGAAGATTAAAGTTTTGAACATTGAATTAGGTTAGGGTCTACCTATTTTCCATTTGAAAGGACTCATTCAAATTAATCTATTAATGTCAAGTTAGGAAGAATTACTTTGAATGGCAGGTGTTCAGATTGGCCTATTTTAGAAACTATTTTTTATGGAACTTTTTCCTCAGAAACTTTATTATGGTTGGTAAATTTCTCTTTATAAGGTTTTTCATTTATAAACTTTGGTATTCAAAAGTTTTTATTTAGAAGGTTTTTGGTTAGCAAATTTCATTCAAAAGCCTTACTTCAGAAAGTACTCATTAGAAGATTTCATTTATAAGGTTAGTCTTTAGGTACTTTTTTGGAAGGTTTTTATTCGACAAATTTTCATTCATAAATTTATTCAAAAGGTTTATATTTGGCAAATTTACATTAAAAACTTCTCTTCGAAAGGTTTCTCTATGGTAACTTTCACCTGAACTACAATATTTTTACAGAACTTAATTTTCAAAAACTTTGGCCATTAGAAGAAATGTGAACCTTTATTTCAAAAACTTTGGTTTTGGGTGGACATTTTCATCTAGAAGTTTTCATTCTTAAACTTTCCCATTGAGAGCTTTCATTCAAGAAATTCTTCTTCAAAATCTTTCTTCCAGTCAATAAATTTCTCTTTGGGATATTTTGTTTAAAAAAATTTCATTCATAAACTTTCTCATTAGGATATTTCTATGCAACAACTTCCCCCTAAACTACAATATTTTTGAAGAGTAATTAGTCTTCAAGAACTATTATTTTGGTAGCTTTCAAACAAATTCTATCAAAATGAATTTATTTGAAGAGCATTTGTAATTATAGGGTCTTTTAGGCCCTAAGGTAAAGTTTGACTCCCCTAACTAAACTATATAATGGTAAATGCCAAAAAGGGAAAGGCAACACCATGGAACCCATAATGATAAAGCATCTTACATGGCATGTGCACTAAGACTAGGTGGTCAAGTTTGAATTAAATGAAGGTGATGAGATTTTAGACATTGGAGATTAATGGTGCATAAATTGGAATGAATGTATAAATATATAACATTTAGCCCCAATCAAGTTGACCTCATTCAATTTTCAAGAGATTGATCTAACTTAGCCTTCTACAATCTCAAAATCCATAGCTATGACCAAGATGACTTGAAACTCACATAATTAAATTCAGATCCCACCATTTTTGAAAGATTAAATCATACCAACATCCATCAAATATCTATGACATCTTCATATAGGTCATACAAGGGACTCTCATCACTTTCTAGGTTTTCCATCAAGGACTTTACTAAGTACTTGGACACCACTTTTGATGAAACTATTTTTGATGGCCTCTATCCTAAATTACTCAAATTTATGGGAAGTTATGGAGGACATGGATTCATTTGCAGTTGAAGAAGACATCTTGATTGAGGAGAAAAAACATATAAAGGACCTGCTCCCATTAAAGTGATAGGACCTTCACTATGCAACTGTTAAATCAAAGGTCATGCCATGTATAGACTTGATGTAAGGCCTCTTCTTTGAGGACAAAATTACAAAGTATGGTTACCTAAAATAAATATATAATAACACAATTATCATATACATCTCCTAGGAAGCATTCATGAGGTATTTATGTAAGGGATTAGCTTTTACATTAGTTTGCTACATTGTCTAAGTTTAAATATTTATGAAGAGGTAAATAGTAATTATAAATTAGTTTGTTAGGTAATTGTAATATTATTACAACAATATTACAAACATATATTATTTGGTATATGGTGGGGATACGTGAGAGATATTGGTGGATATTGTATCTCCCTAATTATAGGAAATAGTTTTCCTATATAAAAATTGTATTATCATATGATTAAATATTAGAGTATGAATAATATATTTTAAGTGTTTTAAATATTTAGATTGTTTGTATTTGTATCTTTAGTTTTTGTACTCAGATCTGAACCAACAGTATCATCTTGCATCAGAGTAGGAATAATTATGGCCTATTAATCTGTTAAGGGGTAGATTTGTTACAAACTTTGGTTACCCCACCTACGAGAGTCATCCATAGTTGTGATAATGAGATTATTTATAGTCTATGGATTTGAAAATAATTATAGGTTATTTATTCACAAATTTTTAGATCTATTTGGATGTTTGAAGTAACTATATAGATTCTCTATGCAATATTTCTGGATCTACATACATCTACATTCACACCTTTGGTACTATGTTTCAATTATTAAAACTTTTTTCAAGAGGTTAAATTTTTTTTGAAATATTGAATGTTCTAACATCATTTAAATACACTATCCATGTGTTTATCTAGGTTAAAAGTTACTAAAGTGACCAGTGCTGCTATTTAAAAAAAGTGACATGCTTTGGACTTTGAAAACTTAATGTAGATATGGCAATTAATGCCTATAATATAGAACTTGATTATTAGCTATATCATGTCATGTTCATGTTAAACCATGTATTTTATTGAGTGTGTAATTTTAATTTAGATCCATTTATTACTTAGATCTTTCTTACAGTGACACTCAACTCATCCTCTACTTTATTTAGCACTATACAAATCTACATTATGATATTTGCATAGTTGTGCATGATCTAGAATATTATGATTGCATTTATTATTGAATGTGAAAACACAATTGGTAGAACAATGATAGTGGATGAATTTTTAAAATAGTTATAAATTTTATCATAACATTATCAATGTTTTGTTCCTTATACCTATACATATTTTCTACTCCCTTTACTACTTAGATCTTTCTTACAGTGACACTCAACTCATCCTCCACTTTATTCAACACTATACAAATCTACATTCTGATATTTTCATAGTTGTGTATCATCTAGAAGATTATGATTGTGTTAATTTTTGAATGAGAAAACATAATTGGTAGATCAATGATAGTGGATGCCTTTTGCAAATAGTTATAACTTCCAGTACAACATTACCAATGTTTTGTTGCTTATACCTATACATATTTTTTGTTAGATGACTTAGATATATTATTGCATTATGTGGATCGATGAACTTCTTTGCTACACCAACAACTCCATTATTCCAATAATATTCATTGTATATCTGACACATTCCTTTAGGCACCAACTCTTTGCTCACCTACTGATCTGCCTTGCTTTTGTGATGAGTTGACATGTTTTATAAGTGGTGATTTGGAATGTTTATAGATTTAGTAAGTTTAGATATATTATGTGAGTCATGTGATTATCTTAGGCATGAAATTATGTGTTTAATTTTATTCAATTAAAAAATTTAAAATGAGTCATATTTTTTAGTTTAAAATTATCTTTTTTAATTTTATTTATTTTGAAATAAAATTTAATTATAGTATATATTTTTTAAATGTGTATTTGTCATTAAAATTAATAAGTTTAGATTTAATTGTCTCATTTTATATTATCAAAAGAGTAATTAAAAATACAAAGTGTTGATATAAGTCTAGTTATATTGTCAAAAAATGAGTCAAGTGTTAAGAGTCGATCAATTGTCAAAGTCAAAGCTTTCCTTATAAAGGACACATTTTTGCTTGTACACAACGTCCTAAATCAAATGTCTCAATTTGTATGGAGGGGGTCTTATTTTCAATAATGAAATGAACCTCATCAAAATATTAGCAAGTAAGCAGCTTCAACAACTAGAGGTTGGAGGATATATGGAGGAAGGAGGTTTCTAGAGCCTCTCATCAGTCACTAATGATGGGGCCCAAAATGTTTTGGTAACATTTTTTGTGGTGTGTTTTTTTAGTTTCCACTGTGTATTTTCAAAATAAGAATGGAATAATATGCCTATTTAATATTTTTAATTTGTGTGAAATTTCAAATATAATTCCCCAATGTGAGAACATAGTGAAAGGATAGAAATCACCAATATAAGTTAGTTCATAGATCTTAAAAGGGTTTGTGGTAGAGATCCAAAAAACCATAGGAGGTGAATAGTGTTTTAGAAATAATTAGGAGAGTAGCTACTATAGAGATCCTATGATTGCCTTCCTTCTTTATGGAGATAGATCCTAGTGACATGTCTATTTCAGTCATGTAAATTAAATACAGGATGCATTCCTTTGCATAGTAGTGGTCATGTGTAACAAGATTGTGTCAGCAGTATGTATACCTAAGAGTATGCAGTGGCATACAATTGTCTTCATCCTATTCATGTCAAGGTTTGTGGTAAACCTATAAATCCATGGGAGGAATGAGGCTCTATTTATATTAAGGTCATGATCCAAATAGGGCATGCTACAATGGGTGAGCATACTATAGGTGAGAGTGTGAATGTTTTCTGCACCATGTAAAAACTATGGGGGGAATGTTAGGGATTAGATTTTACATTAGTTTATTACATTGTGTGTGTTTAAATTTTTACCAAGAGGTAAATCATAATTAGTAAATTAGTCTTTTAGGTAGTCATAATATTTTTACAATAATATTATGAACATAGGTTATTTGGTATATTGTGGGGATACATGAGAGATATTGGTGGAGATTATATCTCCCTAATTATAGGAAATAATTTTCCTATATAAACATTATATTCATGTATGATTAAATATTAGAGTATGAATAGTATATTATCAATGTTTTAAATATTTAAATTGTTTATATTTGGCTCTTTGGTTTTTGTGTTTAGATTTGAACCAATGTTATCAATTTGAGTCTCCCTTTCCCAAACATTACATTTAACTTGCATACCATAGTCACTTGGAAGAAAGTCAATAATGTGGAGTGAGCACTAGGAAGGTGGCTTCTCCTAGGGCAAATGTTATTATAAAATAACATGATAAGAATCCCATCCCTATCACTCGATTCAGGATGAGCATTTACATAGGCATGAAACTTTGAACTAATTATTTAACCATGTGAGCATCCACTTCCTACATCTAGAATGGGTTCCCCTAGTAGACCTACTTAGTACTTTAAATCACACCTATGCATTGAGGGAAGTCATTAGTGCCTAATTACATTAATAAATTTTGAATAAAGATAGAAGGCCCCATGGGGGAAACTTTTATATGATGTCTTACTTACTAGATGCCGTCATGGGAAAAATATATAGGCATAATGGAGTTCTATGGATTCTTAACCTAAATGTTATCAAGAATTGAATATGTGACTATTTCATTCACATACACTCATATGTCAGGAACATCACTAGAATTGTAGAAGACATTTACCCTCAAGTCTAGATGGCCATTCATGGTAAAACACTTGCTAGGATTTCACCAAGAATTGCCAAAATAATTGCCAATGTGGGAGAATATTGGATCTACCCTGATTACACCATTATCATGGTTGCTAGTCATAAGGTGGATACTCTATAGCTTCCTATGTTTGTTCTTAATAAGGTGACTAAACAAGAGATTGCCTTTCTTATATGGAATGGCATAGATGAGGAGCTAAAAAATAACAATAAGGGTACCTTCCACAACTCCCATATTATTATTGGGAGGATTTAGTACACCATTAGGAGGTAATTTAGGAAATATAGGAATGTGAGAAGGGAATATACATTAGCCACTCTTCCCCATAGGGATTGGGATCCCCATAGGAAAGTCTAGCAAAATATCCATAAACTTGTCTTCTTATATAAACACAAGTTATTTTATCATGACTTCCCATTTATTAAAGCTAAAGATGATGAGGAAGTGAAGTAAAAAAGTAGTGACAATGGGATTGAGTGAATACTTATTGATGGTAATACAATTTGACCCCTCCCTCACACTCAGATAAGCAAGATTTAGGATCCCACTACCAGGAGGATTGAGATCCTCTGACTTATAGAGTGGCAGGCCATATCAACAACCACCAAACTAAAGATAGGATCCCCAAAATCCACTTGAGGCTTAGGAATAAAAATAAGAGAAAGAAAAATTGGTAAGTGAAGTATCAATTTATAAATAACATGGTGAACATCAAGAGCTATAATAAATAAGGAAGGTTAAGTTAGAGATAGTAAAACAACTAACCTAAGTAAAACACCACACAAATGGGGAAGATATGGGAATAATTTTATTAGATTTTTTTGATGAATAAGAAATGATAGCTTCAACAACCCTAACATCTATCATGTCTACCCCTCCTCTTCCCCAATAGGTGACTTCCCCACAAGTTGGAAAAACAACATGATGTTATCAGAGGAAACCAAATTGTGATAGGCCTAAAATCCCATCCATAAACACTCAAGGAGTTATAAGCTTCACTATAAGGTGATCCAAGTCAAAAGATAAATGAGGAAGAACTATATCAAACTAAGTTATTTAACTTGTAATCACTAAAATTAAAGGAACCTCTCATTGATGATTCATCTGGTAAGGGTGATTTTTTCACTACCCCCTTGGGCCTTTTCCCTTTAGTATCATTATGTGTTGATTTCATTGTACTTTTTATAATATTTTCCACTTTAATTCTTATGCAATCACTTTTAATTGGTCTTATTTTCATGCATCCATCCTCTACTCTTATTATTTTCATCTCTACTTCATCATCCTCCACCATTGCATTTTCCATTGCTTTGGCCTCCATTCATTTAACCATGGCTCTTTCCATCCTAGCCATCAGCCAAACCATCACTCAAAATTTTTCTTGCTCTACCCAATTGGGTTATTCATTACCTTCTTCAACACCATTTCAAACCACACAATAGTGACAACTAAGAGGGCTAAAAAAAAAAACCAATCTATGTTGTTCACACAATTCCATAATTTGGGAACATAAACTAGTCCAAAATGACTTATCCCTCAATGCCCAAACCTTCTTCTAAACCTGAGATCAAACTTAAGGAGCATGCATAGGTAGAATCTCAACCATAAAATCTTTTAAATCTCACTCTTTTGGATTGTGCCAAGGAGTTTGGATCTTTAGACTCTAATATGTAGAACATGAATATTACTAATCTTCTCATGGTAAACTCATTATTGACAAGGCTGAATCCTCAATATAAAGGGTCTAAAAGAGAAATATTAAGGATAGTTATAGAAAAGGGTTAATTTTGGAGGAAAGTTAATAAGTTTATTCCCTTTCAAAGAGGTAGAATAAGAATAATGGTTAGTCTGTGTAAATTAAGGACCTCAATTCCTATATGGAGACCCATACTGAGGCATTCCTAGATATACATGAGGGAATGGAGTTGGCCAAACATGAGATGGAAGAAGATTTGGAAACTCTCAAAGAGAAGAAACAAGTGATAAAAGTTACCTTTGGTATAGAATAAGATGCGAAAAATATGACACTTAGGGTATATGATATTTTGGATTTAATTCATTATTTGAGAGTCAATTTGGCTCCACATGTGAATTCAATAACAAAATTATTTAGGATCCTTAGAGAAAATGAGAATAAATTGAATTTTTTTGTATTGTATACCCCTAATAAGGCATTAAACCACCTACACCTAATGACCCCTTTGGAGGTAGATAATGAATTAAATTTAACTCTCATCAAACAAAGGAATGACAAGATTGGGTGTTATCTTGTGAAGCTCTCATGAATAATTTTGAAGAATAAGAAAAGTAAGCAATATAAATTTTGATTGATCTTGAATTGATCAGAGTCTAAGATAATAGAAGGAAGTGTATAGCTTGATCCACTTTTGATTAAATGATTCAAAAATTCTCAAATGGATTCAAACAAATTTTAAAAGGACTTATCTTGGAGGATATTGAATCTAAGTTGAGCACAACAAGGATGAAGGCAACACATGTAGAAGTCTTATAGGTTGGATTTTGATCCACCAAGATGGAACATACAAGGATGATGGAAAAAATTGGTAGGGTGACAAGATCTTATCTTCTTGAAATGAAATTAATTCATGTACAACATGATAATATATACAAATATTACCAAGATTTGAATGTAAATAATAAATAAACATCAATACCACCTATCAGCTCTTCTCCTTAGACCCCACCTAAAATTCCAATAATAACATTGCCAACAACTATAACCCCTTCTGGCTTAACAACTACATCAATGCCACTTCATAATTTAGCTTTGACTATAACTCTAGTTCAATCAATGAGTGCATCACCAAGTATAGATCAAATCACCTTATCCGCAATAACAAGCACAATGATAGTTACCATAATAGTTCTGAGAAATATTAAGCAAGAGATAATTTAACCTAAAGATAAAGCCTATTTTTATATGTAATGGTTATAATAAAATATTTAATCCCTAGTTACATCCATGTTTTAATTAAATAATAATTTTTGTATCATGCACATGTTGCATGTATAAATAATCTATAAGTTATGACTTGTAATTGAGACTTATGATCTATTCATTTAAGATGTAATCAAATTTTTCTAGACTTGGAGGATGAGGCGACCCCTTACCCAAGTTATTTATATACTTTTAGAACCCTCTTTTTAAAGGGTCAAATTTTTGTATGAATATATAAGAAGAGATCAAGAGATTGATTATCATACAACTGTGTTTGTTCTTTCTTCTTCTCTCTCTATGTTAATGAAATTAAAGTTTTTTTTGTCTATATTGATTCAATAATTATGAAGTTTGCTAATGATATAGATGAATATGATTTTTTTATTAATGAATATTAATATTAGATATGTAATAGAAATTGAGGATTGATAGGTTTCATTGATTTACATAGTTAGTATAGGTTGAATTGATAATCAAAGGTGTGTAGAGGTATCTCTTTTGATATAGTCTTCTAAGTGTGAGCCTTAACTACCCTAGACAACTTCTTGGTCCAAACTATAATATCTTATACAAGGGTGTGCAATAACATCCTTAAATTTGTTATCCCAGACTGCTAACCATTCTTTTTCATGAGTATGAAATAGGTAAAAATGACAACCACTAATTTTGAAGATACTTGTCCACCAAAAAAATAGTCTTAGAAGCCACCTTTTAGGAACACAAAACTTTCTTTTTTTCCTTACCCTTATTTACCTTTTTGAGTTTGTTTAGATCTACCCACCATAGAATAATTATCCACCCATCCAACCCACCTCGTGATTAATTTCTATTTAATTCCATGCATCCATCTAAAAATCTTAGTTAAACAATCCATAGGCTCAACCTGCTATTCTATCACCTAGTTGTTTAAACCACATACCTGTAACTTATGCCCAGGAGTGAAACCTTATTCCATAAAGACCCCAAAATATTAGAGGCTACCATTTTTTAAATTTTTGAGGTGTACATAAAAATCACATTAACAGATACTTTTAGATGTTGAACACTAAGATGTGTTCTTCATACCTAGGTTTGTGGTATACCTTTGTAAATCCATTTGCGTAAGGTTATTGGTGAGACTAAAAAACCATTTATGTAAGGTTATTGGTGAACCTGAAAAACCATTTTTGAAGGGTTATTGGTGATCCTAGACAACCATTTGTAAGGTTATTAGTTGAAGCCTATAAAACCATAAACAAATGGATTAGTGTGTGCCTATAAACATGGGTGCCTATTCATACATGTATGGTAATTGTATCCATCCATGAAATCCATCTATGAAGAAACAAATTATTTGGTTTTTTGTGCAAGCTTGATTGCATAAATGTATGTGAAACTTGATGCATTACATGTGTGTGCCAAAATTATGAGTGAACAGAGGTGAACAAGCTACAAAAGAAGTGTGAAAGTTTTTTATACCATTTAAACACTAATGTGAAGTATGGTAAATTAGTTAGTAACATTATTTTTATATAACAATAATGTATATTTGGTTAGTTGTTAATTATATTGTTGAGTGTTACAACAATACTACATAAATTGATATATTATGGTTAGTGAGGTTTGTTAGGGATATGGGGAGATATAATCTTCATAAATATAGGAAGTCTTTCCTATAAAGTTATACATCCTAGATGAACTATGTAATAAAAGATATAGACTATGACAATATAATATTATATTATGTGATTAAAATATTCAATTGTGTACTCTCTATGTTTGATTCCAAAAGCTAAAAATTACTTCTATCAAACCCATTATGTGGTTTCATATTCTATTATAGGTGATGTATGATTAAGTCTAGTGACACTTAATGAGCTTGTCATATTTTCTAGTGAACCCATCATGATTCCATATATTTTTTGATTAATACATTGTGTATTACTTCCTATTCATAAGAGTTATAATAATAAAACTTTCCAACTCATGAATTTGATTGGTTAAATTCAAAAATTAAGACTTGATCACTCTCAATTCATAAAAAATTTAACATAAACAATAATTCTCTCCAAAATTCTTCAAAAAGGGGGTACATTTTCTCTAATCTCTTATTTCAAGGTACGATATTAGAGATAGTTTAGTTACTCCAGTCAATATGGTCATGGTTATAGTGACACATAATGAAATATTTACTCTCCCTTAGTCTTGAATAAATATTCATTCCCCTATCCAAGAAATAAACATGAATGAAAACATCCTCTCTTTATTGGGTACAAAAAAAACATTCTCCATAAGAAACATAATATCGGATGCATACAACTATAAGTTCTCCCTGCTCTTTACCTTTTGGAAATTTTTAAAGTTATGCTTTCAGATTTGTTATATGAACATTAACTAATACATGTTTCAATGTGGATTATACCGTGATGTATTTTACATAAATTAAAATTTCAATTCATAAGAAATAGTATGTCTACACACTTAGGTTCAATGTTTCCTTTCTATAGTAATCTCATTACTAGAATAGAGGGGAATATAGAGACCTAAATTTTGTACAATTCCATCCTTTATGTCATTTATTAAAACTTTTTACACAAATACTATTGATAGGGAATAAATTAACCATTAACATCTTTTACTTGGGTCTTTCCTTATTCTTGTTCATGAGTTTGTTTATTTTTTATTTATCTTTCCTTTTTTTTTATGGCAATACCCAAGTTGGTCCTTTTTCCTTTTGGAAAAGTTTGTGGTTTCCAAAGAGGAGTGCACGTAGATTTGTCCATGATGCACAAACTTATCTGGGTGTAATTTTCATAACTTATTTCAACACACATTTCATTTTATTATTATTATTATTATTATTATTATTATTATTATTATTATTATTATTATTATTATTATTATTATTATTATTATTATTATTATTATTATTATTATTATTATTATTATTATTTGTTGGGCCTTATCTTGGGTTATTTTTGTGTCCTAATAGGTTTTAAATTAAAAATCAAAACATCTATAAATACAAGGCTTATCTAAGGCATTAAGGATGGTTCTCTTAATTTTCCAAAGCTATTCAAATATTTTCATGTTCAATATATAGATTTTATAAAGCTATATTCAATATTTTAAAAGGATAAATTCTCTTTTACATGCTTGTGCCAAGAGTGAAATAAGAAAAATTACATCTATATTTGCATGCAAAATATCACACATACTATCCTAAAATCTTTTACATTCACAAATCTAAAATTTCACACATACATTAAATTCTTCTTATTTGACCATTTTCTATCCTAGATTTAAAGATAAATGTTGAAAATGTAAAAAAAACATTAAAATGGATCACATGGGGTGGCTAAGGGATCACATGGGATATGAAATCCTTTGTAGATATAAAAAATTTACATTCTAATTAAACTCTATCAGCGATTTTTTTCAAAAAAGGACTTTATTGGGATATTGAAAAGTTTTAAATAAAGATGTTTCTCTTGGATTTAGAGGAGAGTGACAACAAGATGAGAAAATGATGCCATTTTTAAGGAGTGAGAGAAAACCTTTTTGTAAAAAAGATAAAAATAATGACATTTTATAAAAGGAGAGAGGAGACACCTTTTTTCAAAGGAAAATAGAAGTAATTTGTTTGGGAAAGATGCATTTCTACAAAAGGTAGAGAACCATTTTAGGCGAAAAACACCACTAAGATCTTGAAAATTAGTGTTTAGACCAGGTATGCATATAATTTCACTTAAATTTGGTTTAGAAAATTTTCCTATTGGAATGCATGCATTTCATCTACTTCAATTGAGTTAAATCCTAATTAAGTTATGATTTCATTGAAAACCAATGTTTATCTTTGTATCTACTATTTTCTAATTGTCTAAAATACATTTTTTTGTTTAGAAACTACAAATTGTTTAATTTATTTGGGTAATTTGTAAACTACATTATAATTATTTATTTATAATAACTTCACTAAGTCTTTCATAAACTACCCTTAGGATGTTTTTAAAATGCATTCAACTTAGGATGGTGGCATGTTAGACTAAATATGGGTCTTTAAAACTACATATGGTTTAGTTCAATTGTTTGGGTATAAATAATTGCATTTTTACATTTTATAAACTGCACTACATCTTATAAAAATTATGCATTTCTTATGAATTACATCACATTCCTTCTTTCATATTGAACACTTGATAAGCTATATAAAATTGAACCTAGTTGGTTGGGGACTCAAAATTACTTGTAGACTACATTTTATTCTCATTAAATTGCATCTTATCCCTTTTAATATTAATTTATATTGTTAAAATTTCACCAATATTTTAATCTACATGTTAAACCTATTTTGGATTATGCCTTAATGCCAAAATTGGTGCATTGTTGTTCATATTGTGTATGAAATTTCAACAAGTGATCATACATTTACCATGAAAATATTGGATTTTTTTCTCTATTTTGATGGTAAGCTCATAAAAATAAATATCTTCATATATAATTGGATTTTACTTTAAAAAATCATACATTGAGTCCAATAAACTTTTGATGCAAGTTAAAATAATATGCCTAATAAACATACCTTTTTGAGTACCAACATTGGTTTGTACAACATGTTTGATTCAGTTTTATAAATTAGAAAAAATGCTTTTATTATTATGGCTTATCCTTACCCTACAAATAAATATCCATGGTATTTTGGTTCCTTTGCAGATTTAAACACTATGGACAAATTTTATTGGATAGTCAGTTAATTAATATGAATCTACCAAATAAGGTGTATTAGTTTATAAATAATTATTGTGTTTTGGAATATGTTTCATGATAATAAGTTTTTTGAATAAAACAGGAATTATTATCCATATCATCAATAAACCACTGGCAATCTATGAAATCTGAATTTTAGGAAATTATTGAGACAAATTAACCTTACTTCTATGATTTTAAGTGTTCACGATCATTATAATTCTTGTTGTTGATTATATTGTGCTCTAGTTAGTGGAAAATTGGATGATGTGAATTATTTTTATTATCATTTAAATTACATGAAATGATTATTTGTCAATAATATTAATATGCCATGGTAATAAGCTAGATGCATAGACTAAAATAGAGATAATGGGATATTGAGACAATGTGGTTATGACTTAGAAAGAGAAAGTAAAATTATGATATTAAGACTTAAAAAATTTTAAGAGACATTGAGAAATATAATATAATTTGGAATTAATACCTTAATGTGTAAAATTTATAAATGTGAGGTTGAGATCTTAGCAAGGAAATGATACTATGTTGACACATTATATGAGACTATGTTGATACATAATAATGAAACCCTAATAGGGTAATAAAAAGGTGAAATTATGAATTAAATAAATAATGAAACCTAATGATAAGGTTTCAATATGTCATAATGATATAATAAGAGGTTAAATTCACAATAGGTAAAACCTATTGCTCATATGTGTTTCATATTGTAAACTATAAAGGCTTGAATCATCTTGACTAGATAATTTTAGATGTGATTCTTTTATAATACATTTGACTCATTACCTAAAGTCTTGTCACTTATGGAATACATTTTATTGAAACCAAGATTATGTAAACTCCTATAGCATAATATATTTTTTAAGCACCCTTATTTTATGAATCATCTCTTGTATACAGTTGTTAGCTTGATAATATTTGTTAACTCAACTACCATCTCAAGAGTATTTCTAGTGTCATCATAGATTTGTAAGACATGTTAACTTATGATGATAAAACTATTAATTATATTGTGTATCATGTTTCATTCAAACAACCATCTAGTTTATTCTCCTCTAAGAATACTATGTAAACTTTATTAATAATATAACCATACTTGTAAGTTTTATCACCACTTTTGCCTTAATATTATTGTAAATATTGAAGAATATTTTAGAATGATTATAAATT
Source organism: Torreya grandis (assembly GCA_037957365.1). NCBI lineage: Eukaryota > Viridiplantae > Streptophyta > Pinopsida > Cupressales > Taxaceae > Torreya > Torreya grandis. Next base: position 2,114,196 of record JARHVA010001411.1, read on the forward strand.
GGGAAAATAAATTTATTTTGGATTTATTTTATGTGTAATTTAAGATATAAGGAACAAACTATAAAAAATCAACCCATTCTCTATCATATCTAAAATAGATTACTATTGTCTACCATTCACAAAATCTTATTTACATTTGAATATAATAAGGGTTTAATTTAGGAAATTTCCCTTGGTCACATTCAACTAAGAATGCTCATTTTTCACATGTATGAGACATTTTGAAATAATATAGGATGTGAATTATTAATTACTTGTAAATTCAAGATGTGGACATTAAGATTAAGGTTGACACCTAAGTTTTGTGAGACCTTATGTTCATCTATTTTGATATAAACCTTGTATAATATCCTATAATGATGAATCTCATCATCGATATCAGACCTTTATTTGGGTAAATTATCACCCATGTGATATTATTTTTTTGGATTCATTGTACAAACTTGTTCTTTAAATTCCTAAATTTATTATCATAAGTAATAATTATGAACATTTAGATGATTGATAGTTTAGAAGACAATCCATTTTGGATATCATCATTAGGGGATAAATTTATATAAGTAATTTTGTAATGTGATAAATATTTATATCATGTTTTAGGTTGATGATCCATTTTTAATCTCAAATATATTTTTTTAATATTAAATCCTATATTAGGATAATAAAGTCTCAGATAATAGATACTAAACTTATATGAAACCTTGTTGATGCTAAGCTTACTAGACACAAAAATACATTTTTAAATCATAAATATTAATATGAAACATGTGTTGGAATCATAATCAATAGGGGGTGAATCATTATCTTAAAAACATTCATTAAATTCCACTTAATCATAAATGAACCATTCATACAAACATGAACATCTAGCAAAGCATATGCAACCATACAAAATCATGAACCAAGATAACACATAATATATGTGGGAAAATATCAAGGGGAAGAAAACCCATTGATATTTTCAAATGTAATACAGTCTTATAAGACAAAGACAAAATTTATCGAAGCACCAATTCCACATGGAGCACCAAACCCAACTAGCGAAGAACCCACTTGACTAGGCTTTAACAAACACCCACTTGCAAGGAGGCACCAACCCCTTAGATGAGTCAAAACCAACTCAAACACATAATTTATTTAATAACATTCAAAGCAATATGTTTTTCACATAATATATGATGACCACCTCTTCATCTCTTCATACTCTTATCCCTCTCAAACTACCTTCTAGGCCTCTTCACTCAACTAGGTCTCTTAAAGATTGATTAGGTCATATGAAATTAATATTCATACTCAAAAATACTATTAGATATTAATTATAGTTCATATACACCAATTTTATATTATAAATTACATCCTTATACTCCTCAATCTTTTTATCATTCACTTCCTCTTTGCTTACATAAATAGGCCTAAAACTACCTTGTATTTATATAAGCCTCTTACTCATATACCTCTTGGTCAGTGACACACACACTTGAACACATATATTTTACACATAATAGGACTTAATAAACATTAAAATAATAATAAATCACAATCTCATGTTGGTCACAACTCAATAGGCTACATTCCTTCTTTAGGTCTCATAGAGACTTATTAGGCCTTCTTAGTCACACATTATAATTTGCCTTCCTTGGAACACTTTAAAACTATAAAAATGGAATAAAAACTTAATATAACAATAAAATATACCCCAAATAATATCATATTAGTTACATGACACTTTTTATCTCAAACCACCACTTGAAGCACATCATTAGTACTGTTCACATTAGGCCTATGTGCACTCAAACATTATCTGATCTATTTTATACTTGATCACCTACATGTCATGTAAAAAAAACATAAAAACCATGTTTATATTATATATATGGCCTTAATTTAATCTTAATTCACTTGGTACACTCTGAATCAATGACCAACATTGTTCTTACTCACCCTTTAGGTCTCCTTTAGGTCTCATGGAGACCTCATTCATTAGGTCTACTCTCTTGATGCTGAGAATTGATCTTATTAGATACAAATATCCTTATCCAAACATAAAAAACCACTAAAAAACCTTTAATATGACTTATTATTCCCTATTAAATCCTTTTTTGTGTTTGTATCCTTTGTTCATACCCTAAATCCATCTTTAGGATAGACTTCCCTATTAGGCCTGTACACCTCAAAAATTATCTTGAAAGAATGAAGTTAAATCACTAATTTATAAGATATCCCATTAAAAATGAAACATATATACATATAATAAATACCTAATTAAAATACCCAATTAATTATAACAATTTCAATCAGATAATAATGGCTCAAGAATAACTCTACAACCTGCTCACTCAAAACTGCCAAAATACTCAAAAACATAGTCATAAGGAATTAGATTTATAACACGTGTAGATAATTTTATTAAATATTTATGAATTAAAATTATCCTATGACATATTTATATCATCATAAAATTAAAATTTCACAAGTTATAATGACAAATATTGGTTTTACAAATCAATTCCTTGACTTATAGTCTCATAGTCCAATCTTGAATAGACAAGCCATTTTGTGAACACATTTTATTCACTTAAACTAACCTAAAAATCTTTAAAAATAATTAACATGACTTAAGAGTCATTAATAAAAACTAAGTTCACTAAATTTCATCACTCTCTCATGAAATTACACTTAAATCCAACTTTTCATCACTGCAAATTAGAACTTCCAAGACTGTAAAAACACAATCATGAAACATTGACATTATAACACCTATATAGGGACTTTAAAATACTTAAAATTCATGAAAATTATTCTTTAACATCTAAATATCATCTTTAAATATAAAAATCATATGGTCTAGTGGTAACTATTGGTCTTACAAACCAATTTGTTGACCTCACTACACACAATCCTCACTAAGCTAGACAAGCCATTTTGGATTCATCATTTTCTCCACTATACCTAAATTATAAGTTTTTTACAAAGAATTACTATGAAATACCAGTCCAAAAAAACATATCCATACACTTGGTTTCATTAATATATCATGATAACACATTCCTATTCATCTTCTCACTACTACCTAGGTTTTTCATTGTTTGCACCATTAGGCCTATTAGCGATTGGCCTACTTGGATCATTGGTTTAGCACAATTTAGAGATATAACCTATCAAAAAACCACCATGTACATAAAATAAAATTCTCTACCTTCTCTATCCAATGATTTTCAAACTTTGTCCAATATAACTTTTGATAGTTATAACTTCTTTAGAAACAAGCTTGTAACTCAACATTTTCTCTCTCCTTTCTCTAAAAAATTACACCTTGAGGTACCTAGGATAGTAAAATACAAGGTAAAATATATTACCTAAGTAATTTAATCAATCCTAAGCTCTTTTGAGTAACATCTTTAACATCGGGTCCTTGTTAGGGTTCTAAGAGGGTTTAAACCTATTTCCCCTCTTAATGATCATTCATAAAGCATATCCCATCAATCCAAAAAATAATTCATATAATTTTTAGATATTAACCTTCCCCATATACCATAAATATATTAGGTTCAAAAGTAGAGGTTTGATGAGATAACAAACACAAGAAAATCTATTTCAAATTGAGAGCCCTTCATTTTGCACACTCAAGAGACCTTCAAATACATTATCATGAGTTTTATTTCAAACATGAATTAAAAATTGGTCAACATAATTTTAATAACATGACACATTTATAGAAACACTCACTAGTACATACTTATCTTGGAAATAGAACCTCATTCCCCATTAGGCCATACTCTCTCTCTTCATCATGTTCTTTATGCTACATTAGATCTGGGAACACACTTTCATGCCACTATAAATTCAATATAAACCTCATAAACATGATAAAAATAACTAATACAACCTATCATTCCTATTTTCATCCATCTTACCAAGCACCATACTCATACCTTCTCATAAGGACTTTACATGCCATGACTAGGCTTCTTAAGACATCTTGTACTCAATAAATAGTTCTCAAACATGAATACCTTAATGATATAAAACAAGAAAAATCTTTAGATAGTAATCTCACACTAATAAAATAATCTCTTTAATCAAAAACTACCATATATCCTTCACCTGTCTTGATAACAGATCATCATATCTCATTAGGCTAGGCAAGTCTAGGATTAGTCTAATTATAGACTTGGATTGAAGGTCTTACCCCTATATGCTTACCTTGAAACTATAATTGATGACTCTAAACCTTGATCACATGCATTACATGCTCCTAAAATAATGTCATACTTCTGCACATACATCTTCATGCTCACCATTCTCATGCCTTTTCATGACATGACTATGCTTGCTATGCACTATACCTTCCATGCTTGACCTGAACCAATGATTTGAGATATTAGTTGTCTTCAAATAATTTATTTAATAAATTAAATGGTTACATCACATACTATCAATATGTACTTTATCACCTTATCACATTTCATACTACCAATAACACTCTTTTCTCTCATGACCACACACTTATCTCTCATGGAAAAAATACTCACTATGATGGTATAAGAACTCATCATACACATAAATCAAAGATTAATTGACCATGACTATTAAAAATAACCTTTGAAATTAATGAAAAGATCAATGACAAAACTTAACAATCAATGACAATGCTCAATAACATGGTTTTGGTTTATGGATTTTATTATTGGGTTACACCTTGGTTTGTAAATAGGTTTCATGTATGGTACATGTAGACCTTTATTAAGGAATTAACCTTGAGACCTAATAAGGATGCTTGAATTTAGAACACCTTGTGATTGATGGGTTATGATCCTATGAGAGGATTTAAAAATGATAGAGTTAAGTTAGAGTTTCTGGTTAGGCCTTTAATTATCTATAGCTACTAGACATACCCTTATACTAAAGTTGGAATGCATATTTCATTCTATACAATATTATTATGTGGAGTATAATGTTAAATTATTTTACCATGTAGAATAATATGTCAAACTATTTTGCTACATGGAGTAGTATGTCAAAGTATTTTATTGTGTGGATTAGTATGCTAAACTATTTTACTATATGGAATGGTATGCCAAATTATTTTACTGCATTGAGTAATATGCCAAAATATTTTACTACATGGAGTGGTATGTCAAACTATTATACTACATGAAGTATTATTCTAAATTTTTTCTATCTTCTATGGTTATATCTACCCTATTGATTATCTATATCTATCACCTTCATGGAAGGGAAGAGACACTCTTCATAGATGGAAGGAGTGAAAGGGAGTTGGAGGAAAATCCATCCAATGATGTTTTTTTCATATTAGAGGTATTGAGAATGCCCCTAGTTATTTGATAGTTGTGTTATAGAACACCCCACCCTCTAAGAGACACCTAGGTACTCCTACCCCTAATCCTCAAGGAGTGTACCTACCCCTGAGCTTAGACATGTCCCAAGGTATTGATCTAGTTTTCAAACCATGATGTGGCCATTAGAAGCCAACTAACCCACTTAGATGGTTTTTTTTATACAGATACTATTTTTTAACTTTTTTTCAATTATTGATGCTTTGTCTCTTACAAGAACCCATCGAGTCTCAATTTATCTAAGTACACATCTTAAATGGTGTACTAGGAAAGGTGTGGGAAGACCATTGGTGCTTCTTAAGATTTTTGTCCCCTCTACCACCACTTACAATCTACACAACCTTCTCCTATACACTTCCCTAAGCTTTGCCTCCCTTATACACTCCTCTAAGTAATTCACCACTTTAATTAGCCCCTATCTAAGACAAAAACCCTTTTTGACATTTATCAAATAATGTCATCTTGGGCTGACCTTGTATTCAAATTAATATTTACACATTATAGGTCTAGGTTAGCCTTAGCCAACCTAGACTAGGACTTAAATTGCTTTTATCAATTAACAATATAAGGTTGAATTGAGTCAACCCTATCAGCTAAAATTTCAAAAAGGTTTAGGGTTAGATTTAGATATATACACAAATCCATTTATACCATTTATTAGGAAGAGAAGAAGAATATTATATTACTCATCTACTTATCCACCATTCTACTTGAGGAGCATTTATTAGGGTTCTAATACTAAACTTGAAGATATGAATCCTATCATGTGGATAAGTATTTTAGATACATAGATAAGTTTTTTAGCTTAGGGATAACTTATCCTTGATATCCTTACATAAAATAATAACCTCTTGCGAAGCACCTTTTCCAAGGGAGAGATTGAGACTCGATGGGTTCATATTCAAAGGTAAATATTCCTAACTTTGTTCCTCCTTTGTTAAAGTAGATAAATTTGCATTTTTAATTCTCTTTCATGCATTAGAATTTCATATACATTGGCTTAAGTATAAATATTATATACATGTTTAATTTTATGTTTATTACCCCTATTTTGTGCTACAATCTTTGGTAAGCATTAGGTTAGAGTTTATTTTACTTTGTGAATATAGAAAACATAGGACTTAGCTAGGGTTATTACATGGTGTTTCTTGAATAGAGGCTTTAAAACCCTCTCTAGTGATATTATTATGATAAGTGACCCCTTAGTTAGGTCTAGAAGATACATCTTGGTCATGAACCCAACTATCTAAATATATCAACAAGTTTAAGTGTAAGTGTGATTTATATTCTTCAAGCTAAGATTTATGTGTAGATAAGCTACATTTTTCCTTGTATATATTCTGGTTAACTTGACGTGAATCAAATCATTGTAGTTTTTATTTTATGCATTCATTTAATTATCATATTATATATTTTTATTTTTTAAGTAATGTATCAAACCTATTGATATAATCTAACATTATATGTGCAATTTTAACACACAATCACTCCAAAATGACTCTATTCTTTCTGTGTAGGTCTTCTTAAAATATAGGTGATTAGATCGATCATCTCAACACAATATTATTATTAAGTTGTAAGATTGCATACATAGTCATATTAATCAACTCTATTCATAGTTATCTTTTTTAGCATATAAGTTTTCAGACATAGTCGAGTTAGTTGACTCTGTATCATATATTCTCTTTCAACATATATATTTTTTAGACTTCATCACCCAATCCACTTTTTTCATAGAATATTTAAATCAAAACTTAAACAACACAACATAAAATTTGAAAACTAAGAATATTAATAACCACCAAGGTTAATTCTTACCTTCTCTATCATTTTAGTTTTTCATTTACATTATTATTTTCACATAGTTTGTAGTCTATAAAATTACAACCTGATAGCAAACTAGGTCAACTAGCTTGACATAGTTTTATAGCCTATCTTATCTCTAGAAGACATAAAAAACCTACTTGATTGTGTTCATTATATATCTTAATCTTCCATATATTAGTAGTCATCTTATTGACTCAATGTTCAGTATTGTTTGCATATAATGTCACATGAATTGACTTTACTCTTCACAAGTCAAATAAATTAACATCATTTTGATAGTAATTAGTTCATTTTTTTTGTTGCTTGCATGATTAAAGTAACAAACATAAATTAATTATGTGGTTTTTTAATTTACCAATTTATTCACACTATTTTTATCTTTTTCACACACTTCTAAATCACTTTAAACTAAAAAAACATCAAATATTTTATTCCCAAGGTCTACCTACTTAGATGTCATTACCATGGGGGAAGCCGATTTAGTTTTTTGGCTAAGTATAAACATGTGGTTGATGGTATATATAAGAAAATTACCTAACACCATTATCATTGGAAGATTATGATGTGAGGGATTAGGCTTGAATACCAATCTAGTACCACCACCAATCTATATCCCTTTCAACCTAATCTACCTGAAACTATCCATAGATTGCTTTCTAGTTCCTTTTTACAACCAACTCCCATCACATGGAATTTCAAAATTTATTATAACTTAACAACATTTATAGATGACCAATTAGTTAAAATTTACATTCAATTTTGTTTCTTGATGTTTCTTCATTGTATTTTATATTTCAAAACTTGCATTAGCTAGTGTTAGTGCAAGGTTTGTGTTAGAAATTCACATTGATCTAATTTCTTATGTGATTCACTTTATTTGCTTAGTTATTATCCTTAATTTTTTTCCCTATTATCAGAATAATAGGGAAATAATCTATGAATGAATACCTATACTAACTATTGTGGCCCAGATATGAATATTTTAGTTATCCGTGAATGTGTACTAATAATTGGCATCCCTTATAGTTGAGCACCAACCAAACATGGATCACCAACCCTAATCATTATATGCTAGGGTTAACCATAATACTAAATTATTATGGTATAATTATGTCAGGTTAAATGATCAAAGTATAACATTCAACTAGTCATGTTCGAAACAAAGCTAAGTATATTTCACAGGGTAAAATACATATAGGTATTACCATGGAATATAGTAAATCATATTATTACCAAATATACTCATTCAAGTATATAATAATAATGATCTTATATACTTGAATGAATAGTCCATCTTCTATTTCATTTTTGGTTATTGAACTATATGTTCACTGGTTATACTGAGAAGATAAAGTCATATGAAGATAAACATCATTAGAACATGGAACATTTAAACATGAAATTTGTATATATGGATAATTATGATACATATTAGCATTCATATTTACTAGTACCTTAATCTAGGTTCTTAGTGAGAATATGTTTAATTCAATATAGATATTGGAATTTAATAAACTCTATATATTTCTTAAGGGTTAGTATGGATATGCATGTCCTAACTATCATAATATTAGGTCCACAATACCTTTTAGGTCCAACTGCCACTTGAACGCTTCTTCAATTTGGGGAGTATAAGGCTTTAGTTTCCAACTTGTCAATATATGATGCTTATATTAACTTATTCCCTTGTGATACTAATTTTTCATTTAGTTAATGATGGCTCATTGTATAACCCCTTCTAATTTATTAGCTACTTAGTAAAATATCTTATATTATATGATAAAATGGCATAACTCATTATAATCTATTTTCTCCAGGTAACAATTGAATAATATATGGTGTTTAATTTTTACATAATGGTCAATAGTTACAATCTAAGGATTTCATAGTATATCTCCAGATTATAGATGGTGTAACCTAACTATCATCATATTAATATAAGTGATATTCTCTCCCTTTATATACATATATGTATATAAATATTAATTACCTAGGTAAATGATAGTATAAGTATGTCTTCATACTATGTTCCTAGTTTTCAATTTTATTGTAGGTGATAGTGTGCATTCATGCACTATTGTGAGTTATATAACCACTTGAAATATATAAATCCCATTGTATATGGATCAGATCTATTCATGGGTATATGTGAATTATTGGGGTTGCATCCATATAGGTGAACCATATATTCAAATAGATCCTCTTGGATATTCTGGTCTCTATTTTATTTTGGTATTTCCTTTATATCAATTTAAAATTAATCATTGATATTTTGCTTAGTTATTATCCTAAATTAATTTTTTCCCTATTATACAGAGATAATAGGGACATGTAATGTTATTAATTGATCAATATATTTATACTAACTATTACAGAATGGCCCAGATATGAATATTGTTAGTTAGACTATTGACATGTGTGACTGAATAATTGGCAATCCCTTATAGTTGAGTACCAACCCAACGTGGATCACCAATGACTAATAATTAAATATGCTAGGGTTACATAAATAATATCTTATTATTATGAGGCTAATTATATTATGTCAGAGTTATTATATGATCAAAGTATAACATTCAACTGAGTCATGTTCGAATCCATTTCCTAAGTATATTTCATAGGGTAAAATACATGATAGGTATTACTGCATGGAATATAGCAAATTATCATTATTACCACTTAAGATACTCAATATCCAATTATCATAAGAATAATGATCTTGATATACTCTGAATGGGTAAGTCCAGTCTTCTATTTCAAAATCCCCATCACATTAATTTATAAATTCATTATAACTTAACAAAATCATAGGAATGAACAATTAGTGGAACATTTAAACATTGAAATTTGCTATATATGGATAATTATGATCATTATATTTTAGCATTCATACTCACACTAGATAGCCTTAATCTAGAAAGGTTTAGGAATCATGTGCTACCAAGTAAAATCATGAAATGATATAATCTAGTAATTTCTTATGTGATTCACTTTATTTGCTTAGTTATTATCTTTAAAAAAAATTCCCTATTATCAGAATATTGTCCTTGTCTATACATTATATTATATATGGTTAATATTTCTTCCCTTTAGTACACATTTTACCTATACAACTATGGATCTTTTTTAGATTGTTTAGCTTCTCCCTCTGGAGTACACAATGGACTTGTCTGATTGTGTAGCTTGGCATTATATTATGTTTCCTATATTTTAGTACACAGTCAACTATATCCAATTATGCCATATTTTCATCATTTTTATTTCCTATATAGTACTACATAGTTGACCTATATGATTATTTCCCTTTTCCCTTGTTTTATTTCCTATTTTACATAGCACTATGGATTGGTTTGATTTTACATCCTAGTAATTGATCCTTTTTTCCATTAACTTTATATCCCCTTTCCTTCATCATTAATTCCCTATTTTATGATAATAAAGATTTAAATTACACAAAAATGATGAATCTTACCAATCTTAATAAGTTTCCCAGGACACAACTTGTGTATCCCACCTTGAATGAAATCAATGTCCATATTTCTATTTGCACTACCAATTATGAGACTCTTACCCATTCATCCTCAATTTGTAAACCTTTTTTATCCATAGAAGATGATCTTGATTTATATTAAACAAATGAAATTCTCTTTTTCATTAATGAATTTCCTCAACATAGAGGAAAATACCATTAAATCATTTATAATCTTATGATAGGTCCTCAAATAGAAGAACCTCCTTCACCTTCCCCTATATTCTCTCATGATTTTTTTTGAAAAACTTTCATTTTTTTTATCAAACTTTTCCTTATATTATGTCTCCTTCACACACCATGACATCTTATTTTATGAATTATTCAACCTCCATTACAAGTATCTCTACTAACATGGTAGGTTCAACTTTTAGTGGGCCTCTACAAAAGACCCTTCCCCTTAATCATTCCACTAGTGCATATTTTTATACCAATGTTAACCATGTTATTAGTGATTATTTTTCTACCAATGATTATCATTCAACTAGTATGGTGCATGATAATACAAATAATGCAACTCACACCATTAATACTAATACTAATGCATCACATGCTACACACTAGTCAAAATACTACCCAAACTAGCCACCTCTTATTACAAACACTCAATCAAATTCATAATTTTCAAACCAATAATTCCAATAAAATGATATTGATGTAAAACCATCTCATTAATATTTAAAATAAACCTCAATATCTTTCATGGGGAGCACAAAATAAGAATGGCCCCCCCAACCCTCTAAGGATTCTTATGGTAATGTTATTTCTCCACCAAAACTCATTAATAAAATAATCAAACATCAATAAAATGAACCTCTTGTACCTCAAATTTATAATATTTACATAGTGGGTATCATACCCACCATCACCTATAATGCTCCACCAATCCCACATCACACTTAAAGACATTTGGTAACCTTTATAAAGATTGGGTCAAACTTAATACCTTTGTTGCTACCAAAATATTAGATAAAAAACTTTTAAGATATTCTTTAGATTGGTACAATAAATTAAAAACCCAATCTATCACTAGCCTTGAAGACTTGGTTCACTAGTCCAAGAATTTTAAACAAGTGATCTTCCTAAGAATAACTTAGCTCATTTTATAAAATCTAAACAACCTAAAACTAAAATGGCACAAGCCTTCATCAAATAATGGAAAAATTTATATAATAAATGTGAGCATAATATGGTAGATGATAACCTTTTCCATTTATTCACTAATGCTCTCTACCCCAAATTATAATATCAGGTTAGGACTCTCTCTCTAAGAAATTTGGAAGAAGCCCTTGACCAAGATAAGGGACATGAATTCCTCATGCATCAATTTAAAACATGTCAACATACAATGGGAACTCATATGCTCATTAAAAACAAAAACCATCATGAAACCAATTATGGTGTCACCAATACCTATAACACTTCTCATAAAATTCAATCAATCACTCCAAATAATGATATGGAGCATGCTCTCCACTCTAAAGAAAACTCATAATCCTACATTTTCTCAAACCAACCACACTAATTTCCACAAACCATTATCCATATTAGACCTTAAAAAGTGTCTTCCAAGACCTCTACCATGAGATCTTGAACCCACATGTATTATGAAATCACGGTATGATCCAATTTTTTTTTGTTGGTTTCATTCAAGTAGGGGCCACTCTCATGAGACTTGTAGATAATTATACAATATATCTATGGATTTTATAATAGGTATAAACTTTGATCATGAAACACTTATTCAAAATCATCAATAATCATATGACATAGATTTTAAATCCCATGAAACTCAAAACAAAATCCAAGATTTAAACCAAGCTAATGCTCTTCTTTCTATCTACAAATATCTGCTTTCCAACCATCAAGATAATATTAACAATACTACTACAAAAAATGTTAAAATTCTTATAGACCTCACTAATAATAAAGATAACATGGTTAATATGAATAACATGCAAAGAGTAGTCATTTTTATTGATTCTAATACAACACTTATAAATCACACCTCCCAACTATTTCATGTAATTTAGGACACTTCGCCATCCCATCTAATAGATTTGGGGTAAGAGGACCTTATAACATTCTAAACACCACTTTCAACAACACAACCTAATTATACCTCTCTTACCATCTCTGATCTTCCCCAACATCCACACAACAAGACAACATTACCCAAAAAACTAAGAGTATTTATTCAATGAAACCATAAGAAATACCTCAACCAACCATCACACCACCTAAATTCAATCAACCCATTTGTAATCAATCTAAAATAACTATACCCTATCAACCCAAATTTAATTACACTTATAACCCTCTTTCCCAATAGCTCTTGACATATTATGTGCTTATATATAGAAATACTCACATGGGTTATGATGAGTGGGATCCCATTGCAAAACTTTCTCATCTCCCATCTCAAATACCTTTCCTTGAATTAATGTGGTTCTCCCTATCATTGAAACTATCTAATGTAATTATATTTGAAATGAACATCCCTCATTCTTCTCTAATAAAATGTGAAGCTACCTTGTTTGGATCTAAAAATATTATACTTAAAAAATGTGAAGAGATGTCCATACATTTTGATTAAATAGTGGATACTTCTCTTTCACTTAATTTCCCTATCGCTTTCATGATTCATGATGAGATATTGCTTCATGAAGATGATCTTTCTCTATTCATTAGCATCCAAATTGGTGATATCCAAGTTAAGTGTGCCTTAATTAATGAAGGTTCATGTACTTAAATTGACTCATTTGATTTCATTAATACACTTGGATATTTTGAATGTAACCTCAAATCTGTAGACACCCTATTTTACCACAATTGTGTTCTAAATAGATTTTAGATTTAGTTCTACCAAACAATGCAAATTAAGCCTAAGAATCACTAAATGTCCCAATTTCATCCACACATCAGACATTGGTACCCATGATCATCTTTAAGCATCACTATTTGGGGTAATATCTTATACATAATAATAACCTCTCATAGATTCATGTCTAGTCAATTAGAGACCTAGTAAATTGACATATTGGCCTTTGGACCTGTTGTCACCAAATCTCACACCCTAGAAGAGGGTGTTCAAGAATCTTCTAGATTTGGGAAATATGAGAACATTTTTAGGTATGTGGGTGTACTTATATTGTAAATGAGCCTCTATATTTAAGGGTTAACTCCTTACATATATCATGCAATGCTTATCACTTAAACTATTGCTTACTTATGGGGAAAAGAGTTAGAGAATGCATAAATTGAACCTACTCTAATGGAGGTGATGCACTAAAATGTCTTCCATGTTACCATCATATTTATACCACAATGAAATAAGTCATAAACAAGTTTCTAAGTCTTAATGGGTTCTATCATGAACATTTCAATATAGAGGTGAGATGTGAGCAACAACACAAGAAAAATGAACTAGAGGGTAGATTGTACACTCTAAGGATAATTATATAATTGAAAAAGCTTTACACACTAGACTAAACTCTATATGTCTTGTTAGAATAGGAAATATTTCTCAAACATGAAAGGATAATGGAAGGAATGATAGATAATTATCACTTCTCATTAGCATACATCACTTGCAGACTTAGACAATTGTTCAAATTATACAAATAGACTTGAATTAATGTTCAAAGGCAAAATATGACGTCAGTCTAGCAGGGCTTCACCATACATGGATTGGTATATTAAAAAGGCCAAAATGGAAGATAATTATAGCATTTGAGAGATAAAAGTGGGAAAAGAGAAGTCCTAAGGGGAATCAAATGAGCTTAATCTCATTTGAACCATAGTTGCAAATACCTTTGCCAATATGCTTCTTGGGAACTTCTTAATTGATCTAGGTAATCTTAAGCAGTTGTAACAGTTCATTATTCCTTCACTTATTCTTCATATATTTGAAACAATGGGATCAAGTGTTTAAGCTAATTTTTGGCATCAATGTAGTTATAAAAACTAGATTCATATGTTAGAAATTTGTCCTGGTGCTAACTACTCCTAACTAGTTTGTCATGGTATGCAAAAGTGGAGATAAGGGTCCCTTTCAGGAGGTTTGGTCTTGGGGATGATACCATTTGGGTCTACGTGTATGCCTTCATGACATCCTTATAAAAAATATCTCTTTTTCCAACTAGATCATGATTCTCTTTTTCCAACTAGATCACGATTGAACCTATCCCCATCTCAAACTATTGGTTTTCCTATAGTCTTTATATTTATGCAAACCTATATACTACATAGTCCCTTTTCTGGATACAAATTAACCCATTTTTATTTACAAGAGCCAAAAATTCACCATATGCATAGGTCCCTTTTATAATTGTAAACACAGTCACATAATGAACCTTGTAAACCACACATCTATGAACTAGAGGTTTTTATTTAGCTTTAATGGCATCCTTTTATGTTCTTGATAACCTTGGATATATCACTATGTATACTTCATGTAATTTGATCAAGCTATAATGGTAGATTGATTATCCTTGAAATATTACTGTAGTTTGACTTTGGCCCTATGTTTGATCTCCATGAAGTCCCATAGCTTCTTGACCTTTTGACTCATCTCATACTATCAGATCAAGATGTATGATGCAACACAAACCATTAGATCTATTATGACCCATTATTTGAAATCCAATAACTATTTCATGAGATCAAATTTGACATCTATGTTATAATTAAATGGCATTCATATTACTATTATTGACATTTATTTAACCATAAAATTTAATCTCAAAAAGGTTTTTTTTGCTTGACCTGTATTTTGATGTTTGTGCAGACATCTTACGTTGTTCGTTCAAATTTGAAGCTTCATAACTTGATCCAAAAAGCTTACACAAACTTAAAACTTTTAGAGGATGATCTTGGCATGAAAAACTCCATAGTTCTATAATCCTTTGGCTCATGAGGGATTCTTGAGTGAAGATATAAATTACACATATGAGTTGGTTAGTTCATTCTTGTGTGATGTGCATGATGGCCTAGCCCCTTAGACTTGACAAGATGAACCTGGAAGGCTTAGATCTCAACATAGAAGAATCATCAAGATATGAAAATTTTAGAGTATGATATTGGTATTGAGGACATTGATTTTGTATGGTCTTATGGTCAAATGAGGCTTTTTGAGCATATTTATAAATTGCACAAGTAAGCTATTCCATTCTAGTTTTCATGTGACATCCTAATGATGGTTTGGCTTCATAAGGCTTGTTCATGAACTTTTTCAACTTTGAATGAATTATTTGAGGTCTATGTAGACCTTTTACATGATCATGGCTTGCATTGATTACCATGAAGACCTGTTGCTTGCATATATGACTCTAAAAAGACCCCTAAGATATCAAATGGTATAAGGATTAAACCAGACCATGACCAAGACTAGAATAACATATAAAATGAAATTAAATGAGATAAAAACATCCTATTAACTTATAAAAATCAACTATATAAGATTTTGAATATAGGGGGTTGACCCATTTTATCCTGAGGTAAAAATGGTCAACATTCTTGGTGACTTCCCAAGGGTGGTATGCTTTTTATGCCATGACTAGTTGCCTAATCCTGTCCATTGGACTATGGAGTCATATGTACAATAGGTTTGACATATAAAATTACTTTAATAGTACATAAAAAAAAAGAAAATAATAGGAACAAAACATAAATCAAGGAACACACATGTGATTGAGAGAACTTATTGGAACACAACACACACAACAAAGGAAATACACACCTATTCTAATATTTACAAATTAGAGCTTCAAATCTCAATAGTGGGGTTTCAAATGTATCCCATTCACAAGGATAGGAATCTATTCTCCATTCATCCTTTCTAATTAGAAAGAGTTGATTTGCTTGAATTTGGTGATGGCATATGGTCCATTCCATAGGGTATCATATTTGGTATGTCTCCATGGTTTTTATCTATCTTCATCCCATTTAAATACTATTTAGCCTTCTTGAAATTATCTTGGAATTTACTTCTTGTAAAAATACCTCTTCATGAGTACTTGGTGATGATCTATAACTTGATGATATTTATATCTAGTCTCTTGTAACTCCTTAATTCTATCAATCTCACCTCCATTGGAGTGTCCTAAAGTGACTATAGTTGATGTGATAACTCTAATTCAGGAAGATATTAAGAGATATAAAACCCATCTTCCTTTCCATAGACAAGTACAAAAGGATAATTCCATGTTGACCTCTTGGGAGTTATCCTATCAGCCATTAAGGTTATCTTCAATTTGGGGTGGTAATATCTTTGTTATGTTTTAAGGTTATCTTGATGATTTTGATCAAATTATTGTTAGTATATTCATCCAACCCATTACCTTGAGGGTAATAGTTGGATGAAGTGATCAAGAATATGCCATTACTATTTGCCTAGTCAACTATCTTAGCACCCATAAAATCAAGAGCATTATCTAAAATAATAGTAGGAGTGCCAAACCTTATTATGGTGCTCTCATATGACTCTAAGATAACATTCTCATTAGCTTCCTTCAATGCTAATACCTTAACCCATTTTGTAAGATAGTCAATTTTTGTGAGTATCCATTTATGACTAGAACTTGAAGGGGGATTTATCATACCAATAAAATCAAGACCCCATTACATGCAAGGTGGGTATACTTGGATAGGATTTAAAGGAAGAGATGCAAGCTTCTATTTTTCTAAAAATAAAGCATTTCCCACACATTCTCATCCAAGCATGGAAATCCTTGAAGAGGTTGGGATAAAAATAGACAACCCTCATAATCTTGGTAGCTATGGTTCTTGGAGAGAAATTACCTCCTGCTATCCCATCATAGAACTTCTTGAGAAACACTCCAAATTGATCATTATCAATGCATCTAAATAGCACACCATTAATTTCCCTCTTAAAAATAACACCATCAATACGACAAAAGGAGATAAATTATAATCTAAAATATCTCCTTTGTGATCTACTCATATTATTAGGGTACTCACCAATTTGGAGAAATTTGATCACATCCTGTGTCCAACTTTGTGGAGGTAATGAACTAGCTGATTGGGAATAATCATGATTGACTAGAGCCTCTTCTTTTGAATCAAATTTAACATGAAACTTATTATTTGAAACCATATGTCTAAACTTATTTATCCCTCTTGCAATTTCAAGGACCTATTTATCCAAAAAATGTGTACTTGCCTTCATAATCTTCTAAACCTTGACTAAAGAATGCAATTGGCTACTCCACACCCTCATCATTATTTTTCACCAACATGGATGAGATAGTATCAAGGTTAGAAAATTAATACAACATGAAGTATTTAGTAAAATAAAGATTTATAAGAGAAGGAGATTTTACAATTTATTTCTTTATGGCTTCAAAATTAACCTTAAACTCTTTGGTCTAAGAAAAAACCTGGTTCTTCCTAAGCATAGCTATGATATGTTTCACCAAAGATGAAAAACCAAGTATGAACCTCATTACAAAATTTATCTTTCATAAGAAACTTTGAATACCTTTATTATGCAAGGGAAATGATAACCCTATAATATCCTTTATTCTTTTAGGATCAATAGTCAAACCATAATTGGAAACAATATGTCCTAAAAGTTTACCTTCATGAATATAAAAGATACACTTCTTTGGATTAAAAGATACTCCATACTGCCTATATATTTCAAAAACTTGTATCAAGTGTTACATGTGTTCATTATAATCTTTAGAAAACATTTTCATATCATCTAGATAAATCAATATCATCTCATTGATCAAACCTTTTAAATCCATGTCCATTTCTCTTTGAAATGTGACATCAGCAT
Organism: Torreya grandis; assembly: GCA_037957365.1. Taxonomy (NCBI): domain Eukaryota; kingdom Viridiplantae; phylum Streptophyta; class Pinopsida; order Cupressales; family Taxaceae; genus Torreya; species Torreya grandis. Next base: position 2,132,713 of record JARHVA010001411.1, read on the forward strand.
TAGATAGAGCAAAGGGCATATTCCTATAATCAAAAGTTACCCATTTAGTAGTGAAGGTTGTCTTAAATTGATCATCCTCATTAACTAAAATATGATTATAGCTTGAATACCCATATATAATATAAAAAATTTAAGAACCTAAAACCATTTGCAAAATATGCTCTATTAAGGGTAGAGGATAATGATCTTTGGGTGACACTCTATTAGGATCTCTTAAGTCAACATAAAGTCTTATCTCCCCATTATTATTTATAATAGGCACAAGGTTAGCTACCCATGTTGAATGCTTGATGGGAAATATTATCTCAAATTCAAGGAGTTTGGTAAGCTCTAACCTCATGAGTTGTTCAACCTTAGGGTTGATGGGTGTTTGCTTCTATCTAACTAGTTTAACTCTAGGTTCCAACTCAATGGTATGGTGTGATAGGTTAAGATCAAATCCTTTTATGTCATTATATTCCCAATAAAATATATCATGAAACTCTCTACACATATAAATTAATTCTTATTTCTCTAATATAGAACATACCTTTACTATTTTGAGGAGTTTGTCCTTGAAGACCAAGACTATTTCATAATTATCTTCTTTTGTAGACATACTCACTTTATAATTATTATTCTCATCATACTCATTTAATATAATTTCTAAGGTCACTAAGCCCTTAGGTATCTTATTGCTTCTTAGTTGCATAATCTGATCACCCAATTATTCTTGGAGCCTGCTTTGGTTCCTTAAATAAAACTCAGCCTCATTTTGCAAGAAGCATGCAATGTGTTTGTCACTATCAAAAAATTGACAAGACACTTAATTTTTAGGTAAAAAATGCCTGATAATGACATTAATATGATACTATTTTCCCTCCTCCTTTATGTTTGTTGGAGTATCAAATTGAGCTCCTATGGAAAATAGTCTATTAGCATGACTATTTTGCTCACTTGCAACTGATTGCATATTGAATTCATTGAAATCTTCAATAAAATAACATACCCTATGCTTATATGACTTAATCAAAGGGTTATTGGTATAAATAACATTACTCACTTGATGTACAACCAATTCACTATCTCCATACACTTACAAGTTCTTGATTCCTTTTCTTTTTTTCCATTGAAGACCATGAATCAAACCTTCATACTCAACCACATTACAAGTAAAAATAAAATGAAAACTATATGAAGAATAATAATATTATTTATATGGGGATACCAACATAACACCAGACCCTACACAAAATTTACTTCTTGAACCATCAAAAAACATCTTCCACAACTCATCATCTTCACCCTCTTCCTTGGTAAGTAGAGGAGTTGGTACTCATTTTTCATGTATAAAATATACTCCTAGATTAGTCTCCTCCATGAGAGAATAATGATAATGTTTATAAGTGTTATTACCATATTAATCAATAAAAAAATATGAAATGCCATTAATCTTGGAGGAGGTATCATCATCTAGAATAGAATCCTTTTCCTCATGAACAACATAATTCAAATTAGAACTTGTCTCAATGTAAGGTTCAATGTGAAAAATTACAAGAGGTTGTGTCCTAATTGTCACCTTGGCCCATTATATTATCATGAAATCCATGAAAGACCAATCATCTAAGAGATATACACCTTTCTTGGCTATGAATTCCCTTGATAGGCAGATTGAAAAGTGAGCTGGGAGATCAACCACAACTATGTCTTACAAGATAAGCAACTAGGACAACCATGAAAGAAAACCTTCAAGACTTTTATTAGTATTAATATCTTGAGAATTGTACCATATAACTAAAGGACCCCTTTTCTATGTGGTTCATATTTCAAGCTTAGCTTATCAACTACAAATTTGGGAATGATAAAAGTATAAGCTCCATTATCGACTATGCAATTATGTAGCAACTTGTCACCTATGATGAGGGTGAGGTAAAATGGTGGAGGTTTCTCAACCTTAGTGGATGGTTTAATAATTATACTAGGAGAATTTTTAAGATAAACATGGCCATGACTTGATTTGAGGGTGAGACACTAGCAGGGATAATAGATAATTACTTTTGTAGGAGTTCCTTTTGAGTAGGTATATGAAGAACATCCCAAAGATAAATGGATGTTTTAGTGTTCTTAAAAGAAAATATAATGTTTAAATAAGACATACCTACTTTCTCTTGGGTTTGTGTAGGTAATATATTACTTGGAACTAAAGGAATAGGAGTAGACCTTACCATATTTTGACTTGATGGAGATGTAGAATTTTTTGGAACTATCACACTTACAACTATGTCATGTTGCCTTGAAGGAAGATTGGATGAGCATATGGGCATGATAATACCACATCCTAGATCCTTAATCTTGTCTGTTATATTGTCTATGATATAGGCTCTTTAATTTATCACAGAAGTGTCTTAAACCAAAAAATTGGTGAAGATCTCTCCTTGAGGTTGCCAATCCTCATTAACTTGCATCATCACCTCATCCTCATTTGAGAGGAGGGGGGTAATAATCCTTGAGACACCATATATTTCTCTCCATTATCATTGGCATCCCTAAATTGGTCTTATTTCCAATCTTATCCCTACACCAAATTGTTATGAATTAGTACCATCTCTATTGCATTAGTGGTAGATTTAAGACTATATATATTGGCAAGCCTGTTGGGATTATGCTACCATTGGCCTCTTCATATTACATATTATTTACCACACTATTTTTGATAGGGGTAAGGATTATTATGGGCACCTTGTTTCATATTAGCTTGTCTATTTTGAGGCTCTAAGGTAAGGAACTTTAATTTCTAATCAACATTATTTTCTACTTACCTAGGAGTAACCTTGGAATTGATATTGGCATTAGGAGTTTGATCCATATCTAGATAATTAATAGAATCATGAGATAATGGAGGCATATACACTTTAGGTGGTAATATTCTAGTTTTGATGAGATTATTCTAAGATTTGATAGTAAGTTCATATGCTTTAGGGAGGGTAGAACCACCCATGGATTGAAGCATGATAGAAATTTTAGTCCTAATGGCTTTCAAGTAGGTAGGGAACACAAAGATAATAAATGGTATCATAGGAGGAGGAAATATATTACAAGTCTTTTGAAACCTCTTGTTAAAATCATGCATTGTTTCTTTGGGTCCCTTTTTTTTATCATGTTGAGCTGATGTATGAAAGAGGCATGGCCACTTTCATTTCTAAATCTGGAAGTCAAAAACACTCCAAACTCATCCCATGTTGTTATTAATCCACATTATAGAGTCCTATACCAATCAAGAGCCTTCCATTTAAGGGACATGAAAGGATTCTAATGACATTATTCTCTTAAACAATATTTTAGAAACTTCAAAAGTTAGAAACATATCTAATGTGCTCACTAGGTGTGACATGACTCTCACCATTGAATGTGGGCACACATTTCATGGAATTATGAGGAATGACATCATATACTATAAGTTAAATTGGATTATCAGTATTGAAGGTAGGGAAAGTATGAGGTCTAGCCATGTCTTCTTCTTTAAGATATTTAACTTATTTAACCTCTTAAACCTCTTCCTTCCTAGCAAAGTTTACTCATTATTTAAAGGAAAGATTAGGCTATGGATATTGAATTTAAATAAGAGTTTTAAGATGAATGGATGGGTTAATAGGATTGTATGTTCTAATAGAGGATGACCTAGTGAGAACCATGAATTATGAGGGCATGTTTATAATAAAAAAATGTCCTTAAACTAGATTTAGCATGGAGTTACTAAATGTTAATTATCACACCAATTTGTAGTTGATGTTATCAAGATCAACATTCACCTTGACAAGTTATCTTGATGATAATGTATCCTAGTAGGTGTGGGAGAACTATTGTCACTAAATCTTGTACCCTAGAATAGGGTGTTTAGGCCTATTATAGATTTGGGTAACATGGGAACATTTATAGGTATGTGGGTGTAACTATATTGGAAATAAGCCTTTATATTTAAGGTATATCTCCCTAAATATATCATGAAATTATTAGAACATAAAATACTACTTACTTATGGGGAAAAGAGTTGGGGAATGGATAAATTGAACCTACTCTAAATGAGGTGATACACCAAAATGTCTTCCACATAAATATCATATTTCTATCACAATGAAATAATGAATAAAAACTAGTCTCTAAGTCTTAATGGGTTCTAACATGAGCATTTCAATGTAGAGGTGAGATGTGAGCAAAAACACAAGGAAAATGAACTATAGGATAGGTCACACACTCCAAGGACAAGTGTACACTTTAAAAAGCTTTACACACTAGACTATAGTCCATATGATCCTGTTAGACTAGGAAATATTGCTCAAAAATGAAAGGATAGGGGAAGGAAGGATACAAAATTATCACTTCTCATCACCATAAATCACTTTCAGACTTAGACAATTGTTCAAAACTAAGAAACAAACTTACAATAATGTTTAAAGGAAAAATATGACATCAGTCTAGTAGGGCTTCACCATACATGGTGTGGTCTATTACAAAGGCAAAAATGGTATATAATTATAGAATTTGAGAGAGAGAAGTAGGAAAAGAGAAGTCCCAAGGGGAATCAACTAATTTCAACCTCATTTGAACCATAGTTACAACTGCCTCTACTAGTATGCTTCTTTGGAACTTCTTGATTGATTTGGGTCATCTCAAGCAATTGTAACAATTCATTATTACTTCACTCGTGCTTCATATGGTTTCAATTATGGGATCAAGTGGATTTGAGCTAAGTTATAGCATTAATGTAGTTATAACAATCAAATCTATCTATTATAAATTTGTCTTGGTGATAACTGCTCCTAACTGGTTTATCATGGTGTACAAAAGTGGAGAAAAGGGTCCTTTTCATACAATTTGGTCTTGGGGATGAAATTATTAGGGTCTACATATATGCCTTCATGGTATCCTTATAAAATATATCTCTTATTCCAACTAGATCATGCTCAAACCTATCCTCATATTCATAGGTTCACTATAAACAAAAAACTAATCATCGACTATTGGTTTTCATATAGTCTTTATATTGATGTAAACTTATAAACTTCATAATCCCTATTTTAGATATAAATAGGTCCAAATAGACCCATTCTATCTCTACAAGAGTTAATAATTCACCATATGCATAGGTCCCTTTTATAATGGTGAACATACTTATAAAAGAAACCCTGCACACCACACATCTATGACCCAAAGGTCTATATTTAGCCTTAATGGCATCCCTTTATGTTTTTGATCACCTTGGTTACATCACTATGTCTGCTTAATGGTGTTTGATCAATATATAATGGTGGATCAATGACCCTTGAAAGCTTATCCTAGTTTAACTTTGGTTATGTGTTCAATCTCCTTGAAGTCCCCTAGCTTCTTGATCATTTGACTCATCTCACACTATCAGATCAAGATGTATGATACAATGCAGACCATTAGATCTACTGAGACCCATTATTTGAAATATAATGGATACTTCATGAGCTCAAATTTTATGTCCACACTCCCACCAAATGACATTCATGTGACTATCATTGATGTTCATGTAACCATCAAATTTAAGCTCAAAAGGGTTTGTTTTGATCAAGATTCATTTTGACATTTGTGCAAACATCTTACTCTACCGGTTTAACTTTGAAGCTTCAACATAGACTTAAAACTTTCAAAATATGATTTTGGCATGAAAAACACCATGGAAGCATAATCCTTTATATTTTGAGGGCTTCCTAAGTGAAGATATAAATTTCATAAATGAGTTGGTTCATTCATTCATATGTGATGTACATGATAGCCTAGCCCCTTAGACTTGACAAGTTGAACCTAGAAGGCTTAGATATTGATATAAAAGACTCATTAGGATATGAAACTTGTAGAGCATGATCTTGGAACTAAATAAATTGATCATGTGTGATTTTATGGTCATGTGAGGCTTTCTAAGCATATTTATAAATTGCACAAACAAGCTATTCCATTTTGGTTTTAATATGATGTCTTGATGATGGTCTAGCTTCACAAGGCTTATTCCTAAATTTTTGAAACTCTGAATGAACTCCTTGAGGCCTGTGTGGACCCTTTCCATGCTCCTGACTTATATTAATCACCATGAAGACCTGTTACTTGCATATATGACTCTAAAATGACCCCTAATATATCAAATGGTGTAAGGATTAAATTGGACCATGACCAAGACTAGAATGACATTAAATGAGGTAAAACATACCCTATGACTTTATTAAAAAGCTCCTATATAAGATTTTGACTATAGGGGGTTGATCCATTTTGGTCTGAGGATGGTCAACAAGACCCATTAAGTGAGGCACCTAAACTATTAATAAAGTGCAAAAATGCTAAGAAGAATGAATTAACTAAAAAAATCAAATTAAATGATTAATTGTAATTTCCATGTACAATTAGTGAAAATGAATTTTATAAAAAGTAAATTCCATTAAAATTGAGGTCATGATGTCTCAAAGTCAAGGAATTGAAAATATCTCCATTAAAGCCTTAAATTCATAAATGGAGAGCCATGCTTAAAAAATGGGATATATATCCCAAATATTAATTATTAGTCCCCTCCTTTACCCAATTAGGGTTAAACTAAACCTAACCATAATTAAATATAACCTAAATTCACTTGGGTTAGGGTTAGTTTAAAAAGGCTATAAATAGAAGTTCCCATACCATTCTAAAATATACTCTCAAGCCAATGTTATAATGTTCAATTATTGAGAGAAACAATATTCTTGTAAGGTTATAATGTAAAAATATTGATAGATTGTTACATCTTACCAAATCCAAGCCAAACATTTCCAAGGTGACTAGGAGAAATTATGCAAAGATCACCATTGTGAAAGAGTATTTGAGCACATGATTAAGCACATTCCTCCATGGACAACATGTAACTCTTTCTCTCAAAGAAGGTAAACAATACTTGTTTTGTCTTCCATTGTTAGTTATTTTTATTATTCTATTGATCCTTGATTGTATATGCTTGAGGTTTTAGATTTATTAGTGTATTTTTATTGAGTTTTTTATCATACTAACACTTGACTAACTCCCCTCTTAGAATCTTATATCACATAATGGTGCACTTGGTGAAACCATGCACTCCACATGCATAATGGGAGAATCTTTGGACCTCTTTAGAGCCAAGAAGAATTAATTTTAGACACTAATTTCTAGTTTTTTGTATTAATTTTCCATGTTTGGCCTTTGAATATGGAGCTATGAATTCTTGATTGTGAAACTACAATTCAACGAGATAAACTATGAAATCATTGATAAAAATCATGGAATCATCTTAGGAAATTATGAAATCATCTTGGTTTGACCTATGCTATAAAAAATTACAAAATCAAGGATAAAAACAATGAAATCATACAAAGAAACTATGAATTCATTCTATAGGAGAACACATATTTTCCTTTTTTTTGGTCAATTGTAAAATTGTTTAGAATTTATAAAATCATCTTTTCCATTTGATAAATTATAATTTGTAGTTGTGAAATTGTAATTTTGAGTTACAAAACCATCTTTCTAGGGTGATAAATTATTTTTTAACTATGAAATTGCTAGTAAACTTAAAAATCACAAATATCTGTGTTTTTATGTTTTTTGTAGGTTTTCCCAGAGTTGTGAATTAGTGACTTTAGTTGTGAAATCATTGAGGCCTATTGTAGAATTGATGAAGTTATGAAATTGTTTAATAACTACAAAATAAATCACTGTAAGCCTATGATTTATTCTATTTTTTTGATTTTTTTATGCTTGAACAATTTTGTAGTTCACAGTTTACTGTGTAACTAGGAAATTGTTCCAAAAAGTGAACATTTATGTTTTATTGAACTAACATGTAGAATTTCACCTTGGATTATACACAAATTAATAAACTAACCTTGTTTGTAGAGAATTGAGCCAAGAAGAAGGAATTTAAGTGTTTTTAAATCATTTTTTCCTTTTTGTAAATTCAAATTTCATAACAAAGGTTAAAATTCATACACATTTGGTTAAGGTGCTTAAAAATCACTTAACAATTCATATTTTTAAATTTTCAAGATTCTTACAAGTGAAAACAAGGCTAAGGGGCCAAAAGTTTCAAAAACATTTCAATTTAGTGTTACTAAAAATAATCTACATTTTTAGTTAGAGCTCGTAAGGGTTTTTTCAATTATTGTTTTTTCTTTAGCTAGTTTTCATTACTTAGATTAAATTATTTATTTTTAGAAAAACACAAAATATAGTGTCTATGCTCCCCCCCATCTTATTTAGGGAACTCATATGATCAAAAGTGCTTAGTTTATTATCTTTATTTGATAAGTCTTATTAGAACTAATGTTGTGTATGCTCTCTCCAAGCTCTGATCGACTTAGGTGATTCAAAAATAATCTCTAAAGTCTTTCACTTTTCATTTATTTCTTTTTATGAATTTGGCTTGTGGGTAGGAGTTCATCACCTCCCCAAAAGTTATTTAGTGTTGCATTAACCTGGGGCTTTATCTCCCAGCATCATACCAACCCCACTCCATGGTGGGGTATGTAAATTAGGGCATTAGATACTAGGATTGCTAGGGGGATGAGCAGTTAGCCTCTTTGATCCTAATGAAAACCCAGGTTAGGTCTTGATAAACAACAATATATGTTAAGAATTAAATGGATAGATTTGTTGTGCAAAAGAATAGAACTTTGTATAGTAAGTTAGAAAGTATAAACCTAATTGACATGATTGTGCCCTTGTGTTAACCACACTTGGGACCATCTAGTGCATTTTGAAACTTATATATTTTTTAGTCAACCCCACTTACAACAAAATTTATTGCCAAATGTCGAGTTATCTTCACTCTAAGTTTGTGTTATATACCAATGCTTAAGAGATAGAGGGCGGTGTAAAAACTCTACCTATACCCATTATTTAATTTTTAGATTAAAAATTAATTCCTCATAAACATTAGTATATTGATGGTAATTTTAGAAGAAGCTACACACACATGTGTCAGTTATAGGGATAGGATGAGCCATATATGCTACTTTTATTTTATTTTATTTACATGCATGTTTTGAGACTATAAATTATTTATTTGTTCAAAATGAGTCATAAACATCAAATGTTTTTACACCAATTTAGCCTCAGAGGTGTTATTCTATCTATTTGGTGGCACACTTTTGTCTTAGACTTTTTATACCAAAATGATTATGTGTGTCACTTATTTAAACTTGGCATCATTACACTTCATATTTCATCCCAAACTTTTGCCTTGGGTTTTTAAATCCAAAAACCATTATCATGCCATTTGATTGAAGGAGACTTGTTATGCTACTCATGTTATTCCAAAAACCTTTGCCATTATTATAAACTAATTTCCAAATCATGTGTAGCTTTGGTCTACAAATAGTGTCATTGTGTTGTCCATTTGGGTTTAGGATGTTCTCCATTTAAAAGATATAAGTCTTTTAATCCAAGTTTAGAATTTGTCTTACGAAGTTTAGATTCAAAATTTATTGGTCTACAACTTGATCTTGATTTATTTTGGCTTGAGTGTTTATATCTTACCTTTGAATTGTGTAACTTGGACTAGTACCTCATTTGATTTAAATACTCTTTTGCCTAGACCTAGGAAATGGTCTATTTTTGTATGCCTCAACTTTATTTGTTGCCTTGAACTAAGGTCAAAAATCAATTTTTAATTATAACTTTAAGCACAGTTAGTTTACATTAGATCCTTGATTATCACTTGGGATTGAATGCTTTACTTATCACTTTTATTTTGATTACTTGAGATTGACTTTACCAACTAGTTTTAGCCATGTGCCTAGAGTTAATGCTTCATAGCAAGGTTAAGTTTGTTGTACAATACATGTGCCAAGATTGAGTGAAAGTGTTTCAAACTATTTTCCTTAGAGGTAGATTAATTACTAGATTTTACCTTGATCTAATTTATTTTAAAGTCTAGTTTTGTGCCTTCTTACCAAAGACCTAACATTGCCTTACAATTTTCAGACCTACTTTATTTTAAAGTCTAGATTTGTGCCTTCTTACCAAAAACCTAGAATTTTTAATTTTAGACCTAGATTAGATTTATTCAAAACACTTTTCCAAGACTAGGATTCAAAATTACCTTTCATTTGATCATTTGTTTGAAGGACCTTGAAGACATTTGAGACCAAGGTTGCCATTGATATTTGTTCAAGAAGAAATCCATTCTAGGCCAAGTTTAAACCATTTACAACAATAGGCTAAGTGTTTAATTTAGACCAAGTTTTAAAATGTGCCAAGCATTGACCAACCTTTTTAGACCACATTTCAATTATTTTGTGAGATTTATACCTTTTCTTCATGAGACCTACTCATAGATTCAAACATGTCTTGATCAAGTTTATTTTCAAGTTCTTAGCTCATGTTTGTTTTCAAGACTAATGCCACTTTACCTATACTAATTCCAAGATATATTGACCAAATTAAAGATTCTTTTTACAGACAAAGACCAACTTCTTTGGGTTGAATTCTAAACATAACTATGCCATATATCATATGCTGAGATTGCCCTTCTTTGGGCCAATTAAAGTACCAAGTTTACCCTTTTAATGCTAATGGTAGTTGATCCCCTACTAATGATAATAATACTCATTTGAATTGAAATAGTAAACAATCTATACAGTACCCATAGATTACCATTTTAGGTCCTCATTATTTGACCTACATAAGTAAACAATTTCCACAGTGCCCATTCATTACCATTTCAGGCCCTCATCTTTTGGCCTGCATTAGCAATCAAGTTCCATAATGCCCATTCATTACCATTATAATCCATCCTCCTTTGGCCTACATCAAAAATAAATATATGTATTGCCTAAGGATTAAAATTATAGGCCATTAATAAATATGGTAGCTCATTATCCCAATAAGGTTACATGATTGTGACTAGATGGGTCATAGTTACCATCCTAGACCAACAACTAGTCTTTATTGAGTCCATATTAGATGAGCTATTTACAAATAGATCATTATTGAACCAAAATTATTTTTTAATCCATTACTTAACCCATTTTAAAAAATCCAATATTTTTTTCAAGCTATAATAGAGCCAATCATTACCTCTCTAAGATCCATCTTTTAAAGACCAACATTTATCCAAAATGGATATTTTGTAATCAATTGTAAGAAAAGGAAAAGACAACCAACCAATCCATTTTTTTTAAATTGAAATACCTATTTGTGATGAGTTAACCTATATTGAATCATGCTTTGATCCTTTCCCTTTGGTTAAGGAGACTCACTTTGAAAACCCAATCTTTGTTGAGTCATCCCCTAATAATTATAACAACCTTTGGGAAAATAATTATTTTGACGATTTCCCTATTTTAAGGAGCCTCAATTTGATGAGCCAGTCTCAATAGGGTTACCTATTGACCATTTCCATTTTTTTGAGAAGCCTCAATTTGATGAGATGGTATTTATGGAGTCCTTCTTAACTGAGCCTATATTTGAATATCCCATTGTTCAACCCCAGCCATTACTCATCCAATACCAATAATTCTACATAACATATTATACACCACACCAAATTAAGAATCAACATTAAAGTTAGTTTCTATTTTTGAACTAATATTAGATTTAGCATCAAAAGCATAATTAATGTTAACCTTAACATTAGATTCAAATTCCCTTGAGTCAGACTCAACTTTGAAATCATAATATATTCAAGGATGTTACGACATTAGTTATACATGCATTATAGATAAATTTGAATACATTTGTGTTCCTCCCATGATTTTTAAGGATGATTAATTTATAATCAACACAAGTGATCCTAGTATATTCTATAAGGATTTTTATACCTCTTCCCATTCCATTACCATTTCACTTTCCATCAATGCCACCAACCAACCTAGCCATTATATTGACATTCCACCTCCTATGAGTGTTGATTAGAACCAAAAAAATCACACATTATTAAACTAAATCCATGATGACATATCATTTGTATAATATCAAAGGGACCAAGACTAAATTTATGCATAATAAGAACAATCTCCTAGTGAAACTTTTTCAGAGGCACTAAGGGGAAATCAAAGCCCAAACTTAGTATCTTATAGTGAAAAATTGTTTGACGTGATAGAAGCTAGTTAAATTCAAAAGTCAACATTCCATAGTGAAACCTTATTTAATGTGCTATGGGACTATCAAGATAACTTTATTGGTGAAAACCTCTTTAAAGAACCAATAGTTGGGCACAATAGTTCTTCAATGTTTGATGAAGACATTATTAAAGGTAACATCAATAAAACTTCCATTATACAACATAATCAGATGGTAACATATCTTAGGCCCAAACAACATAAAAATATGGTGGTCCTATCGAGAGCATATTTATAAGTATTCAACCTCATCACAACCAAAATTATGTCATATCTAAAATCAACAACATTGTGCGTGCATAAAATTCCTAACCTTCATTTGTTACCAACCATTATACATTCCATTATGATCCATCTCTCCATTACCAAATCAAACCTTTTATCCATTATTTATCTGTATTCACCATCCTTGGATGCACTTTCATTCACAAAGGCTAAAAAGACATATTATGTCAAATTTTAGAGGAAACATAATCAATGACCAATTAAGATCAAAACATCATTATTATAGTCCAAATTAATAGCAAGTTCTTGATAAAGTAGCAATTTATAAGGGGTGTGGGCTATAAATTTAAATAATTAACTACTCTAGTTGTATTATATGTTGATTAGGACAAACATATCCATATCAACATGAATAACAAAACCATTTGCCTTTTTATTTTCCATGCACCTTACCATTATTTCATACCTTTATATGCGATTTTCATTTCCCTTTGCCTCACCTTACCATACTCTCATACTTTTCAATATAGTTGAACTATAGTGACTTGAGGTCTCATTTAGGATTATGTGGGTAGCACTCAATTTACATTGAGGTCAATTTGGCCACCCATTTTTCAAAACTCTCATTAATTTGTGAGAAATTTAATAAACACTCTCACTATTTTTCAATTCACCATTATGTGTGTTGTGCATTTGAAATAGATGCAATACTGACCCCCAAAGCCAACACTCTCACCATTTTCTGAGTCACTTCTGTGTGTATTATACATTTGAAATTGATGCATTATTTCACCCTTGGTTTGTCCCATGATATTACCATTTTTAAAGTGGTGTCTTGTCAATATATGTTGAGTTAAAGCATTCTAAAAATTCCTAAAAATTTTGACAATTTTCAAAAATCCTAAAAATCAAAAAATCATGAAAATTGGCTTAGAATTTCCAAGTGAAATATAAATCCATAAAAATCTTATTAGATGGACCATACTATATTTTTTACTTCATTTCTAGACTGCCTTGGTATTTTTCCTCCCATTTCTAGGAGAACTACATTGGCATGAGGTCTACATAGACTATGTAAGTAGCACTTGGATACTTCGGGTATATTGGGTTAGCTTGGCCACACCTTCCTTTCTTTTTTGACCATTTTTTTTCCTTAAGGACTCTAGGACTCCCAAATTTTTCACAAGTAACCACTTATTATTTAGTTTACCCATCCTTATTGGCCTTAGTTGTATGATTTTTCCATTTTTTGAGTTCATATTGTGAGCATTATGCAATAAAATTTGTTGTATTAATGACCATTTATATTTTCTTATGCTCTTGCATTTTGTGAACTCATTCTCATTACAAGCCTTAGATGTAGTAGACACTATGAACTACCAATTAAGTTCATTTTTATCTACTTATCTCTTGATTTTTTATTGTGATTTTAGCCTAAATCATACTCTCATGCTCGTATGATTTACTTATGTTAACACTTTTATAACTATGAACATCATCCCTCTCTTTTCCTATACACTTGTCATTTTTTGAGACTATTCCCATTTTCCTCTACTAGTATATCATTTGTTTCTATCTCATTACCTGGGAGAGCTACATTTGACATGGATTTCACATTGGATCTTATGTCATGGAACTATGTAGGTAGTGTCCACTTGTCTAATACATTTGGAGTCAGTTTGGCTACCCTTTAATTTTATTCTATTCCCCCAATTTGGTTTTTAGGTGTCATTATTCTCCATAGCCTAGGGAAAACTTTGTGTCTTTCATTCTTATTTTATTATACATGTGTTGTTACTATCTAGCTTAGGGGTCACCCTATCACCAAGAGTAACACCTCTATTACACATACACAAATAATTTGTATTCTGTCTACACTAACATTGTGATTGACCATTATTTGTCTATTATTATTTGTTTAACTTAGCTTAATTTTTTGCCTTTGTCTATTTAGAATAGTTTAATTATTTTACTTTTATTTTCTTTGGATTGTTTCTTTATTTCAATTACTTTATTTGTTTTCAACCATGTTTGCTTATTTGTTTTATTGGTGTTTTATTGTTTGTTTATTTTTAATTATTAGTGTTTTATTATTTGTTTTTTAGTGTTTTATTATTTTATTGTTTATTCATCATGTTTTTTTGCCTTTTTCTTTCTTGGTTTCCATAGGATTCTTACCCTTTATTTACACTTAATTCTTGATTACCCAAATCTTGTACTTGAATTGCGAATTAGTGTACATTATTACACTTAGTTTATTGCATTATATTCACTTGGGATTTTATTGTTCATTTATTACACCTAAGTGATTTAAAATTTCATTTAAACTGAGTTTTTTATGGTTAAGATATATATTATCATTTTATTTGTTCATAACTATTATTCATAATATCACAAGCTACAAAAAATAAGGCTAAAGTATATATTTGACAATGTAGTGGGTAAAAACTTCTCCTTGTTCACACCTAGAAAAATCCTAGCCCTATTGAAACACTACCCAAATGTAGATTAATTGAGTCATAAGTGGATTTTAATCACTATTAGTTAGGACGTGCATCTCCATATTATAAGGTATCCAAAATTCATGTTTCTCTTCTATGTTAACTTACCATTACTCCATGAGTACAGATTCACTATGTAAGCCTCCTTTCTTGATTTGCCTTATTAAAGTGAAATATGTAGCCCTTTCCTAATAATATCCACCCTAACGAGGCAAAGATAAACTGCATCATGGTTTTATCCACCCTATTATGCTATTTTTATTATGTTAATGATTATAACCACCTTTGGGAAAATCATTACCTCCATTCACCCTACTGGGGCATTTTTGTTATGCCAATCATTATAAACATCTTTAGGCAAATAATTATCTCCATTCACCCTACTATGGAATTTTCATTATGCCAATGATTATAACCTCCTCTGGGAAAATCATTATCTCTATTTTCCTTATTGGGGAACCTCATTATGTCAATGATTATAACTACCTTTAGGAAAATCATTATTATGCCCTACTGGGGCACACATAACACATGTCAAGGATATGATAGAAGGAAAATGCCTCATATAGGATGCATTTGACTTCCCATTATTTTCCCTCTTATCGCTATTTGCATGAATGTTATGATTTTTAACTTTCCCCTCTCTCACAACATCTTTCTTGGTTAACCTTGGACTTAGCATTTGGGAGTAATGACCTCATTCACATGTCGATACATCAAAATCCCCCATAATGGAGTTATTTACAAGATTTAAGGAGACATGAACCCTTGAAATTTTGAACATTTCTAGGAATGTGGTGTTTTTAAAATGATTACCCTTAAACCTTTACCTAGTATCCCATTTAGGTAACCCCAAATCTTCAATTATCCCATTAATTCCACTCAAGGTTATAATGGCCACCCTAGATTAATTGGAAACATTCCACCTAACCTCATAGATTATAATGATGATGAGCCATATGAGATTAGACTCAAGATCAAAACCTTTGATCTGTCCCTTCATATTATCTCCTAACTTCCTCCCTATTTATAAACTTGATCCCATCAATCACCTATCGATGACATACATATTATATTAACCAAGGCTAGACATTCTATCATCATGAATCTTCTAAAAATAAATTCATACCTACATATACCATCAACTTGTATAAACTTGACTATGATGATGGCTATACTTTATATATGACCCATTTTAAATCAGACTCATCCAAACTAGAAATGCCAAAATTATTTGATATCGCACTTCTTTATTTCAGTCCTTGTTTTCATATTTTTGTATTACTTCCTTTATCATACTTAATAATAGTATTCTTCCTATTTATCATAGGGTAGAGATGAAACACTTACATGATACACCTCTAGTTATAGTATATCCCCTTAGGAGTATGGTCATAAATCATGTTATGATAGACCATTATCAATTTGTTAAATACTAGGATCCTTATAGTTTATTTCTTATAGAGATGCTAGCTACTATTATTAAGCCTTTTACATAACCAACATCACCTTCATCTAAGCCTAGTCTAGTTTTTTTCTCTCACTCTACCTTCAGATGAGCATAGTCTAGATTTTGTTTCAACCCTTCCTTCCCTTGGAGATGGTCTTTTTAATTTACTATAGGTTGATCCTATGCTTTCCTAATGGTATGATCACCCTTATTGTGATATCCATAAAGTTTTTAGTCATTGGATTAAAGATAGCTAGCTATATCAACCACCCCTGCTTCTCCTTCTATTTCTTCCATTAGTAGGCCCCCAAAGCCTACCAAAAAACATATATTTTGCTTATATGGGACATATAACCACTCTTACACTCATTTATGAAAACTTATTCAATATATTGACACATGTCATCTAGCCACTACTCAACCCAAAGATAAGGCTATACCTCATCCAAATCTATTACTCTAGTATATTCCTAAATATGAGGAGGTATAATGTCTTTGGTACCAGTGTGATTCCCATAATACTAATCACTATTGTATTCTCTAGTATGACCTTCATGATCACCCACAATCAACACTTGCATCAGCTATCCCTCCTTCTATAGGTCACCCATGTAAGAAGGCTCCTCCTTTGATGTCAGTGGTATATCCTTCTTATCTTTTAGATATTATTCCCATTTAGACATGTATTCCAATACTTGAGTATCTTATGCCTCATGATAATGATCCTTCATTAGCTATACCTACATTTTTAGTTGAGGAGGTTCAGAAGGAGGTCTTTACACAACATTCTATGAAAATTGATGAGACTTTAGATGCTATTAGAATCTAGCTTCATAGAGATGTTCTAGATGTCATGGATAATATTTGTGGTAAAATTTATCAATATTTGTGAACATGACATGGTGTTCTTTCACATTTTTCTATGTTATGATTTTATATTGGAGTGGTGATCCTTTTTTATATATCTTATACACTCGATTCTATGTCAAATTTGGTTTTGCTTATCTATTTTACATAGATCATTATATTATACTTTATGTGTTTTATATGATTTCATTTACTTTCCTCTTTATTATTGCTTCTTATAAATATTTTAATTATTTCACACTTATGTTTTTAATTTTTTTATTTCATGGTTTCTTTCTCTTTTACAATGATTATTAGCTATTTTATCTCACTCAAAAATTAGATAATTGTTATTGTGACTTGGTTATACAAACCTTATTTCCCTTAGTAATTTCTCTCTAACATATGGTTAGTCAAAAAACAAGATGTCTCATTATATTATTATTTACTGATCTACTTTGATCTCCCTTTATTCCTTTATTTTCATTTCACATACTAAGTATATATATGGCTAAACCTTGAGATTACGTAATGTTGCATAGGTAAACCTAAGTGTTTAGTCAATCATATATTTGGATACTTAGCCTCATTTCAACCAAAGTTTAAAGCTCATTTGTGTGTATTGATTCTATCACTCATGTTGGTTATTCTAATTATGAATGGAGGAGGAATCATAAAAGACAAAAAAATTAAAATCTAAATAATCTAAACAAAAGATAATGTTTTAAAAAGGCAACATACAAATTTAAAAGTCTAAATCATACTAAAATATGTGATTCATAGCACATATCCTATTTCTAAAAGAATCTCAAAATCTATAATTAGACTCATGATAGATTCAAGGTCCATTGGGGTGCAGTAGGCCAATAGATTAAGATAGGAGAAATAAAAAATATATAAGTGGTACCTACTTTCTCACACAAGTACCCAATCTTCACAGTAGATTGATGGATTTGTAAGAGGTCTTGATGAATGGAGAACATGTTGTGGGAATGTATGTCCATTTTATTTTTCTTGTTCATATAAATAAAATGAGTCAATATTAGTATCTCACCTATTTTCCTATGCAATTTTGTGTTTATTATGAGAAGGTATCCTTTATATTTTGATGGTCACTATACTCTTAGTGTCTCTCTTCTATACCTAGTATGCCTCATGTTTCCTAAGGTCTTCTCATGGATGCATATGTCATGATTTTTAAATTCCCTATTTCATTACAATATTCCTAATATTAACCTTTGAGAAATATTTTTTTGTTAACTAATAATTTCCCCTAGGGGTTCCCTTTGTGAGTTACAGTGTAAGACCATAGATAGGACCAAGATCTCATCACACATTACCATAATAAAACATTTCTTTATTACCATTCACCTCATCAGTGTTCCCATTATGAGTTTAAATGTAATACCATGGATAGGACTAGGCCCTCCTCACAAATAACCACATTATAAACATAATTTTAATTCCCACATTTATTTCCACCTCATTGGTGTTCCCTTTGTGAGTTATAGTATAAGATCATGGATAGGAGTAGTCCCTCCTCAAAAAATATTTAAATGCCCAATTCATACTATAACTAACTCATAATGACATTACATGATTTAAATTTGAGATAAGTTATGTTTGATTATGATTCAAAATTGACATACTTTCCATCTTAATTTAGTATGTTTTATGCTTATTTCATAAGTACTTCACTTTTATCTTCTTATTTTCTAATTGAGTGTATGTTTACAAACATTTTATTAAATTTCTCATACTTTCCAGCTTGAATTATTATGATTAATTTGTTTTCCACTTGCATTTTGTTTTTCTTTTCATACTTCCTCACTTGATTTAGTATTATTGATTGACCTTATTGGTTGTTTGTTTTTATACCATTGGTTTTCATGTGTTCTCTATTTTATTACAAATTTTCATAATTATCAACATGATATAGTATGATTTTTTATTATTTTAATTTGGTGAAAATATTTTACATGGTTTGAAAATATTTGTTACCCTTTTTACCACTTTGGTTTATTATACTTATTCATATTTTGTTTTTACACATTTCCAATCATGATATAGTGTCAATTAAATTTGTTTTGATTAATTATACTTTTCCAAATCATTTTTTCCCTTTTATTTTTAACTATGCATGTGTATCACATAATGCTAGAAAATAAAATATACATCACATATTTCTCATAACATATAAAACAAAAGCAAAATACATATGATAGAAAAGAAATATATCCATCTATCCACATCCAAATTGAAGTACAACTCAAACTATTAACATATATATAAACATCATGTGTTTTATATAATTTCAAGTACAAAATATAATAGCTATAGATCTAAGGGTGTGTTCCATATTGTCTATCATATGGCCTAGCCACTCCACCCATCGACACCTATGACTGACCCCTTTGAATGGTTCACTATAAAGAAGCAATCTAGGATCTTAAGCCCATAATATATCCATGTAAATTGGACACCTAATCTTATACCTATCTGATCTAGATCATAGTTTCTATTATGCCCTTAACCGTTGGTGTGTCTAGGGATATGTGTGGCTAACTTGTGGCTTACATACCTCTTTTATTTACTTATTACATTTCTCTATGTTCTTAGTTAGGTTAGCCTATGGAATAACCTTGGCTAAGTAGACTATATATAGGAGGTAGTGGTTAGTATTTATTCATTATGTTAAGTATTATGTTATCAGTGTATTATTGTGGAGGTTTCCCCCTTGAAGTGGTTTTGCTATATTATCTAGTATTCTATTCTATTGTCAATTATCATTGTGTGATTTCTCATATTTGCTTATTCTACACAATATAAAATCATTCTATGTGAATATCTAAGTAATTTCATTACAGTTTCCATGTGCACGGCTTACTCTTATGCTAAGGCCTACCAGGCCTAAACCTCTCCAGCTTTTATCCCTGCTAGTGGTTGTAACCTATCACCTCATGCCTATAGTTATCATGTGTCCTCTCCCACTAGTCTAAACCAACTTGCATGATCTGGGGTAAATGGAACCACATGATCATATAAAATGGTAGGGTTGTATGATCACAACATTCCATCTAAAATGTCATGATGTGTAACCATAATCAATGCTTCCCATCTGACCTCCTCTATAATAGGATTTAAAAAATAAGAAACCAAAGATACATTATATTGCATGTATATATATCTCCAACCATCTATCTATCATAATCAATGATGCAACTAGTGTTATATAACAAAAAATTAAAGGAAATCAAAACATTTCTCACTAGTACTAATATCACTGACCACAGTCTCACCATCTACTCACCCACTAAACACCTCCTCCATCGGTTACCTCCACACTAATACAAAACTAGGAGTCACTATCTGATCCTAACATGGTCCTATTCTTAGTGTTCTCTCTATAGACAAATTGTATCCTAGAACTATTATAAGGTCCCCATACATGATAACTAGCACTTGTGTCTCCTCATATTGATGGTGTCTCTATCTTTTG
Source organism: Torreya grandis (assembly GCA_037957365.1). Taxonomy (NCBI): domain Eukaryota; kingdom Viridiplantae; phylum Streptophyta; class Pinopsida; order Cupressales; family Taxaceae; genus Torreya; species Torreya grandis. The sequence goes on from JARHVA010001411.1 coordinate 2,153,350, forward strand.
TGAGCTTATGATATATGTTGTCACCTCTAATTTGGTCCATGTTGTGCTCCCATATCCATTACATCAACTTCTATTGCATTATCTTATCTAAGACTCACTACCTCATGTTGTCATGCTTGACCAATTCATGGTTTAGATTTTTAAGGTCTAATCAGGAGTATCTCAATAGGTATCCCTCATCCTCCCCTCCCTCTTAGCTCTTTAGTATGCTATGCCCAATAATAAGGTAGTACTTAAGGGGTATCTAGATGTGGAAGTCCTATTTGTCTAGGTACACAAACCATTAGATGAAGTGGAAACCACAAAGTATAGTGGCCTATGATACACACATGTTTCAAACTTATAGCAAAGATACCTAACTCATCCATATGGAAGCTATAGGAGTGTATGACTTCCACACTATCTACCCTTGTGTGATAGTCTACAAAGATAAAACACGGGGTACAACTTGTGCTACATGGTCTTGCCTATATTGATTGACCCAAGATAACCTATGATCTATCACATAGGGAAACCTAACTAATTGATACATAGAGAATATATCATATATCTATATTCTCAATAGAATAATAGGTCCCATCATCTTCTATTCTTGGGATAACATCCCACATATGTCATGCATGAGTTGGACCCAAATAATAGAACCAAGATCATATAACCCTCACTGATATAAAATTGACTAGAACAAGGTTGTCACACACAATGATACCTTATTATCTAACTTGTGACATAGCACTCATGCTATCACAATCCCTATCATGGCCTTTTGGATATATGGAATGGCTATGAGATAAAAATTAAAAAACTCACATGTAGCATAGGATAAATCTTATCTGAGCCTATAACCCATTGAGCTAAGGCTTATCTCTCATCCTCTAACTTTGATGTATCACAAATCACTAGTGTTCCATCTATAATAAGTCTAAGAAATTCATGGACATCCTCCAAGGTGATTGCCACCTCTATAGTAACCCCCTCCACCTCTTATCAAAAAGTGTTGGTTAATCATACACATACTCCTAGGAACATGACAATGAGATCAACACTCAGTAAGATCTGGCTCATCTCCATAATACCTCTAAAGCCCAAGGTAACCAATCAAAAACTATCCATGTCTAACAATTAATCTAATAGATCTAGTAGCTTGGATGCATCCACTAGGTGTCAAAATCTCTAATATCTTTGTAAAATATCAAACAATAGAGAATGTACTATATCTTGATGTCATAATATTGACATACATTCTTCAATATTCTCAGAAAATTATAAATTAACTACTTCATCAACTTATTTTCTTAGTTTTATTATTTTTGTACACAATCAGCCCATTTAATATTAAATTGGCCCTATCACAATCTTGTAATAATATATTGTGCCATTGGTATGTAGTCATCCTTTTTATTTTAAATAATATTGACCTGTTTGATACTAAATTAGCCCTTTTCTAACTTTAGCATACTATGTTAGTCATTTGGTACATATCTTGCCTCATTTAACAAATTATATCAGCCATATAGTATAAACTACATTGACCAGAGGGTATTATGTTGACCATCTTCCTATTTCAACCTATATTGACCCATTGTTATGTAGTCGACCATCTCTAATAAATATTATATTGGTCCACTATTATGCAGTTGACCCCTATTTTTCTCTTTCCTTGCAAATTGAGTTGATAGGGTCAGCTCTATTCTTAGTTTATGATGACTTTTTGACCATTTACCATAAATGCCTTAGGCATTTATTGGTCTGATCTTTTCCTACCCAGTATCCCTTTCTACCCTTAGTTTACTCCTAGGGTCAATTTTGGTGTCTAGATTTTCCCTACCATCCACTTTTCTATATTTAGCTTAATTTTAATTTATTTTTCTCAAAAAATTAAAATTAATGATTTTTTTACATGCACTATAACCACTGTGATCTTTATGCATCCTCCACATCATAACTATTATCTTCTCACCATGGTCACTCTCGAAGCTCAAACTAGGTCTCTTAGAGTAATATTTTCCTAGAAGAGTAATATAATAACTAAATTAATTTTCACCCTATTTACATTTACTATTAATAACTATTTACCTATTAAATATTTACCATTATATTCCATTTTTTACCATATCTTTGTTTCTACTAGATCTTTTTACCATATCCTAACATTGTAGAGATTTTTCACGTATTACATGTATATTTTTCAAAAAAATTGTTTTTTCACTAAATTTTACAAGTTCTCCTAATGTCTCATACATTTGATACCTTCACATTTATTTCACTTCATTATTTATATACAACACTAAGTTAATAATGGTGTGTATTTTTAAATTCTATCCTGTCATTTATCTTATTTTCTTATTACTACAATTTATTTAGCTTCAACATTACATGTTTTTATGTTATTTTCCTGAAGCATCATCCGATGCTATACCTACATGACACATGATGTGCTACGAGTGGGGCATATGTATACATATAATATTTTCAAACTTTATAAATTAATTATGCTTTCTATATTACAAGAACCCATCAAGTATCAATCTCTTTGAGTGCATTCCTTAAAGAGTGCACTAGGAAAGGGGTGAGCAGACCATTGGTGCTTCATAAGATTGTTGTCCTTTATACCACCACTTGTAATCTACACAACCATCTCCTATACAATTCCCTAATATTTTATTCCTTCCTTACTCTATATATAGATAACATTTTTCAAATTTATCAATTACTAATGTTCTCTATCTTGAAGGAACTCATTAAGTCTTAATCTCTCTAAGTGCACACCGTAAGGGGTACACCGAGAAAGGGGCGGAAAAAATATTAGTGCTTCATAGGAATTTGTCCCTTTTTTCCTCTTTATATCTTCACATTTGTCTCCAAAAATCCATTGCCCTAATATTTGCCTCCTATTTTGCACCCTACTCTAGTAATTTACCATATTTATTAGCCCTTTCCTTAACCTAAGCCACTTTTTGGCAATTTACATGACTATGTCAGCCACATCAACCCTGTATTGTTATTTACAAAGATTAATAGGAATTAGGTCAGCCATAGATGACATAGTTCATAACCTAGTTAGTTTTTGCCAATTTCAATACTAGGTTGAGTGGGTTGACCTTGTCAGCCTAAAATTACAAAAAGGTTTAGGGTCAAATCCACCTATATAAACACATTCATTTCACCATTTCTAAGAAGAGAAGAATCGATATATATTACACATCTACTTATCCACCATTCTACTTGAGAAACAAGCTTAGGGTTTCATAATTTATTTGGAGATATGGATCTTGCCTTTTGGATAAGTCTTTTAGATGCATTGATAGGTTATTTATCCTAGAGCTGATTTATCATTGACATCCTTATATACAATCAAAATATCTTGGGAATCACCTTAGCCAAGGGAGATATTGAGGCTTGATGGTTTTGTCTTTGAAGGTAGGTATTCCTAATTTTGTTCCTCCTTTGTAAGAGTAAATAGATATGCATCTGCACTTCTCTTATATGAATTAGGATCCTATATACATTTATGTGAGTATAAATCTTCTATGCATGTTTAATTTTAGTGTTTATTACCCCCCACTCTATGCCACAAGCTTTAGTGAGCACTAAATTAGATTTTTTTCTTTACTTGTTATTAGTTTAGTGAATATGAAAACATAGGACCTAGTTAGGGTTATGTAATAATTTATCTTGACTGGAGGTTTTAGAACCCTCCCTAGTGATAATATTATGGTAAGAGATCTCATGGATAGGTATATTAGATCCATATTGGCCATGAACCCAATTATATAATGTATCCCCAATCATAAGTGTAAGTAAGATATATCTTCTTTGATCTAGGATTGATTTGTAGATCTATTGTATTTCCCATTGCATACATTTTGATGAACCTGACATGAATCTAACCCTAGAAAGTTTTATTACATGCTTTCATTTATATCATTTTATTATTTTTCTATATTTGAAATACTATGTCGACTAGGTTGGTATAGTTATAACTTTTGTGTGTAATTTTAACACATAGTTGTGTCAAAATGACTATTATTTTTGTACATGTCTTCATCAAATATAGGCTACTAGATTAGATAGGTCAAAAAATTACTTTTATTTAGTCCTCGATAAAAAATTAAGTCATATATATTGACTTAGTCTTTCATCCAACATCCAAATAACAAACTAAGTTAGATAGGTCAACTTAATCTTTCAGTCAACATCTAGATCAACAAACTAAGTCAAACAAGTCAACTTAGTCATCTTATCTTGCTTTAACAAATAGTGTTTTATAGAACTAGGTTGAACCAGTCAACTTAGTTTTTAGAACTTTAAATCATCATTCAAGGCACTTCAACAAAAAATTTGTAATCATCATCATCCTCCAACCCACCAAGGTTCCTCTCTTTCTCACTCTATCAATATAGTACTTCATTACAATTCTATTTTATGTAAGTTTGTAGTCTTCAAAACTTTAATCCTATAGAAAACTAAGTCAACCTAGTTGATTTAGTTTTGTAACCTATCTTTTGTCTAAAATACTAAGTCAACCTAGTCAACTTTATTCTTTAAAGACTTTTGATTTCAAAAAATAGTAGTGACCCAATCGACATTATTTTGTACTTTTTGTATATGATGTCACTTGAACCAACTCTATACTATTCTTAATTTTGTAATTAATAATTATTTTCTAATAATTAATTCACACTTTTATTTTTAGCTATTTGCATTCTAAGGATAGCTCACATAGTCTAATTAGGTGGTTTTTCAAATTACTATTTAGTTTCACTATTTTTCTATTTTTTCACACATTACCAAATCACACAATATTCAAAATGCATTTAACACTTGTCTTACCAAGGCCTACCTACTTGGATTTCATCACCAAAGGGGAAGCTAACTTAGTTTTCTAGCTAAGTAAATACATGGTTAATGGTATATATTGGGAAATCACCCGATAACCTTATCATTATGGGATTGTGAAGTAAGGGGGTAAGCCCCAACACCATTGTCAACACATATCCCTTTCAACCTAAACATCCTAAAACCATCCCTAGATTGATTTCTAGTTCCTTATTTTCAGCCAAGTTCACTTTCACACTTAAAATAACACTTTATAATAATCTAACAACACTCAAGTTGACCACTTAGCATTTAATTTTTAGTTTACTACTTTATCTCTAATCAATATGTGTCTTATTGTAAAGAATTGCATTGATTAATGTTGGTGCAAGGTTTTGTGCTATGTACCCCAACTAGATCATTCTCATTGATCCAATTGTTTGTGTATTTACTTACATTTCTTATTTCAATTACATTACAATTTTTTCTTGATTTTTAACACAATGTCATTTTGTTTGACATAGTCTCTTACAAATTGTGTTTTCCCTATTTGTAATATTAAGTCAACTTGGTTAACCCTTTACTCTATTTTATCAATCAAGTTACAGTACTAAGTCAACCTAGTCGACCTTATATCCTTATTAGATTATGTTTTTACCTATCTATAGTACTAAGTCAACCTGGTTGACCTTATACTCTTTTATGCCAATTAGGTTATAGTATTGAGTCAATTTAGTCAACCTTGATCCTTATCAGATTATGTTTTTCCCTATCTATAGTACTAAGTCAACTTGGTCAACCCTATAATCTTTTTTGCTAGTTAGGTTACAATACTAAGTCAACCTAGTCAACCATGTATCTTTCTCTCAATTTACTCTTGTATTTTTAGTACCAAGTTGACCTGGTTGACCCTATAATCTTATTTATCTCTTGGATTATATAACAAATTCAACTTGGTTGAATATGTATCCTTCCTACCTCTTTTATTTTACATCAACTTTATCTTTCATAATCTTTCTCCTTCATCATGAACATCCTCTTTGAAGATAACATTGAGTTGAATTCAATAGATATGATGAATTTTAATAACCCCTATAGGTTCTCGCATAAGCTTCTTGTGGCTCTTCCCCTAGATGAAATTAATGTGCATGTAACCACTCACACTACAAACTATGGGACCCCTCATCATTCCTCTTTAGTTAGCAATCCTCTTTTCTAATTTGAAGATCAACTTGAATTAAAGTATACCCCAAAAATGTTTTCTTCATCAATGAATTTCCTCAACATTGAGGAAAAGATCCTTCTACTATCTACCATATCGTGATAAATGGTCAAGTTGAGGATCCCCATTTACCTTCTCCCACATTCTCAAATGGATTTGGGGACACTAACTTCTTTACTTCTCAACCTCTTCCCTTTATTTATCCCCTTCTCATACCATGGCATCTTCCTCTTTGATTTAATCCACCTCCATTCCTAGTATATCTACTAACATGAAAAGTTATACATTTAATGGGCCTCATCTCAGATCAAATCTTCTTAATTATTACACTAGTGCATCATTTGATACCCATGATAATCATGCCTCTAGTGCCACTTTTTCTCATCCATCTACTAGTACATTCTTTATACCACACAATTAAATCATGATACTAGTGCCTCAATTAACAATAATTCTTTTCAAATTACTACTAACACCCATAGTGGTACCTAAGCCACTACTACCAATTCCAATGCTTCACATAATACCAATGATACCACTCAAACCCATCTAATTCTTCTAAAAAATCTTAATCAAATGAATAATTTCCAAGATAAAAATTCAAATCAAATGATGCAAATGCAAAACAATCTTATCCATCTTCAAATCCACTCTCAAGAGGTTCCATGGGGAATGTATAACCAAAATGCTCCCCCACCTCCCCTTCGGGATTCCCATGGTAATACTATCCCTTAACCTCCCCTTGTTAACAAAACAATCAAGCACCTTCAAAATGAGCCTCTTATGCCTCAAATTGATAACATTGATATAAGAGGTATCACCCATACCATTACTTATAATGGATCAACCAATCCCACTCTCCACTTAAAAACATTTATAAATCTATAAAGACTAGGTCAAGTTAAAAACTTTTGATGCTATTGATCTATTAGCAAAAAATCTCATGAGTGATGGTTTAGATTGGTACGACCAACTCAAATCTTATTCCATCACTAGTTTGGAATATTTATTCAATGCTCTAGTCTAATAATTTCAAATTATTGATCTCCCTAAAAATACATTAGCCCATTTCATCAATTGTAAACAACTTGAGACTGAATCTGCACAAGATTTCATCAAACTATGGAAGACCTTGTCTAACAAATGTGAACATAATGTGACATATGATAACCTATTTCATCTATTTACAAATGCTCTTTTTTACAAGTTATAATTCTTAAGCACATGATATACTTAGAGGGGGGGATGAATCAATATATCATATATCTTATAAATATTTTACTTAATCAAATGCATTTTATTTAACCACTTAATCATACATTCAAGATATGCAATAAAACTAAAACAATAACATGCACCACATAAGAGAGAGAGAGAGAGAGAGACACCAATTTTTATGTAAGAAATCAATGTGGAAAAAACCATAGAGAACTATCTCAAGTATGTAAATGAGCACCAAATCAAGTTTACAAAGTTTTCAAGCACCAACTTGTAGGAGCACCAAACCCTCTTATATATAAAACACAACTATCTCTTAATGTCACTTTCTCAACAAATGATAGAACTCTACTAAATCTCTTTCTTTTCTCTCCTCTTCTCTTTTATGCTATATATAAAATAATTACAAAATATGCACTCTTTTGCATATTACAAATGGATTCCCAAGCCTCCTTTTATAGATTTCTGAATGACCTTTAGCATTCACTCTTTGAAAAGTTTCAATTCACAAGGAAAATGGCACCAAACCTACATGACCCTTTAAATTATTTTATTTTAAAAGTCACATGGTGACCCTTCATGGGGAAAAGCATCATTTCTCTCTTTTATCTTTAGTGATGACTCTTTGAATTCTTCATGGTGACCCTTCATGGGAAAAACACCCTTTCTCTCTTTTGCCTTTATCTAGTGACTCTTTGAATTCCTTATGGGCCCTCTTTTGTCTTTATGTAACCAATAATATATCTATTAATATTTAAATAATATTAACACACTTTAGCCAAGATATGAACATTAAAAACACCTTTAGACATAAAATTCTATAGGGCCTTTGTCACCAATATTACTAGACCTTTGACATCAATAAAAATATTTCCAACAATCTCCCCCTTTGTCATTGTTGGCAACCTCAAATTGAAACTACCACATTCTGAAACATATACTACACATGCCAACCTAAAATTGAGACCTACACATACTGCCAACTAAAAAACATATAGTAACTCCCCCTTACTATAGCATCCTATTTTCTAAACCTATTCCTATACTTCTCCCCCTTTGACATCAATGGCAAAGGGTCTATCCTAGAACTAACACTTATCTCCCCCTCAACTAATGTTGATCCTCAATGGTAGGAAGTAAAAGAAATTACTCCCAACTTCTCTTACAAATATTTGAATGTGTCTTTTGGTAGTGACTTTGTGAATATATATAAAATCTATTCTATAGTACTAATATATTCCAACTTAATCTGCTAATCTGTAACCTACTCTCTCAAGAAGTTATATCTGATAAGAATATGTTTTGTCCTTGAATGCATCACTAGATTCTTAGAAATATTAATATCACTTGTATTGTCACGATAAATGGAAATAGGTTCATCATATTTTACCTTGATGTCTTCTAAATTTTTCTTCATCTAAAGCACTTGAGTTCAACACAAACTACTGCAATATATTTTTCTTCAGCTATAGAAAGTGATACTGAGTTCTACTTTTTGCTTAGCCAAGATACTAATCTATCACTGAGGAATAAATCTCCTCCACTTGTACTCTTCCTATCATCTAAAAAACTTTCCCAATCTAAATCTGTATAAGCAACCAAAGTGAAATATATACCTATGGGATACCACAATCCATAATCCAATGTCCCCTTAACATATCTAAATATTCTCTTCACCAACTAAACATGGCTCTCCTTTGGGCCTGCCTAATATCTCATGACCATGCTTACTACATGCATGATGTCTAGCTTCGATGCTGTCAAATATAAAAGACTACCAATAATAGATCTATACAAGGAATAATTTACATTAGGTAAATCTTCATCCTTACTCACCTTGTTCCCTACACCCATTGGTGTGCCAACTGGTGCAAAATCCTCAAAACCAACCTTTTTCAACATCTCCTTGGAATATTTGCTTTGAGATATGAAAATACCTTTATCTAACTGAGATATTTGAAATCCTAAGAAAAATGACAATTCTCCAAGCATAGACATCTCAAATTATTTTTGCATATTATTATAAAATTCTTTTGTCATTTTTTCACTATTACCTACAAATATTATGTCATCAACATATACCATAACAATCAACTAGTGCTCACCTTCTATTTTGATGAAGAAATTACCATCAGCAAAACCTCTCTTGAAGCCTTGATCTTGTAGGTACCTATCAATCCTCACATACCAAGCTTTGGGAGCTTGTTTCAATCCATACAGAGCTTTCTTCAATTTGCACACATATTTACTATCATTTGAGAGAAAAAATCCCTTGGTCTATTCAATATAGACATCCTCTTTTATATTCTCATTCAAAAAAGCATACTGAACATCCATCTAAAACACTTTTGAAATTCTTAAATACTGCATATGCAAGAAACATCTTGATAGCCTCTAGCCTCACCACTAGTGCAAAAGTTTCTTCAAAATCTATACCCTCAATCTGAGCATATCCTTTACATACTAACCTTGCTTTATTCCTGGTAATTTCACCATCTTCATTTAACTTATTTATTTATACCCATTTTTTTCCTATCACATTTTGATCTTTTGGTCTAGGTACTACTTCCCAAGTATCATTCTTTTCTATCTGATTTAATTCTTCATCCATTGATTTAACGCAATGCTCATCACGTCTAGCTTCTAAAAAATTTCTAGGCTGAATTTTGAATAACAAATAAAAATTAACTTGCTCAGATTCACTTACCATCATTCTTCTAGTTTGAACTCCTTCATTTATGTTCCTAATGATGTCACTTTCATTATGATTTCTTTGGACATATTTGGATGGTATTTTGGTGCCTTTTTTCTCCTTCTCATCTTCATCTAATTCTTCAAAATCTTCTTCAATGATTTTAGGAATGTCTATGGAACCATTGGTTCTTTGTGCTACATCTTCATCTATCCTAACACTTTCACTTTCAACTATCTTCTTAGTTATTTTTTAAAAATATTGATAAGATTTAATCTTAGTAAAGTATCCAAGAAATATATCTTCATCTACTCTAGATTCAAACTTACCCAATTTTTTATTGGTTCTCTTTATGAAGCATTTGCTACCAATTTTTTTGAAATAATTAATAGTATCTAGTTTGTCTTTCCATAACTCATAGGGGGTCTTGTCACTATTAACTCTTAACAAATCTCTATTCTAGATATGCACTATTGTACCTATTTCCTCAATCCAATATATTTTTGGTATCTTGGATTCATGTAGCATTATCTTTGTTGTATCTTGAGATGTTCCATTTTTCTACTTAACTACTCCATTTTTCTATGGAGTTTTGGCTATTAAATAATGTCTCTGTATCCCATGATCTTCACAATACTCAATAAACTTATCTAACGTGAATTATCCTCCTTGATTTTGATATCAGGCATTTAAACTTCAAACTAGTTTCATTCTCAACTAAAGCCTTGATGTTTTGAAGTGGCTAAAAGCTTCTAATTTTTCTTCAAAAAAATCACCCAAGTCATACATATAAAATAATCAATAAGAAACATGAATTATTTATCACCTTAAGTACTTTGAGTTCTGGTAGGTCCACATAGACTAGTGTGAACAAGCTCTAACATCTGAGTAGTCAAGTATTCATTTATCTTGAACCATCTTTTGGCCTAATTCCCATGTTGATAAGGTTCACAAAGTGTGTTGGGGGGATTTTTAATCTTTGGAATATCTCTAAATGATTTATTCTTGCTGATGTTGAAAAGATTATCAAAATTTATATGTCCCATTCTCTTGTGCCATAACCAACTTTCCTCAACTTGACTCAAACAACATTCTTGACATTTGATATTTGATGACACATATAAAATATTGTCTATCCTTTAAGCATTTGAAATCAACACATTTGAATATTTTCTTCTAATCTCACAACCTTCTGCATAAAACTTTAATGTGTGTCCCTAATCACACATTTGAATTACACTCAATAGATTATGCTTAAGACCTTATACATACAACACATTCTCAGTCTTGGTTCTACCATTATCCAAACTTAATGTACCTTTTTTTATCTATTTTGGTAGTGGTATTATCTTCAAATTTCACTATGCCACCATTAATATTATTTATATTTATAAACTTGATCTTATCTCCTATCATGTGCCTTGAATATCCACTTTCGATGAACCATGGCTATTCTTAATTTATTGCATACAAAGCTACCTACACTAACATAGACTCTTCAGGTTGATTCTTTTGCCAGGAATCTATTTAAAATTTCTTCTTGATTAATGGATCCTTAAATCCTTGGTCCTTCTTGACTGACTCAAACATGATTCTACAATGTTGAGCTATGTGTCTAAAATTATTTCACTTATAACATACTATGGCTTCTTCATTAAATCCTGATAGAGGAGCAAAAGAGTTATAGCTTCTGCTTGACTCTACATAAGTTCCCTTCTCTTTATTTCTGAAATTGTTAGCTCTTTTTTTATAGTCTATTTTCTTATGACCATAACCATTACAATAAAAACAACCATGAAAATAAAACCTATTATGGTTTGTGTATCTTTGACCTAGTGGTCTCTTATATCTTTGTTCCTTCTAGGCTTTTTTGTTTGAGTTAGCCTTCTCATTCTTAACTTCTTCCTTTTTCATTTTCTCTTTTGTAAGGGATTCAACATAGCTCTTTTATTTTTCAAATCTGATACCTATCTTATTTGACATTTATTTTTAAATTTCTAATATCTTATTTAACATGTTAGTGGTATTCTCAAAATTTGAATCATTGGTTGTTTTATCATTTTCTATTTTATTTATTTTCTAGATATCTTATTTTAAAGAGGAAATATCAACAACATACCTTTCACATTATTTATTTACTTTTTGAAATTGTGTTGTTAGATCTTATTCAGTCTTTTTGGCTTCTTCAATGTAAGCTTGTAGATCTTCAATTATTTCTTTTGACTCCTTTTCATTTTTTTCAATCTATAGCTTCAATCTTTGATTCTTCTTCTCTCTCAAGAGATTTTAATTCTTATAAGGCATAAATGATTTCTCCTTCTAGATTCACCTTGACTTCATCCTTGATGTCATTGTGTTCTTATTGATCATCTATAGTTTTACTTATGGAGGCATCTTCATGTATGGTCATGAATATAATCTCTTCTTCATCTGAGTCACTAACTCCACTATCTTCGGTTGAGCTAAGATCTTTAGAATATAAACTCTTCTCAAATCTCTTCTTGTATTTGAATTTGAATTTTTTTTTGTATTTAGGCTTTCCTTCTTCATTTTCACCATCTAGGCACTTAACTATAAAATGTCCAATCTTACCACATTTAAAAAATTTAAATGGTAACTTTCCTTGATATTTACCTGTGCCTTTTTTAGGATTGTAGATTAATAGGGATTTTTTGTCATCTTCTTCATCACTAGAGTTGTCATTCTTGAATCTTAGCCTTATCTTTCTTAGATGTTTTGAAAGTATCTTCCTTCTTTGAGGGTTTATCTTGTTCAGTCTGCATCTCATATGCTATAAAAATACCATGTAGTTCAGCTATCTTTAACTTGGATAGATCCTTCATTTCCTCAATTGTAGATACCTTTACATCATATCTCAAAGGTAGAGATATCAAAACCTTTTATACCACTATTGACTCTTCTAATTTTTCTCCAAGGCCTTGAATTTGATTTACTATTTGATCAACTTGCAAAAGATAACTTGCTATATTTTCTTCCTCTTCCATTTTTAGACTCTCAAACTATCTCCTAAAATTTTGGAGCTTACCTTGTTGAAAATTTCCATCACGTTTGTAAATATTCTCAAATTTTACCAAAGTATCATGAGTATATTTACATTTCATATCTATAATAAATTAGAATTCACATAAACCACATAAAATATAATTTAAAGCTTTATAATTATTTTCACTTACCTTATTATTCATGTGAGTAGTTACAAGTGTCTGTGGCTCTTCATATTTATCTATCACTGCTTGCCAAATGTCAAATCCAAGGGCCATCAAGTAAGTACTCATCCTTATGATCTAAAAGGCATTATTTGTCCCATCAAACAAAGGTTCCTTATTTGTATAAAATACTTCATGTGCTCTAGCCATCATGCTTTCACTGATCTACCTTCAAACTATTAAACTCTTTCTAAATGAACCTGCTCTAATACCAATTGTTATGCATGGGATATACTAAGAGGGGGGGGGGAAGTGAACCAGTATATCATATATCTTATAAATATTTTACTTAATCAAATTCATTTTATTTAATCACTTAATAATACATTCAATATATATAATAAAACTAAAACAATAACATGCCCCACATAAGAGAGAGAGAGAGACACCCGATGTTTACATGGAAACCTAATGTGGGAAAAACCATGAAGAACTATCTCAAGTATGTAAATGAGCACCAAATCAATTTTAAAAAGTTCACAAGAACTAAATTATAGGAGCACCAACTCCTTTGCTAAGCACCAATACAATAATGATTTGTGAGCACCAATCCCTTTCAAATATTTGTGAGCACTAACCCACAGGAGCACTAACCCCTCTTATGTATAAAACACAACTATCTCTTTGTTGGTTTCTCAACAAATGATAGAACTATACTATATCTCTTTATTTTCTCTCCTCTTATCTTTTATTCTCTATATAAAATAATTAAAAAATGTGCACTCTCTTTCATATTACAAATGGCTTCCAAAGCCTCTTTTTATAGATTTCCAACTGAGCTTTGGCATTCACCCTTTGAGACCTTTCAATTCACATGGAAAATGTCACCAAAATTACATGACCCTTTAAATTCTTTTATTTGAAAAGTCACATGGTGACCCTTCATGGGTAAAAGTGCCCTTTCTCTCTTTTATCTTTATCTGGTGACTCTTTGAATTCCTCATGGGCCCTCTTTTGTCTTTATGCAACCAAAAATATATCCATTAATATTTAAATAATATTAACATACTTTAGCCAAGACATGAATATTAAAAACACCTTTAGACATAAAATGCTACAGGGCCTATCACTAATAATGCTAGACCTTTGACAATAATGACAATATTTCCAAGAATAATATCAAGTCCAAAATTTCTCACCATGAACTTTAGAATAGGCTATTGACCAAGCCAAGCATCAGGATTTACTCATGCATCAATTTGATCCATCACAACCTTTTATGGGTACTCAAATGTTAATAAATAATAATAATAATAATAATAATCATGCTAAAAATGATGGGGTCACCAATTCCTATGATACCATTCATATTACTCAAGCTATTATTCCCAACCAAGCTCCGAAACAAGCTTCTCCTCACAACTAAATCACTAATGCTCATTTATCTTCCACAAATCACATCAATGTTCATAAATCGTTATCCTTAGCATAATTCTAAAAATATCTACCAAGGCCTCTTTTGCAAGAAATTGATCCCACTCATCCCATGAAATCTTGGTATAATCCCAATAAAGTTTGTTGGTTTCATGCTAGTTGGGGTCATTATCATGATACTTGTAGACAACTTCACAATTTGGCTATGGATTCCCTTCTTGGTTCCAATTTTGACTATGATTATATAATTTATAAACATAAACAAGATTATGACATTGCCTTCATTTATCCATCTATAAATATCCTCTTTTGAATCATCAAGATAACTTAGACAAACCTACCCCTTCTACAAATAATGTTGACAATATTCTTGACCCAACTCCTAAGGATAATTTGGTCAATATGACTAATATGCAAAGGGTGGTTACCTTCACTGATCCTTATCACATCCACACTCCTCAATTATCTCAAAATTTTCATGCTATCCATGACTCTTATCCATCTCACTTCATAGAGTTGGTACAAGAATACATTATAGATTTTGATGAACGAAATCCAACACCTCGGATAATACTTCTCATATCATTTATACCATTCCTCTAACCTCTTTACCTATCACCAATGATACTCAAACTTATATCAAATTTTTTTATCAAACCAAACCTACATCATATATCCCATCTTCTCAAGACATTTAACAAACTTTTCCTCCAATTAACCTTCCACATATTATCAACATAACTTCACATGAACCTTAGCTCCTCCTTTCATAGACCTTCTTCAACACTATGCACCTATTTCCAATAGTCCCCTTATGGGTTATGATGAATGAGATACTATCATATAACTTACTAATCTCCCATATCAAATACCATTTCTCAAACTTATACCAACCTCTCCACATCATCGTAATCATCTTATGAAAATTTTGTTTGAAATGAACATCTCTCATCCTCCCCTAGAAGACTGCAAAACCACCTTATTTAGATCTGAATATAGAATTTTAAAATAGTAAAAAGATATGTCTAGACATGTTGATAAAATAATGGACACTACTCTTTCCATCAAATTCCCCATTGCTTATATGATCCTTGATGAGATTATACTTCACATATATGATCTTCCCCTTTTTATTAGTGTCTAGATTGGTGATATCCAATTAATGCATGACTTGATTGATGAGGGTTATCACACTTGTGTTACCTCTCTTAATTTTATCAAAACCCTTAGATATTCCAAATATAATCTTAAGTCCACATGCATCACATGCCAAGGATATGATCAAAGTCAAATGACTCCCTTAGGATGTCGGTGTCTCATTATCACTATCCCTCCTATAACCATTCATGTGAAGGTGATGATATTCAACTTTCCTCTATCTTATAACATTTTGATTGTTAGGCCATGGACTCATTGCATGAGAGTAGTGGCCTCTTTTGCTTTCCAATGTATCAAATTTCTTCATAATGGAGAAATCTATAAGATTTAAGGTGACACTAACCCTTAGAATTTCAAATAATTCTAAGATCATGGTGTATTCAAGGTTCACAACCTTGAACCCTTACCAAGTGTTTCATTTTGTGAATCTCAATGGTTTAACTTTTCTATCAATTCCACCTAAGGTTACAATGGCCACCCCAAACTCATTAGGAATATACCCCCTAAGCTCTTAGATTTTGATGGTGATGAGCTTGATAAGATCAATCTCAATATTAAAACCTTAAATCTCTCACCTAATCTCATTTCTCATCTTCACCCTTATTTATAACCTCATTCCCATCAACTACTTAGTGATGATATACCCATTATCTTAACTAAGACTCAACATTACATTCATCACACCACATTAGATGACAAGGTCATCCTTACTTATGCCATTGATATTCATAAACTTGATTATGATGATGGCTATACCTTAGATGATCTATTATTAGGAGATCTTGTTCATACATTAGATGCTAAAATTATTCACTATTGTTCCTCTTTACTTTAGTCTTTTAGTATTTATTCCAACATTCAATACTTTATCAATCCTAATTTTAGCATTTTTCCTTTTGATCATAAGGTAGAGATGGTGCTCACACCTCTAGTTTATGAAGATCTTCATAGGAGTGTGCTTATGGATCATGCTATGAATGGTCTGTATCATTTTGCTAGATACTAGGACCCCTCTAGCCAACTTATCCCTAAGATGCTTGCAACTATCCTTTAGCCTTTTTTATATCCCTCGCCTCCCCTAGTAGATCCTAGTTCAGATCCTATTCCAATTTCCTCTCTATCTAAGTCTCTTCCTATTTCAAATCCTATTGTTCCTTCAATTGAGCCTTACCTAGTCTCTCCACCAAACCCACCTTCCCTTGGTGATGGTTTACTCCCTTTAATTTAGCTTTCTCATTTGTCCACCAAATGGGATGATCAACCATATTTTGATATTCATAAAGTTACCAATGGATTAGAGACTATTCATTATACCAAACTTTATCAGCTTCTATTTCCACTACTTCTATTAGTACACCTACAAAGTCTACTAATAAGCATATCTATTACTTATATAACATAAATAATCATTCATCCATGCATTATCATTAGCTATGTAAATATATCAACACCTTGTATCCCACCACTCTTAAACCATAAAGAAGGATATACCTCCACCAATTTTAATATCTTCCCAAATATGGAGAGGTATATTGTCTATGGCACCAATGTGGTACATATCACACTGATCATTATCACAACCTTTATCAGCATCTCAAGTATCACCTCATGACCATTTTTATGCCTAATACCCCTCCTCTCATAGGCCATCCTCACAAGAAGGCTCCCCATTCTTCCCCTATGGTTCCACCATATGTAGTCCCTTCTCTACCTACTATTTCTCCACCTATGATTCCCTCACTCGTAGATCATCCCTCACCCATGAATCATACTCCACCAATGACCCCTTCATCTCTCATAGAGTCTAATACCATTCCTTATCCTAAACATCCATTTCATGATAGCTATCCTTAACATGATCCTTTAGGTATTCCTACATTTTATATCTAGGAGATTTGATGTGAAGTATTCTCTCAACTTTCCCTAAAAATTGATGAAACTTTGGTTGTAGTTCGAGTTCAACTTAATAGAGACTTATCAAATGTTATGGATAATGTGCATGGAAAAATATATCAGTATTTATGAACACAAACATGGTGTTCTTTCATTTATTTATTCATTTAGATTGGATGTGTGCTCCATCTTTAATTTTATCCATCTTATATTAATTGACATTGTGTCACATTTTTATCTTAAATGATGACTTTTGTTTCACACTATATATTGTTTATGCTATAATTATTTGTATTATGTTCTCTTATGGATAATTTTTCATAATTACATACTACTTATTCATTAATTTCCTTTTTCATGGTTATATTATTATTTTTAATGATTATTTTTTATCTTATATCTATAAACACAAATAATTATTATTGTGACTTCATTATACAAACCTTGATCCCTTTAGTCATTCATTATTTACCATGTGATTAGTTAGAAAAAAATTAATCTCATATTATTTTATTGATCCACCTCAGATCTCCCCTTATTCCCATCTATTACCTTTAACAAATGAAGCATACACATGGTTAAGACTTGAGATAACATGCTAGTTGATAGTTAAAGCCTAAGTGTTCTAGTCAGTCATATCTTTGGATACTTAGCTTCCTTTAGACAAATACTAAAGCTCATTATTGTGTATCAATTTATTTATAATGATTTTTCATTCCAATTATATATGGAGGAGGAATATTAAAATCCATAAACATTCAAAATCCAAATATTTTAACAAAAGGTAATGATCTAAAAGGAAACATTCAAAATTTTCAAAAGTGAAATCACATTAAAAGATGTGATTATAAGCACATATCATTTTTATAATAAAATATGAAATTCCATAGTTAGAATAATGATAGAGATGAGATACATTAGGGAGTGGTAGGCCATTAGATTAGAAAAGGAGAATAAAAAAATATTTTAGTGCTACCTACTCTCTTATGCAAGTACCAAATCTTCGTAGTAGACTGATGACTCTATATGGGGTCCTGAGGAATGATGAACACATCATGGGAAGGTAGGTCCATTTTAATCTTCCTATTCAAAATAATAAACATGATTTTATCTTATTACCACACTTATTTTCATATATATCTTTGTGCCTATAGTGAACACATATCCTTTGTATATTGATCATCACTAGTCACTTAGTGTCTTTTCATGTCCTTAGTGTGCCTTATATATTTTAAGGTAATGTTATTAGATGCCTATGTTATGCTTATTACATTCCATTTTTCACTTTATACCATCTAATATTTCTCCTTACTAAATATTATTTTGTTCACTAATCACTCCCCCTAGGGATTCTATTTTTGAGTTGCAGTATAAGACCTTGGAAAGGACTAGGCCTTAAACACAAATTCCCAATTTTTCACATTAACCTTCCAAACATACCCTTTTTACAATATTTTAAAATTGTTTCCACCTTATTGGTGTTTCCTTTATGATTTTTAGTGTAAGACCATAGATAGGACCTAGCCTTCCTCACAAAATTTTCTAATACTCAAGTCACAATGAAATTACATGTGTCAAATATAAGATAAGATGTGATTTATTATGAGTTACATGTCATTGACATGATTACCATATTGATTTAGTATGTTTTATGCTTACTTTACTAATATTTTACTCTTATTTCTTATTTTATGATTGCATGTAAGACTCTAACCACTTTTCTTAAGTTTTTCATACTTCTCAACTTGAATTAGTGTGATTAATTTAAGACCATTTTGCCAATTTTGTTTCTCTTTTATACTTCCCAACAGGATTTAGTATGATTGAATTAATTATTCCACCATTGGTATTTCACATGCTTTCAATTTTATTACATTATTTTCATACTTCCCAATGTTATTCAGTGTGATTTTACCATTTTTAATTTGGTACCAATATTTTTCATGGTTTAAAAAAAATGCTTTGTCCTATTGCTTACCACTTTTTTATTTTACTTAGTCATCTTATGTTATTACACATTTACCGTCATGAAATAGTGTGTAGTTCATTTATTTTTGATTAATTATATTTTTCCAAGTCTTTTTTCACCTATTTATTTTTAACCATGAATCTGTACGACATAATACTAGAAAAGAAAACACTCCACATATATTTATTATAGCATATACAATAAAATAAAAATACATGTGACATAAATAAATATATCCATGTATCAATAACCATAACCAACATATCACTCATAAGATCAATATCCAAGTATCAAAATAATCTATCTCTATATATCATGTGTTTTTATACAAAAAAATATAAATATATCATTATAACTTTATGGATGGGCTCTATCATGTCTATCTCGTGGCCTAGTCATGCTGCCCATAGATGTCTTCAACTATCTCCTCTACATGGTGTACTATAATGAGGTTATTTGAGATATCAATCCTACTACCTATCCCTATAGGTTAGCCACCCAGGCTTGTACCTATCCTAGATATATTATGGTAGCCATATATATGGCTCTTTGTTGAGCTAGGGCCTACCAAGCCTGTGACTCTATGGCTCCCACCCTTGTTGATGGTTACAATCCATACCCACATGCCTATAGCTACCTCATGGCCTACCTTACCAATCTAAACCAACCTACTAAAGATGGGTCAGACAATACCATAAGATCATCTAATATTATGGGGTCATATGGTTTCATCCCATATCTAAAATGTCATGGTGCATTTCCATGAATAGGGATCCCTATTTGACTTCCACGGCCATAGGATATGTAAAATTCAAACTAGGTAGATATCAAATGACATATACATCTCAAAATTTATCTATCTTCCTACAATCATATAAAAACTAGTATTCTATCTCAAAGATAAAAAATTAAAACATTTATTACCTATCTCGATATCACCAACCACTGTCTACCCATCTACCAGTCATGGTCTCTCCATTATCCCATCCCCCAAGCACCTCATCTATGAGATGCCTCCCTATCAAAGTAAAACCTAAAGTCACCACCCATACACATCTCAAGCCTCTCCTTAGTGGTGCCTTTATTAACCAGCTTTGCCCTAGGCTGACTATTAGGTCATCTTATGTTACCACCCTTTGTGCTTGATCTTACCAATAGAATCTCTATCAATAGTATGCCTGAGGTGGTCATTACCCCTCCTGAATGGTGCCTAATATGGTATCTATTAAACCCCTACATCCATATCCATGTCCTCTCCTCCTCTAGCTATTGACTATCATACTTGACCAGTTTATGGTCTCACACACTATGACTTGATATCTAGTCTACCAACTAGTGGTCTCCTCCTCTCCTCTTTGGCTCTCTTGCATGCGGTGCCCAAAATGTAGGCATTACTATAGGAGCCTCTAGGTGTAGGATTATCAATTATCCTATCAAGTGTGCCACTAGATGTAGTTCTACCCACTAGGTATAATGGCCTATGATCTGCATTTGAGCCAACCTTAGTGCCAAAACCACCCAACTCAACCAAACAATTGAAATATGTGTATAAGACTACCACATGATCTCTCTTCATGTGAATATCTATAACATTGACATGTGGGGCACATCTTATGATACCTAGTCCTATTTCCATCTTGTAACCTGAGGTAACCTATCGTCAACCACATAAGGCAACCTAGTTAGATGATACATCAATAACCTCTCATATATCTATGCATTCAACAATACCACTAGTCACATGGTCTTTTTCCCTCTAGACAATATCCCATACATATCATGCATGAGTTAAACCCATATGACATACCCAAAATCATAGAGTGCCAATAATCTAAAATGGACTGACACAAGGCTATCACATATAACAGTACCTTACTATCCAAATTATGACACAACACTCATGATATCACAAGTTCAATAATATCCTTTTGGATATCTAAAATCTAAGAAATATATACATCAAATAAGATAACCCTTAGCCCTAGGTAGATCCTATCTGAGCATGTCTCCCACCTGGCTAGTGTTCATCTCTCCTCTAGATCATCTAGTGCTCCTATGATCATTGGAGGTAATCAAAGTAATGCATGGACATATTCTAATGTGATACCTACCTCTATGGTATCCCAATCCATCACCCATCAAGAAGTTTTTTTCAACCATTCCCATGCTACAAGGAACATGAAAATGAGATCAACACTCAGTGGGATGCATCTCATCTCCATGATGCCTCCCAGGCCCAACACAACCAACCTAACTTTATCCACATCCATTAGGTGCTATATAAAATTGAGTAACCATGAGGCATCAATAAATTTCCAAAATTTCTAGTGTATCTAAAAAATATCAAATAATAAAGGATGTATTAGATCTTCATATCACTCATAATCAAACTACATTTTTATAAATTTCACAAAAATAAATTGGTTTGATTTAGTTTATTCATTTTTCTACCAAGATTGACTTTTTAAAAACTACATTGGAATTTTTATTACTAAGTTGACTACTATATGGCTTAGCAGTACTATATCATCTCCTTTTAGCCTGTATAGTACTAAGTCAGTGACTTACTTAAAAACTAAGTCATCCCATTTATACTAAGTCATCCTTTTTTAGCCCCTAACCTAATAATTTAGTCACTTACTACCAATTCATCCCATTAGTTTTTATCTTAACCAAATAAGTCATCATCTTACTACTTAAGTTAGCGCAATAGTTTTCCACTTAACCGATTAAGTCATCCACTTATTACTACGTCAACCCACTAGTTTTTTGTCCTCTACCAACTAAGTCAACCTAGTCGACCTTGTTCATTCATTATGATTAATTTTTGATTAATTACAATAAATGCTTTGGGAATTTATTGGTTTGATTCCTTTCAACCCAATACCCCATTTTATGCCTAATACCCCTAAAACTTTCTTAGGGTTCATTCTAGTAACTAGATTTTTCATAGTTGTCAAATTTTTATAACTCACTCAATTTCAAATATAAATACTCATATATTTGAAATTTTTAATTGATTACCTTTGTTGTGCTTGTTATGTCCACTATGCATCCTTCCCATCTCATCTAACATTTCCTCACCATTCTAGCTCTTTAGGCTCTCATTAGGTCTCTCAAAGCTCTATTTTTCTTAGAATAGTAAATAATACCAAATAAATTATTTTCACCCTATTTATATTTATTATTCAAAATTATTTACCCTTCAAATATTTACTATTAGATTTATTTTTTTAATCATATCTTTATCTCTACTAACTCTTTCTCCAAAATGCAAAATGTTCTAGAATCCTGACATCATAGAGAATATTTCACACTATTATATGTCTATATTATAAAAATTTCTTTTTTTTGCTCTTTTTTGCTAATCTCTATAGGTTCCCCTAATTTTCATCACATTAGACACCTTTACATCTCTCACATCTCCTTCTTTATATACATCATTAAAATAAGTAAAAATATTTGTTTTTCAACTTTATCCTTTAATTTATCTTATTTTCACTTCACTACACTTTATTTAGATTTAGCATTATCTATCGCTATGTTTTTTTCTTAAATCACCATCCCCTATTGCACCTACATTCCACATGATGCATTTTGAATTAGGCATATGTTTACACATAATATTTTCAAACTTTATGAATTATTGATGCTTTCTATCTTGTAAGAACCCATTGAGTCTTAATATTTTTGAGTACATTCTCTAAGGGGTGCACCAAGAAAGGGGTGGGAAAACCATTGGTGCTTTGTAAGATTGTTTTCCCTTTTTACCACTTACTATCTACACACTTGTCTCCTAAAAACCATTACCCTAAGTTTTACCTCCTATTTTACACCCTCCTCTAGTCATTTACCATCTTCATTATCCCTTTCCTTAACCTAAACCTATTTTTGGTAGTTTACATGACTATGTCAACCACATCAACCCTATATTATGATTTATAAAACTTACTAGGAATTAGGTCAACCATGGCTAACATAGTTCATAATCTAGTTAGTTTTTCCTAATTTAAATACTAGGTCTTTCAAGTCGACCTTTTCAGCCTAAAATTTTGGAAAGGTTTAGGGTTAGACTCACCTATATAAACACATTCATTTTTCTATTTCTAATAATAAGAGAATAAAAATTAAGATATATTGTGCATGCATTTATCCATCATTATATTTGAGGAAAAGGTTTAGGGTTTCATACTTTCTTTGGAGATATGAATTTTGTCTTATGGATAAGTATTTTAGATGAATTGATAAGTTGTGCAGCCTATAGATGATTTATCCTTGTCATCCTTACATACCACAACAACCTCTTTCAAATAACCTTGGCTAAGGGAGAGATTGAGGTTCAACAGATTTGTTTTTGAAGGTAAATATTCCTAACTTTGTTCCTCCTTTATAAGAGTAGATAGATATGAATTTTCACTTCTCTTCCATGAATTAGGATTCTATATATATATATATATATTAACATGAGTTTATGTATTATATGCATGTTTAATTTTATTTCTTGTTACCCCCACACTTTGTGCCACAAGCTTTGGTGAGCACTAGATTAGATTTTTGCATTACTTATTATTAGTTCAGGGAATATGAAACATAGGACCTAGTTAGGGTTATTGCATAGTTTAGCTTGATTGGAGGCTTTGGAATCATCCCTAATTATATTATTATGGTAAGATATCCCCTTAGTTAGGTATAGTTAATATATATTGGTCATGACCCTGATTATCTAATGTATCCCCAATTAGAAGTGTAAGTAGGATCTATATTCTCTGAACTAGGATTGATTTGTAGATTTGTTGCATTTCCCATTACATACGCACTCCTCCAAGTAATTCACAACCTCGATTATCCCCTAACTAAGACAAAAACCCTTTTTGAAATTTAATAAATAATATCATCTTAGATTAACTCTTTATTTAAATTAATATTTTCATGTTACTAGTCTTGGTTGGCCTTAGCTGACCAAGACCACAACCTAACTCATTTTTATCAATTAAAAATATAAGGTTGAATTTGGTTGACCTTATCAGTTAAAATTTAAAAAAGGTTTAGGGTTATATTTTTATAGATATACACATCCATTTATGTCATTTATTAGGAAGAGAATAATAATATTATATTGTGTATCTGCTTATCCACCATTCTACTTAGAAGAGCATTGTTTAGGGTTATAATACTATACTTGGAGATACAAATCTTATCTTGTGAAGAAGTATTTTGGATACATAGAGAAGTCATGTAGCTTAGGGATGACTTATCCTTAATATCCTTACATACCATAACAACCTCTTGTGAAGCACCTTATCCAAGGGAGAGATTGAGGCTCAATGGGTTTGTCTTCAAATGTAACTATTCCTAACTTTGTTCCTCCTTTGTTAAATTAGATGGATTTGCATTTGTAATTATATCCCATGAATTATAATTTAATAAACATTAAATTAATTATATATATTTTTATACATTTTAATTTTATGTTTATTACCCCCATTTTGTGCCATAAGTTTTGGTGAGCACTAGATTAGATTTTACTTTACTTTGTATTTACTTTTTAAATATTAAAAACATAGTATCTAGATAGAGTTATTACATGGTGTTGTTTAAGTAGAGGCTTTAGAAACCTCTCTAGTGATATTATTATGATAAGGGACCCCTTGGTTAGGTTTACTAGATCCATATTGGTCATGACTCTGATTATCTAAATGTATCAATAATTAAAAGTGTAAGTGTGATTTATATTCTCTGAGCTAGGATTGATTTGTAGGTTAGCTACATTTTCCCTTGTCTAAAATCTTTACCCTTGGGGATAAAAATGTTGGGTGACATGAATTATTTAATTAGGGATAAAACTAGCTATGAAGAATATCCCTAACCATGGACTATGGCTTACCTTGTCATATTGAACATAGGTTTTAAGCCATATACTGACCCCCATTATATTAAATAATGAGTTTGATAGTCCACTACATCAGGTACCCTCATGGCTGACCCATTAGATCCTAGTGTGGGAATGATGCTATAGAGGTGGTCATCCTAGGGAATGGACCCTAAGACCTCTCACTTCTATCACTCATATGACATGATGATAGGCTATCCCTATCGGGTCATCCCTCTACTGATGTTATCTCTATTTTATTTTCTATTTGGTTTTTAGTAAAAACTATGGATTGTAAAAATATGATGGATTTAAATATGAAAACTTATTCACATATCTTAGACAAAAACTATAATTATTGAGTATCGTATTGATTACTTGAGAAGAATAAATAATGAGATTGTAATAATGTTGTAAACACTTTATTTTATTATTATGTTATGATCATATTATAGTTGTATGTTACTCAATATGGAATTTTATTTAGAAACAGTTGACTGTAGACCTGTATACTCATGTATTATTCTTTTTGTATATACAATGACATAAAAAGTATTCTTAGTCTCTTGTGGTAAAATTTGTTTTAACTTCTTGTTATGAGTGCAAATATTAATTTTAAATAGATCATTATTTGTAAACTTTAATGAAAATATATTTTATGATGCATATCTTGATTTATAAATAAGATTAAAATCTAATTATAATATTTAAATGTGTAATTAGTTTTACAATGATGGAAATTGAATGAATGAAGAATTTATTTCATAAATAATCATTGTTTTAGTTCATGGAAATACTATGATCATGCTCATTATTTGTTCTTGATCTAGTTTTCATTTTTATATAACATAGTAAACTTATTGAGTAATAAAAGGAAGGATCAATAAGAAATATTTTGTGGTGATATGTGTGTGTGTGTGTGTGTGTGTGTGTGTGTGTGTGTGTGTGTGTGTCTATATATATATATATATATATATATATATATATATATATATATATATATATATATATATATAAAGATAAAAATAATTGGTACATTTTTATGGTATCTGAATGGAGGGTTCATATTTTAAAGTAAGTTATACAAGTTCAACACAGGGTTCATATTTTAAATTAAGTTATACAAGTTCAACACTTGGCCTAATGTGCTTATTTGTTTTTATAAAATACATATTATTGGTAAAACATAATTTTAGGTTAAAGTTAATGGAGTTAAACCCTAGACACCTTATGTTAGAGGTGAAAACCACTAAAGGGGGGGGGTGGTGAATTAATGGTGGCAAACAATCCAATTCAATTTCCAAACCCTTTCAAACACTTAAGCATTTAATGCAACCATTCATGAAACATTCAAGATGTTTATAGCAATGAAAAAATAGATAATGAAAGATTACACACACAACACAAGATCTATGTGGGAAACCCTCTTTGGAAAAAAACCCACTCTCAATCCTATAAAGAAATGGACTACTTGTCTTATAAGAAGCATTCAAACATGAGACTTTAGTGAAACACCTCTTCCATAAGGAACACCTACCCCTAAGATGGTTAAGTCCTTCTAACTAGACATTGGTGAAATACCTATTACATAAGGAACACTTACCCTTAGGATGATTAGGTAATTATAACTAGACTTTAGTGAAACACCTATTTTACAAGGAACACTTAACACTAAGATGGTCAATTTCTTCTGACCTAGATGTTGAGCACCCTCCTAATGCCTATGATATGAACATATCCACCTTTCAATTGATGTATTCAACACTTAATGATGGACCTATGATTTTATAACCCCTGTAAAACACCCTCTCTATCTCATACAATCCTCTCACATAGGCATGCCAAAATATCTCTTCCTCTTCATTAAAACTACCCTCATATACACACTCATACTTGGAAATCCTTCTTTTATTTGCTTCTCTCCCTAATATTCAAACCTATAAGAGCACTATCTTTGACATCATAAATATAACCTACAATTCATACACACAATCATTAACCTACACTGATCTACAACCTATCTACTAGGCACATACCCTTTCTTTTTTCCTTCACTCTTTAGCTCTTACACACACCTCTTCTTACAAGTCTAGAGATCATCAAATTTGATTTCATATTTTATAGAGAATTCATGATTATTATCTTCTAGGTCAGACATAATACTTACCTTAACCCTTAATACATCTTACATAGTTCAATACCATTCCCATAGGTTAGCTATAGCATCTATTGGTCACCCTTAAGTAGTTACACCTTTCAATTAGGCCTTAGTAGCCCTTATAGGTCTCATTGAGACCTATACACCCATTTATCACTCTATTGAGTAAAAAAAGTACACAAGATCACTTTAAGATACATGGGTCCACTCCATATGACCCTTAAGACATCCTCAAATGATTACTATCATCATTACACACCTTTGTGTATGGTCAATCTACTCAAACATTAGCCTTGTACACAGTAACACCATGAATGAACAAACATTAAAATTCTAAGTATTTGTTCATACTAAATATGGATTGTTCAAACATATAAAATACATACAAATGATCCTTATGGAGTTGAAAACACTCTCTAATATCTAAGTCCCTTTGAAACATCCAAATACCATTATAACAACTCAAATATCTTTCTCGGGTCACTTACAAAACATAGTCAAACACATAGTCAAGTTTGGAGCTCAATAAATTTTAATTTATAAAAATTTAGAAATTTTAACTAGATTTAATGGATTTTAATTAAATTTATCTACAACTTTGATTTTTATTTCCCCTTCGAATTTTTCCTAGATCAAAAGTTATGGATCAAACACTATAGACTGGTTTTTCCCTTTGCTAAATTCAAATGCCAAATGTCACTATTAAACATAGAACACTTTGACATCATCTCATGTCCTTTCATATTTTTATAAAATACACACCATCATTCTCTTCAAGATTAGTCTGATATTTAACTATGCTAAACATCTATCACTTTGACCTCATCTCATGTTCCTTGGTAATTTTGACCAAATATGCACCATTCATCTCCTCAGATTAGCCTGGTCTTCACCTTTGCTTAATGTTAAACATCAAACACTTGTTATAATCTTGTCAATTCTTAATAATTTGGAATAAATTCACTCCATATATCTATTTTAGAGTGTCCTAGAATTTAACCAACTTAAACATTAGACACTTTGACTTAATATGCATCATAAATCTACAACATTATGAACACCCGCTTGTTGTTAGATCCTTATTTGGTCTTGATCTTTAATTTTTGTAAATTTGGATAAGTATGGGAAAATATGAAATCTACCTATAAGGCTAAATTTTAACATTAATAAATTTTTATATGCTCAATTACATGTCCTAAAATTTAAACCATATGATCTTCTTTCATAGGGGAATCCATCCCCATATCAAGCTACTCCTAAAACCTTCACATGTGTGAAATATAATGTCATAAAACTACTTACTCAGATATAATTGAACTTATACATTAATCTTAGATTAATTTCACACCATATATCTGTGATGTTATTAAACGTGCACCATTAGATCTCCTTTACAAATTTCTAAGTATGAGAAAACATTACAAACTGCTTGAGAAGCCAACTTTGCACAATTATATATTTTTATATACACAACCTCATGACCTAAAACTTTGAACATATCAAATTTGGACTAATGTGATCACACCCATATGACCAACTCCCCCTGACTCATCCATACTTGGAAATGGTGACATCAAAAAATTACCTACTCAAGTTTTTCTTTCATAGAACCAACTATGTCAAGATGAACATAATAATGAACTAGATGAATATCATGCACTTCCACAAGCTATCCAATCATCCTTTATCTATAATATTACCCCTCACACATGATCAATACTTTAGACACATCACTAATCATGCCAAAACTAAAGATAAACCAAGCCTACTTCAACCATACTAGGACAAACAAATTTCACACTTTATCATTGACACTTTGAATATCAAGACACTTCATACACTCACTTAGACACATTCATGACATAACTAAAAACTCTCAAAAAATCTCCCCCTTTTTAATTGATGTCAAAACCCATCATACAACTCACCTTCCTTATCTCTCTTCAAGCACTCTCATAATAGGAACCTTCTCCCCCTTTGACATAATGACAAAGTGGGCATAAAATAATAATGACCTAAAAATACTACAAAAAGGAGAGGAACACCTTATATTTATGATAAAAATTCCCCCTTACCTTGAGCCTACCTCTTCTTTCCTTGACAACTTCCTTTTGCTATATGCCAACACTCTTTTCAACCAAGCACTACAACAAATGAAGAAAGAACACACAAAATCACTAAAATATAATGAAACTTACCAAGAAACATCTGAGAGGGACTCCCCCTAAGATGTATTATCCATTTCACCTCTTGAGAATCTTTAGATCTTCACACACCATGAAGAACCACCACATAGGCTTACTAGCCTTCTCTCTCAATCCACATCAAGGACCACCAACAAAACCTCATGCCACTCACCAAATGGGAAACATGATCTAAACCAACCTAAGAAATCACCTTAAAACACTCATGCCTTTATATTTTGGAGAAATTGAGCAAAAACATCAAATATTCACATTAGGCATGTCTAGACTCCTTGTAGCCCTACTTGGAACTTTTAGAGCCCACAAATTTTATTAGACATACATTCAAGACATAAAACTTCATATCTAGAGCACTCTCATATTACACCTTAATCAAACCAAATTTTATCACCTAGATCCTCATCTAAAACATACTTCCTTCACAAATATATTAGCCAATTAAGTCTCTTTTTTGATAAAAACTTGAATAATTTGAAAAACATAAACATTTAAATCTTTGTGAAGCTTGATTTGATAACCCATTTAGCCCATTCAACCTCTTAAGAATACTTATACCTCAACTCATAAGACAACCCACTTTTATATCATAGCCCAAAACTCTATAATCTCAAAACAAATAAGGTCAACAAACCTCCTTCTAGTCAATGCCCACCTCTGAAACTTCTTACAAACCTGGAGACAACCATCACAAACTTTTTTAACAAGATTTTATCCTTTAAAACTTTGGTGAACTTGACTTATTATACCATGGATTTGATTTGCAATAAGAAAGATAAACCCAAGAGCACACAAAAACCTCCAAAAGGCACAAAAAAGATCATCAAGACACAAAACCACCTATAACACATCACAAAAAAGTGCATAGACTTTTTAAGCACCAAAATCTTCTTAACATTCCATAAATCTCATTATTCTACCTAAAAACACCCATTCTGATCCTACAGACACTACATACACAATAAACACACTTTATGACATCAATCTGACATCATCAAAGCACTTTTCCCATTTTGACACACCAACTCCAACTAGAAACACTCATCTCTTTCCTTTTAGAACATTTTTAAGAACACCACAATAACACTATTTTCTCCACTAAAAGGAATCTCTTAAGATGTATAGATAGAGATCTCCTCTACACCATAATGCTCTAAAATAAAGTGAATCTAGGAGTGGCCCACATCTCTTCATTAACTAATAGAATCCTTCTGTAGATATAAGACTTCTTGTTGTTGTTTTTCTTAGTCTAAACTTTGACAACTTATTCCTTTTCTACATCACTCACTTTCTCTTCTATGATAGGATATACAACATTTGTAGCAAATATGGAATCTTGACATACCTTGATCACTAAAGTATCTTCTTTGCATTGCATAACATCACCTTTAGACCTTGAAAACACAAAAACCAAGCTTGAAGCTTTCTCATACCTAATAGGTTACTCATTAGCATCCACACACAAATCATAACTAGCCTCAACCATAACCTTACTTGAGATTTGTCTCTTCATTCACAACATGAGTAGACAATGAGAGATCTTGGTACTCTCTAAATTATATATCATTCTCCAACATAAAAAAATATATTACTTGGACTTGTTGACTCATAATGACACACACTTACCATCTTTGGTTTCCATGAGTTAACTTACCTTCTTTCTTGCACTCTAGGAGCCTGATTAAACCTATTATATCTTGTAGGCCTTTGGTTGAATAATCTAGAAATGTGACCTCTCTATTGATAGTTAAATCACATTATACCTTTTTCAATAATTTTATCATACCTTTCCTAATTAGAACAAAATATTTAAATATGCCCATTCTTTTAATAATTGAAACAAACTACTCATTTTGAAGAAAACTCACCTTTTGATTAATGACCCCCATCATAGTTCCATGTAAACTCATTTATAATAGGTATCTTTAATTATCTATCTCTATGAACAAAATAATTACATGTGTAATTGTAACCATTAAAACTTTCATACCTCATTTGATCTGAGCAACATTCTAGGTGACAATTTGGGTGATGGTTCCACCCCAATTGGTGGTAGAACTTCTGGGAGCCATAACTTTTGCACCATAGCTCCGTTTGACTCCCCATTTGAACCATTGGAAATGTAATAATAAGGAGAACATGGTTATATGGCATGAATATTTTATCAATGTATTTTTATCTCCAAAAACCCAATGGAAGTACCCTAAATTTCAATTTTAATAGTGCAGTCTAAAAAAAAGTAAGTTTTTAAAAATAGTAATTCCTCATATTCTGTATTGTTGTAAATCATGGAAGTAGAACCTATTAATCTCCCTTGAGATTGGTGACCTTCCAAATCCTCCTCCTACCTTCAAAATATGTATAAATGAAGATGTAACCCAAAATGGAAATTAGACATCTCTTCTCAGAGATAAGTATATCTTTAGATCTGTAAATTTTGATGAATAAAACATCTCTTCTCAGAGATAGCATTATTTTTATTGTTTTATTCTTGTTTCTTGAATTATATTTCAACCAAATATTTTGAGTTTTGGATCACTCATGGAATTTGATTGTCTAATATGATTTATCTTCATTTTGCTAGCATTTGTATTCCTTGACTGATTTTTGACCTTCAAGGTCTAATTTACATTAGTCTTCATCTTGTTTTGAGTCATATTTTATAGTTCTTGTTTATATCCAAGACCATTTCTATTACTCTCATGCTTTTTATCACTCAAAATATTTTCTAGATCACTTGAGCTCTTTCTAAATGTCACAAATGGCTTCATCTTATTAGATGTCTTCTCTAACTTAGTTTTTATTAAATCATTTTCAATTATATACCTTGAACATTCATCTTCTTTAGCTTTCAGTATTGTAGATATGATTTCCAATTTAAAAATAAGATACTTAAATATATATTTATTCTCCTTGGTGTATTCATTCATTCTTTCCTCAAACACACTGAATTGCTCTTCATAATCCTTGATTTGAGACTTCATCTTCTTGTTAATATTCTTCTCAATATCCAATTCTTCAAGAGCATCCATAAATCTAGTCTCATATTCCACCTCATCATTTTCATCATCTAAATCACTCCAAGTAGACTCCTTTTGATATGAGCAACTTCCTTCCTCAACCTTGAAGAGTGTTTTATCTTTAACAGGACCATCATCTTCATGATCATACTCTAAGTCACCATCTTCACTCTCATCTAATGAGATGTAATATTTATTGGTGTAAATAATCTTCTTTTTATTGAAGGACTTTTTATTATTGTCATACTTTCTAAATAATTTCATCCTTTTATCAGACTTGTATGTCTTTTAGTCTTCATCTTGGCCATCCCCATGCTCTTCATCATCATTATTCTTATGATTATGAGGGTACTTATTAGTAAATTTTCATACCTCTCCACAATTGAAGAATTTTAAGGGTGGTTTACCATTGTACTTACCTAACCCTATTTTAAATTTACTTGTAAACAAAGCAATTGGTTCATCTTCATCAATATCATATATGTCATCCTCCCTGATTTTCCTACCTTAAAACTTCTTTTTGGATTCATTTTTGTATTGAATGATGCTTCCTTATTTAGTGGTATATCATAATTTACTCTCATCTTATAGGTATTACTTAATTCATGCAATTCATCCATCTTTAACTAAGTAAGATCATGAATTTCTTCTACAACATACACTTTTGAATCAAACTTGAGAGAGAGAGAGAGAGACCTTAATACATTTTGAGTTATATTACCTTCTTCAAGATTCTATCCAATTCCTTTGATGATGTTTAAAATCTCATCAAATCTTTTTAGAAAGGATGCCAAAGAATTTTCTTCCTTTATTTTAAGACTCTCAAATTATCTTTAGTGAGTCTGCAACTTTACCAAACTAGCCTTTGAATCTCCTTCATAAATAGTCTTCAATTTATCCCACATTTCCTTCATAGATATGCAATGGATTACCTTAGTGTATTTAGTCTCTAAAATAATATAAGTGATAGCATTCATTTTCTTAGAATTGTTCTCAAACAACTTCTTATCTGTAGCACTAGATGGAGGAATAGTCAATGTAGAATAACCATCTGCAATAGATTACCAAGTGTTAAAACCTATGGACATGATGTATGTCCTCATCCTTGAAATCCAAAAATCATAATTAGATCCATTGAACATCAGAGCTTGCTTAGTGAAAAAACCTCCTTGCACTTGATGGATACCCATATTGTACCTTGGATATCATTCAAGTTGTCAATCCTTTATCAAATGACCTAATCTAATACCAATTATTAGAGGTAAAAACCACTGAGAGGGGGGTTTTAATTAGTGGTGGAAAATAATCCAATTAAATTTCTAAACCCTTTTAAACACTTAATCATTCAATACAACCATTCATGAAGCATTCAAGATGTTTATAGCAATGAACAAATAAATAATGAAAGATTACACACACAACACAATATCTATGTTAGAAACCATCTTAGGGAATAAAAACCTCTCTCAAGCCTAAAAACACATGGACTACTTGTCTTATAATAAGTATACAAACATGAGACTTTAATGAAACACCTATTCTATAAGGAGAACCTGCCCCTAAGATGGTCAAGTCCTTCTGACCAGACTTTAATGAAACACTTATTGCATAAGGAGAACATACCCCTAGGATGGTCAAGTCCTTCTGACTATCCTTTAGTGAAACACTTTTTCCACAAGGATTACCTACCCCTACGATGGTCAAGTCCTTTTGACATAGATGTTGAACACCCTCCCAACACCTATGATATGAATATATGCACATTTGAATTGATGTCTTCAATAAATGATGATGGACATATAATTTTATAACCCATATAAAACACCCTCTTTATCTCATACAAGCCTCTCACATAGGCATGCCACAATCTCTCTTCCTCTTCATTCAAATTTCCCTCATATACACACTTAGACCTATAAATTCTTATTCTATTCGCTTCTCTCCCCAATATTAAAACCTTCAAGAGCACTATATTTGACATCATAAATATAAAATATAAGGCATACACATAATCATAAACATGATCCAATATACGACCCATCTAATGAGCACACACCCTTTCTTCTTTCCTTCGCTCTTCAACTCTTACACACACCTCTTCTTACAAGTCTAGAAATCATCACCTTGATTTCACCTTTTATAGAGCCTTTATGATTATTATCTTCTAGGTTAGATATAATACTTAGCTTAACACTTAATACATATTACATACTTTAATATCATTCCCATAGGTTTGTCATAGCATCCATGGGTCACCTTTAAGTAGCTACACCTTTCAATTAGGCCGTAGTAGCCCTTATAGGTCTCATGGAGACCTATTCACCCATTTAGCACTCCATTAGTAAAACAAGAACATAATATCACTTTTAAATACATGGATCCACTCCATATTACCATTGAGAGATACTCAAATTATTACTATCATCATTACACACCTCTGCATATGCTTAATCTACTCAAACATTATCCTTGTACACAAGAACACCATGAACAAACAAATAATCAACTTATAAGAATTTTTTCATACTAAATATGGATTGGTCAAACCTAAAAAATCCATATATATGATCTTTATGGAATCTAAAACATTCTTTAATAGATCAGTCCCCTTGAAACATCTAAATACCATCGGAATAACTCAAATATCCTTCTCAAGTCACTTACAGAACATGGTCAAATACAGTCAAATTTGGATCTCAATAACTTTTACTATGTAAAAATGTAGACCTTCTATATATATTTAATACATGCACCTTGAAGTCCTTTAAATTTTTTATTTTTAGTTCACCTTTTAATTTATGGCTCAAACATTACAAACTAGTTTTTCTATTTGCTAAATTCAAATGTTAATGGTCACTATTAAACATTTAACACTTTCCCATCATCTCATGTTCTTGCATATTTTGATAAAATAAGAACCATCAATCTCTTCAAGAGTGGCCTAATATTTAACTATGCTAAACATCTATCACTTTGATCTCATCTCATGTTCCTTGGTAATTTTGACCAAATACACATCGTCAATCTCCTTAGATTTGCCTAGTTTTTACCTTTCCTCACTGTTAAACATTGAACACTTGTTATCATCTTGATTATTCCTAAAAATTTGGCTCAAATTCACTCCATCGATATCTTCAAGAGTAGCCTAGACTTTAACCAACTTAAACATCAGATAGTATGACATCTTTGACTCAATATGCATCATAGATCTACATCATTATGAATACCCACTCACCATTAGATCCTTATTTGGTCTTGATCTTTACTTTATACATATTTGGATAAGTATGGGAACCTCTGAAATCTGCCTAGAAATCTAAATTTGAACCTTAATAACTTTTTCTATGTTCAATTACATGTCATAAAATTTAAACCATATTATCTTATTTCATAGGGGAATCCATCCATATATCAAGATACTCTAGGAACCTTCACATGTGTGAAATATAACACCATCAAATGACTTACTTGGATCTACTTGAACTTAGACATTAAAATCAATTTAATTTCATGTCATAGATCTATGATGTGATTAAATACACATCATTATATCTCCTTTGCAAATT
This sequence comes from Torreya grandis, assembly GCA_037957365.1. Lineage (NCBI taxonomy): Eukaryota > Viridiplantae > Streptophyta > Pinopsida > Cupressales > Taxaceae > Torreya > Torreya grandis. The sequence goes on from JARHVA010001411.1 coordinate 2,189,735, forward strand.
TGGATAATAGAGCCAAGGCCCATTGGGGTAAGATAGGCTAGTTGATTAGAAAAAGAGGATAAAAATATCTTTTAGTGCTACATACTTTTTCATGCAAGTACCCAATCTTCATAGTAGATAGACAACTCTATAAGGGGTCCTAAGGAATGGGGAATATGTCATGAGAAGGTAGGTCCATTTTAATTTTATTTTACCAATCTACCTTCATGAGTTGATCTTAGTATCATGCTTATTTTCCTACACATCTTTGTGTCTATAGCAAATAAGTTTCCTTTGTACTGATGGTCACTAGTCACTTAGTGTCTTTTCATGTCCTTAGTATACCTCATTTCTCCTAATTTATTCTCATAAGAAACCTAAATTATAATTTTTACATTACTTTTTCACTCCCTATAATCCTAAGATTTCCTTTTGAGAAATATTACTTTTTTCATTGATCACTCCCCTAGGGATTCTATTTGTGAGTTGTATTGTAAGACCATGGATAGGACCCAACCTTCCTCACAAATTATCAAAATTTCAACTTATTATTACCAACATACCCTTATTACTAGTTTTTCACATTTATTCCACCTCATTGGTGTTCCCTTTGTGAGTTATAGTGTAAGACCACAAATAAGACCTAGCCTTCCTCACAAAGTTTTCCAATAATCCAAGTCACAAATAAAATTACATGTGTCAAATATGAGATAAGATGTGATTGATTATGAATTTACATTTCATTGACATAATTCCCAAATTATTTTATTATGTTTCATGATTAATTCATTATTATTTCACTTTTTTTTATCTTCTTATTTTCAGATTGCATGTAAGAATCCAACCATTTCTTAAATTTTTCATACTTCCTAGTTTAATTAGTGTGATAAATTTAAGACCAAATTTTACAAATTTTGTTTTTATTTTATACTTCTGAATGTGATTTAGTATGATTGATTGAATTTATTAATTTTTTAATACCATTGGCCTTTCACATGCTTTCCTTTTTATCTCATTATTTTCATACTTCCCAATGTGATTTAGTGTGATTTTACTTATTTTAATTTGGTTCCCACAACTCTTTTTCATGGTTTAAAAAAAAATTTACCATCTTGTTTACCACCCTTTGGTTTCTTATACTTAGTCATTTTTCTTGTTATTACACATTTCCAAACATGAAATAGTGTGTATTATATTTGATTTTGATTGATTATATTTAGTCAAATATTTTTTACCTGTTTCTTTTTAACCATGCATGTGTTCTATATAATGCTAGAAAATAAACCGCAACTCATATATTTCCTATAGCATATATAAAAAAACATAAATACATGCGGTAGAAAGAAATAGATCTATGCATCCCCAACCACAACCATAATACAAACACATAAGATCAACATCCAAATGTTAAAAGGAAATATCTATATATATCATGATTTGATACAATGTATAACCAAATACATCACCCTAGATCTATGACTGGGGTCTATCCTATCTATCTCATGGCCTATCCAAACTACCCATAGAAGCCTTAGACTATCCCATCTAAATTGTATCTAGTAACTAGGTTATCTGAGATATCAGTCTTGTCACCTATCCTAGTAGGTTGGCCACCTGGGCCTGTACATATACTATCTGGGAATGTACCTATGACAACTAGGTCATGGTAGCCATATGTGTGGCTATCTCCTTAGACAAATCCTATCATGCATGTACCTCTCTTTCTCCCACCCCTAATGGTGGTTATGTCTCCTCCTTGCATGCCCATCCTCACATTAAAACCTTTCCTACTAGTCTGAACTAGCTACCTGGGGTAAACACCATTATAAGATCTTCTAGTGTCTTTAGGTCATATGGCATCAATGCCTCATCAAAAATCTCATGGAGAGCTCAAATCACCCAAGATACCCATCTATCCTCCTCTTACATATGATCTACAAAATTCAAACTAGATAGACATTATATCATAGATATATCTTAATAATATATCTATCTCTAGTTTATCTCAAATAACTTAAGCAAATTTCAAACCATCTATTCTTAGTATGTGTGTCACCTACCACCATCTTGCTATCTACGTGATTAATGAGCACTGTATGTCCATCAATGAATCCTATAAATACCTCATCTATAGGTCACCACCCAAAATTAAATCCTAGAGTCACCACTCATGCCCATCTCAGGCTACACCTGATTGGTCTCTCTATCACCCAACTCTATCCTAGCCCACTTGATGGTTCATAAGGGATGACTACTATCTTTTCTCTCTCCTACTACTGATGCCTCCATTGATGATGCATCCAAGGAGTTCATTGATCCTTTGATTATGGTTTTGGTAGTGGTACCTCTAAAACTCCCACATCCACATCTATCTCATTTTTGTTGGCTACCCATTGTGTCTAACTTATCTATAGTCTCTCACGCCATGGTTTGATCATTAGTCTAGAAACTGGTGGCCCTAATCCTCCTCTCCCCCTCATCTCTCTCACATTCTTGGCTCAAAATGTGGTAACCACTATGTTATGCCTATTTTTTACACCCCTCTTAAATTTTTAAGTTTATACTTACTACCTTATAGATGACACTGTCATAAAGCCTAAAACTATGTTAGGGACCCTATTGATTGATGATATTTGTAGATGCACATTTGATTATGAAATAATAATGATTTTTTAATGGTTTTATTTATGTTTTAGTGGTTTAAAAAATCATGGTGGATAAATGAATAAAATATGCATATATGATTATATATATGATTAGTTTTAGCCTACTTGACAGTTTCAGTGGACTTATATTTTTTGTTCTCATTTTTTAGTCATTTGATGATATATTTGGGAGAGGTATTGCAATTCAATTTTAAAATGGATGATTCAATTTGGTAGTTTAGTTGATCAATAAATCTTTGGTCATTTTAGTGATTTATAATGCTTCTTTAGTTGATATGATTATTGAAACATAATAAATGATGATGTTATGATTGGGATTGTTGAAGATTGATGTGCTCCTTTTGATTGAATGGTTTTATCACTCTCCTTTATATAGATTTCAAGTTATTTTTCTTTATTTGATTATCCAAATACATAGTCACTCCATTGGCATTCTAAGTTAAGTTTCAAGGAATAATCAAATCTGATGACCATTATTCTCAGTGCATAAGTATCATCCTTGACTTATGTGAGCCTAAGTTTTTGGTTGACAGGAAGTTAATGATATACAGGTTCTTTGGAAAACATGATACCCATTTTCAAAATAATTTTTAGGTTCATTTTTGAAATGTTACCTTGAATAAATATCTTGAAGAAAGTTATAAGGGACTTTGCTTATTACATTTTTATTTTAAGATGTAAGGGTCATGATATTAATGCATAATAATAAGGTTTCAATGGGACTTTAGCATGCCTTGTGCTTGGTCTAAGGAATTATTTTAAGATTTATTTTTGGTCGTATGAATTATGTTTTTAGTGATTTCAAAGTGTATAAGTTCATACCCTAACATGGCATGGTGGATAAGTTGTGATCTAGCTGGACTTTGATTGGTTGTAGTTGGGTTGATTTGGAAAAATCATTAATACTTGGAAGCATATCCCAATGTTTCGAGATCAAAGTGGATTTGGTGGTATGTTGGAATTTATGGCTAACTGATCATCTCAAACCATGAAACTTAGAAAGGGTATTAGTAGGAAGAATAGTTATTACTAAATTTGTTAGTTTAATAAAATGGCTTAGAAAATTTCTATGTACACAATTGGTAATTACAAGCCAATAGAAAATAAGCACATCACTCAAATAGTTACAACTTAGAGGGTGGTAAATAAAAGCTGGCTTTTCTTTATTCATTGCATTATTTTGAAAGCTTCTAATGGAAGTGAAGCTCTAATGTGATGGGATTTGAGTTGTAAAGAGGAAGCTAAGTGAAAATTTTATAGGAGGCTAGGTATGATTATGTTTCATTTATTCTATGTAAATTTAGAGTTTTATAGGATAAAGAGAATCAATATTTGCTTTTGATTCTAGTTTTCTTGGTGATAGAGTATGAAAGTTTTTAAAAAAAATCTGAAAGGGATTATTGCATGCGAATATGTGAAAGTATTGAGTCTACGTAGTGTTAAGTTTTCATAAAATGAGAAATCTTTCTCTAAGGGTATTTGCATGGAATAGTTACGTTCAAAACTTGCATAAGTTTTTGATTTAATGAGTTCAAAGCCAAGTTTCTTATCATGGTTATTTTGTGTTTGTTTTTTAGTAGTGATTAATTTTAGTCTACTGATTTTTTGTCACTAAAATAGTCTCTACATGTGTATAAATTTGAAAATATAGCATGAATTTGGGTTTCATTTATCATTTTGAGGAAAGTATCAGTATATTTTTAAGGTCTTAAACACCTCTGTACAAAAAGCCATTTGACAAGGTCAAAGTTATGATTTTGGGTTTCCTATCAAAAATCTTTCTCAATTTTTTAGTTGTATGTTCTAAGTTTCAATTTGGATGATAGTTGATGATTTCAGTATGAAATAGCGAAGTGATAATTTTGTAATAATTTGGAAGCTATATTTTTTTCAGTTGGTTTTTATATTTAAGGGTTTTTGTTTTGTATTTTTAAATGGTTAAGTTTGTAAGGGTTTTGTTTCAAACTATTGCAGACTTAAGATTCTAAGATGAAATAGGAATATAATGATGTATAGTTGTTTTTTTCAAAATATATATGATAATGGTTCAATTTGAGGTGTTATCAATTTGCATAAATTATGATAGTGTTTTGGTCCATGCAAATGATTATCATAAATTAATTTATAGGTTTTGGTGAGTTTAAGTTTATCATTCTGTGATGCTTCGAGATGAGGATGTTTTTGAATATATTTGAGAATTATAGTATATTATGAATTGGTAAATGGGTTGTAATAAGTTGAAAATGGAAAAATATATATTTTTCTTAAAATATGCAGAATATGTTTTATGAATTATTCTAAATTTTAGAAATAAGAAGTGGTTAAGGGTATAAAGGAAATTCTTTCATATTGGATAATTTATATTAGTTTAGTATGTGATCATTTTATAAACTCTATAACAGTTGATTGTGAATAAGTATTCATGAGTACTCAAACAATTAAAATCTTTGAAATTGGCATCAAATTTTCTTATGTTTGAATCATGAAAACCAATATTGTTATGATTCAGATGTAGTATAGTGATGTAGTTTATTTTTATATTTATGTGAAAATGAAATCATGGTCTCAAAGTTTTAAATTTTGACATTTCTTTTAGATTTTACTTTTCTTAGTATGTCTAAGTAGGATCAACCAATTGAAATTAGTAATGATGGAGGATGGTGATTGAATTCTAATAGAGATGGTAATCAATCAAGTTATAACAAAGGTTTTAATAGGGCTAGGTTCTGTGATGGATGTTTTGGGCCTAGATTTCCTAGGGGCATAAGAATCTCTATTCATTTTTATACTTATGACCCAAATTTTTGGAATATTTTGAATAATTTTCCTATCCATAGAGGCTATAAAGGTCATAAGGGTTTTTGAGGTCAAAGGTTTGGTCATATTCTCACTCCCAAAGTAGTTCTTCTCATCACCTTGAGCATAATATTGAACATGCTCCTCATTACTTACAACTACAACCCCTTATTTTTAGAGGTGAACCAATTGATGAATAACTACTAGCTAATTAGTTCCCCAATAATCAACCTAAAAACTAGCTTGAAAAAGAAACAATCTACACCAAAGACCTTGGGAAAATGGTCACTCTTTTAGACACACCTATCCCATCTAATGCAAACCTTGGTGGAAAATGTAGAAGGTTAAGCTTGGTAGGAGCACATAGTGAGCCCCTTTTAGGGCCTATAAGATTGAATTTGGGGGGCCAAGGGTATATTAATAGAAGGAAAATAATAGATGTTCCAAATCATGTTGATGGAAAGAGTTCTACCATGAAAAGAACTGAACCGAAACTATCCAGTGAAGTCAAGATGATCAAGAGGATTAAGTTGGAAATTGATGATGACACATCTAACATAGGGAATAAATTGTTGTCCTTTCCTGCTACTAAAATAGAGTATAATGTTTATCTTAATGAGAAATATAAATAAGTAATTGAAGTATTATCTGATTTAGATGATTATTGGCCATCCAAGGGATAATTTGTGTTTAGTGTTAAACTTTTTTTCATACAAAGATATTTTATTTTGATACTTGATAGTTCAGATTTGATAATTTTTGGCAAATTTGGTATACTTAATAATTTTGGAGTTTGATATAGTTATATATGATGAAGTTTAATTTAAATGCATTATGGTTTAAGCATAAGTAGAATTTATCAATTTTTAATTTATTATTTTATGATTATTATGTATCTTACTATATTATTAATTAGTATAGGTCCCCACTCGTTAACGTTAGTACCTAGTTTGTTATCTTAAATATCTTGATTAAATTAAGACTTCAAGTCTTAACTAATTTTTTCTTACTATTTTTGTTAATTAATTGAATTTGTTAAGAGTCAATTAGTTAAGATTAACTAATAACTAACTAAAATTAGTTATAACTCATTTCATAATTGAAGTTGAGGATATAAAAGGAGATCAATCCTTCATTTGAAGATAGAAGCACAATAGGTATTGAGGATTCAAGTATTTTTTGAAGTCAATCATTTATCTCTTCTTTCTATATAATTTCTTTGAGATAGTACATCTTTTACAAATAGACTCAATGGTACTTTATATGATGGTTGAGTAGTCACTTATACAACATAAGTATATCCAATTATATTTATCATCTATTATTGATTATCTAAAGTTTGTTACGTCTAATATCTTTTTATGAATATTATTTATAATCCTATGCATAGAACCAAAGTATTGAACCTAAAAATGATGATCATTTCGCTTCTTTATGACACTTCATTGATATGTTCAATTGTAGAGTTGCCATTTCAAGTTTTGTAATGAAAGATTGTTGGTTTTCTCATTAAAATTTTATCTTTATGCTAAGATGACTCTCATTTTGAGACATAACTCTTTTTTAAATAATCAACTCTAATTCTAATAAATATATTTTTTAATTTTTCTTCTAAATCTTTTCTCTGATTAGATACATTTTATTTTATTTTTAGTTTTAAATAGTTTAAGTTGTTTTCCTAAGAGATTTTATTTACTTTATTTTATTTGACTAAGAAAAGTTGTTTAGATTAGTTCTTTAGTTTAGATCTATTCTATCTTTTGTATTGTCATTTGATTTATATTTATCTTTTTCTTAGCTAGTTTATAGTTTACTTTCCTTTTAGTTTAGAGTACTTTTAAAATTCTTTATTTTGTTTTAATTTTCTCTATTCGAGTAGACTGGTTTCTATATTTTAGGTCATTCCTTAGCTACTATTTAATTTTATAAGTTTTAGAGTTATTTTAATTCATTGTCATTGGAATAGTTTCTAGATTTTAATGTTTTAGATCTTAGTTTTTTCATGTTTTGTTTTGTTTTTGTTATTATATCTTCTTTATCTTAGACTTTCTTATATTAATTTCTTTCATTTTTAGTTTATATTCTTTTCTATTTTAGTTTTTATTCCCTTTTGTCTTTTTATTTATTTTCTTTTCTTTAGTTTTAGTTTTGCTTGATATTTTATTACTTGAGTTCTTCCTCTCTAATTAATCTATAAACCATTACAAAATAATGAAGTTATGATTTTAATTGAATGCATATATATATATATATATATATATATATATATATATATATATATATATATATATATATATATATATATATATATATATATATATATATATATATATAAAATCAGATTTCTATTCTTCAAGAGATTTTATAATTAATAGGTTTTCTCTATCAGATAGAATAAATTACATATTTCCATTTTAACCAATTCTTATTTCTATAATAGATTTCTGATTGTGATAATGGAATAAGTTAAATAATTTATTGATTATTTTCTTAGAAATTTTAATAAAACCTCCTCACATCTTTAGGATATTAGTTGAGCCTTTAGAACCCCTATGATTAGACTGGTATGATTCTAATGTGACCTTCATGATAGGCAAAAGGGTTGATTCATTGATGTTACAATTTTTATCATCAACAAATTTGGTGACTCCATTGGAGAACTCATTTAGAATATATTTTATTTGCTAATGGTTCTTGGAGGTGAAAAACTTCCTATTATTCAACCTATTTTTAATTTAGAAGAAGATTATGTTGTTATTGATTTCAATTTAACATGTTTTACTTGGTATAATCATCCTAAAGATCTTCCTCAAGTTATTGAAGTTATCAATGAAGAATTAGAAACTACTATGTTTGAAATCGATTGGTAATTTAATTTGACATGTGAAACTTAATAATATATAATCAATTTAAATAGGAGAATTATAGAAGATAGAGAAAGAGTTTTAGCTGCTAATCCTAATCTTAGATTTTGTTTTCGTTCTGATTCTTTTCCTTTTGATGATTTTATTGAGCCTATTGAAACTACTTTGTCAAATCAACTTTTAAGTCAGTAAAATTAGGTACAAAATAGTCACTCCTTTTAGATAGAATCTACTAAAAGTTATAATGGTAGATCAGATTATAAGGAATTCACTAGCTAGAAATCAATTAGAGGGAAATCAACTAGAAGGAGAATAGTTAATACAAGAATAAATATTAGAGGATCTACTTCATAGATTATAGAATAATAGAGAAATATAAGAACTCATAGAGGGTGAAGATGAAAAATAAGATCAACAAGAATGTCAAATATCTATAACACCTTGGATTTATATAAATCCAATCAATGTTAGAAATCGTCCAGTAAGCTGCCTTCTTTTAAAGGATTAAACATACCAAATTTTTTTGGTGTTGCTAGAGAATCTTGAGAAGATCACTTAGAAGCTTTTACATTAGTTTGTTCCACTCTTGGAATAACTAATGAAAATATTTGTTTAAGGGTTTTTTTATAAAAATTAGAAGGGAAAGCTTATCAAGCATTTGTTAATCTACCTGCAAGAGTGATTGATAATTGGAAAGATGTAGAGGAATGGTTAGAATTTTCCTTTGGTAAAGACAAGGAGGATTTTGATTTAGTTAATGATATTTTAAATATTTTTAAAGATCTAGGTGAAACCATATATCATTTTGTCTCTAGATTCATCAAGTTATGCCAAAAAATTCTAGGTGATCTTAGACCTTATAAAAAAATATATAGACTTAATTTTTTGCAATGGTTTACCCTTAAAATACAAAATGACATTAGAAGATAAATATATAGTTGAATATGATCAAACTATAAAATTTTATATTGACTATGAAAATAAGCTTAAATGTGTAGGTTTTAAATATAGATCTACCACAGGTTTAAATTTAGATAATTCAAAAATATTAAAATTAATTCAAAGTTTAGGCAATGAGTTGGTTGCTGTTAAGAGATAGCTTAATGATAAACCTTCTTCTTCACATAAAAATTTAAAATATGATAATGTTGCTTATTATTGTAATATACATGAGCTTGATCATAATATTAAAACATGTCAAGCTATTATTAATTTAAAAAAAATATCTTTAACATGGAAAAGATAAGACTGAAGATTTAACATATACTGTAAATACTCTTGATGATTCTTTGGGAAATGAAAATGTCTATGTTATAAATACTAGGAATAAGGATTATGAATTTTCTCACAATAATAGACTAGCAAATGATAAATATTATTTAGATGATAAAGGTAAAAAAACTCAAAATGATAATAATAAAAATGATCAAAATATTCTTTTTACAACTGGATATAATAACACACAATATCAACATTATAAATTTAAGAATTTTAGATAAACAGATGCTAAGACTTACAACATAATTGATGATTTGTCAACCATCAAGATTGGATTTTCTTTGTTACAAGTTGATATTATTCTTGGATAATTAGATAAGATTAATGAAGTAGTTAAAAATTCAAAAGCTGATGTAAGTCAATAAGAAGAAAATAATTTTGAACATATTTATGCTCAATAGTTTGACCCCCTGCTGATTATATACCTCCTTTCTATGTCAAAGTTAAGATTGAAAATAAAATAATTCATAATTGTATTTTAATTACTGGTGCCTCAAATAATATCATTCTTAAATATATTTATGATCAATTGGGCATTTATTATGAAGCTGATAGCAGAAAACTGACTGATTTTGATGTTAGACAAACTAAAAGTTATGGTAAGTTTCTTGATATAGTCATCAAGATTGTGTAGGACAAGTATATAAGATGTATGACCAATATTCAAGTCTTAGATATTCCTATTAATTATGCAATGCTATTAGGAAGAGATTGGTCAAAGGCTACTAGGGCATTTATTAGTAAAGATGTAACTTGGGTTCTAGTTAATAATGAGATTGCATTTATTAAGAGAGAAAATTTTTATGGTACTCTGATTGAATCTCGTTCTTAATCTAACATTTCTTACATAGAAATGGGTATTAGAACTTATGATTTACTGAATGTTGATGAACCAAAAAATTAGCATGAAGAAATATTTAAAAGAAATCTTTTATGGTCTCTTTACTTTGATGGAGCTTGTTTCCAACAAAGTAGTGGTGTTGGTATTTGTTTCATCTCTCTTATTGGTAAGATATTTTTTTTATAATTACAAATTATCTTTTGAGAATACTAATAACATAGTAGAATTTGAAGCATTATGTTTGGGATTTGAAAAATCTATAGAATTGAATGTTAAATATTTAAAAAAATTTAGAGACTTAGAGTTAATAGTGAGACAAATTTAAAAAATATATAAAACCAATCAAACCCATTTACATTATTACACTCAAAAATTTTGGGCATTGTTTGAAAATTTTGAAGCTTTCAATATTACTCATATAATTAGAGAATTTAATATAAGATCAAATAAACTTGTAGTTTATGCTTCTAATCCTACTTTGAATGAAGTTGAACCCACTATCAATTTTTTATTAATTGAACTTTTCCATCCCAAGATTCCTGATTTAAAGGATAACTAATCAATTTTCAGTTGTGATGAGAATATTTATTTATTTATCAAAATAAATTACTTTGATCATGATGATTATATACTTAATTGTGGAGATTATTTATAGCTAAGTACTAACAAATTACCTGCTCATTTAGTAAATTTAGAATCTATGTTTTTACCCAATGACCAACCAAAAATTATTAGAGATGAAAAATTATTAAGAAAGATGTTAGGTGAAACCATTCCCATAAATTTAGGTGCAAAAGATGATCCTAAATATGTCTATTTAGGGATTCAAGTAACTGAAAATGAAAAGATTAATGCCATTAAACTATTTAAAGAGTTTATTGATGTATTTGCATGGTCTTACAAGAATCTTAGAGGTTATGATATAGATATTATTAAACATGACATTCCAATTAATCCAGGTATCAAACTTGTGAGGTAGAAGATATGAAGAATTAACCTTTTGTTAGAAGACACCATTAATAAAGAGTTGAATAAAATGATCAAAGCTAGTGTCATTTTTCTTATAACATATTCTGAATGGGTGGCTAATCTAGTACCTGTAAGAAAGAAGAATGGTGATATTAGACTTTGTGTTGATTTTAGAGATTTAAATAAAGCAAGTGTAAAAGATAATTATCCTCTAACTAATATAGATCAAATTTTACAAGTTATATGATCTGAAATGATATCTTTATTAGATTATTTTTTAGGTTATAATCAAATCTTTGTAAATATTGATGATAGGCACAAAACTACTTTCACCATGAATAGAGGCATTTTTGATTATAATTGATGCCTTTTGGGTTAATGAATGTACGAGCCACTTTTCAAAGGGCTATGCATGTTGTATTTGATGATTTGATAGGCATAGTCATTCAAGTTTACTTAGATGACCTCATTATTCATTATAAGAAAATAAATAAGCATTTGGATCATCTTTGTGAAGTATTCACAAGATGTAAAAAATTTGGCATTTCTCTAAATCTTAAAAAAATTGTTTTTGGTGTAACCAAAAGAAAGTTGTCAGGATATGTAATTTCTAAAGCAAGTATTTCTATCAATCTACAATGTGTTAAAACAATAAAAGGAATTACCTCCTCCCAAAGATCAATCAAGTTTAAGATTTTTTTTTTTTTTTGCAAAATAAATTTTGTTAGAAAATTTATTTCTGATTTCACTGATAAATCTAACCCATTACAATTGTTATTAGAGAAAGATAAGATTTACATTTGGGATGAAAATATTGATTTAGATTTTAATTCTATCAAGAATGCTATTACAAATTCACCTATCCTTGCTAAAATTGATTTTAATAAAGCTTTTGTCTTTATATTAACACTATAGAAAGGGTTATATGAGCCGTAATTACTTAAAAATTTGAAAATAATCAGGAAAAACCTATTGGTTATATGAGTCAAATCTTAAAACATGCATAAACTAGATACCCTCTCATTGAGAATTTTTTTTCTCACTTGTTTCTTCTCTAATTAAGTTTTTATATTTGTTAATTGGAAACAAGGTTCTTGTGTGATCTAATGTACCTATTTTATCATATATTTTAAAATAGCCAACTATTTAAGGGAGACTTGCTAAGTGGATTTTGCATATTCAAGAGTTTGACCTTAAATTTGAAACTTCAAAAACTATTAAAGGAAATAAATTAGCTAAACACTTCATTGAAAATGCTATCTTAGACATTAAAATTCTAGTTCTCTTAGTTGATGAAAAATTAAATGCAAAACCACACTTTAAAACTATGAAAGTTGCTAAATTTGCTAAAAGTTTTAAGTTTGGACATGAAATGAATGAATAGATTGTTTGTTGGATGAAGATGACTAGTATCATTATTTGGTTTATTATTTTCAAAATCAATCTTATCCTAACAACTTAGATAATAAAGAAATATGTTATTTATGATTAAAATAATTAAAATTTTGTTTACTAGAGAGCTTGTTTTATCGTAATCATGATGGTATTTTATTAAGATGTCTTACTCATAATAAAACTTAAAAAGTTCTTACGAGTTGTCATAAAGGAAATTGTAGTGGACATTATGATACATTTTAAATAGCTTATAGTATTTTAAGAGCTGGTTATTATTGGCCCACTTTATTTCAAGATGCTTATAAATTAGTTCGTTCTTGTATGCCTTGTCAACTTTTTGTTGAAAGGGATAAATTACTTGTGATGCCTTTAAATTTGGTTAATCTTAAAAAACCTTTTTCTAAATGGGGTATTAACTTTATTTTAGACATTCACCCACCTTCATCTGTAGGTCATAGATACATTTTGACAACCACATATTATTTCATGAAATGGCTTGAAGCCAAATATCTTAAAAGTTTAGTGATAGGTGAAGTAATTTTATTTTTAGAAAATCAATTTTTCTCTAGATTTAGAGTTCCATATGAGATTATTTCTGATAATGGACCTCAAATTATTTCAAATAGTTTCTCAAAAATTTTAGGAAAATATTCTGTCATTTCTAGTCATTCATCAAAATATTATCCACAAGAAAATAGACAAGTTGAGTCCACTAATAAAAATCTAATTTTTATTATGAAAAAGTTAGTTTTTGATAATAAAAAAAATTAACATCTTAAGATTTTTGGAACTTTATGACCTGATAGAACTATTGTTAAAGTAGTAACTAGTTACTCTCCTTTCATGTTAGCATATGAATTTGAAGCTAATTTACTTATAGAACTTCAAATTTCTTCAACAAGGACTGCCTTACAATATACAACTAAAGATAAAAATTGAATTAAACAAAGGTTGTATGATTTGGTAGCAAATGATGAATCCAAAGCAACTGCATTATAAAAATTAGAAAAGGCTAAGCAAAAGTTTTTAAAAAATTGATAAAAAAATTTCTAATAAGAAGTTTAGTGTTGGTGATTTAGTGTTATATTGGGATAAAGCTTGTGAAGATCCTGGAAAACACCATAAATTTGATGCATTATGGTTTGGACCTTATAAAATTGCCATAGTTCTTGGTAATAACACTTTTCATCTTAAATATCTTGAAGGAAACTGGCTGAGTTATTTAGTAAATGGTCATCATTTAAAATTATTTAATGTTTAGTTATCTGTTTGTTTTTTCTTTTTGCTTTGTTTTCTATTTTTTTTGGTTTGTTTCTTTTTCTTCAGTTGTTTGTTTGTTTGTTTTTCTTTTGTCTTGTTTGTTTTGCTTGTTGTTCCTTGATTTTTGTTGATCAATAAAGGATTGTGGGATGAGAAAAATCACATTATGAAGGAAATATATAAGAATATATGGAAAATATTTTAAGTATCATTTATTTTTAGAAATATTCTTACAAATACAATGTCATAATAAATGCATAATATGACTGATTTATATATTGTTGTAGATGTGTTACTTTATTTTTAGATTTTGTTCCTAAGGCATTTGTAATTGTTTGTGCATCCAACCTGAACTTGCTTATTATTTAATTTTTAATTCTTCATGTCACGCTAGCCAAACACTTCATCACTTGCTAAATTCATCATTTAAGGGGTTCACACTTAGCTACTTGAGAAATAATTTTCCTGGATCACACTCTCAAGGTAAAATTTGTGTTATATATTATACAAAGATTTATTTCTAATCAAATTTGTTTCACAAAATTCACTAGCAAGGTCACTAATGTTATGCCTATTTTCTACACCCCTCCTAAATTTTCAAGTTTATACTTACTACCATAGAGATAACTCTGTCATAAAACCTAAAACTGTGTTGGGGACCATATTGATTGATGATATTTGTAGATGCATATTTGATTATGAAATCGTAATGATTTGTTAATGATTTTATTTATATTTTAGTGATTTTGAAAATCATGGTGGATAAATGAATAAAATATGCATATATGATCAGTTTCAGCCTACTTGATACTTCCAGTGGACTTACAGTTTTTGTTCTTAGTTCTTAGTCATTTGATGATATATTCTAGAGAGGTATTGTAATTTAATTTTAAAATGGATGGTTTAGTTTGGTAGTTTAGTTGATAAATAAATATTTGGTCATTTTAGTGATTTATAATGCTACTTTAGTTATGATTCTTGAAACAAAATAAATGATGATGTTATGATTAGGATTTTTGAAGATTGATGTGCTCCTTTTGATTGAATGATTCTATCACTCTCCTTTATATAGATTTTAAGTTATTTTTATTTACTTGATTATCCAAATACATAGTAACTCTATTGGCATTCTAAGTTAAGTTTCAAGGAGTGGGAGGCACGATGGAGGGAGCGTTGCGTGGACATGGTGGAGAGGGGAGCAGTCCGTTGACTGGCCCCAGGCAAAACAACTCTTTACCTGGGGCGCAAGCTGGAAATCAGGAAGCAAGTTTTTTAAGTGAGCGCTCTAAGCTCAGCAAAGTGAATGGATGCCTGTTGAGAAGGCAGGACAGGCCGGTGGTGGTGATTTCCCCTGAAGCTGTGCAAGAAGATGTTGGGTATCTCTCTGCCCACACACTTATCTGCAAATTTCTGGGTATAAGAATCTCCTTGACTGCTCTAGATGCCTGGATTCGCAGGACTTGGCACATTGATGGAGACTTTGACATCATGTTGGCTGGGAACAGCTATTTTTTGGTCAATTTTTCCTCTGTCTCAGACCGTAATCATGTTTTTGAGGGAGGTCCATATTTTTACGACCGTGTGGGGCTTTTTCTTAAACCCTGGCATGCGGGGTTCAACTCAGCTGATGAACTTCCGGCCTGTGTTCCAGTTTGGGTCCGTTTTCCACGACTTCCGTTGGAATATTGGAGAGAGGATATTCTCAAGCAGATTGCTGCCATGCTGGGAACGCCCATAGCCATCGCTCATCAATCGCTGGAAAGAAAGGTAATTTCCTATGCCCGTGTGTGTGTGGACATTGATTTAAATTATCCATTGCCGGATTCCTTGGAAATCTGTTTAGGATCCTCATCCTGGATTCAACAGATAGATTATGAATCTATCCCTTTCAGATGCCGTATTTGTCATGTCTATGGTCACCTGCATAGACAATGCCCACAGGCTGTCAAAGACAGAGAGATTTTCCACGCACCTGCTGCTCCTCATTTTACAGGGTCCGACAGGGGAACGAATAAAAAGGGTAATTCTGCTCAGGCTAAAACCCAATCCGATAGAGCAGTTAAAGGGAAGAACCCAGTTGTTTTTGATAGCGTGGCGCAAGGGTCAGTGGATCATGCTAATATGGATACGGAAGGTTTCACTACTGTTAGGCGTCGCTCAAGAGGAGGAGTACACAAACGCAAAAATGTTGACAGGCAATTGGACATGGGTTTTAACAGGTTTGAAGCTCTTGACAACATGGCCATTGAGGATGGCATTCCAGGTGAGGATATAGAGGATGCTCTTGAGACAGACCAGCAAGGCTTAGAGCCGATTTTGGATCAGGTAATGGTTTCTTTGCCGGCCCCTGATAACTCTATGGGACCGACTGCAGGCGTAGATGAATCTGAAAATGAAATTCTAGCTAAGGAAGTGAAATGGGCTGATTTAGTTAAGGAGGTGGATGCTGGTAGGAAAGATAAGAGCACTTCTTCTTCGCTTGGCCTGGCGCAAAGGCCTTTCAAGAAAGCTAATTCCTCCGTTTCCTCTAAGGCAGGGCGTAGAAAGGACTTGGAGAAAATTAAAATTACAGGTGATTTACTTGTGGAATCAGGGGTGGTTAAAACCTTAGATGAACACTTCCCCCTTGTCCCTCAATGATTGTCTTATCTTGGAATGTGAGGGGTTTGAACAACTGCCCCAGACAATTGGCTGTTCGAAGGCTTGTGCTAGATCACTCTCCGGATATTCTTTGTATCCAGGAAACGAAATTGTCAATAGAT
Source organism: Torreya grandis (assembly GCA_037957365.1). Taxonomy (NCBI): domain Eukaryota; kingdom Viridiplantae; phylum Streptophyta; class Pinopsida; order Cupressales; family Taxaceae; genus Torreya; species Torreya grandis. The sequence continues at coordinate 2,206,545 of JARHVA010001411.1, forward strand.
TTACTGTTTGCTTGTATGCCAAAAATCTAGTTTTTGGGCCATTTTCAAGGTGTGGGAGCGATGAGAAGCTCTGGGGGTTTAGCAATGTGCTGGGATCCGCGTAAGATCATGCCTCTTCATTGGTTCGCTTGCATTTCCGCCCTTTCCATGGTCGCCTCTTCCCTTGAAACAGGGGAATTGATTCTCGTTACTAATGTTTATGCACCTGTTGACTTTGATGGGCAATTTCAGCTTTGGGAGCATATACGGTATGTTCGTAGCTGCCATCCGTTCCTTCCGTGGATTGTTACGGGGGAATTTAATGCTATTATGAATTTGGAGGAGAAAAAAGGTGGACTGCCCCACCTTGGCCCCTCTTCTGGATGCCTCCGCAACAATGTTGAGCTCCTACATCTTTCTGATGTTAGACCCTCCAATGGGATGTTTACCTGGAGTAACAGAAGAATGGGCAATGCTGCTATAGCGGAGCGGTTCGATAGATTTTTGGTCTCCTGCTTCTGGAGGTCTAGCGCCTTCTCTCTTAGCTCGGATATCCTGGATTGGAATGGGTCGGACCATTGGCCCATCATGTTGTCCATTAATCTTATTGAGGGACCTAAGAAACCCCCCTTTAAGTTTCAACAGATGTGGTTACGTGATTCTTCCCTCCAGGACAATATTGGTCAGTGGTGGCAACAGGGGGGACCGAATCATGGTACGGCCATGTATTCGTTCCTCAAAAAACTCCAGTATGTCAAGAGAAAACTGCAGAGTTGGAATAGAACTTGTTTTGGCAATTTACATGGCATGAGGAAGAGGGCGCAGGATGATCTTGCTATTGTTACTAGACAAATTAGAGACTTTGGCCTCTCAGATGAGCTGAGGCAGGAGGAGGCAAGAGCTGCCAGCTCTCTTGCGGAGTGGGAGTTAAGGGAAGAAATTTATTGGAAACAAAAGGCTCAAAATGACTGGCTTCAGGAGGGAGATAAAAATATAGCCTTTTTCCATAAGTCGGTTCAAGCCAGGAGAAATAGAAATGTCATCTCTTCTCTTGTTTCTCAGCATGGAAATCGTTTGGCCTCTTCGCAATCTATCAGTGAGGAAGTTGTTCGGTTTTTTTCGGCTCTTCTTTCTAGTGACCCTGTGACTGACGAAGGAGCTGAAACTGCTGTTCTTTCTTGCATTCCCCAGCTGGTTACTGCGGATATGAATGAGTTTCTTATGCGTCCTATTGGGATGGCCGAGGTTGAGGAGGTGGTTTTCAGCATGAAGAGAGGTAAGGCTCCCGGCCCGGATGGCTTTCTGGTTGAATTTTTTCAAGAATTTTGGAGCATCATCAAGCAGGACCTGTTGGATGTCATTCTGGAATCGTATACCAACAAGGAAATGCTTAAGGCTCTTAAAGCTACTTTTCTTGTTCTGATTCCGAAGAAGGAGCAGCCCCTTCTTTTGGATGAGTTTAGACCCATTGCGCTTTGCAATGTTGTGTATAAAATTATTACAAAGCTCATAGCGCTGAGACTCAAAGTTTTTCTCCCCGGGCTCATTTCGGAGGAACAAGGAGGTTTTGTGGCCGGTAAGCAGATTCTGGACGGAGTTGTTATAGCTTCCGAAGCCATCCATTCTATGAGCACGTCCCAGGAGCGTGCAATGTTTATCAAGCTGGATCTTGCCAAAGCTTATGACAGAGTTAGCTGGAGTTTTTTGCAAAAAGTTCTTATGGCGCTTGGTTTTAACCAGGAATGGATCCGATGGGTGATGAGCTGTATCACGACGCCCTCATTTTCGGCCCTCATCAATGGGACTCCTTCTGAGCTTTTTGGGGCCTCCAGAGGGCTCCGTCAGGGGGATCCCTTGTCCCCATACTTGTTTATCTTGCTGGCTGAGGGGCTTGGTAGGCTCATCAAACACCGCGCCTCTTCGAATGCCTTACAGGGATGGAGCTGGGGTGAGGGGCTTACTGCTCTGACTCATTTACAGTTTGTTGACGACACCATTTTGACTGGGAGAGCTCGTATAAGAGAAGCGTTGGCTTTCCGTCACACTCTGGACATTTATCTGGCTGCCTCTGGGCAGAAAATTAATGAGCTAAAGTCTTTTATCTTCTTTTTTAATACCCCGGAGCTTATTCAGAGAAGGATTGCTGCAATACTGCGGTTCCAGACTCAGAGCCTCCCTGTTACTTACCTCGGCATCCCCATTGTTGTGGGAAGGCAGCCTAGACTGTTTTGGCAGAACGTTCTGGATAAGTTGAGGCTTAAGGTGAGTCATTGGAATCATAGATGGCTGTCCACTGCGGGGCGTGTGATGCTTCTCCAATCGGTTATTCAGGCACTCCCGATTTATCGTAGTATGGTGCAGGCTGCCCCGGTTTACTTCCTGAAGGAATTTGATTCCCTTTCTCAGCAATTTCTCTGGAGCGGTAATTTACAGAGCAGTAAGTGGAGCCTCATTAATTGGGACAGAGTCTGCAGGCCGAAGATGGAGGGGGGCCTTGGCTTACGCTCTGCTATTCTGGCTAGTCAAGCTCTGGCTGCCAAGCTTTACTGGAGATGGTGCTCTTGTTCATCGTCTCTTTGGGCTCGGGTTCTGTCGCACAAGTACTTTCTGGGTGTGGATACCCATGATATTTCCAGGCTCCCTCTGGAGGGCAGAGGGTCCATGGTGTGGAATACGCTTAAGCGGGGGGCTCAGTTGGTGAAACACAGTTTGTTTTGGGTCTGTGGTAGTGGGCAGGAGGCTTTCTTTTGGACGGACTCTTGGGATGGCGAACCCCCGCTATTTTCGTCCCACCCGCATTTACGGGTTTTAGGAGCTTCTTTCCAGTCGACAGGGTGGCATAAGGTGGAGCATTTTAAAGAGGTTTTTAATTTGGGCACTACTGTTGGCTATAGATGGAAGGATTCTACTGATTGGCCGCCTGGGGGCTCTGAGGAAGATAGGAGGGAGTTAGCTTTCATCCTGGCTTCTAGACGCTGTAGTTCCCTCCAAGGGAGAGATGTTCTTGCATGGGGAGGTGATGACTCTGGTTATTACTCAGTGTCGGCTGGGTACCGTGCTCTGACTGGTCAATTCCTGATTAGAGATCAGTTTGCCTGGGGGAAAAAAATATGGAATCAGGTTTCTTGGCCAAAGTGTAATTTCTTCCTCTGGCTGCTCACCCACAACAGGTGTCTCACCTGGGATAACCTCTGTAAGAGAGGTTTTCAAGGACCGTCCAGGTGCGTGCTATGCCTCAGTAATGAGGAAACTACTGCTCATATTTTCTTCCAGTGTAACTATGCTAAGCAGCTGTGGCATTAGTGGTGGGATGCGTGGAGGCTGCCCTGTTGGCATGCCCACTCTCTTGCTGATTTTTGGGGACGCCTTGGTCAGAGTCCCACTAAGAATTCATTTCTCCAAAGCGCCTGGTTTGTGGGTCCCTCCTTTATTCTATGGAATCTGTGGACTGAAAGGAACCGAAGACTCTTCAGAGGCGTCCACCTGGATTTGTTGATTCTGAAGGCGCATGTCCTCAGGTCGATTCAAGAAACTATGGCTATTAAATGTGTTTGGGTGCAGGGGACGGACCCTGAAGATGCGTCCATTTGTGAGCGCCTGGGGCTGACGCCAAACTTGAGGCGCAATACTGACTATGGCTGTATGCTGGGACGTGGTAGGAGCTGCCTTGCGCGTCCTGTTTGTAGAGAGGGCCGATGGAATCCCCCTGAGGATGGTGTCATCAAAATTAATGTTGATGGCTCCTCTCGGGGCAATCCTGGGGATGCTGGCATTGGCGGAGTGGGACGGAATTGTGCTGGAGGTATCCTCTTCCTCTTCTCGGTCTATAAAGGTAAGCATTCCAATAATGTCATGGAAGCCTCGGCAATTCTGGAGGCGGTGAAAGTCTGCTGTTGTAATGGCTGGAGCAATATTGTCTGTGAATCGGATTCTCAAATTGTTATCAACTTGCTGAATAGAGGTAAGCCTGGTATTGTTGATTGGCATCTTAATGTGATTATTCAGGAGATTTACCAAGTTAGTTCTTCCCTGCATTCAATTTCTTTTAATTACATTCCCCGCGAGTGGAATTCTGTTGCGGATTGTCTTGCTAATGGGCTTCGGAAAAGGGCCCCTCTTGGAACATTTCGGATATTAATATGCTTCCCAGAAGCCTATATCTGCAACTGGTTCAACGGATGGACCAGGATATTTGTATGTAACTGTTGTCTTTCGCGTTTTTTTAATAAATTTTTACCCCTCTTTTAGTTAAGTTAAGTTTCAAGGAATAATCAAATCTGATGACCACTATTCTCAATGCATAAGTATCATCTTGTACTTATGTGAACATAAGTTTTTGGTTGATGAGAAGTTAATGACATACCTATTCTTTGGAAAACATGATACCCATTTTCAAAATCATTTTTAGGTTCATTTTCAAAATTTTACCTTGAATAAATATCTTGAATCAAGCTATAAGGGACTTTTCTTATTACATTCTTATTTTAAGATGCAAAGGGTCATGATATTAATGCACAATAATAAGGTATCAATGTGACTTTAGTGTGACTTATGATTGGTTTAAGGAATGCTTCTAAGTTTTTTTTTTGGTTGTATGACTTAGGTTTTTTGGTGGTTTTAAAGTGTATAAGTTCATACCCTAACGTAGCATGTTGGATAAGTTATCATCTAACTGGACTTTGATCAGTCGTAGTTGGGTTGATTTAGTAAAATCATTAATACTTGGAAGCATATCTCGATGTTTTGAGATAAAAGTGGATTTGGTGGTATGTTGACATTTATGGATAACTAATCACCTCAAACCATAGAACTTAGCAAGGGCAATAGTAGGAAGAATAACTATTGCTAAATTTATCAGTTTACCAAAATGGTTTACAAAATTGCTAAGTACATAATTGGTAATTATGAGCCAATAGAAAGAGAGAACATCACTCAAGAAATTATGGCTCAAACGGTGGAAAATAAAAGTTGGTTTTCATTCATTCATTGCATCATGGGATTTGAGTTGCAGAGAGGAAGCTAAGTGAATTTTTTTTATGAGGCTAGGTATGATTATGTTTCATTTATTCTATGGAAATTTAGAGTTTTAAAGGATAAAGAGAATCATTATTTGGTTTTGAGTCTAGTTTTATAAGTGATAGACCATGAAAATTAAAAAAAGTTTAAAAGGGATTATTGCACGTGAATATGTGAAAGTATTGAGTCTGCATAGTGTTAAGTTTTCATAAGATGAGAAATATTTCTCTGAGGGTATTTACATGGAATATTCAAGTTCAAAACTCGCATAAGTTTTTGATTTATTGAGTTCAGAGCTAGGTTTCTTGTCATGGCTATTTTGTCTTTGTTTTATGGTAGTGATTACTTTCAATTCGATGATTTTATGTAGTCAAAATAATTTTTGCATGTGTATAAATCTAAAAATCTAGCATGCATTTGGGTTTTAGTAGTCATTTTGAGGAAAGTATCAGTATATTTTTGAGGGCTTGAACACCTTTATACCAAAAAGCATTTGAAAAGGTTGAAGTTATCATTTTGGGTTTCCTATCAAAAATCTTCTCAAATTTTTTAGTTATTTATTTTGGGTTTTGATTTAGATGATAGTTGATGATTTTAGTATGAAATGGTGAGCAATAATTTTGCAGTAATTTGGAACTATATTTTTGTCAGTTGGTTTTTATATTTAAGCATTTTTTTCTCAACTTTAAATGGTTAAGTTTGTGATGGTTTTATTTCAAACTATTATAGACTTAGGATTCTAAGATGAAATAGGAATATAATGATTTGTTGTTTTTTTCAAAATATATATGATAATGGTTTAGTTTGAAGTGTTATCAGTTTGCATAAATTATGATAATTTTTGTGTCCATGCTGATGATTATCATGAATTAATTCATAGGTTTTGGTGAGTTTAAGTTTATCATTATGTGATGCTTTGAGATGAGGATGTTTCCAAATATATTTGAGAATTTTAGTATATTATGAATTGGTAAATGGGTTGTGATAAGTTGAAAATGGAAAAATATATATTTTTCTTAAAATATGTAGAATATGTTTTATGAATTATTATAAGTTTCAAAAATAAGAAGTGGTTAAGGGTATAAAACATATTCTTCCATCTTAGACAGTTTATATTAGATTAGTATGTAATCAGTTTGTAAATTCTATAATAGTTGATTGTGAATAAGTATTCATGAGTGCTCAAATTGTTAAAATATTTAAAATTAGCATCATATTTTCTTATGTTTGAATCATGAAAACCAATATTGTTATGATTTAGATGTAATAAAATGATACAGTTTATTTTTAGATTCATGTGTGAATGAAATCATGGTATTAGGGTTTTAAATTTTGACATTTCTTTCATATTTTCCTTTTCTCAATATGTCTAGGTGGGATAAACCATCTAAAAAAAATAATGATGGAGGAGGGGGATAAAATTATAATAGAGGTGGTAATCAGTCAAGTTATAAAAAAGGTTATAATAGGGTTGGGTTTATGCTGGACCTTTTGGGCCTAGATTTCCTAGGGGCACAAGAATGTCTATTCATTTTGATGCTTATGACCTAGATTTTTAGAATATTTTGAATAATTTTTCCATCCATAGAGGCTATAGAGGTCATAGGGGTTTTCAAGGTCAAAGGTTTGGAGTCCATTCTCACTCCTAAAATAGTTTTTCTCATCATCTTGAGCATAATCCTGAACATGATCCTCATTACTTACAATTGTATCCCCCTATTTTAAGAGGTGAACTAGTTGATGAACCACTACTAGCTAATTAGTTCCCCAATAATCAGCCTGAAAACTAGCTTGAAAAAGAAATAATCTATGTCAAAGACCTTGGGAAAATGGTTAGTCTTTTAGACACACCTGTCCCATCTAATACAAACCTTGGTGGGAAATGTAGAAGGTTAAGCTTGGTAAGAGCACATAGTGAGCCCCTTTTAGGGATTAGAAGGTTAAATTTGGGGGGCCAAAGGTATATTAACAAAAGGAAAACCATATATGTTATAGATAATGATGTTGAAAAGATTTTTACCATGAAAATAACTGAACCTAAACCATCCAGTGAAGTCAGGATGATCAAGAGGATTAAGCTGGAAATTGATGATGACACATCTAACACAAGGACCAGATTGTTGTCCTTTCCTACTACTAAAATGGAGTATAATGTTTATCTTAATTAAAAATACAAATAATTAATTGAAGTATTATCTGATTTAGATGATTATTGGTCATCCAAGGGATAATTTTTATTTAGTGTTGAACTTTTTTTCATACAAAGATAGATATTTCAGTCTGATACTTGATACTTCAGATTTGATAATTTTTTGTAAATTTTTTATACTCAGTAATTTTAGAGTTTAATATAGTTATATATGATAAATTTTAATTTAAATGTGTTATGGTTTAAACATAAGTGGAATTTATCAAATTTGGATTTATTATTTTATTATTATTATGTATCCTACTATATTATTAATTAGTATGGGTCCCCACCCATTAGCATTATTACCTGGTCCATTATCTTAAATATCTTGATTAAATTAAGACTTTAAGTCTTAACTAATTTTTCCTTACTATTTTAGTTAATTAACTTTGTTAAAAGTCAATTAGTTAACATTAACCAATAACTAACTAAATTTAGTTATAACTCATTTCATAATTGAAGTTGAGGATAAAAAAAAAGATCAAGCCTTCATTTGAAGATAGAATCACAATAGGTATTAAGGATTGAAGTAATTTTTGAAGTCAATCATTTATCTCTTATTTCTATACAATTTATCTGAGATAGTACAAGTTTTACATATAGACATAATGGTACTTTATATGATGGTTGAGTAGTCACTTATGCAACATAAGTATATCTAGTTATATTTGTCATCTATTATTGATTATCTAAATTTTGTTAAGCCTAATATATTTTGATGACTATTACTTATAGTCCTATGCATAGAATCTAAGTATTCAACCTAGAAATGATGATCATTTTGGTTCTTCATGACACTTCATTGATCTATTCAATTATAGAGTTGTCATTTCATGTTTTATAACAAAAAATTGTTTTCTCATTAAATTTTTATCTTTATGCTAAGATGAATCTCATTTTGAGACTCATAACTCTTTTATAAATGATTAAATCTAATTCTAATAAATAGATTTTTTCAATTTTCTTCTAAATCTTTTCTCTAATTATATATATTTTATTTTATTTTCATTTTTAAATAGTTTAAGTTGTCTTCTTAAAATCTTTTATTTACTTTATTTTATTAGACTAAGATTAGATGTTTAGATTAGTTCTTTATTTTAGATATATTCTATATTTTGTGTTATCATTTGATTTATATTTATGTTTTTCTTGTCTAGTTTATAGTTTACTTTCCTTTTAGTTTAGAATAGTTTTAAAATTATCTTTAATTTATTTTAATTTTCTCTATTCGAGTAGACTAGTTTCTATATTTTAGGTCATTCCTTAGCTACTATTTAATTATTTGTCATTGGAATAGTTTCTAGATTTTAATGTTTTAGATCTTAGTTTGTTCATGTTTTGTTTTGTTTTGTTTTTGTTATTAGATCTTATTTCTCTTAGACTTTCTTATATTAGTTTCTTTCATTTTTAGTTTAGATTCTTTTCTATTTTAGTTTTATTCCCTTTTATCTTTTGATTTATGTTCTTTTTTTTAGTTATTAGTTTTTCTTGATATTTTATTACTTGAGTTATTCCTCTCTAATTAATTTATAAACCATTCAAAAATAATGAAGTTGTGATTTCAGTTGAATATACATACATACATACATACATACATATATATATATATATATATATATATATATATATATATATATATATATATATATATATATATATATATATATCAAATTTCTATTCTTTAAGAGATTGTCTAATTAATAGGTTTTCTCTATTGAATATAAACGATTACATATTTCCATTTTAATAGATTCTTATTTCTATAACAAATTTTTGATTATAATAATGGAATAAGTTACTTAAATAACTTATTTATTATTTTCCTATATATATATATATATATATATATATATATTAAATCAGGTTTCTATTCTTCAAGAGATTGTCTAATTAATAGGTTTTCTCTATCGAATACAAAAGATTACATATTTCTATTTTAATAGATTCTTATTTCTATAACAAATTTTTGATTATAATAATGGAATAAGTTACTTAAATAACTTATTGATTATTTTCCTATAACTTATAATAAAACCCCCTTATATATTTAGGATCTTAGTTGAGCCTTTAAAACCCCTACGATTAGATTGGTATGATCCCAACTTGACCTTCATGATAGGCAAAAGGGTTGATTCATGGAAGTTAAAATATTCATCATCAATACACTATTAGCATTATTGGATGGAGTGCCATATATATTAGTACACACACAACCAGATGCAACTCTATCCACTAGGTATAGTGGCTTGTAATCTCTATATGTGCCAATACTAGTGCCACTATCTCCTAGCTTGGCCAAACTGTAGAAATGTGCCCATAATGCTGTCATACAATGTCCACTCACCTCACTAAATATAGTGTTGGCATGTGGGACATGACCTATGCTACTATATCCTTATGCCACTATTGTACCTAAACTAACCTATCATCAACCACATAGGATAGCTTGGCTGGATGATACATAGGGAACCTCTCATATATCCATGAACTTAGTAATATAATAGACCTTATAGACTTCTACCCTCTGGACAGCATCCCATACATGTCATGCATAAGTTGTACCCAGATGATAGAATGTATGTTATACAATACCCCATGCTCTGATATAGTCTAACATAAGGCTATCACATACAATAGTACCTTACCATCTGACTTATTTCACAACACCCAAGCTGTAAAAATCCCTATCACCACCTTCTAGATATCCATAATCTAAGAAGTATAAACATTAAACTAACTCTCAATCTAAGGTATATCCTCTTTGATCACATCATCCATATGGTTAAGGTTCTCCTCTCCTCCTGCCCATCTAATACTCTCGTAACTATAAGTGTACCTCCTACTAGTAATCCAAGGATAACATGGACATCCTCTAGGGTGATGCCCACCTCTATGGTATCTCCATCCACCTCCCATCTAAATGTATTAGTCAATCATTCCCAGGTTCTTAAGAACATGACTATCAAATCTAAACTTAGTGGGATCCTACACATCTCTATAATCCCTCTTTAACCTAATATGATTAATATCGATCGATCCCAAATTAAAAATGACTCCAAGAGGTCTAGGATCCATGTTACATCCATAAATTATGAAAATCTTAGATACCCCTATAACCGTAAAAAAACAAAATATTTATTAGATCCTCCATGTCATTTATAATCAAAATACATTCTTTTTTAATTTTACCAAAAGCAAGCCTAAATTACTTAAATCTATCCATTTCTAATTAAATTGACATATTTTTAGCCTACTCAGCCATTTTATCCCTCAATCAACCATTTTGGGCCTTTCTAACACTCTTTTATCCTATTTCATGAATTTATGTACTATTCTAGTCACCTAATCAAACACTAAGTTGACCATAATTTATTCATTTTTGACCAAGTTGACTTAACAAACTAAGTTTACCCTTTACTCTCCCTCTTAATACTAAGTCAGTAGAGTGGACTTTTCTACTAATTTGGTAGTCATATGCTAAGTTGGCAGTCTGGAAAAGCAACTAAGTCAGCACACACCTACTAAGTCGGTAGTATGGATTTAGGAAAATTTTAGCCTACTAGGTTGATTGGGTTGACCTAGTTGTTTCTACATGTTGACCCCTTATATTTTTAATAATAAATGCCTTTCAATATTTATTTCTCTAATCCCTTCAAACCCATTTCCCCTCTTGGATTTTCTTACCTTTATCACCTTTTTTGGGTTCATTTAAGTTCCTAGAATTGATTTAAAATACAAATTTATAAAAAACACTTAATTTTAATAAAATATTGAAAAAAAAATTGAGATTCTCATTTTCTTACCTCTATTGTACCTGTCACCACTGATGGGAGTCCTCATCTTGGTTGTCATCTCCTCACCATCTTAGCTTGTTCTATCTCTCAGATATCTCTTTTTTTTCTCTCACTCACAAGTCAACAATAAAAAAATGATTTCCATTTCACCCTATTGAAATTTACCTTTCAAAATTCTTAACCTTTCAAATATTTCCACTAATATATGCCTATCTTCTAAAAATTTAAAATTTTGGCTATTTTTTGCACTAATCTTTATAGGTTCACCTAATGTTCTTCACATTTGGATGTCTTCACTTCTCTTGTAGTCTACTTCTTTATCTACAACATTAAGGTAAGTAAATTTATGAGTTTTTCAATTCTATCCTTTCATTTATCTTTTTTACTACTTGTTGCATTTTACTTAGCATCAACATTATGTGTTATCATGTTCTATTCTCAAAGCACCATCCTATGTTGCACTCATGTGACACATGATGAGCTTATAGTGGGACATATTTATATACATAAAATTTTCAAACTTTTATCAAATACTGACACTTTATATCTTGTAAGAACCCATCAAGTCTCAATCTCTTTAAGTGCATACCCTACGGGGTGCATCAAAAAAGGGGTGGGTAGACCATTGGTGATTTGTAATATTTTTGTCCCTTTTGCCACTTTTTATCTACACACTTGTCTCCTAAAAACTTTGTCCCTAATCTTGTTCTTCTATATTGCACACTCTCTAGTAATTTACCACCTTTTATCCTCCTTTTCCTAAGCTTAACCCCTTTTTAACTATTGGCTATACTAGGTCGACCATATACAATTTTGGGTGAAATTCACTTAGGGTCTAGGTTGGATCTTGGTGGACTTAGCCCATGACCTAGTGAATTTTTATCCTTAATTATACTAGGTTGATTGGGTTGACCCTATCAACTAAAATTTTTGGAAGGGTTTAGGGTTAAATTTTCTTATATATACAATTTTATTTCACCATTATTTAGAGAAGAGAAGAAGAAGTAAGATATATAACACATTTATTTATCCACCATTATACTTGAGGAGCAAGCTTAGGGTTTCATATTTTATTTGGAAATACGGATCTTTTACTTTGGAGAAGTCTTTTGAATACATTGATAGGTTGTGTAGCCTAGAGCTGATTTATCTTTGTCATCCTTACATACCACAATAACCTCTTGCAAAGCACCTTGTCTAAGGGAGAGATCGAGGCTCAGTGGGTTCATCTTCAACGGTAACTATTTATAAATTTGTTTTTCCTTTGTAAGAGTAGATATATATGCATTTTTACTTCTCTTTCATGCATTAATATTCTATATACATTAACATGAGTAAATATCACGTATGCATATTTATTTTTGTTGTTTATTACCTCCAATTTATGCCATAAGCTTTCGTGAGCACTAGATTAGACTTTTTATTTACTTGTTATTAGTTTAGTGAATATAAAACATAAGAGAAAATTAAGGTTATTACATTATTATTCTTGATCAGAGGCTTTGGAACCCTCCCTAACATGGTTTATTATGGTAAAAGATCCCCTAATTAGGTCTAGTGGATCCTCATTTTGGTCATGCTCTTGATTATCTAATGTGTTCCCAATCAGAAGTGTATGGTATGATATATCTTCTCCCATTTAGGATTGATTTATAGACATGATGCATTTTTTATTACATACACATGCCACTTTTTAAGGGAATTATGAAAAATGATTTTTGGTACCCGATAATAGAAATGTTTTAAAGGAATATTTGAGGTTGGAAGGGGGATTTTATTTCTTAGGAAGGTAAAGTTTTACTCATAAAATGTGTTTTTCAAAGCCTCCCTATTTATATTATGTCCTTATTTAAAATTCCAAAGGGGACACAGGAAAAAATAAACAAAATTTAAAAAAGATTCATTTGGATGGGTGCGGAAGACATTCACAAGTGTCTTTTGGTGGCTTGGGATAACATTTCTCTTCCAAAACCCTATGGAAGATTAGGTATTAGATGAATATCCTATATGAACAAGGCCTTGGTTTCTAAATTTTTTTGGAAATTTATCAAAGAACACTCTCCTTGAGCAAGTATTTTCTATGCCAAATATCTAGGTAATAATTCTCCATTAACCTTCCTTTTTGAACCTTTGCTATCAAAGGTTCTACTATATGGAATTTCTTTTCCAAAAATAGGGATACTTTTCTCAAGGTTTGTAAGTGGAAGCTTGGTAATGGTTGAGAGTATTATATTTTGGAAAGATCTTTGGATTTTAAATCCTTCTTTGGAATCTCTTGTTCCTTGGTATTAAATTGCCCATGCAATATCTTCTATATTTGGGGAAATAGTGGTTGATTATATATAGGATTGTAGTGGGAAAAATGTGGAAACATTTAACCCTTAAAAATGAAGATGATGCTATAGCAATTATTATTTTAGACATTAATTTAATACTTTAGGGTAATTATATTAAAAATCTATAAAGGGAGGATGAGTTAATTTGGAGCGATTCATCTGATGGAATATATCAAGTTAATTCTATATATATGAAGCTTTAAAATCTGATAGACAAGGGAAATCCTTTGGGAAAGATTTGGAATAAAAATTTAATTCCAAAAATCAATATTTTCAGTTGGTTGAGTGTTCCAAATAAAATTCTTACATTGGATAATTTAACCAAAATAAGTTTTCATGTGGTCAATAGATGTGTTTTATGTGAGAATGATTGGAAATCTCTTAATCATATATTCATTGACTATAGGTTTAATTTACATATTTGGGGCTCGTTACTTTAAAAATTAAAAGTTTCTTGGGTGTTTCCTTTAGCTCTAATGGAGGCTTAGTAGGCTTGGTTTTGTTCCTTTGTTAACCAAGAGTAAAGGATCTTTGGAATTTGTATTTTCCTCATGTAATATGGGGAATTTGGAAGGAAATAAACAATAAGATCTTTAGGAAAAGGCATAGATCATTTTTTAGAGTCTATAATAAAATATTTTCCCTTTTATATGAAAATTTAAAGAATATAAAGTGGGAAAAAATGCTACCCCCTTAACCTTTGGCATGTTTTGGGATATGTGTCACCAACTTTTGGCTTACATACCTCTTTTATATTCTTATTACATTTCTCTATGTTCTTAGTTAGGTCAACCTATGGAATAACCATGGATAAGTAGACTATATATATGAGGTAGTGGTTAGTGTTTGATCAGTATGTTAAGTATTATGCTCTTAGTGCATTGTTGTGGAGGTTTCCCCCCTAAAGTGGCTTTTCTATATTATCTTGTATTCTACTCTACTATTAATTATTACTATGTGATCTCTCATATTTGCTTATTCTATGTGATATAAAATAATTCTATGTGAACATATAACTAATTTAATTAAAAGTGGTGTTAGAGATTTGATTTGGGCAAGTTTTTGATGGTGGTATTTTTTTTAGATTTAGCAAGGTGCGACTTTTTTGAGGAGGAGCGAAAAAACATAGCTTACAATCCAGGAAGAATTATTTTTTTTGTCAGCATAGTATTGCTTAAAACACTTTTTTGAAAAAAAATATTTAAAAAAAAAGTCTAATTTTTTTTCACCTTGCATAATTGCAGTTGTTGGATTCATCTCAATGAAATGATCATTATGGTATATTCTACTAGTACACTTTTTTATGCCAAATTTTTTTTACCCTAGTATGCAAAGGTAGTCATTAGATTCATCTTGGTGAGGTGATCATAATGGTACCATCCCCTGGTATACTTTTTAAGGTAAAAACCTCTTAGGGTTTGTATATGGCTAGTCTTACATGGGGATGAAAAAGGGGCCAAGAAACTCTTAAGACTCCTTCTACTAGTGACATGGATTTTATAACTTTAGATCCATTGATTTCTCAAATTTAGGCTAAAATAAAAGGCTTGGTATGGCATGATGACTTTTTTTTTAGTTAAAATTGATGTTTCAAGGATTTGTAGAGAGATTAATGGGGTTCACAACTAATTGAATCAGATCACTACTTCATTGACTGCTATTTCATCTTAGTTACAATCAAACAACCCTTCACTTCATCATTTAGGTCCTCCTCTCAACACTAAAAACTCCAATTTTGGTGTAAAATTGATGTTACCCAAAGTGGAAATGCATAAGTTTGATGGTAAGGATCCTCTCAATTAGATTTCCCAACTTGAGAATTTATTTGATCTACATCAAACTCCTAGTTCTCAAAAGGTGATAATGGCTTCTCTATATCTAGAACCTAAGAAATTAATTTGGTATCATCAGTTATGTGCTCAAAAAAAAAATTGTCTTATTACATGGTCTATTTTTACTGATGATTTATTGGCTCATTATTAGAATAATGTATCTGAGAACTATTTCAGCTAGTTAGCTAAACTATGGCAAATAAGAATTGTGAAGGATTATATTCATCAGTTTTAGAATCTATCCTTATGAGTAGAAGACATCACTGAGGAAAATTTGGCTGATATATTTTTGGGTGGTCTCAAAGATAACATCCAATTGGAGGTTTGAATTTTTAACCCAACATCTATATCAGAAGCTATCCCATAAGTACACATGGTAGAGGAAAAAGAGATGGTCAAATAGAAAACCTTCACTACTAGCCATGATCACACCTTTTTAGCACCATCATATCCTCAACTCACCAGAATGACACCTCAAAAATTTGAGGAAAAGTGAGCTAAAGGGTTATGTTATGGTTATGACAACAAATAGAGCAAAGACCATCATTATGATGAAAATAAGTTATTTTACATCGAAGGTGCCAATGAGGATGATGATGATGATGATGAGGCACTTAGTGAGGATGAAGAAGATATTGAGGAGGAATCTGAAGACTCTCAGCCTACTATTTTATGTCATGACCTTTTAGGTATCAATACTCCCTAAACTCTTAAAGTAGTGGGTTTCCTTAAAAAATAGGTCACTATTATGTTTGATTCTAGGAGCATACACAAATTCATCAATAATAAGTTGGTTGCTCACTTGAATTGTTTCATTTATCCCACTCCAAAATTTTAGGTCATGATTGCAGATGGTGGTATTTTTAGCTACACAAGAAAATTCCATAGTATTAAGCTATCCATGGGAGACTACTTGTCAGATTCTCTTATGTTTGTTATTCCTATGGGGGAGATGACATTATTTTGGGAGTATAGTGCCTCACCACTTTAGGCACTATTGAGATGAATTTCCAATAATTATTCATGAATTTTCATTTTGAGGGAAGGAAATTTAAGTAAAGGGGATTAATGGCTAAATATCCACAACTTGTTATCTCCCATCAAATGACAAATATTTTCTAAAAGGGTACTGAAGGATTTGTAGCTCACTTGTTTTCCATGGAAGTTCATCCAACTCAACCATCTACACCTCCTAATCTACAACAAGTGATTGATGCCCATTAATTTTTTTTATGACATGCCAAAAGGACTTCCACCTAGCCACATGCATGATCATGCTATAAAAATTATTCTTGGCATTACACCACCCAACATCAGGCCATATAGGTATCCATATGCCTAAAAAAGTGAAATTGAAAAGATGATACAAGAGATTTTGGATGCAGGCATCATTTTCCATAGCCAAAGTGAATATTTTTCACTAGTTATCATTGTGTGAAATTGATGTAGGAGCATCTAGCAAGGACTAGTTGAATAAGCCTTGGATAGGCATTAGCCTAAGCAATTATATAAGTTTCCCTCCAAGATATATTTTCAAAATATTCATACTTGTCATGTGGAGGAGAAATAAGACCTAAATATGTTTTGTATGGATTTATTAGCTGTCAAAGGATTTCAATAATCCTATTATTGTTGTAATCATCCACAGATGGTGTGGATTCAAGCACAGTTGAAGAATTCCCTTATTAGATGAGTAGTTGAGTCTTTATAGGATAATGCATGATTCAAGGAGATTGAAAAGGATTTTGATTTATTTTTTGATCAAATTCGTTGGACTAGCCATAAAACAAATTAACTACAAGTTAGTTTGTGTAAGAGGAGAGATAGAAAGGGAGGATCTCCTTTAAGGAGAGGAGGATTCATGAAGGCCATGTGGCTTGTATTATCCTGTTTTGACTGTGGTGACAGAAAGCCAAGTCTTGGGTTGCTGAATCTTGAGAAAGCCAAGCCTTGAGAGAGTTGAGATCAAGAGAATGGAATCTACTAGAGAGAGAAATTGAACAAGGTTACAAGTAGAAGGAGGAGCTCAAGAATATAATGCATATTGGAAAAAGAACTAAAAGGATGGAACTGGTTGGAATGAGCTCGTGGGGTAAAAAAATGGATGATCTATTTTCATCGTTATTGATGCAGGCTGAGCAAAAGTGTGGAGATTATTTTGATAGAGAGCTAAGACTCGAGTAGAGGATGACGGTGATGTTTGTAAAACCCATTAGGTTTGAATGGATCTATTTGGATATGTGGGATAGCTTTGAAGTCATGATAGAAGACATTTTACTTGTCATTTATAGGTCATGGGCGTATGAACTAGATCACAGATGTGTTTGCCTATTTGGAAGGCTATTGGTGTTGGCAAGAGATAGAAAATGGATCCCAGTGTTGGATAAAAATAGTTCATGTGCCTATTGATGAAGGTAATTGACCATGCATGTAGGAAGATACTTGTGGACACACATTGAGGCCGAACTGAGCCTGTGTGGATATACGGTTTCTGAATGCCATATACAATCACAAAAAAGATATTTACCTATGATCAGACCCGAGCCAAGGATGGCATTGGAGAAGTTTGATGGGAAATATACTATCCTTGTTTACTTGTAGAATGACATGCAGGTCTGAGCCATGGGCGAAGACAGAGTTTGTTTTATGATGCAGACAAAGATGGAATGAGTGGATAGATCTGAGATGTGGCTATTAATTAATACACATTTATGTATATGGCATATATTGGATATTTTCAAGGTCATATGTGAATGATCTATTTTCTATAACATAAGACTCATATCCCATATGCATATCCATTTGTAGTAGCAATAATACCTTTATATTTTAGCCCTGGTTGCAGTCTAATGACAGCGCATCATTTTTGGTATCAGAGCATGAAGCTCTTGGGATTTGGTAATTGATCATGTTTGCTAATAAGTTGCTACAAAATTAAGAAAAGAGATCTTTGGGATGGTTGCATTTGTTAATGATGTTGCAGTTATTACAAGATTTGGCAAAGGGATTAACAGGACAAAGCACTAGAAGACCCTGTTGAGGAAAGGTATGAATAACCTTTAATATTTGATTTGAATTTATTATGTTTGAGAAGAAAATAGGTGAAAAGGAAGGCTTAAAAGCCATTGAGGCTTGACAAGAGAGAAGAGAAGCTTGAAAAGCTCAAAAGTAAGGGAGCAAGTGAATGCTCAAGAGAAAGATCCAAAGCAAGGTAAGCTTGGATTTGTGAAATTATTGATATTTGGTGAAAGTAGTGTCATATTGCAGACCTGACTGACTGTGAAGCTCAATAAATCTATTAAGGGGGATCAAAAGAGTAGGATGCAAATGGCCTAGGTGAGATCAAGGAGATTGTCAAAAGACCAGTCAAGGAGAAAGGCTTGGGTGAGACAAGTGGACCTACAGGGATCAAGAGACCAAGGTGGAAAAGACTCAGGTGAAGATCTTAGAAATGGAAATATTGCTGAGAAAAGAGTAGAGCAGTAAGGTACATGAGGGCACCAAGAAGAAAACAAGCATCCAAAAGAAGAAAGGTATGACCAGTATTGAAATTGATAAAAAGATTGCTAGTTTGAAAAGAGACTTAGCTAAGTTTGCAGATAGATATGAGTCTTGGATACAGATGGACAAGCAAGCATGGGTATGGCCAATGAGGAAGAGGTTGAAGTGGCCAATTGATCTCCTAATGAAGAGGAGAAGAAGACAAAATGCGATTGCCAAGAAGAGAGAAGCCCATAGAGGCAAGAGGATGAGTGGGTTGCCAAGTGAGCAACAAGAGAAAGAGGTGAAGAAGAAGGTTCTCATTGAGAACAATAGAAGATAAGAAAGAAAAGATGAAGTGCCAAGAAGAGCACTTGAAAAGATGAGAGTGTTGGTGAAGAGAACACTCATAAGAACCTTGTGGTCTCTTGTTTTTATATCTAATGTTGTCTTTGCATGGGTAATTATAGGTATGAGCAGCCTTATGAAGGTCAAGAGAAGGGCCTTGGAGAGTAAAGAGATTGGTGCAAGAGAAGACACCAAGTGCACAAGTGAATGTGTAAGAGAAAAGAAAAAGTTTGTTGTTGTTGATAAGGAAGAAGAGATGCATTGGTTAATGCATGAGGGAGGTGTTGAGGAACCCATACAAGTAAGAGAAGAGATAGAAGATGAATATGAATTCCATGATGCCATTGAATGCCAAGAAGAGGTAAGAGAATAGTCAAGCATAAAGGAAGAAGAAAGTACAAATAATCAAGAAGCTATGCAAGTCAAAGAACTAATGGAGCAGCCCATTAAGGAGGTAAAGGTGAATGCAAAAATTGATTTTTCTTATAAGCATGAAACTATTGATATGCATGTTAGAGAAGCAAAGAGAAAGGTGAAGTTTCCAATTAACCATGGATATGTGATGCCTAAATGGTGGAAGAAGCAAACTCCCAAGCAACATGAAGTGTTGGTATAAGAGCATGGATGTAGGATGCCTACATGGTTTGAGAAGACAAATACAAAGAAGGACATAAAGCTCAATCAAAATGAAGACTCAAGCAAGAAGCAAATACAAAGCATGAAGGAAGAGGTAGAATGCAAAGTGAGCAAGGCTAGCTATCAAGCAAGACAACATGAAGATGTCAAAGAGAAGAAATTGGTTGGTGAATTAAACAAGTGTCATCCTAAAGCTATGAAGAAGGTATGGATAGCTAAAGGCGAGAAAGAAAACTTCTCAAATAATAATGAGGTAGAATATAAGGACACAAAGATGAAAGGTAAGTTAATTGCTTGCAATGAATGGGATAATGATGTTTTTTAATCATTTAATGATCTTTTTATGGAAAATGAGGAATGTAAAATGTCTATGAAAACTAATGTGCAACAAGGAGAGAGTTCCAAGAAGATGGATGATGAAAGTGGAGATGTGAAATCAGTCCACATGATTGAAGAGAGTAAGGAAACACAAGGTAAGGGTAATTAAATTATTTTTTATGAGTATATTAATGAATGATTTGATTTGTATGAAAAAAAAGCCAAGAAAGAGTGAAATGAGGTACATGACAAGTAAAGGACAAACAATATTTCAAGTTGATAAGCCCAAGTTTGATGAAGTGAATAGGGAGATAGATGAGAGCTCACTAAAAGAAGAAATGAGAATGTTGGAAGAGCTCTTTAGTTCTTCAAGAGAGCTACATACAGGCACAAACCATGATGAAGACACCATTGGGAAGAGTGAAACAAGACAAGAGCAAAGCAAAGAGGTCAAGACAATTTTGATCAAGGAGCAAGAACATGAAGGCAACCAAGAGGCTTCATGGCCTAAAGATTTTGATTCTAAGGTGTATTTGAATGTTTTCTATGCAGGTATGAATGTTGCTAAAGTGAATGATAGACATGAGTCATTGGAGAAGCTCGTGAAACAAGAAGAACAACAAGATCTAGAAGACATGTATGAGAATGAAGCATGGAGATGGGACATAACAGCTGAAAAGGAGATGAGAAGAAGAACATACCAGAAAAGGAAGAAAAGCAAGAAGATGAAAGACAAAGACTATCAAAGACAAACAACAACATTGGCATTCACAACAAGACCTTGGGATCCAGGCATATAGTGAAGACTAATGCATGAAGGAAGAGTTTCATTTGAACTAAGGTTCAAATCCTTTCTAGAGGGAGAGTATGATGTAGGAGCATCTAGTAAGGACTAGTTGAATAAGCCTTGGATAGGCATTAGCCTAAGCAATTATATAAGTTTCCCTCCAAGATATATTTTCAAAATATTCATACTTGTCATGTGGAGGAGAAATAAGGCCTAAATATGTTTTGTATGGATTTATTAGCTATCAAAGGATTTCAATAATCCTATTATTGTTGTAATCATCCACGGATGGCGTGGAGTCAAGCACAGTTGAAGAATTCCCTTATTAGATGAGTAGTTGAGTCTTTATAGGATAATGCATGATTCAAGGAGATTGAAAAGGATTTTGATTTCCTTTTTGATCAAATCCATTGGACCAGACATAAAACAAATTAACTACAAGTTATCTGGCATAAGAGGAGGAGAGATAGTAAGGGAGGATCTCCTTTAGGGAGAGGAGGAGTCACGAAGGTCATTCGGCTTGTATTATCCTGTTTTGATTGTGGTGATAGAAAGCCATGTCTTGGGTTGCTGAATCTTGAGAAAGCCAAGCCTTGAGAGAGTTGAGATCAAGAGAATGGAATCTACCAGAGAGAGAAATTGAATGAGGTTACAAGTAGAAGGAGGAGCTTAGGAATATAATGCATATTGGAAAAAGAACTAAAAGGATGGAACCAATTGGAATGAGCTCATGGGGTTAAAAAAATGGATGATCTATTTTCATTGTTATTAATTCAGGCCGAGCAAAGGCATGGAGATTATTTTAATAGAGAGTTAAGCCTCGAGTAGAGGATGACAGTGATGTTTGTAAAACCCATTAGGTTGGAATGGAGCCATTTGGATATGTGGCATAGCTTTGAAGTCATGACATAAGACATTTTACTTGTCATTTATAGGTCATGGGTGTATGAATCAGATCATAGATGTGTTCACCTATTTGGAAGGCCATTGGCATTGGCAAGAGATAGAAAATGGATCACAGTGTTAGATCAAAATAGTTCATGTGCCTATTAATGAAGGTAATTGACCATGCATGTAGGAAGATACTTGTGGACACATGTTGAGGCCGAGCTGAGCCTGTGCGGATATACGGTTTCTGAATGCCATATACAATCACGAAAAAGATCTTTACCTATGATCAGACCTGAGCTGAGGATGGCATTGGAGAAGTTTGATGGGTAATATAATATCCTTGTTTACTTACAGAATGACATGTAGGTTAGAGCCATGGGCAAAGACAGAGTTTTTTTTATGATGCAAACCAAGACAGAATGAGTGGATAGATTTGAGACGTGGCTATCAATTAATACATAGTTATGTATATGGTGTATATTGGATATTTGCAAGGTCATCTGGGAATGATCTATTTGCTGTAATGTAAGACTCATATCCCATATGTAGATCCATTTGTAGTAGCAATAATACCTTTATATTTTAGCCTTGGTTGCAGTATAATGACAACGCATCAGAAATAAATATGACACTTGGAGGATGTGCCTTGACTATAGGGAACTCAACAAATACATTATCAAAGATAAGTTTCATATTCCTATCATTTTTATAAGATAATTAAATGGTGCTCTTTATTTTACCATGTTAGATCTACATTCTGGGTATCATCAAATCTAGATCCATGATGAAGACATACCCAAAATTGATTTTAGGACTCATGAGGGCCATTATGAGTTTTTGGTTATGCCTTTTGGGCTAGAAAATACACCATCCACCTTTTAGAGTTTGATTGGTATTATTTTTAGGCCATTTTTGAGGAAATTTTTTTTGGTATTTTTTATGATATCCTAATTTAAAGTAAAAATTAGGAAGACCATTTACATAATGTAAAATAGGTACTCTCAATTTTGGAATAACATTAGTTGTATGCCATACCTTTCAAATTTAATTTTAGATCTTGTGAGGTTGAGTATTTGGGTTATTTGGTTTCACATACAAGAGTAAAAGTGGATCCTAAAAAATCCAAGTAATGGTGGACTAACCAATTCCTAAGACACTCAATCAACTAAGGGGATTTTTGGGGCTAACTAGTTACTATGGTAGGTTTATCGAAATTTGTGGTAGCATTGTATCCCCACTCACATATTTATTGAATAAATACTCCTTTTAGTGGATTGATATAGCTACTAGGGCATTTAAAAAATTAAAATTGGCTATGTGCACCACTCTAGTGTTGGCTATTCTTAATTTTTCCAAGACTTTTGTGGTTGAATGTGATGCATCTAGGTATGGTATGGTTGTTTTACTCATGCAAAAAGGTAAACCACTTACATTTGAAAGTCATCAAATAAAGGGTAAAAATCAGCACAAGCCCATTTATGAGAAGAAAATGATGTCCATTTTGCATGCAGTCAAACAATGGAGGCATTATTTAATGGGTGATCACTTTTAGGTAAATACTGATCATGTAGTCTCAAATATTTTTTAGAGCAATGGTTATCATCTGAAGAATAATAGAAATGGGTAACTAAGATGTTAGGCTATGGTTTTGAAATAGTTTGCAAGAAATATAAGGATAATGTAGTGGTAGATACATTATTTAAGAAGTATGAATTGGTTGAGGCATTGCTATATGCTATGACCATTCTATAGGTAGATTGGCTAGAGGAAGCATGATTAGAATGGGTAAGGATAATGCTACCCATGATTTGATTTAGAATCTTCAGCAAGGTTTGGGTGATTTGAAAAATTCACATAGAAGGGTGATGATTTATGGTATAAAGATAGATTATACCTATGTAATAATTATCTTCTTAAACAAAAAATCCTTTAGGAACTTCATGCAACTCTAATTGGGAGACATTCAAGATTTTTAAAAACCTATCATAGAATCAAGTAGGATTGTTTTGGGAAGGACTCAAGGGGGATGTCCAAAAATATGTGGCTAAATGTATGATCTATCAAAAAAATAAAAAAGAAACCTTCAAAACACTAGGTCTTTGATAACCTTTATCCATCCCTATCCAACATTGAGAAGAGGTATATATGGATTTAATTACAAGGTTACCAAGATCTGATGGTCAAAATTTTATCATGGTTATGGTAGATCCTCTCAATAAGTATGTTAATTTTTGTTCTTTATCATAGTGATTTGTGAATAGTACAATAGCTTCTACTTTTTTCAATACAATTTAGAAATTACATGGTACCTTTAAGATCATTATCAGTGATAGAGATCCCATCTTCACTAGTAATTTTTGGACTGAGTTATTTGCATGTGTGGGTACCCAGTTAGGTCATAGTTTATCCTATCATCCTCAATCAGATGGATAAATTAAGGTAGTAAAAAAATGTATAGAAGGATATATCCATTGTTTTATTTTTGATAAATAAGATAAATGGGTTCATTAGTTGCCACTTGCTAAATGGTGGTATAATACTTATGTTCATTGTTCTTCCAAAATGTCTCCTTTTTTTGGCATTGTATAGATACCACCCTCTATCCATCACTTTAAAATTAAAGGTCCATCCTAGGTTTCATGTAGTTGAATAACATATTCACCATCAATAAGAGGTCTTTGCTACTTTGTGTGAAAATCTAGCCATGGCCCAGAATCACATGAAATAATAGGTAGATCAACATAGAAGTGAGAGACATTTTGACATTGGTGATTGGGTCTTTGTTCACTTACAAACATATAAGTAGATGTCCTTGAAGTAATAACAAAAAGGATAACAAGTTGTCCCCTAATTATTATGGGCCTTATCAGATCTTACATAAAATTGGTAGTGTGGCCTATAAGCTAGAGTTTCCTTCCTCCACTCACATAAATCTAGTATTTCATGTATCATGCCTGAAAAAAGTCACCGGACATAAAGTTTCTACTCAAACTAAGTTATCAAAATTGGATGAGGAAGGAAGATTTATTCTTGATCCTAAGGTGATCCTTCAAATGTGTACTAAGAAGCTATGATCTAGAGTGATTAAGGAGTACTTGAACAAATGAAATCTACCTTGTGAAGATGCCACTCAAGAAGATGAATCCTTTGTGCAAAAACATTCATAGTTGACTCAATGTTGAGAACAAATTTATTTTGAAGGGGAAGGGCATGCTACACCCTTAACCTATGGCATGCCTTGGGATATGTCTGGTTGACTTGTGGCTTACATACCTCTTTTATATTCTTGTTATAGTTCTCTATGTTCTTAGTTAGGTAATCCTATGGATTAACCATGTCTAATTAGACTATATATAGGAGGTAGTAATTAGTATTTGATCAACATGTTAAGTATTCTGATCTTAGTACATTATTATGAAGGTTTCCCCTCTAAGTGGGTTTGCTATATTATCTAGTATTCTGATTTACTATTAATTATTACTATGTGATATCTCATTTTTGCTTATTATATGTGATATAAAATCATTTTGTGTGAATATCTAATTAATTTCATTACAAAAAAGATATCCTTTTTTCCATTTGAAGAAAGCATAACAAAAAATTGGAATCTTAAAATTGACAACATTCCTTTAGAGGATTCCAAGATAGCTTTGAAGAAATCAATAAGATAGATGGTTCCTCAACCAGGATAGGTGAATCTTAATTTTGATGGATCCTCTAAAGGAAATATAGGACTTTTAGGAGGTGTATTTTTCATTCATGACCATCATGGGGAGTTCATTTCAGCTTATGAAGGAAGCATGGGTTTTAAATCAAATCACTTCTCTAAAGATCTATTAGCCTTATGGGGTATGCGGGTGGCGATTAAGTTGGGTTGTAATTTATTATGTATTGAGGGAGATTCTCTCAATATAATTAATTGCCTCAATAAAATGAATGTTTTTGCATGGTATATATCTCATATTATAGATTAAATACTTCATATAAGCATAGGGTTTTAAAAAGTCATTTTACAACATATTTATAGGGAGGGTAATATGCTTGCAAACTCTTTTTCTAATAGAGGGGTTGATGCAAGGGAATTCAAAGTATGGAGTGCAAAATATATTCAGCCCATTTACATAAATTATATTATCATGAAGGAAAATTAATAACTTATGTAGGGGTCACTTTTTACTTAAGAAGAGACACACTAGAATATGTATTGGTGTTTATGTTTTAATAATGCTTAGTAATTATGACTGGCATAATCATTACCTCCAATGGGATTTTATTGATAATCATCACAAAAATCCCTATGATTATGTAAAATATATTATTACGGGTGTTTGCTTTAAGTTTAGTTATTATTCCATTAAGGATTTTGGTAAGGTAGATTATAGGTTTTTAAAAATGGGGGGAGATTTGAATTGTATTGAGCTTATGAATGTGGATTCCATTAAAAAAAAGCTAGAGGTGTGGAACCTTCTACATACAGGGGGGATTACTATTTTATAGATCAAATATGTGGGTTTGATTTGTATCTTTCCATGTAGTTTATGAGAAATTGGGTGGATAGAGTAGTTAATATTAGTAATATCTTTGTGGAAATCATAGAGGAATTGATCTCTATGGTTATAGGTCTCCATATAGTAGAGAATAAATATATCAAGATAACCATAGGTCAAGATTCGGAGAAGGAAAAATTATTGGTTGGGGATGAAAAGTTGATTGAATTCTAGGGTGGATTCAAGAGAGAAGATTTTTTCCCCACATGATGATGTGGTGGAACATATTATTTCTCTTAATTTTTTCTCATTTCTTAATTAACGAAGGTAAGAAACTAGTAATAAGGGTGTGGTAGAATAACTTGGTTGTTGTGCACACATGATTTAGATGAGTATGGAGAGATAATTTTTGTATTGGAATGATGACCTATAGATAATAAAGTACTAAAAAAATGGATTATTAGAAAGATAGTAAGGTGGACTACCTAGCGTGAGCTAGATCCAAGAAACATGAGCTTGCTAGGAGGATGTCAATCCATGTTTTTATAATAGTTAAGTTGAAAGAGATAAAAGTGAAATACTTGCATCAAATAATTAAAAGTAATGAAATGAAATATAAGAATAAAAATATTCTTGTTAGATAAATAACTAAATATAACAATAGTATCTCATAACTAGTGTTAAAATAGATCAGGTTAGGTTCATAAAATCAGGCAGGGGTCTGTGAACATGTAGGGGCATAGAAAGTTGGATTTGGTTAAGGGTAAGGGGTTAGAAATAAATTGTTATTATTTATTACCATAGTGACTATCAGTGGGTAGGGTGACTATCGATAGTTAAGTTAACCATCGATAGTTGGGTAACCATCGATGGTTAGAGGTGACCGTCAATGGTTATGCTCACTATGGGCAGTTACCTATGGATTCTAAAGTCATTAAAAATGGATTTTCATAATGAGTCAATGATTAGGAAAGGGTTTATTAAGGGTATAGTTAGGGATAGGGAAGTTAGAATATAGGTGAAGGAGGTCTAATTTAGGATTGGAAGTTAGAAACCAAACAAATAAAGCTAAAATTTAAAATGCACCTATTGCTTGATGGCTAGAGAAATTTTGGTAGAGGTTCAAATATTTGTTGTAGTTTATGAATTTATATAAGGAAAATTGGTTGGATAGAAGCTTGAATACCTGTATGTTAGAATTCTCTTGTGATTCATGGATCTTTTCTCACCTCCTACTCCCATCCTTTTATAGGCAAAGAGAGATGGAGGATATAAGGTTTTCTAGGAGCTTGGCTTACTAATTTTGACACTTGGGAGTTCATTAACATCAAGTAAGATGGACATATTTAATTGTGTCATGTTAGCTTACATATAGCTAGTATTTGTGTAAGAAAAAGGAATAATTGAGCATCAAAGGTCAATCTAATCATCGATGGTCAAGCTAACCATCAGTAGTCAAAGGTTTAGATGAAAATTGGTCAAGATGAGTTAAAAAGGGGTGGGTAATGGTTAAGTTAGTGAATTAGTGAGTGTAGTTAGCTAATTATTTAACTAGACCCAAGTTCTAATGGGTTGGTCAGTGGGTTAAGAATGATTATGTGGTACCTAAGGTATCCTGAGGCATTTCAACATCTAGAACCATTATGTTTAGTTTTATAGTGTCTACATTTTACCCCTTTTTATTATGTGGCTTTGAATCAATAAGATATAAAATAAAAAAAGATTACTTGGTTGAAGGTCTAGTTTCCTCGAGTATGGAAGGAGGTGTACCCCTCAAACTAGGAGTTGATGAAGTGAAAATGAAATCAAGTTAGGAGTTGAAAAATAGTTTATGGTGATTCATGAGGTTGGTGACAAGGGTGGTTAGTCATTTAAAGTGAAAATATGCACACAAAATATGACTAAGTAAGATATCTAGGATCATGTAAAGATTAAGATTATCATAGTTGGTAAAAATAAGACTAGTTTTAAAATGATTGGTGATAGGGTAATCAGGCCACAATGTTAGGCATAGCTGATCAGGTCATTCCTATCAAGTTTTCTAGATAGGGTTGGTGTTTTTATAGTTATTCAAGGTAGTAAGTTCTCTTTTTAAAAACAAAATGGTCTGGTGTGCACTAAGTGGTGTAAATTCAAATGTTCAACATGACAAGGTTGGTCAATATGATAACAAAGGACCAAGGTAGGGTCATCACAAAAATATGTGATAGTTTGGGCCAAAAATGGCCAACATCAAGGTGGATGTGGTTGGGTGGTTGGTTGGTAGAAGAGGGTATTCTCTAAAGGTTAGTTTTGGTTTAGTGGAAAAGGTAATCTCAAAAAATATGTGGTATTAAGGTATTGGTGCCTATTTTTTTTTAAAATGTGGGTTTATTAATTATCAATGGTTAGGGGTCCCAAACTCGACCATCAATGGTCATCCTGATCATTGACAGTTAGGGGGAAATCCTAAGGCCATGGAACATAAAAAGTGAAAATGACAATTCATTTTTACTTTTTGCTATTTGACTTCTCATGACTTATTTGTGATTAGCAATTTGTCATTTTGTGAGTGACAATACTGACAAGGTGGGGTTGAGATGTTGACTAAGTGATTATTGATTGGAGGTTGGATTAACTAGATGGTTGAGTGGACCTAATTATTGGATCGATGATGCAAGTTGGATGAGGACATGACTAGGTAGTAGGATATGAGATTCATCCTCAATAATGGTCAAAGAATGAGGTAGGTTGTGTCTTAAATTATTAGATTAGTTGATTGGGTCTGTTGAATGTTGAATTTGGTTATTTTGTTTGTTTTGGTAGGGTATTTTGGGATGTTTTCCCTAATTCTAAGTTTTTGTTTGATTGGTAATATTAGCAGGTAAAACTCAAAATTATGGGAGTAGTTGGGTTGGGGGTAGGGTAAAGGGTAAAATTAGGATGTTTTATTTCTAATATGGATAGTTTTTAGTAGTTTTTATGTATGTAGGGTTAGGTGTTTTATCAATTATAGTCACATATAATGACCATTAGTGGTCATACCCAATCATCAATGGTCAGACTTGACCATTGATGGTCAACTATCGAAGCCAAATGGTCAATTGATTATCGATGATCATAGTGACCATTGTTGATCAAGAGAATGATTAAGTGTTTAATAAATAATAAATGAAATGGGTGGGTTTTAAAATTTTTTTAGTATTTAAAATGTTAAGGGGTGGTTGGTATAGGGTAGGTGTCAAGTATGAGTGGTGTGTTGACATGTTTTTGGGTTAGGGTAGGTGTTTTTTTATATAAAAGAGTTAAGGCTAGAGGTAAGTTGAAAATATTGTAACATTATAAGGGTAACATTTGGAATAGGTTGATGTAAGTGGGTTTAGGTTGATAAAGAGGTTGATTTAGGTAGAATGAATGAAGTGAATGAACATGGGTAATGTCAATGGAAAACTAAGTGTGTGTGCTAACTTTGAATTTTATAGGCATGAGATTAGATCCAAATGAGGGATCAAGTTCTTCAGATCTTTATATAGATCCATGGAGGGATGACTAGGGATGACTAAAAACATATGGACAAGGTTAGCCTCAGATCTATGAGACACTATCATCATGTAGCACAAGTTGTAGTGATGATCATGGCCCTTATTAAGAGATGGGATCTGGTCACAAACACCTTCCTCTTGCCAATAGAAGAGATGACCATCCTAGAAGAGGATGTTCATAGGATTACATGACTTCATATTTGAGGGGAGTTAATATACCATATTTAAATCTATGAAATGGATGAGTAGATGGATTTTATTTATGGTGAAGATTGGGACCTTACCAATTGGCATACTAGTAGTTTCAACTATAGGCCATTGTACTAGAGGGCTCAAGATGAGAGGAATTTGATGGTGATGATGATGATGATGATGATGATGATGATGATGATGATGATGATGATGATGATGATGATGATGATGATGATGATGTTAGTATATTTTTTTGCATTACTTGATTTGAGTAGTGGGTGGTTTCCTTATCTACTTCTGGGAATGTTGGTGGAGATGTTGCTTGGTAGGATAGTTTTTGGGTGGGCACTAGTTTTTCTAGTTTAGATATATATGGATCTTTGGGGATTCCAAGGTCACCAATGATATGGGATTAGTGTGGGGTTTGTGATCCATTATTAGGCCTACAAGCATATTATGGTTTTGAGGTTGATGGGGATACCATGGGAGGACTATGCCTAGATAGACTTTAGAGTCAGCTTCATGTGATGGAGTGGTAACTATGCACTCACAGGAGTTGGGGGAGGTGTGAGTAATATTAACTAGTTTAGGGATGCACTAGATGGCTTGGTTATGGGGGATGTGGTTTGGAGGCTGTATGTTGGATTTTTTAGGTGAGCCCTCTATAGCTATCATACATTGTCATTACAGATTTAGAGATAGATCTATAGGAGGAGAGAGGGTGATATTGAGCTCATCCCATTTGATAGAGTTTAGAGGTAGTTTAACCTAGTCTAGGGTATTCTATTTTTTGTCTAGGTCAATATAAACATGGACCACACAAGTTGCTTCCAATCAAGACTCAAAAACCTCATGAAAATTATGGCCTTAGTTTCATGCCACCTAAAAATCAAACCAACCAACCTCCCATTTCCATCATTGACAAGGAAGACATCACATCCTCACCAAACCCTTCTCCATTAGAATGTGAGGATTTCAATGTCATCCCACATAAATTTTTTTCATCAACATGATTAACCTTGAACCCCTAACTTATCAAAAGGATTGGGAGACCATAACCATTGCTCTGAGT
Organism: Torreya grandis; assembly: GCA_037957365.1. Taxonomy (NCBI): domain Eukaryota; kingdom Viridiplantae; phylum Streptophyta; class Pinopsida; order Cupressales; family Taxaceae; genus Torreya; species Torreya grandis. Next base: position 2,237,425 of record JARHVA010001411.1, read on the forward strand.
CATCTTGAGATGGTTAAAGATGACTCTCCTACCATTAATATCATTTGGTGTCAGAAATGATGATTCCATTCTTGCCTATCTAAGTACAAAATATTATTATATCTATAAGTCTCTTCTTCCTAAGACTTCAACCATGTTGAATGAATCTACCATCGATATCAACTTGGGTACTCTAGATAATCCACATACTTTCAAAATTTCCCAATCACTAAATTATGAGGAGCTTCAAGATTTCCCCCTCTTATGAGACCATAGCATAGTATTTTCTTGGTCTTATAGTGAAATACCAAGAATTGACCCCTCTATCACTACCCATAATAGCATCACCAACCATGATGCCAAGACAATTAGGAAAAAACTTCATCAGATGCACCCTCACATAGCCTTTGTCATCAAAGAATAAATTCAATGCCTCTTATCTATAAATTTCATTCAATCCATTGATTATTCCCAATGGGTCTTGAATATGATCCCTATCACCAAATCCATAGGTGGACTTCATATTTGTGTAGACTTTCATGACCTTAACCTTGCTTGCCTAAAGGTTAATTTCCCTTTTTCAAGAATTAACCAATTTATTGATCTTACATCAGACCATTATCACCCCATGGGGAAATTTCTATTATAGGGGCATGCCTTTTGGTTTGAAGAACATTGGTGCAACCTACCAGTGTGTTATGAACTACATCTTCCATGACCTTATTAAAAAAATCATAGAATATTATGTTGATGACCTTCTTGGGAAATCTAAATGTCATAAAGATCACTTGGCCACTCTTAAGATTATCTTCGAGTGCCTCATCCATTACCATGTCTACCTTAGCCCTTAGAAGTGTATTTTTAGGGTCTTGTTAGGAAAGATCCTTAGATTTATCATCTCCCTTCAAGGAATTGAATTCAACCTTACCAAAGTCAAATAAATCCTTGACATACCTCCTCCCACCCACCTCAAGCAAATCTATATCTTGCAAGGGAAGCTCCAATCCATTTATCACTTTATTTCTCAACTCTCTGATCAATACCAACCTTTCCACCACCTTCTAAAGAAGGATGTATCTTTTAAGTGGAACAAAGAATGTGAAAAGGTCTTTGATTCACTTAAAGAGTACCTTCTATATCCATCCATACTCAATCATCCTAAGGAATATCAACCTTTTTATCTTTATATTTTTGTCGTTGACCACTCCTTAGGGGCAATGTTGGCTCATCGAGATGAGCAACATAAAAAGTAAGCCATCTACTACATAAGTTGTATGATTATAGATTAAAAGACTTAGTACACCCATAATAAAAATATTTTCCTCACCTTATTCTTTGTGTCCACCAAAATTTTCCATTACCTTCTCAACTATAAGATCTTTATCATCATCAACACCAACCCACTCAAGTATATGCACTCTAAGCCATACCAAAACTAGTGTATAGACAAGTGGCTCATGATCTTAGCTAAGTTTTACCTTGAGTCCCTCCAAAAAAAGTAAATTAAAGGGCAAGTTATCATTGACATATTGGTTGAATCACCCTTAGTAGATAACAAATTGCCTTCCTTTCATTTTCCTGATGAGTCCATCATGACCCTCTATCAAGCATACTTTATCTATCAAGTGACCTTATTATTTGATGGATCAAAGTGACATGGTGGGGAGTTGGAATCATATTTATTACCCTTTATGGTGAACCTCTTCCTTTATCCTTTAAGCTATATTTCAAATGTACCAATAATATGGCTGAGTTCGAAGCCCTAGTGATAGGTCTCCAAACTACTTTAGCCTTAGGAGTCAAAATAATCAGTATCATTGGTGACTCCCAAATTATGGTCAATCAAATAAATGGATCTTACTAATGTAATAATGATGTTTTATAATAGTAAAAATAACTAGCTGATGTACTCTTAGCACCATTTAAACATTACCTTATCCAAGCCACTCCACACTCTATGAACAAGTTTATCGATATGATGGCTTCTCTCACTTCCAAAATCTTGTATGTACCTTATAAATTTGAGATATCTATCATTATCCATTAGCTTACCTATCTTTATTATGTCAAATCAGAGTCTCCAACCATCTTCAATGTGGAAGAGACCCAACCCAACCTTTGGTATCAACAAACCTTCAGCTATATCAACCTTGTCATCATCCCTTTTGACCTTTATAGGAATGCTCAAAGATAATTTATTTAGAGAACCTCAAATTATAACATAATGGGGGGAATTATTTATAAACATTACTTTGATGGTCTCCTCTTTTATTTCCTACCCAATCATAAATCCTCTCATGCTATCAGGGAAATACATGATGGGATTTGTGGAGGTTAATTTAGTGGTCTAGCTATCACTAAACATTTCCTTCACTTTAGATACTACTAGCCTACCCTTAACCAAGATTATTGTGATTACATGAAGAAGTGTGTTAAATGTCAAAAACATGCCAATTTACATCATGAGCCTAGTCATAGTCTCCAAGTATCCAAGGACCTCTGGCCCTTCTTGTAATGGGGTCTAGATCTTATAAGTGAAATCAACCCCCATTATTCATAGGGACATCATTATATCATCACTATAATAGAATATTTCACCAAATGGGTAGAGGTTATTCCTCTCATCTCAACTAAATCCAAAAATATTATCGATTTTATCAACCATCACATTATCTATCATTTTGGTGTTTTGCAAAAAATTATCATTGATAATGGTAAATATTTTAAGAAAAAAAAAGTCCAAGGCCTTTATGATGAAATTGGTATCAATTTAAGTTTCTCATCATCATATTTTCCATAAACAAATGGATAGGTGAAAGCTTCTATCAAAACTCTCAACAACATGATAACTAAAATAGTTAATGTGTCTAGTCTAGATTGGCATTTACATATCCCCTTAACCTTATGGGTATATCATATTAGCATTCAAACCCCTATGGGTACTACCCTTTTCTCTCATGTTTGGAGTAGAGGTTGTATTGTCTTTGAAATACCAAATTCCCTCTCTTCACATATCCTTGCAAGATATTATTTTTGAGAATGATTATCATCAAGAATGTTTAGCCCAACTTGAACTACCTGATGAATGTCATTTAGACACATTTACCTATCTTCATGTCTATCAAAATATAATCAATCATGATTATAAAAAAAACCTCAAAGTGTGAGAATTCAATATTCAAGGCCTCACCCTAAAGGAAAATCAACATGTCATCAATATTGAGAAAAGTAAGCAGGGCAAGTTTGTTTTCAATTAGCTTGGACCTTATATCATAACCCAAAATTATGGATCAAGGGCTTATAAATTGTCCTCTCTTGAATGGAAATCATAACCTTAACCCCTCAATACTTCACATCTACATCCTTTCTTCTATTAAATAGGATTGAACTCACTTTTTATCTAACTTAAGCTAATCTCTTTTTTTCACTTACATGCATCCCATTGTTTTAAGGGCAACCAATTAAAGATGAATCATGTGATTATCTATTATAGCATTTTACCTAATATTGAACATGGGTACCGTGGATCTACCTATGACATAGTTTTCATGTTAATTTCCATCCCTTTATAAGATATATTCCCATGGTTTTTATTGCTTAAACCTCTTTTACCCATCATAAACCTTCTTGTGCTCAAATTTTACCTTCATAAAGGTGAAAATTTCAAGCTTATATAAGTAAATCCATGTCAAAAAAAAAAAATTAGAAAATCACAACACAAGCAAAAAATTATGTATTCTATGGGTCATTCCAAGCATTCGTAGACTGCTCCCTTGAAGGACAACTATTAAAACCAATAGAAAATGTTCCATGAAAGGTAGACTTCTCCATTGAAGGATAGATTTCAAAATCCTTAAAAAAATATCACAAACTTAGACCACTCCCTTGAAGGATGGTTGAGTAAATAATTTGTCCTAGCATAGAAATTCATGGGAAGCTTCTTGCATCGATCAGCTTCTTGATCAAATTAGCTTGTTAACAACCCAGATAACACCCTGCTTTGAAGGCTTGGTAGATTTGGTTCTAAAAACTTCACACCTAGACTAACATTGGAGTGATATGAGTTGTGCAACACTTGAACTCAGACCAGACCTCTAGATTTTGGTGAGGCTAGCTCCTCTAATGTATCACTTTGCATTGCTTATTAAACTACTATTTGTTGAGATAAAAAGGGGGAGAAGGAAACTGAAAGGGAAATACTAATTTACTATTGGTGATACACCTATATTACTAGTTCATCCACCATATTAGAGCTATTAAAACATTTATTAGATAAGTAAAGACTGAATCTACAACTTAAAATATCTCCTATACATCAATATTTCATGTAGTGGTTTTATATGGTGATCAAAGCTTGAGGGAAATGATGGAATAGGCCTGATTCAAGCCACTAACTAGCCACTTATATCCACTATAAGCTCATACAAAAGACATCAAACACTAAACATGACTTGAATAATCTAATAAACTAGTAGCTAGGTGAGAATCAAGATTTGACAAGGGAGAAATTCTACCACATATACAAACCAAACTAATATTAGACACTATACTAGCATAATGGAATCTAAAAGAGTCATTTTATTTATCTAAAAAAGTTACAAAAAACCATCTTGGTAGAGTCTAGTCATGCTAAGAGAGGGATGACTCTTCCAAAAATGGCTTCAAAATCCAACAATATATATCCCAAAGGAAAGCCTCTAGCCAATGTGGCATAGAATGGTGACAAGGAGTATTATTGATTTAGTTAACTCAAGACATAATCCATTTACAATATTAAATCAAGTCCTTAAAATATATATTAAAACTCCTTAGAACATGCATGAACCTAAATCTTGGCATAGAAAAGAAGGTGGTGGGCCCCTAATGAGTTATCAAAACCTATTGCATGGAAAGCTATGATAATATTGGTCATGATTTCATATGAAGTGGGTTGGAGTTGAAGTGTAACATGTTCTTGAATGAGATTACATAGAACTAGCTAACTAGTAAGGACTAGTTAACTCTTTTTGAAGTGAACATGTTATGGGAATAATAGATAGGCATCATTGAAACTCCTCTTTTGAAATCTTTGATATCTAATTTCAATGCCAGAGATCAAAATTGATTGATAAGCCAAGCCTATCAAGCCAACTAGGCATAACAACTTACTTCCAACACTTTGAAACACCATAAAACCTTCAAGGAAAAGCATGAAACCTATAAAAACAAGGTGTATTATACCTGTAACAACCCATCACACCATGAGATAGGTGTTCTTGATGATAAAACTCTTGCCATTCAGTCAACAAAGTCAACTAGGTCCACTTTGCTCCATTTTTATACAGACTGGCCATATTGATTGAAATAATAGGGACACTTTCAAGAATATTTCTAATGAACTAATTATTTTAGGATGAATAACAAGTCTCAGGCTTCAATCTCCATTGATTAGTTCCCATTAAACTACCTTGTACTTCATTTTCCATGTTTTTTTCCAAAAAACATGATTTATGCTATGATCCATACAAATCCATACCTCAAATTTGAATTTATATAATCCTTTTTGAGTTTAATTAACATTTTAAGAGGTTTTAGGTTGATCCATGATGATTTGATGGAAATAAAATAAACTTTTTATAGAACTAGTTTTTTAAGAATTTGGGAGGGTTTTGAAACTAAAACTTCAAAATGATGATTCATGAAGTAAAAACCTCCAAATCCAAAAAAATTTCCATTTATGTGTATTAAATTGACCCCCTAACACTCCTAAAAATGTTGTATTCCCATGCAAAAGATATACAAAGTTATCACATAGAGGAAAACTACTTGTAGGGTTTTACTTACATTCTAAGCTACCTACACTCTTAGTGATTTTTTATAAATCACATCCCCTAAACCAACCTCAATTTTTAATTAACTATAATTACCTAGGGGTACTCAAAACATATTAATATATTTTGGCCAAACTCCTCACGTGATGAAAGATATAAGCATCTGAATAGGAGGTTTAAAAGGGTGTCTAGAACTATAAAAAATAAATTTCTTCACCTGGATGAAAATGAATCTTCCCCTACTTATCAGTGCATGAAAAAATCATTACAAGGTCTGTACCATGCTATCAAAACACTTTAAAATCATGTTTTTTTCCTGAAAAGTCAAAAATGCCTTTTTGGCCAATATACTTATATGCTTGCAAAAGCCTATATGAGCATGGTTTACATATAGGTTAGAGTTTTTACACTCCTTAAAGGTCTTATTATGATGTAAAAACATCATCACATGCTTTTAAAACTCTCACTTATGCTTAGCAACCTCTATGGCATCCCAGAACACTACCTGCTCTAATGGTGACCTCAAAAAGACATGCTAATGATTGTGACAAAATAATGATCACTTAAACTAGTCTAATGGACTTGAATATTGTATTTATAATTCCTAAACTCATTATTATCCTACACACCAAATTTTGGGACAAAAATCCAGCTGTAGTTGCCATAAAAACTTAAATTTCCTAAAAAATCCCCTTTTGTGTGGACTCTGTGCATACTTGACTATGTTTTGTATATTTCAAGTTGATTTCATGGTATTTAGAGGTTTTCAAGGTCAAAATAATTTTCAATTATCTCAATAGTGATCTTAATATCTAGAAAACATCGTCTATCCCTCCTATCATACTTAGACCCTTCTAGTAAGGCATCCTTGACCTTACACAATCAATTTCCATACACTTGATGTACTATCATCTTAATTCATGATTTTTTATGATTTAATGACTTTAAGAATTCCTTTAAGATTTTATTTAACTTGAATTTTCTTATATCATCCATAGATAATTGATTAGATAAGGTCATCAAGGCAAACTTATTGATCTATGACCATGAAAGAGAAACCAGACCTTGCCTTAACTATGTTTGCAAGCTTTTAAAGTGGTGCCTATAGTTTTAGGTGATTTATAATCATCATGACAGATTAATAATAATCATTGATCCTAAAACTCATATAACCTCTATGAGACACTGTGTTTGGCAAGAAAATCAACCTTTTAGATCCTTTACACTTCCAACCCTTGCATTGACTATGTTTGTCCCTTAAGCTATGGTTTTAGGGTGGTGTCTTGGGATATATAATGTTTATCACACCATTTTATACCTCTTGGATCCTATTTTCCACTTTCTTGTCATGAAACTTTTCTTAAAGCCAAAATTCCATATAAGACCATTCCCTCATTTAGAAGCATGAGTGTAACTTGATTTTACTCCTACTTGTAAGCCATCATGATGGGCTCAACATCAAGTGAAATCCCTTCTATATTATCATTGAATATTCATTCAAAATATATTAAACTTATTCAATTCATGTTTTGAAGGTTTCAAACCCAAATAACCCTTCTCTTTAGTGCTGTGCCCTTGTATTGATTGTAGTCACCTTATGTGACTATAGGTAGGGTTCATTAAGGCCTATAAGTGAAGTTTGAAGATCAACTTAGCTATGTGAACCTTTTAAAGTCCATCATTTATACATTTTAATTCATTAAATTACTTCTCTTATTAAATAAATCTCATACCATCTTGAATTTTCACATGAAACATAGACTCCATCTTAGAGACCACTTCTTAGTCTTTAAAGCTTTCTATCTTGAAAGACCTGTAGGTGAGGGTTCCTAAGGTTTGTAAGTCCCTATTTTTGGTAAGATTAATCCATAATTTCTATCTCTTTCTTGAATTTAATCAATTCTATGACATTTCATAATTGATATAGTTCTCATTAACTATGTTTTACTATATTCCAAGCCTGCAGGGTTTGTACAGATCAAACCTGTAAGTGATGATGTTGATTATGTATGGTCTTTGAAAAAACCCTATTTACTCTCTTGAGGACTCCCTATGCCAATTTAAATTTTTCAAAGTGAAACACTATGTATTTCACCCACCTAAACTTGAGAATATGCCTTCACCCTTTAAAGGTTATAGGTGGTATATGAGGATATCATTGTAGGTCTTCATTTGTTAATAGTTGGAGGTTAGTATTTTGAATTGAAACTTATCCTTTTGTTTCTTTTTTACAATTACTGAGGTAAGTTTTCTTCATTTTACTCTCTTTTGTACCTTTTATTCTCTTCATATACTTTTATAAGTACCTTTGGTGACTAACACCCTCACCAACAATAGATGAGGTCAAGCACAATTCTGTAGGATTCCATTTTGTCCTTTATTTTGATTATATGTGGAATGTATAGATTAGAGCAAGGTTATTTTATGTTTGGAATCCTTAAAAAAAAGTGTCTGGTGTCTTTTTAACCTCATAACATTCTTATTAACAACCTTCACTCACCAATGAAGAATCTTTTCCTTGAGCTCCACTACTTTCATGAACTAGCTTCTTGGTTGTAGATGATTGTCCTTAATGGCTTACTACAGGTGTGATTCTATGCTTAAGCCTTTGAAAATTTTGATCCTATATTTCTCCTAAGCCATCTTAATGAATTAAATCATTCTCATGTGACTAGCCTTATCTCTTGCTTGCTTGTTTTGACCCTAGGAATAAGCCTATAGGTGTCCTTAGCTATAGGTTATCCTTTTTAAGGCATGTAGGTATAATTTTTGAACCTTGATGAAACAAAAATATTTCCTAAGGGTTATGAGATGAAACGAAGTCTCATTTGGATTCCTAGAATCCATATTGACAAATCTTGTTCACACCACCTTCAACATGATCAAAACTTTAAAAAGTTCATGCCCTTTCTCCATACTTGACTATAGATGCTAGTTTCAAGTCCCTTTGTTCATACTATGAACTATGCTTGGGGCTTAGAGACCATGTTATATCATTACCATTATTCTTTATAGTTTATTTTGAAAATGAAAGTCCACATAAAAATGGTTAAAAACTACTATGTCATCTTATTACTTGTCAAAACTTGGATAGGTTATTATCCATATCACTATAGGTCACTATCCTTATGGTGCATATGTTGTAAACTGAGTACATAGTCCTCTCATTCATGGTCATTATGACCTCCATCCTCCCTAACTTCATGATAAAGTATTATCTGATATGGATGAATTTTCAAGAAGGTAATTCTCTTGCTTGACTATCCATGTACCTTCATGGCTAGTATTTGACTAATTTGACCTACTAAAGGACTATATTCTTGATTGTACATGATGTTTGAAGGTTTGTAAACTCTTCTTCTCATGCTTTTGATGGTTCAATTACCAGTGTTTAGCTCTTTTGATGATGATAAATGGAAATTAGATGGGTAGAAGAGATAATGACCATGAATGGAGGATGAAAGATGATGAAAAGACATGAAAGAAGAGTGGGAGAAGAAAAAAACATAGTGGAAAACATAGAGTATGGCAATGGTATGGGGTGAATGTGGATAAAGGTGGAAAAGGGGTGTGAAAGAGCATGATAAGACCACTTGAGGACTCATCTACAAACTTTAACATATGATCATCATACCACATGACTTTGGAGGCCATTGGAGGAGGGCAAGAGCCTAAATTTGAAACCTAATTTTCTAAAAAAACCTTAAAATATGCAAAGTTTTCTTAATCTATGTTAAATAGGCCCTTGAGGCACCTTGAGAGCATAAAGATGGACTGAGACATGAAACTTTAGAGAATTTTTTGTGAAAACCCACTTGAAAACATGAAAACATGAATGGAAATCATTCTAAGGATTAAAATATTGAAACTTTAAAATTCACTCTCTCTCTTCATCTATAGAACCTCTCTTGAAAGCATGCCATATTGAATATTTGACTGACTATCTTTAGTTAATATTTTGGAATTTTAAATTCATGAATAAAAACTAAATGATTACATTTATAGGTATCTTTATTCCCCAATATTATGGTAAAACTTTATTTTTCTTTAAACTCTACCCTGGTGAAGAGAAAATGAAGAAAATTGGTTGCCTTTCCGATTGTATAGCTGAAAAAAATAGCCTATCTTCAACTAGATGGTTCATGAACACGAAGAAGACAATTGAAAAAAAAATTTATCCATAAATAATACCTATGAGTCTAGTTTCTTCACCCCAAAATTGAGACTTGTACTCTCCTCAAACAAACTATACCATTAGAAAACTTGCAAGTAGGTCACTATATGCAAACTATACAAGTACATGAAGGGGAACAATTTTCAGCATGTAGGTACTCAAAACTCCATGAAATTACTCATGGATATATATAATGACTTTATATTTATATCCTCTAACTTGTATTTACAAAATACATATGGATCCATACTTTTACTCTTGAAAATGGAAGGAAATAGCCTCTTTTTGATCTTTTAAAGCCAATATAATCTTCCATTGCTTGAAATAGAATATTTTAGAAATAATACATGAAATATCATGAAAAAATAGACTTTAAAAAACCTTTTTCATGTTTTAAATGGGGAAATTGGCATGTGTGGGGTGACTTGGGGGACTTTTTTGGCTTAAAAGCATATTAAATAACTTTTCCAATACTTGAAACTTTGCACTTAAACAATTTCAATGTTTTTGATTATCTTTAAAATAATTTTATTAAATAATTAATGCATTTTTAAAACCATTTTGACATTATTTTTACCAAAATTATCGTTTTAGGCTACAGTTCACTAGTTTGACAACCTGTAGTGGTTTATTGATTGGATTTTTGGAAAGTTTCGTATTATGGGGTAGTAATTTGGCCTTGATAGGTAAAATTAATAATATAATTGATATCAAAATTAAAAAAATAAAAAATAATTTTGGAAGCCACAAGCATATTTCATAAGTAGACTTCATGCAGCACTCAGTCTACACCTTATATGACATGGACTTGTTTATACTAACTCTTTTGGTAACTTGAAGAAGAGGAATGCTAGTCTCATAATAAGGTTCCATCATCATCCACCTCCAATTTATACCCTCTATAAGAAATGGATTTTTGAGCTTAATTAACATTGGGTCGTCAAAAAACTTTTTTTAACTAACTAAAAAATGCTAATGTGAAGCATTCGAAGGGCTTATGTTCATAATCCACTCTAGCTTAAGTTTGTCTTGGTCCTTGACAATGAAGAAGCATCATGCCTTATTATTTATCTCATACCTACTTGTTGATACATTAATTAAGACATTTTTATTTTGATTTTATTATCTTTTCTCACATTTAATTTCATTATCCAACTTACTCTTTATGTTTTAATATTACTTCACCTTCATCTAAACATATGCAATTCATTCAAAACATTTAACTACCAACCATGTGTTTTATTTAGTTATATCCTTATTCCATTATTTTTTTAAGTGTTTTTAATCATAAGAACATTTTAATGAATTAAACATCTCATATATCAAACATCATCTAGTGATCAATCACATCAACTAACCATCTATCATATCTACCACAATTTAATCATACATAAAAAATGAATGGTCATTCACATATGTTATCCACCACATGTCTAATATAGATAAGGAAGCATAGACTCATTTATTTAAATCATGATCATAATAATCATAAACATAATCATACCAATGTCATAACATCATAAATATAACCACAACATGAGCATAGTCATCCATAGCCTTGATAATAATCAAAAACATCATAGCCATGTCTAACAAAACACCACATCATAATCATCATCACATAAACAAAATCCATAAAATATCAACATCTTCATGAGCATACATCATAAATAGATTCACCAATAAACCATAACCACATCATAATCATCATCATGCCATAAACAACATCATCATTAGCATAAATTAAATAGCCACATGATCACATGCCTAAGTAGGTGACTATACATAAACTATAACCACATAATCATCATAACATCAAATCATCAAATAAATAACAACACATCCATAAACATCAACACAAAATATCAACCATGATCACTTCTATATATCAGGAGCTCATAATCAAAATAAATGATCATATATATAATAATGTACATGTCTCAATAGATATATACATCTCTCTACATCAAATCACAAGCTAGATCAAAATCATATAGTACATCAATAGTACAATGTCTCATAATAGTCTAAGACCCTAGATCACCACTACCTCCTAGATATTTCCCACCTCTTGAGCCTAGCTATCCACCTATAGATACAACCCACTAACTTAGTTTTGCACTGCTAGCCCCTCTAGTGATCCCTATTTTATACTCACCCCATTTGGGCTCTTCAAGAAGATGTTTTAAAACTAAGGCCTCATAATACCTTAGCTCATCCATTATCTTAACATATCTCACCATGGAAATAGTACTTGGTGGTCCTGTAGGTGATGGTACTCACCCTCTTGCCTACCTGAGAGATTTCCTCTCCTATATAATAGTGGCTAGTTGAAACCTAGCCTAATCCCTCTCTCTAGTAAGAGTGGCCACTTGGCCGTATGCTACATCCCTCTCCTAGGTCACTGATGCTAAGGATGTTTTTGTTGTGGCTAGTTTCACCCATGATTAATCCCTCTTAACAATCAATGCCTATCTATCTAGGACATCCTCATCTCTCTAATCACTACCCCCACCTCTACATTCACATCTATGTCCTGCTAGCCACCATCACCTCCAAAAAATGGATACATCATAATGTGCTTGGAAGAATTAGGGTAATCATCATTAAAACCTACACCATCAATATCAACCCTCACCAACAGCTCCTCATGATTAATAAATACATCCTCTAGATCTAGTGTAGGAAATAAGAACTCTATATCCTCTCTCCTATATATTGAGAACTCACTTGGAATATCATCGATGAGTTTAAAAATGCCTCCTCACCTTGTCAAATATGATAATCTCAACCTCATGGTCTCACCTCACAAAAACCCACATGTAACTCTACAATGATAATGTGTGTCTGACATAGCTTGCCCATGCAACAAATCCAACATATGGGTTTCAAATGACCTCATCATCAACCAGTGCCTCTAGCCTATCTCTATATCAATCTAGGTCTTGGGCTTCTCCTCTTGGTCCTTTCATAGTGTAATCACCTCTCCACCTCATGTAACCAACTTGAAATCCATATGACCAAAACCATCCCATGGTATTCCCCCCAGTCTCAATACCCTAATGTGTTTGTATGCCAAACAATGTAACACAAGACCAATTCTAATATTATATCTCTTATGGTAATGATACCCCCAAAATTCCCTCTAAATTTGAACCAATAAAATAAGTGCCCAAGAAAATACCATATGATCCAACCACATCTCCACAAGAACCCCCATCAACAAGTATGGAAATCTTCTACAGCTAGAATTAGGTAAAGCATAACATGTGATAATTATTATCATCATCATAAATAGCCATCTACTATCCCTATCCAACTAATACAAAAGTGTATAATTGAATCCTCCTAAATTCCACATCATGAGCATAAGGTCTTCTCTATATAGGTGATCCATCTTTTTGTCTCTCTCATTGCCACTGATATGGTATATTGGCTTACCCCGTATATGTAGCCATAATATTTAGTGGATGTCCTTAGGAAAAATAGTAATCTCACTAGTTAAAATCAAGAATGTGTTAGTGATAGGGTCCCATATCTCAATGAGTGCCACTATCATTGCTACATCTCGAGGCACATACTAATAGTACCTCATGCTCCTAGGCCCACCTCGATCATATGATCCCAATCCACATCAGTCATCCCATGGTGCACCTCATCGAGGATCTAGGGCACTTGATCACACATATGTATTTTCTCCCTCACCTGTAAGGTTATACTAATACCTTAGTTTACCTAGCTCATTAAACTCTGCCTATGACTTCTACTTATTACCCCGACAACCTACCTTAACCTACTCATCTCAAATAAAAAAACTATGCCTACTCTAACCTATACTTGAGACTTACCTTCAATTTCACCTTATCTTGTCCACACAACTACTGATTTTAACCCTTTTTTAAACAAACCCTTCAACTATTATTTTTACCCATACTTACATAACCTTTTTAAATTTAGCCATACCCTAATTCCTAAACCAAGATTTAAACCATTTATTGACCATTGATGGTCAAGTGTTGACCAATGATGGTTATTTTTAGAACTATCACTAATCAACCATCAACCATCAATGGTTAGGTAGTCAACCACTAATAGTTTATGCATTGGATACTCAATGATTGCCTATTGATGGATGACAATCAATAGTGATCAAAGAGAGTTACTATGTGGTGAATGTTGATGAATCAAGCCTAACCCTAAAATCTTAATCTATCAAAACATCAAACATATCAATTATAAACTTGTCTAACTCCATTCTACCTTCCCCTACCTAGACTACCCCTCCAAAATTTCACCCCCTCTACTATTTTCAAATCTAAATCTAAACCTTCCAAACCTTAAACCCTAAACCCTAGGTCTACAAACACTAAATTCACCAACAAAAACAACCAATTCACGAAAATAGGCCAATTAAAATGAATAACCTACCTTATTTCAAAAATGCCATCATGGAAGAGCTCTAAGAATTGCCACCACTTGGCCCCATGCTCTGCCTCGGCCTCTCTGCATCCTCACTACTCAATCATCCAATCAATCACTTTGACCAACACTTTCACTCAATCACTCTACTCAATCAATCAGTAACCGTCGCCATTTTTTTCTCTCAACACAACCTAAATCACTATGGGTTTTCAAATGAGTAAATATATGCCTCATTTGACTTTTAACCTCACCCTTTTTTGGGCTAATGTGTGACCATCGATGGTTGGCACCTTTAGGAATTTTACAATACCACCCTAATACTACCATAAATAACACTACCACACCATCCTAATAGAGATTACCTTTTCTGCCAACAACTAATCCAATCACGTAACTTCATAATTGGTCATTTTAGCTTAAATTTTTCTTGTTTTGTGATGACCTTACCTTGGTCACTTTAACCACTATGATTACATTACCATCTTGAACAAATTTAACTCATGTTAGTTTTGTGTACCAAGCCAATTGTTTTTTTTCAGGAGCACTTCCTACCTTGGATACCTATGAATACACTAACATTGCCTAAGAAAATTGCATTTATGAGTACAACCATAACTGCCATGCCTAAATGAAGTCACTTGGTCTACTTGTCATTTTTCTTTCTCATACCAAACTTATTTTTACCTGACTAATTCAACTATGGTAGTCTAGTCTATGCATAATCTATGATATTACATTATATTGCATTCTATGTACATGTTGATGCTTAAATGCCCAACCTATCACTAATTTTGTCACCCACTTACCTGCTTATCAAACCCTCACCCAATTTGGTTTCACCTCATTTATTCCCAAATTGAGGGAGAACACCTCCTCCCATACTTGGGGTATTCAACCTTCTACCAACCTTCCATTTTTTGTTTTACAACTTGTTGATACAAACTGCATAACAAGAAGGGGCAAAATATAGACACTAAAAAACCATACACTATTGTTCTATATGTTGCACTAACACTTAGATCACCCCTAGATCCCCTTGGGACCATTTCATAACATTTTAATCACCAAACCTAAATCAAAATGACTAACCTTGAGAATTTTACCTTTGCCCTTTCAACTATCGATGGTCGACCCCTAGCCATCAATGGTTATCCTTGACCATTGATGGTTAATCTTTAACCACCTTAAGGGTTAAATTAATTAATTTTTTATTTTTAGTTGTTTGATCTATGTGAATAATCAATACATGTTAAAGATAAAATTAGATATCTTGTTGAACCTATTGTTTAATCTCTTATTTCACCACTCCATTTTTCACATATAAAGAGAATTGAATGAGGTAAAAGAGTGGGATAAATCAACAATCATCAGAGTCTTGTGAATTGAAGCTTCTTATATATGTATTCTTTTAGTTTTTAGTGACCAAGATAGAGAGAAAAAAGTGTTTCTCATGATTCAATAGTTAATGCATCATCACTCTATCATAATTGCTTTAGAACCTACAAAAAGTTTTTAGCTACTCACCTCAACATTCTTCATACTAACAACAAAGCTACATATCTATTTTTAGTAATTATTATTTTTATTTCTCTTCTCCAAAACTCCTTTTTAGCCTTTCCAAGCAAACTTTCTTTTACCCAAGCCAAATCTGATAGTAACTATTGACAGTCACCTAATCACTAATGGTATGACCTTAACCACCAATAGTCACCTAATCATCGATGGTCATCTAACCATTGACATTCATACCCAATTACCAAAGGTTCCTGTGTGTAAATTCTAACAACAAGCTTATTTGACCTATTAGACCCTAACCAAATCCCAATTTTTGACTTTTTGCCTAACCACAAAACATCACCCTATTTTATGAAACATGTCTAATTTATTTAGCATTAATATCTAATCATTCATTACTATAATTAGCCAAATTCATTTATTTTCAAGCAATCCTTGTATTTGATTTAGTAACTTCTAGTATTTATGAAAGAAATTATTTGAAAGTGTGGATTAACAGTCTCCAAGGAAGCTTATGCTTCTTAGATCTAGATTTTTAGGTAATCCACCCTTATATTTAACTAATCAACCATTTACTTAGTGCTTTATTATCTATAGGTCATCCTCCCAACCCAAAGAGAAGTATCTACAACCATCTGGATCACGGAGTTCAAACCAAATCTAGGTTCTACTAACCTCATCCTTTTTTTAAATTTTACAACTTTTTTATTAGAAATAAATAAAAATGTACGTGAAATAGTAAGTCCTCATTTGGGACCAAGGTCAACCTCAAATCAATATTATAAAAATCTAAATCCTGGAGACCTAACCTAATGATAGATGAAATAGGCCATAGACCTTCAAAGAACACCTAGGTGATTGCATATCTAATGAAGGATAATAGATTGAGTTGACAGTCTAAAAGAGCACCTACAGTACCCTATACAAAAATAGTATGTGCAAGGATGGTTTGAAAGTTTAAAAATGAGTTGGTATACTCTACATACATAATGAATTTATCTCTTTTGTTTAGATCCTTCAAACATAATATCAAGTGGAAAGAATTAGGTTTAATACCACTAATTGCTAAACACAATCAATAACTTTTATAATATAGGCCTATTTGAGAGATCAACCTAGTGCTAGACCTAAAGGAGAGGTAGAATATGTGTGATCAAGGTAATAAAACCTAATTTGAACTTTATCTAAGCTCATATACTGATGAGGAGGTTATGACTATATGAGAAGATACCTAAAACATAAAAGAATGTAATAAACACCCTCTACAAGCACCTACAAGATTATACATAGTAATGTGTACTTGATGGCAAGAGACAAGTGATTTGAGGATGTCATAAGTTTAATTTTGTAAACCTTATAAGATATTGACCATCAAATGAACCCTTTTGGTCTCTCAAATATCATTCCTACTAAATGGTGAGTTCTAAACATGCCTAATGCAATTAAGTAGCCCTAAAAGAGGCACCTATACGCCTATTATAGGATCAATTCATTTTTCAAGCCAAGGAGAGGTAGAGAATGTATGATATATGGTTTTAAAACAATTTTATCCTCAACCAAGTTCATGGATGACTGAAAAGGTTAGGATTCTAGTGATGAGGTCCTGAACCCAAAGGACACAGTCAAGTGAGTATTCCAAACAAGCATCTATAAGTGGCCAACTAGATAGTGGTTTTAAGTCTAGTAAAGAGAGATGACAGAGATGTTGTGACATGTTTAAGGGTTATTTAACCTTTTTAGGATCTCAAGTAAGTTCAAAATCCATTGAAGAGGCTAGTAATGAGAAAATGAGGACAAAGTTTCATAGTATGCAGTCAAGTATTCTAAGCACCACATATAGGCCTTTAGTAGTGACGAGTTTACTTTAAAACTAAATATAAA
The DNA here is from genome assembly GCA_037957365.1 of Torreya grandis. Lineage (NCBI taxonomy): Eukaryota > Viridiplantae > Streptophyta > Pinopsida > Cupressales > Taxaceae > Torreya > Torreya grandis. Next base: position 2,255,206 of record JARHVA010001411.1, read on the forward strand.
AGAGAATATTAATTTTTGAAAGGATCTTGAGAAAACTTGAGATCCTTAACCAAGTTTAATAAAATTGAGGGATCACTGAGCTAAGAGTGGGGTTTCTAAACCTTATTCACAATCAAGTGACCCCAGAGGTAAGCTACAAGCCTACTTTAAGGTCATTCTATCTTCAATCCTAAAGATAAAGAGATGATATTCAAGATCATTGAAGTAAGTTTTAAACTTATTTATACTACAATAAAGTTCATAGGCCATTGGAAATTTTTTAATTTGTGAGTTATTAAACTGACAAAACATAGTCATGACACTAAAAGGCCATACACAATCTTTAAGTTAGATCAAATTGGTCTTAAAGATAAAAAAGGAAGAATAGAGGTATTTGAAAGAATATTTATCTAATTTAAACTCCATATAAGTTCATGAAATAGTGAGGAGGCTAGTATATGTGAATGGTGAGGTCTAAAACACAACATAATCAATAACCCTAGAAAAACACCTACAAACTACAAACTTGAGAATACATGTTGGTTGTAAGCCTAGGAAAGACAACATGAATGTTTGGATAACTATAAGGTACACATTATTTTTTAAAATAGTTCATAGGTCATGTTTATACCAAAGGAATCATGAAAAGATTGATTAAACTAGGTTTCACTTCTCTACACTTAGTCAAGCACAAGCTACAGGTCTACTTATTTTTTGAAGTTTTTTTTGCTTGATTAAAGAAAGGTGAGGATAATAGAGGGGTATTAGAAGATGAATTATATATTTTGAGTGTTATTTTAGTGTTTTTATCATTTCAATATAACTACTTAGGTCTGATACAAAGGTGAGAAAGTCAAAAACCCAGTCTAGACCTAATGTTAGGATACAAACACATGCCTTAAACTAGGCTTGAGAAATTGAAGTGTTAAAGCCCCTACAGGCATGGTAAAAATTTGAAATTTGGTATATATGGTGATAATTACTGTAAAAAGACATCAATAATTCCCTCAAGGTCATAAAAATATAGGATCTACCCATTTTTTTGTCTCAGACCTTGCTCACTCCTTTGACAAGGGGTAACCATGAGACTTAGGGGTCCACTTGAGATCAGAGGCATAAATAAAGCATTAAATACATAATGAAGGGACATTGAGGAAAAAATTGACATTAAAATGGTTTTAATACATATTAAAGGTGGATAAAAACTTCAATTTTCACTCCAAGGCCCTTGAGGGCTAGCAAAGAGAAAATAGGTACTAAACCCCAAGACCCCTGACTAGTACACCATGAGAATTAAGAGGGGTAAAAATTAATATAATAGAATATGGAATAATATGGGATTTTTAAAAAATATGTATGAAATCTTCCCAATAATGGAATTGAGTTTTGAGACCCAAAACTCAAAGTAGACCTCTCTCTAGCATCAAGAATGCTAGGCAAGCCACCTAAGAAGCAACTTCAGATACTTGAAACATATCTCACACTTTGCATGAGGATTTGATAAATTTAGGATATATTATGAGTTTATAAAATTATTTTTCAAAATTTTAAGGAGGTCACTTGGATGTCCCATAATTATGAACAATTGTTAAGACCCCAAACTGGTCTTAAGACTCTCTAAAACCCTGATAATGACCAGTCATGGAAAAAAGACATAAAAAACACATATAATGAAATGGTTTTATCATAAAACTTATTTTATGTTTTTTTTACTCCAATAAGGTTATGAACATATACTTTGATGCTGATGTCACTTATACAGATTATTAAAAATACCATATTTTTCATGATTTTTGGTGTTTTTTAGGTGTTATGAGAATGGGATAACTTCCGAATCATGGGATGAGGTCATTTTGGATTTTTAATAATTATTAAATATAAAAAAATTTAATGGGAGATTCTTGAGGTGGTTGAACTAGGCCCCAAGTCAATCCCAAATAGGCTCAAAATAAGACTAGGTGGCAAGGTAGTTTATTGGTTTGCACACTTCCATAGTGTCTCATGACCCCAAAATTGACATGTAGGTTTTTAAACCTATGGGTAAAGTTAATAAAAAACTTTTATAGAGTTTCACATGTGTGGGAGATTCCATTATCAATATTTTTTACTTTCTAGGCCTAGGAAGGCTAATTAGGCCTAATTTAGGAAAGATAATGAGCTAGAAAGTACATTTACACTTAGAATCTGATCACTAAATTTTATTTCAAGATATAAGATATTAATGAGTATCTAAAAAAATTATAATTTTTACATATTCATCTCTATATTCTTCTATACAAGGAGCTTCACCTGTTTGGAGGGTTACAATGATTTGAGAAGAAATTCAAGGTTTTGGTACTAAATCAAGTATTTTGGAGTGTTTGGTGTCTTCAAATGTCTTGTTCTAGGTCTAGTATGATGTTGGGAGACCATCCATTGAATAAATTTTTAGTCTTGAGTAAAAACTCAAATTTTCCTTTTTACACCATTTTGAAGATGAATTTTTCAAGGGGTCAAAACACTAAATTGATACATAAGAGCTATTCAATAATATTTCTAAAGTTCCTTATTAATTTCCACACCACTCTCAATTTGGAATAAGTGAATTCAAGTATGGAAGAAAGTTTCAAAGGTTAAAATGTTCCTAAATATTCCTAATCACACTCTTCTTCCTTCTAATGCCTAGTATGTTGAAAAGGTCAAACTTATACTCAAAGAGTTTTTAATAGCCTAAGAATGATGGGGAGACCTCATAAATAATGGGAGAAGGTTTCAAAGGAGATATTAATGAAGACTTGACTAAGCATTTAAGGCCTATTCAAAGACCATAAATGAATGATCAAGACTAATTCAAACTTAAAGACCATAAATGAATGATCAAGACTCATTAAAACTTAAAGATATGTCTCAACATGAACCTCTATGCCATATTCCAAATATGGATGATAAATAATCAAGGAGTAATATGTAGTAATTTGGGAAAGGAATAAATCAATGTTACATTTCTTAGTTTTGGGGGCTCTTTTCCTCTTTCTCAATTATCTATATGTAAGCCAATGTTTGGAATTTTAAATGATCCTTAACCCAAGTTTTGGAAAGTCTGTGATAAAAAAATACTTGTACTTGCCTATTTTAAATGAATAATACTAAATTCATGCCTCCTCAAAGCTTTTGTTTACATTATTTTTATGGTTTTTTGATGAATTAAAATGATAGTAAATACTTCTTTTCATTTTTTCCTTTCCTCCTTACCTATTTGAAAGTGTTATCTCATAGTTATAGGTTTCATAGTGTGTTCTAATCATATTATATGTATGGAAAGTGTAATCTTTCCTTAGTGTCTTTGATAGATCTATTTAATAACAGCCTGGATCATGCATCAAACCTGAGCCTTTATGTGAAATATTATTATTTGGAGACTCTAATTTGGGAAGTACAATTAGGTATATGCCTCTATTCATCCTTCTTAGTGTATAATACATAAGTGGATGTCAAATTTTGATGTATCACCCTAGTTTGATAGGTTTTCCTTTCAGTTTACCTTCTTATCTTTTCCCTTTCAAGATGGTAGTGTAGAGTATAGATCCTAATTAATACATCAAGGGGATATAGCCATTATAATCTAGATATTAAATCAATATATTATGCCACCCACAACCTAATATTATCTCCATGTTACTTTAGATTATGAAGGCCTAAAAATAACTTCACAAGGGTGCAAATCTAGTAGTCAACAATTTTTGGCACACCCAGTGAGACTAATTGGTGCTAATCTTGGTAAAATTGTAGTTGTATCAAAATTATTCATGAAGTATTTGGTGACTCCAAGCATAATAAATTACATATAACCATCTAGCCATAGTTTTCAAGTAAGTCTATTTTTATTACAGTATCTTGATGTTGTTTTATGGCTATGTATGAGGAATTTTTTTATGTTATACTTCCCTATCATACTTACAATGAATTATACCAACCTTTCATTATCCATATGAACCTTATTATGATCCATAGGAACCTTTTTATGAGATTAATTAGCCTTACTAAGAGTATTATCAACCCTTTGATAAATATTGTCAAGAGTATGATGATTCATCTCAGCTTTATAGTGACCCTTATCAACCTCAATATGACCCTAAATATATGCCTCAATAGCTTGATCAAGACTGATAGTAGTCATATTCACCTCCTCTTACTCCATATCTAGCTCAAAATCATGTTTCCCTTACCATATATTTTTTAGCATTTAATCCAAATATGCTAAAGTTTGAAGGGGTGATGAGAGTGTGGGATAGAGAGGTAGATGTGATACTTCTTCAACTCATAGAGAAGATGAGGAAGATAGTGTAGATGTTGACAAGTTGGTGGGAAATAATTGTAGAATAAAATCATTATGTTATGACTTATGAGTTGCATGAAATGAGAACCATGATCCAATGGTGGGTAGATAGATTAGTGAGGTGGGAAAATCAATAAATCCAAACTAAACAACCTCATCCATCTCTTCCTACCCCTGATTAAACTTCTTGAATTCCAAGTTACCTTCCAAATACACCTACCCTTAATAAAATAAGCTTATTCCATCCTTAAGGACTTTTTTTCTATGGATTCCATTTATTCCATGCCAAGTATTGTGGAAAAATCTCCTCCCATCACTCCTCAAGAACCCTCATATCTACTATATCATCCCTCTTGTTCTCCTTGTCCTCATGAATCCATTGAATATTCTTATATGGATCTTCCAAGAGAGTCAATTCAATATTTGTGTAAACTTTGTACTTTCAAAGTACTACCTTATAACCATGTAGTTAATTCTTGGGAGAAATAGGGGTGTGTTTTATAGAGTTTGAACCCAATGAAGACTGTGTGCCTATAGTTTTTCCCTCTTGGAGGTCAATCTAAAAAATCTCTCAAGACAAGAAAGAGGTCCTAGTTGAAAAGGATATAAATGAAGTTACAACTGATATAAAACCTCAAAAATACTATAATAATATTTAAATGTTTGTTGATTAAGATGAATCACTCATAGGATAACTCAATTTACTCTCTCTCCAAGAATTCCTATAAGAATCTTCCATTCCCATTTAAAATTACTCCCTTGACTCTAAAACAAAGTCATGAGATTATTCATTTACATCCCACCATCTCCCTTCTTGAAAAGGAACATGTTATATGGAGGATAAATTAAGAATTATAGCTACAAGTTATTTTTAAGGAGAGTGGGGTGAATATGAGGAAGGAATGTATGAAGAATAAATCTTTATTAGTACTCCCCTTGGTGAGAGTAAAGGCATTTTATCTTTTAAACTAGATGAAGAGGTTGCAACATAAGATGAAAATGTTGAATTGATTCAAGAGATTTATTTTGATGTGATTGAGCATGAAGAAGAGAATTTAAGTCCTTGTTTTGATCTCCATTATACCAGTCAAGATCATAGTGAATATTTATTTAAAGTTTTGGAATCAAGATACTCACTTCTCATAGGTGATTATGAGTTGAGTAAGACAAATAGAGGAAGTTTTGGCAAACCAATCAATAAGATAGAGAGTGATGTTCTTGAAAAGTTTCCTTTTCAAGAGGAAACCTCACTATACGATGATTTGTTTGACATTCTCATCATGGGTGATCATCCTCTTGCCTCATTTTCAGACCTTGATGTGCTCTTAGAAGACTATGTGGATAACTTTTGGCCATAATTTATCAATGAAAAACAAAATATAAATTTTAAATTTAATGATAGAAATGTTGAGGGTCATCAAGAGGATACTAAGGACTAGGTAGGCTACTTCAATAAATCATATGAGGTTCATGATGTAACAAGTTCTAAAAAATAATATTTTGCCATCTTGGAAACCATTGCCAAAGAAAAATAACCATTGAAGGTAGAGAATGAAGTTTAAGACAAGTATGTGCTCATTAGATATATATTTTATGATGTATACTTATTAAAAGACATATAAAATGTGTTGATAGTCAATAAAAAGGATCGACCAAGTAAGAAGTCAATCAAATGTGATTTCACACACCATTGCATACCTCACGATGTAAATGATCTAAAAAACTTTCCTTTTGATCTTGGAGGAGGATTATTTGAAGGTTATTTGTAGTTAGTTTAAATTTCCTCCAACTGATGTGAAACACATTATTTTTCTTATTTTTCATTTCAATAAGTTCTTTACTTACACATGTGTTTTATTAATCTAGTTTCCTTGATTTATTGTCTCTCCTTTTCTTGTCTTTGAGGAGTAAGTAGTTGTCTTATCTTGAGTCAAGAGTAGTGTTAATTATTCAATGTCTAATCATGATTGTTTCAAAGTTTAATATTAATATTATAATCTTTAAAAATATTTTAATGGTCTAGTTCAGACATGTTTCCTAGTTGAGTTGCAAAAATGTTGACAATTTTGACCTCATAGGTCAAATTATCACCCATGATACTTGAAATTTTTATTTTCAAAATATGGTTTAATTTTTTAAACATAAAAATATCCAATGGATACATTTTTTTATCATTTAAAATAGTCTTATCAAATGATTCTAGTAGTTTTAATGTGAAAAGTCCTATTTTGAAGCCATCTGTATATTTTTAGATTGAGGTAAAAGTAGGTTTTGAAGGGGCCCAGAAACCCTGTTACAAAGAAAGAAAGAAAGATCATCCAAGACCATAGGCAAAGCCTAAAAACTACTACAAGGAAGTAGCAAAAACAGGTTTTAAATGGACCTGAAACCACCAGAAAGACTTCCAGTCAAAACCCAGATTAAACAGAGATCTGGTATCACCAAAGGCAAAGGATTACAAAAAGAACACAAAAAACAGGACCAGTTACTAAACCAACTAGAAGAACCAGATTATTCATCCAGTTCCAATATCATTTTCATAGTTTCTTTTCCTTTCATAACACTATCCTGGGCAGTGGTTGCCACCTGCATAGCTCCTTTTTGTGTAACCTTCTTTCTAGAACTTTGTCTCGTCCTTTTGCTGGGTCCCTCTAGGGCTTTGGTCTCCTCATTGGCTCTTTTACCTATATTGACAGTAGCATCACAAATATTGGATGTAACTTCTTCCATTTTTGTTTTGTTGTCCTTAATAAGTTCCCAGAGGTTATTTTCATAGGCTTTGAGCTTGACTGGGATCTCCCTTATCTAATTTTCCATATTGTTTATTTTGTTCCAAATAGCTTTCAGGGAATCTTCCATAGTTTCCACTTTCCTCTTGAGATCCATAATCTCCCTACACGTCCAAGAATCAAATTGGGATGATGCCTCTGCTTTACAATTAACCCAAGCCATAGGTGTGTGTGTTTCATCATTCTATTTTTTCCCTCTCCATTCCTCAAAAAATTTATTGGGACTGTTCCTGGCTTCTTCAAAGATATCCTCTCGACTCTTTTTTTCCCACTCTTTAATTCTAGTTTGAATTTCCATATCTGTATCTTGATTATCATCCTGACTTGAAGTTTCCTTTTCTTTCTTTGAAGTTGGGTCCTCAACAGGGTCATCCTAGACAAATTCATCCTCTGACACTTTTTGGTTTTCCTCCATATCTACAGTTCTGTTTGCAGAATCCTCCTCTATGTTGACATCATCTTTTTCATTCTTCTCAGAACATTCTTCATCCTCATTAGAGTTTGTATCCCAGCTTTCACTTCCTTCTTCTTCTTCCAAGTTTTCCTCCCTGGGGTTTTCAATTCTCTCCCGTTCCGTATCTTCTTCTACATTCTGCTTTTTATCACTAGGGAGCTTTATTTTGCCTTTCCCGTTTACACTTTCACTCTTTCTATTCCCTGACACCTTAATTTTCCCCTGTTTGGGGTGCTTTACCATTGCACTATTCTTGTAGTAGCCTTGTGCCTGAAGTGGTTAAGGAAGACAAAATGGAACTTGTGCACATGCTTGCTTCTTCTGTCCAGGATGAAGTACTCCCTTATGTAGCTTAAGACATCCCTCCATATCCCTTTTATCTGATCCAATTCATAGAAATCCCCATTCTTGACTAGCTTCTATTCTTCCTCATCCGATTTGGGGAACTTACAAAAGGCCTCATTCGAGATGCTTGTCTGCTTGGAAAATTTGAGTCCATCCGTAGGTAGCCCTGTAACCTCAGCTATAAAATCCTCTGTTAAGTTCTCTGTGATACCATGCAGGGTGACCCTTTCATCAAACCAATTTTTGAAAAAAGCCATAGTGATATGCGACTTTGATCCATGGAGTCTTTCCATGTAGCTCACAACTTTTCCTTTCTATAGAATTCTCCAGACTTCTTGTTTCTCTCTCCATTCATCACAGCTCTTGGGTTCCTGTTTTCAGGGTTCTCCCTTCCTTTCGCGTGCCATACTCATTTTCTTCGAATCCCAGTCGCTATGGTTTTTACACTGAACCCACCTGCTGTCAAATTGATTGGAAAGTCGGCTTTGTTTGTGCTTTTTCAAGATCCGTGTCTCACTCTTGAGGGCCTTCCTCTTTAATGATTGTTTTCCTTTCCCCGCGCTGCCACTCCTCTTACTCATTATATATTTATTACTCTCCAATATTTCCTTCCTTTGCATGGGTTGCATCATGAAGATTGAGCGCCCTCAATTCCACATTCTTTTCTAATGTTTCATGCCACCTCACTGTTTGACCTTCCCAGACTGCATAATTAGCTAGCCAATCTGCAACACCATTGGCTTCACGAAAGGTGTGGGTTATAATCACTTCTTCAAATTTATTTAATAATGTTTTCATCTCCATTACCTTATCCTCTATGGTCCAAGACACAGTATTTCTATTATTAAGAATATTTATAATATTCAAAGAGTCCCCTTCAAGCCACAATTTGGGATATCCCGAGTCCACAGCTAATTTGAGGGTCTGAAGGGCAGCTGTAGCTTCGGCAATGTGGCAATTCGATTTACCAATGGGGATTGCAATAGCATCAATTACCATTCCCATATCATTTCTCAAGACTCCACCACAACTTGCATTCCCCGGGTTCCCTTTGGCAGCACCATCAAAGTTTCCTTTAATCCATCCTTGAGGAGGAACATTCCATGTTACTCCAGATCTGGGTTTATCAGGTTTACCAATAGGATTATCTGTCCTCAAGGGATTATCCACTTGGAGGGTAGAGCTTGGATTCTTTTGTAATAAAAAATTCTCCTTTAAAGCTCTAATGATGTTTTGTCCTACCACCCATCCAAGAAGTTCTTTATTTCTAAAGATTCGGTTATTTCTTTCCTTCCATATTCCCCACCAAATATGGGGAAGAGTTATTTTCCATAAAAAAAGGACTTCGGGGTTCTTTGAAGGGTAGTACCAGCTTTTGAGAGATAATTCCACATTTTTGTGGTGAATCCATGTAATTCCCCACAAATTGAGAATCTCCTTCCAAACAAGCTGAGTGAAGGAACAATTCATGAACAGATGATCTCTATCCTCAAGGTCTTTTTTACAAAGAATACCCTTGTTTACAATATTAATTCCACGTTTCTGTAAATTATCCAGAGTCAATATTTTGTTTTGGAGAAGGGTCTAGAAAAAGAATTTGATTTTAGGGATGAGCCCCTTAATCCAGGCTCTCATCCATAATGGTTTGCTACCATTTCCCTTAGAATAGAAAATGGACGAAACTTTAAACTGTCCACTTGGCTCATTGTGCCAAACAATCCTATCTTCTTGGTTAGGATATAGAGATATAGCATTTAGGGATAATTGAATATCCTTGAGATCTTGATCATAGTTAGTAAGGTTTACCCAAGAGTTGTTCTGCCAATATTGATTAATCGTTATTCCCACTCTTTGCTTGCATCTATCTATCACATCTTTATCTTGGATTTCTTCCTGTAATGGTTTTCCTCTTAACCAAATATCTTCCCAAAACTTCACCTTTTTACCATTGCCAACTTTCCATGAACTTCTTTCTTCTAAAACATGTTTTGTTCCTTGGACTGCCCCCCATATGGCAGAAGGATGAGAAATGTCCGGTGTGGTAAAGAATTCAGGGAGTGACTTTGCCTTGAATAAGTACTTATGCTTCTAATTTTTACTCCATTCTTTATTTTCCTGATAAACCCTCCACCCCTGTTTAGCTAAGAGGGTTGTGTTCATACTTATAATTTTCCTTATACCAAGTCCACCATCCCTGACAGGTTTACAAATGTTATCCCATGCTATAAGAGGCATTCTCCTTTTCTCCTCAGTACCTGACCAAAGAAAGTTTCTCTAGATTTTTTCTATAGCCTCAACAAATTTAGTGGGGATTTTGAAAAGACTCAAAGCATACGTAGGTATGCTTTGAAGACTTGCTTTGAGGAGTGTGAGCTTTCCACCTTGGCTTAGAAGACTACCTTTCCATCCCACCAATTTCTTACTAAATTTTTTAATAAGTCCTTCCCTGAAAGCTTTAGGAACTTTCGACCCTAAAGGGAGACCAAGGTAAGTGGAAGGAAAAGAACCTATGGAGCATTCTAGGATTCTTTCTATTTTGTTCTATCTATAAACTGGGGTATTGGTAAAGAATACCACACTTTTGTTCCAGTTAATCAGCTGTTCAGAGGTAGAGGAATATAGATTTATAGCTTCCTTTAGAATTCTAGCTTCTATGACTTCAGACTGTCCCATGAAAATAGTATCGTCCACAAATTGACCATGGGAGCATATTAAAGGATGCAAAGAGGGTTTCAGACCTTTAAATAATCCTCTACATACTAAGTCCCCAAGGTATCACCCCATACTATCAGCCATGATAATAAACAAAATAGGGGAGATAGGGTCCCCCTGTCTTAATCCCCTAGACGGATTGAAAAAATGAGACGAACTCCCATTTACCAACACAGCTATAGAAGTAGTAGTTATCAGTTGCTTGATTATATCAACCACTCTTTGTTCAAAGCCAAAGGCAATAAGGCTTTTTGAAAGTAATAGCCAATCCACCCTGTCATATGCTTTAGCTATATCCACTTTCATTAGAAACCCCTCTGTGTTAGAGCTGAACAATGAATGAATATTCTCATGTGCCATTATAACTGAGTTGAGGATTTGTCTGCCTGGAATGAATCCATTTTGCTGATCAAATATTAACGAAGGGATCACTTGAATTAGTCTGGTCGTTAGAACTTTGGAAATTATCTTATAGAAAGAGTTGCACAAACTAATCGGTCTGAACTGATCAGGGCATTCCACTCTAGCCTTCTTCGGAATAAGGCATAGAAAAGTGGCATTAACTTCCTTCAGCATCTATTTTGCTCCAAAGAACTCCTTCACCGCATTGTTGACATCCTTACCTATAAGTTTCTAGAGCTTTTGAAAAAAAAAAACATGGGGAAATCATCTGGTCTAGGTGCTTTTTCTCCTCCTAAAGATCTAACAGCTTTTAAGATTTCCTCCTCCTTAGGTATAGAACATAACATATTATTCTGCTCCTTCGAGATCAATGGAGGAATCACTCGTAGGATATCAGCCTAGCTTTTCAAGTTAATGTTTCTATCAGCCTTCATCAGGGAAGAGAAAAATGAGATCAATTCCTCCTTTATTTCCTTTTCCTCTGTTATCTTCTGATCTCCTTTTATCAAATGATGAATATGTGTTTTCGCTCTGTGTTTCAAAGTGGAGAGATGGAAAAACTTAGTATTTTTATCTCCTTATTTCAACCATTGCACCCTTGATCTTTGTCTCCAAAAGGTTTCCTCCTTTGTTATAATGTCTTGATATTGTACCAATTGTTCACTTTCTTCTCTATGGGATTATGAGGTATATCCATTTTGCTAGTTTTTTTCCTGAATTCTACTGATATTCTCCTTGATGGTCTTCTTTTTCTCAAAAATATTTCCAAAGCAGTCCTTATTCCATTTCTTAACTTCCTTTTTAACATTTTTGAGTTTGGAGGCAACTCTGAAGAGTGTTGTTCCCTCAATAGGAATATTCCACCACTCCTTTATTTTTCTTTCAAACTGTGGATGCTGCAACCACATCTTTTCAAATCTGAACGGGTGATTCTTTTTTTGATTCAATTTGACCACTGTGAGAATAAGAGGGAAATGATCTGAGCCTATTATGTGGCATGCTTCTAGCTTACAAGTATAGTATTTTATCCATTCTGGGGAAGTGAGAGCCCTATCAAGCTTGGCCTGTATACATTCCTTGTCCAGTCTCTTATTGTTCCAGGTATACTAAATTCCTTGCAGCTCCACATCCATTAAACCTTCTTTACTTATAAACTCCATGAGATCAAATCTCCCTTCCATTTGAATAGTGTTACCACCCATTTTCTCATAATCATAGAGAGGAACATTAAAGTCTCCCATTATAATCCATCGCCCATAGTAATCTTTGCTTCTGAGTTTTGAGAGAGTTTCCCATACCTTCTTCCTTTCGTTCCTGGCATTGGGAGCGTAGATATTTATAACATACCATCTTTCCTTTTGGTCAACCTTAGTTAAATTGACAGCCAAATTTTTTTTACTTTCCATCAAAATAGAACCAGCATATTGATTTTTTTCCATAATATCACGGTTCCTCCTGAGGCACCTTCAGAGCTACTGGCCTTAATGGTGTAATATTTAAATTCTTTGATCTGTTCTGCTTTCTCTTTACTCATTTTAGTTTCTTGAAGTAGAAGGAGGTCTGGCTTTTGCTCTCTGACAAAATTCCTAACTAAATCTACTTTATAAATGCTATTTAGCCCCCTAATATTCCAACTAAGAATCCTCATTTATTTTTATTGATTTGGAGACATTGCTGCAGAGTAGTTTGCTTTCCATCTGCTATATTGTGCTTACTTTCCAATTCTCTATTCTTCTTTGCAGATTTTTTCCCGGGTTTATCTGGAGATCCTACATCCGGTTTAAATTTGGCTTGCTTTTCAGATCCTTTTCCTTCTTTACTCCTTAGAGGACTATTTACTTTCGCACCGCCATTTCTTGTCTTAATGTGATTAGTATTGTTCTTTTTCTCTCCTTTAATCTTTTGGTTTTTAGAGTTTTTTCCAACCTCTTTCATTTCTTCTGTCTTTAGGGCCTCTTTCACAGGAGTGTTATTTTCAACCGTTGATACCTCCTGCTTTTCCCTTATCTGAACTTCACACAAATCTCCCTCTCCTTCTTCTATATTGTTTCCCCCTTCAGGTAATACTTCTCCTTCCTCTAATTCTTCATTATCCTTTACCTTAGAAACTTGATTTTCTATACTTTGGGTGTTCTGGTTTAGGAAATTAGCCTCTTCTTCTGTTAGAAAATCTGATTTTTTATCCTCTGATCCCTTCCCCTTCTCTTCCATCAGGGGACTAAATTTTTTTAATGGGGGATCTATTGTTCCTACTGAATTAGGGTCGCCCTCTTCTTCTGTTGTAGAGATTTTAACCTTATCTGTGTGTTGGTCAGCTAAGGCATCTTGAGTCTTCATTATCTTTCGAAAGTCTTCTTTTACCTTCCATATTTTCTTTTGTTGAATCTTTATATTTCTCCCTTCCTGAAAATTTCTTGAAAAGGGTCTACCCCTGTTGGGGCAATTCTTAGCCCAATGCCCTTGCTTTTTGCATGCATAACAAGAATTTGGCAGATCTTTGAAGATAATTTCTTGGGTTTTCTTACCAAGCTTAGAGATTAATTCCACTTTTTTGGGGGGATGGTTAAGGTCTGCCACTTTAACATAAATTCTAGTGCTTTGGAGTTTTGTTCTTGAAGCCGTGGTGTTATCCACAACCACTAACTCACCAAATGAACTAGCTATTCCATTGAAGATATCCTCATGCCAGAATTCTAATGGAAGCCCAGGTAGTCTAGCCCAAATAGGGGTTGTTAAGAAAAATGAGTCTGATAAATCCATTTTTGGTTCCCATTTCTTGATTGTAAGTGTGCTTTTTCCAAAGGACCAGGGTCCTTCACTCAGAATCTTATACAAATCTTCTTTACAATTAAAGATAAAAGAGAAAAAACCATTCACCATTGGTGAAATGTCTACTTCTCCACGTATAGTCCATTTCTTTCTGATCATAGACCTGAGTGAATCTATATTTGGTCTTGCTCCTAGAAACTTTCCAACTAGGGTGAGATCCATTGATGATACAGAGAAATCAAGTAAAGGGTCTGGGATGAAAATTTGAAACTCACCTTTCTCCCAACATGATTTAGATGTTACCGGTGGGAAGAGGGATTTCCCTGTCGGTTTTTTCCCAAACAATGATGACCAGGTCCTTTGTTCAGGGGCCCCTATCTATCTTTCAGAGTTCTTTTCTATTTTATAATCGGATTTATCTTTCACTTTCTCTGTGGATTGTTCTAACGCATTTTTCAATGGTGAATCTTCGGCCCCATTATAGGACTCAAAAACAGCTGAAAGCCTTTTTGTGTCTGCGTCAGTTAGTAAACCTGGCTCTCCACATTTTCCTCCTTCCTCTGCTGTACCCCCAGGATCTGTTCCTCCTGCCAAATTCTCATTGTTTCTTTTCCCGCTCATCCTGAATTTAAAATCTTCAAGATGTTACACTTCAGGTTTTCATTTGTTTTGAGTAAGCCATCTGTATAGTTATTCAAGGTAAAATTGAGATTTAAGAATCTAAAGGACCTTATTTTTCCATGAAAAGGTCAAAAAATAATTTTAAAGAGGTTTTAGGTCCAAAAATGAATAAAAAATATTTGTATCTCATATTAATCTCCATGGTAGCTCTAGAAGAGCAATTTTTAAGTGCTTAGTATGGATAAAGGAGAGAGAGTTAGGAGATAAAACTTTGGACACTATTAAGGGTTCTATATAGATTGAAATAAATGGAATTTTATTTTATATTTATGGCTTAATCTTTATTAATAATTACTAAGAGTGATAATAGGTCACTATGACCTATTCATCTAAGAATGGTTTATTTTTGCATCTATTTCACAAGCTCAACAATTAATGGAGAGTAATAGTTTAAAGGGTAATTTTTAGAGGTATAGGATAAAATTTTCATGGTGGTTTAATAAATTAAATAATCTCCTTGAGATGCCTTCACTTGGAAGAAGAATGTCTTGGTGTACAAGATATTTCAATGAATTATACTACAAGTATCTGTGTCCTTTTCATGGTGGTCATTTTAAAAGGTTTATAATGTTTTTACACTCATTGGAGTTCACTCAATTTCATGTAATTCATTTTTATTTTTTGAGATGTGTGTTTTGTCTATCTCTTTCAAGTGTGCTTGCTTTTGGGAATATGGTCTATGTTTGAGCAATCCACTATATATTTGACTATCAATTTGGCTCAATTACCAAGTAATAAATCATGTTAAATTATCATAAAGATTATATTTCATGATTATAAGTAAATATAAGCTCAAAATAGGAGCCCATATGCACACTTTCCAATAGGATTCATAGTTGTTTCCTCCATATACATATTTTAAAGACTACATAAATGAGTTGGTAAAGTTTAAGGATGGAGGCCTAACATAGTTATTCATGTATTAATATAATCCTGATTAAATCACTACCATCATCCAAGTTGATCAAGTTAACTAGATACTCCAATTCTCTACTCATAAGGCTTATACATTAGTGGACTATGTATGTATTATATACAGGACTGTAAGGTGAGTTGAGGATGAAAAAAGACTTGGTTAGAAGATTTATAGTCTTGGATAAGTGATAATGAGTAAAAAATAATAAATAGATTGTTTTGAATAGTTTTAAGAGTTCAAGAACTCAAAAGAGTGTTTTTTATTATCCCTAAAGTAAGAAAATGAGACCTATAGGCCTCAAGCTTATAGGTCCACATTTATGACCAAGGTCAACCTCAAATAAACAATATAAAAAGATAGATCTTGGATACCTAACCACATGATAGATGAAATATGTCATAGGATATAAAATAATACCTAAGTGATTGCATAGTCCAATGAAGGATAATGGATTGAGTTGATAATCTAAAAGAGCACCTACAGTACCCTGTATGGAAAGAGTATGTGCAAGGATGGTCTAAAAGTGTCATATTGAGTTTGTAAAATTTTCATACATAATGAATTTATCTCCTTTGTTTATATCCTTTAAAAATAATATAAATTGGAAATCATTAGGTTCAAGACCTCTAATTGATAAACACAATCAATCACTCTAATAGGTCATCTACATGCCTATTTGAGAGATCAACCTAGTGTTAGACCTAAAAGAGAGGTAGAATATGTGAGATATAGGTAATTAAACCTAATTGGTACTTTATATAAGATCATGTAATAATGATTAGGTTAGTAATATATGATAAGATACCTAAAACACAAGAGAATGCAGTCAATACTCTCTATAAGCACCTATATGACTGTGCACAATACTATGTGCTGGATGTTAAGAGATAAGTGATTTGAGGATTTCATAAGTTTAATTTTGTAAACCTTATAAGATATTGACCATGAAATTAACCCTTTTGGTATCTCAAACATCATGCCTAGTGAATGGTGAGTTCTAAGCACACCTAATGTAGTCAAGTAGCCCTAAAAGAGGCACCTACAGGCCTAATGTAGGATCAATTCATTTTTAAAGATAAAGAGAGGTAGAGAATTTAGGATAGAGGTTTTTAAAATAATTGGATCCTCAACCAAGTTCATGGACCATTAAAAATGTTAGGATGTTAGTGATGAGGTCCTAAACCCAAAAGACACAGTCAAGTGAGTATTCCAAAAAAGCATCTACAAGTGGCCAAGTAGACAATGGTTTTAATTCTAGTAAAGAGAGATAATAAAGGTGTTTTGACATATTTTAAGGGTTCTTAAACATTTTTTTGTATCTCAATAAAGTTAAAAATCCATTAAAAATACTATTAATGAGAAAATGAGGACTGAGTTTCATAGTATGTAGTAAAGTATTCTAATCACAACATACAAGCCTTTAGTAGTGACCATTCCACTTTAAACATAAAAATAAAAGATTAAAGTAATATTTTAAAGGATATTGGACCCACTTGATATCTTAAACCAATTTCAATAAAATTTTGAGATCACTGAGCTAAGAGTGAGGTTTATATACCCTATTCACAGTCAAGTGACCCTAAAGGTAAGTTACAATCTTACTTCAAGGTCATTCCATCTTCAAGACTAAAGCTAAAGAGATAATATTTAAGAGAATTGAAGGATTTATAAATCATATTGGTACTATAATCAAGTTCATATGTCATTATAAAATTTTTAATGTGTAAATGAGCTATTAAACTCATAAAACATAGTCATGACACTAAAGGGCCATATACAATCTGCAAGTTGGAGTAAACTAGTCTTTAGGATAAATAAGGAAGAACATAGTTATTTTAAATAATATTGAGCTAATTTAAACTCCATAAAAGTTCATTAACTAGTGAGGAGGATAGTTTATGTGAATGGTGAGGTCTAAAACACAAAACATAGTCAATAACCCTAGAAGAGACACATATAGACTACAAGCTTGAGATATGGGTTGGTTCTAAGCCTAGGAAAGAGAATAGAGATTTTTAAATAACTCTGAGGTAACAACAGGTTTGTAAAAAATTTCATAGGTTATGTTGAGACCATATTAATCATGAAAATATTAATTAAACTAGGTTTCACTTGTCTACAGATATTCAAGCACAAGTTACAAGTATGCTTATTTTTTGAATTTTTTTCTTGATTAAAGAAAGGTGAGGACTATAAAGGGGTATAAAAATATGAATTATATTTTGTGAGTTTTGTTAAAACTTAAATATAACTACTCAAGTTTGATACAAAGTTGAGAAAGTCAAAAACCAAGTCTAGACCTAATGCTAGGATACACACACATGTGCTTACAACTAGTTTTGAGAAATTGAAGTGTTGAAGCATATATAGGCATGATCAAGATTCAAAATTTGATAAATATGGTTATTATTAATGTAAAAATACATAAATAATTACATAAATGTCAAAAAAATAGGGGATATACTCACTATTTTGTCTCAAACCTTACCCACTCCTTTGGCAAGGGGTAACCATGAGACTTAGGGGTCCACTTGAGCTCAAAGGCATAAAAAAAGCATTCAATAACTCATAAAGGTAAATTGAGGGAAAAAAATTACATTATAATTTTTTCAATACATATTAAAGGTGCATAAAAACTTTAGTTTTCACTCCAAGGCCCTTGAGGGCTATCTAAGAGAAGATAGATCTTAAACCGCAAGACCCATGGCTAGTACATCATGAGCATACATAGGGGTAAAAATTAATATCAGAGCATATGGAATAATATGGAGTGTTTTTTTAAAATATTTATGAACTCTTTCCAGTAATTTAGTTGATTTTTTATACTCAAAACTCAAAGCAGACCTCTTTCTAGCCTCAAGAACACTAAACAAACCACCTGAGGAGCAACTTCAGATGCTCATACCATTTATAAAAATTTACATGGGGAGTTGAGAAATTTGGGATGGATAAAAAGGTTATTATAAAAGGTTTTACAATTTTAATGAGGTAATTTGGATGTCCCATCTTTATGAACAATCATTAAGACCCCAAATTGGTCTTAAGCCTCTCTAAAACCCTGATAATGACTAGTCATGGAAAAAGGACCTCAAAATCACATATAATGACATAGTTTCCTCCTAATATCTCTTGGATGTTTTTTATTAAAAAAATTAGTTTATTAAAATTTACTTCTATGATAATGTCACTTGTACGGATTGTTACAAATACCCTATTTTTCATTTTTTGGTGTTCTTTAGGTGTTTTGAGAAGTGAAAAAATTCCCAATCATGGGATGAATTAATTTGTAGTTTTAATAAATATTAAATCTCAAAAAATTTCATGATATATTCTGTATGTGGTCAATCTAGGCCCATTTTCTAAGGTAGTCCCAAACAGGCTCAGAATAAGACTACGTGGCAAGGTGGTTTCTTGGTTTGCACACTTCCACAGGGTCTCAAGACCCCAAAATTGACATGGAGGTTTTTGATATTATGAGAAAATTTAATCAAACACTTTTATATAGTTCACACATGTGGTATCTTCCAGTAACAATATTTCTACTTTCTAGGCTTAGGAGTGTTAATTAGGCCTAATTTAGGAAAGAGAATGAGCTAGAAAGTACGCTTAACTCAAAATCTAATCACAAAATTTTTTGTGAAGATGTAATATATTAATGGGTATCTAAAAATATTCTCTTTTTTCCATATTTATTTCCAAATTATTCCAAACAAGGAGCTTTACCTATTTGGAGGGCTACAAAGATTTGAAAAGAAATTCAAGGTTTTGATACCAAGTCAAGACTTTTTGAGTGTTTGGTGTCTTAAAATGTCTTTTTAAAAGTTTGGTATGATTTTTTGAGACCATCCATGGAATAAATTTACAGTCTTAAGGAAAAAAATCAACTTTTCCCTTCTACGCCATGTTGAAGATGAGCTTTCTAAGGGGTCAAAACAATAAATTGATGCATAAGAGCTATTCAATAAGATTTATAAATTTACTTGTTACCTTACATGAAACTATAAAATTGTAATAAGTCAATTAAAATATGGAATAAGGTTAAAAATTTCCCAAAGACTCCTAATCACACTCTTCTTCCTTCTAATGCTTAATATGTTGAAAAGGTCAAACTTGCACTCAAAGAGCATATAACAACCCAAGAATGATGGAATGACCTATTAAATCATGGTATAAGGTTTCAAAGGATATAGTAATGAACACTTGACTAAGACTTTAAGGCCTATTTTCAAGGAAATGACTTCTTAACCAAGGATATAGGGGTGCACAAGCAAATTTTAGGAGGTCATGCTATTTAAAGACCATAAATGAATGATCAAGACCATTCAAACTTAAAGATACGTCTGAAAATGAACCTATATAAAATATTCCAAATATGGATGATAAATAATCAAGGAATACTATGTAGTAATTTAGATAAGGACTAAATCAATGTTACATTTATTAGTTTTTGGGGCTCTTGTCCTCTTTCTCAATTATCTATATGTAAGCCAATGTTTGGAATTTGAAACAATCCTTAACCTGAGTTGTGGAAAGGCCATGCTCAAAAAAATACTTATACTTGCCTATTTTGAATGAATAATACTAAATCCATACCTCTTCAAAGCTTGTGTTTAGTGTATTTTCATGGTTTATTGATGAATGACAGTGATAGTAAAGACTTAATTTCATTTTATCCTTTCCTCCTTACCTATTTTTAAGTGTTCACTAATCCGTATAGGTTGCATAATGTGATATAATCATCTTGTATTTACGTCAAGTTCAATATTTCCTTAGTGTCTTTGGAAAACCTATTGAAACATTGTTACTTAGAGACTCTCATTTGGGAAGTGAAATCAGGTCTATGTCCTTATTCATCCTTCTTAGTTCATACTATATGTGGAGGTCCATTTTTTGTGCATCACCCTAGTTAGATAGGTTTTCCTTTTATTTTACCTTCCTTTTTTTTCCCTTGCATGCTGGTAGTATAGAGTAGAGATCCTAACTAATACATCAAGGGGAGATAGCCTCTAGAATATAAAGATTCAATCCATCTGTTAGGACACCCATAACCTAGGATTTTCTCCATGTTACACAAAAATGTAAAGTCCTAAAACTACCTTCACAAGGGTGCAAGTCTACTAATCAACAATAACTCATTCTTTGCAATATTCATTTATATTATCACCAATTGAAGCCTTATTTCCAAATTATCCAACACTTAAAAAATGAAACTTGATTAATTTAAAGGAACCCATGAAATCTTTATGGAATTTGAAATGGTTTACCTTTCATCCATCATATGCCACATTTTTATTGATTATTTTATTTCATATGCCACATGTTATCAAGAATGTTATCCTTCCACCTTATGTTAAGACATAAAACTAAAGTATGATGTGGATATAACTGATACATGTCTTTATTAAATAATTTCATTGAAGTAATTAATTTTTAGTTATCATTGTGTATGATGTGAGATCAATTAATGGTTACATAAAAGTATCCTTCCCGAGTGTCATAATTAATTTTTAGTTATCATTGTGTATGATGTGAGATCAATTAATGGTTACATAAAAGTATCCTTCCCGAGTGTCATAGTGTTGATCATGCATTGTATAATTTTTTAATAAATTTGTGAACTAGATATGAAGCACTAATATTAGATATTTCAAAATTAACTTGTAATCTTAATATATGGGATTAATTACAAGTTTATGAAATAAATATATGAAATAATTATAAACATAAATATTCAAGCTCTCAAGTCATCATGGAGTTTGTTGAGCTTCATAGAACAATAAATGTTGTGTAAGTTTTCATGTCGCATAGGTCTTCACCTTTCACAACTTTATGTAAAATTTCACAAATAATTGCATAGAACTCACATAGATATTTAATAAAAAAATATTTAAGACTTTTCAAGATGCATAAAATATAAGTCTTTTTTATTTTGAATATTCACCTTATACACATAAAAAGGACTATGAAAAATAACAATTTAGGGTTGTGTAATCAAAGGGATACACAAAAATTCCTATTAAAAATGTAAGTATAATTTATTTGATGTAAGATTTACTATGAATTTGGATGTTCTTACATCATTATGTCTCACATGAAGGCTTATTATGTGATCTTAAAGGATTTAGCTTATGTTTTTTTCATAGGGTTTTAGATTGGTCTTGTTTTCATGTTTAAGTTTGTTTACAAAAAATATTTTAGTGGATTCCTTATTATTTTTTACAAAGTTTATTCCTCAATATTTAAGGGGTTTAAGTAAAATTTTCACTAATTTTTAAATCCTTGTTTATGTACATTTAATGGGTTCTTTAGATGTGGGAGGGATAAACCTACTCCCACCTCTTTAATTACTCTATCCAAGATATGGCCTCCATTGGTCAGATCTAACATTGGATCTCAAAATGGTCTTCATGATCTCCTAACATCATTCATCCATAAAAATACTTTCTTTGTTCTCTCACATAGACTAACCCTTTATTTAACATCCACAACCTTCAAACCACATACTTGGTCCACTCAGTTGGGATTGATTATTCAACCTAGCCTTATTGCTACTATGTTGTGCTCATAGCCTGATCCCTTAGCTTCCAACTTGTCTAGGATCATAAATTGGGCCATAACCAACCCTTCCCTAGGATTTAGATCCTGGGAGTCCATTCCACCATCCCTATTTCCTAGCCTAAATCATAAAGACTTGCTCCTTATCAACTCCCAATCCACTAGGATCCTTTTCACCCTACCCTAGGTTATAAAACTAGTAATAAATTATTTACCTACCCTAAACATGGACTCCCCTTTAAACTTACACCTCTAGCTAGCTCACTGACATGTCAAACCTTGTTCAAGGTTTGAAACCTCAAGTTAACCTTACATCATTGGTTCTAGATCCCTCATGATGGGGTCCTTGATCCCAATCACACTACATAGCTTGTCATTAGGATTGGTACACTATTATGACCTCTTAACATGAAACTCATCAAATAGTCATAACCTCACTACAAAGTTATGACCCCTAAATACAATTCATAGGCCAATCTGACCATCAAGACCCATTTATGTGTGTGTGTGTGTGTGTGTAAGATTTAAAATCATAAAAAATGTAAAAATAAATGGGAAATAATACATATTTAATAGTAAAACATATTAATATAAATATATATGGATATAAACCCACAAGGATAAAACTAACTAGAAATTTAATTGATCAACTAAATTTATATTTATACATACACATATATACATCTAAACTTCCCATTTAAATTAAAAAATACACCTAAACTAACACAAAAATCCAATAAATAAATTACCATTGATAATTTATATAAATAAGGAAAAATTAGGTAACTAAAAAAATGACATTTCTAACTTCTGAAATAGGCACTAATACACAACACATATAGTAATCATTTTTGACATAACTAAATCACTATTTAATCTAATTTATACACATCAATAACCTAGATTACTTATGATAAATTAATTTGTATTTAAAAGTATCTAATCAAATTACAATAATACATAAAACACCTCAATAAGGTTTAAAAATATATAAATATATACAAAAACTAGGATAAAATAATACAACACCCCTAAAATTTGCCAAAATAGGGATTTTCCCATATTTAGAGACTCCATATAATCACTTTATGCTATCCAATTAGATCAAATTGCTCACCACCCAACCAAATGACATCATCATAGGGTTAACCCTAGTGAACCCTTAAGCCAAAATGTGTCCAATAAAACACATGACTACCACACAATATTAGACATTGTAAAATATGATTAGGCTCAAAGTTAGAGGTCTTTTAAAAATAATCAAAGCCATATCTAGGACATAAATCTCACTATAAGGTAAGAGGATCTTATATTATACAAAGCATAAAAAATGTTGTAACCCATAAATTCACTATGGTAACCCCTAGGATATGTCATGTAGGGGGAAAATATACACCATTAACAACCATAATATTATGTCAAGTTAAGAAATCTAACTTTTTTAAGTAATTAAATTTATAAAATTTCTAGGGCATGCTTCTCATTTATGACACACCCCCTTCTTTGTTAGAAATAAAATGTTAGTCAATGTTAAAATGTCTAGATTTTATGATTATATAGCACTTCAATATTGTAAACTTGGTAAACTTAGACCTTAGTTGTTCCTCTTTGTTTTTTACCTTTCCAAATTTTATAAGTCTCACATCTACTCTATATTTGTGCCACTTGGCCTATATATCTTAGTCTAACTAGTCTTATATTTATGACCCAGGTCTTCTATCTTGCCCATAATGCTTAAAATGTACTTATCTTCCATCTCTACAAGTTTTGAACCTGGACCTAGTCTCTTTATCCCTAGACACTAACATTTGGGTCAGACAATAACATCAACATTACTAGCTTGCTCCGATACAAGTGTCTATTACCCTAAAGTCATCCAATTTACAAATGAAATGTATCTTAATAGCCAACCTAAGTTATTTGATGTGAGTTATTAATCAAAAGGGATTGATATAAATAAAATTTCAACCCTCATTGATTCCACACCTAAAAAATACCAAAGAGACTTAGGAAACTTAAAAAAACACTCTATCAAGCATTTTGTAGTCATCTACAATGTCACTTGAGTGTAATGAGTGTTACTTGAGATCACCCATCCCTATCTTGGTCTTAGACCTATATTAGGGCATATTTAGACAATTACCCAACTTTTATGTGAGCCTTACACATCCCTAAAACTCTTTAAATTGGTTTCAAACCCTCCATGAAGCATCTAGGCCCCTAATGCCTTAGGTTACGCCACCTAGACATTAAAACCATAATTTGGACACTAGGGCCCTTTGCTAGTGTCTCATTTTGGTGATATTGTGCTTCTCCCTCTTATTATCCCTAGTGCATATCTTTTCAATTCAAAATATACCTAGGGTCAACCTATACCTATTTCAAACCATGAAAAAGCACCAGATCAATATATATATATATATATATATATGTATATATATATATATATGTATATGTATATATATATATATATATATATATATATAGACACACACACACACACACACACACACACATTAATTTTATCAATTTATTCACTATATGGAAATTAGATGTAGATACACACAAATAAGCCCAAAACAAGTTGTGCACAATCAAGGTTATTAATACCTATTCTACCCTATTTCTACATACAATCATCTATAACAATATTAAGCTTAGAATACATAGATTTAAAATCTCAAACCTCACTCAAATCACTCAAAATAGCATTCATATTAGCTTAACTTGAAATTTCACTAACACTTAGGTGGGGAAAACTGCAATGGGCTTGATCCCTCCTCAAAGTATTAATATGTAAGAAAATCTCATCACAGTGGGGTGTTGAGGATGTCTAGCCTACCTAATTAACATCACACTTTTGCTACTTTTTCCAATCAATAACCTAAAAAATGGAGGTCTAGGGTTTACATACAATAGGTCATAGACAATGAATTAGGTTTCATCTATACAAGAACAAGCTTAGCAGACTCAATCACAACTGCTCTCAGAAGTATAGATTAGTTCTTACATATAGGACATTAGCACCAAAAGTGGCCAATAGTGCCATAATGATACTATCCAAGGTACAATAATATTTTATAAGAGGGTTTTTGGAACTTGGATCTTATTTATGAAACTTAGACTAGATTTTGTACTATATTTCATATTCCACATGCTTCATCTTAGTCAATTTCTGGCTAAGTAATTATTTGTGTCATTCATTACTATTATTAGAAATATCAGAGTAGATAAATTCTTTCATAAATAATTGGCTATATTTATTTCATATTTTTACCCTAATTTATTATACTTAGACCCTTTAACAACCTAGGGCTTAAAATCCATAAACTTTAAAAGTTAAATCATTTGGTGAACCCAACTTACTTTGAGCACATTATTTTAAACCCTAGTGCACCATTAAAGTTTCCCTTATTATTTATAGAATATTCTTGATTTTTTAGTTTTCAAACTTGTATCATGATTATCATGATGGAATACATTTTATACTTATTGGTGAAAAGTTTGGTGGTTTGCCTTGTATTCTTATTACCTACCATTGGTATAATGATGCACATGTATGTCCCTCCTCTCATGGATCACATTAGAACTTAATTTATTGCATACATTAGTCTACCCTCTCTTGAGTCCTACTTATATGAAGATGATTTTTTATGGCTCATTTTTAGTTAACTCCACTTATTACTCAATGATAGAGAGCTCAAATGATTCTACCTCCACCTAGACTAGTTGATTACCTTCACTCACATAATGCCTCACCCTTAACATATAGTAGATCATATGGTTCAAGCTATTACTAGATGGAATATAATGCCTCCTTATCCTATATAGGAATAGTGTATTCCAACAATCTCTCCTCATCCCAAAAACATTATAATGAGACTTAGGGATCAACATAGAGAATTTGATATTGTGGATCAATTGTAAATTGCACTAGTTAATATCTCCATATTGGAATTACTTCAGAAGGCAACTATATTCAAGGATATTCTTTTTCAAACACTTAATAATACATCTTTTCCTCATTATACAAAGCCATCTTATTTTTAATCTATCATAAAAACTATCAAGGATATTGAGGATGTTATTTCTTTTGAAAATGAGGATTTTCCCTCATAGACAATCATTGATCAGATTATGCTACTCTTCATTTAGGCACAAATCAAAACCACCACTATTAAATGGG
This sequence comes from Torreya grandis, assembly GCA_037957365.1. Lineage (NCBI taxonomy): Eukaryota > Viridiplantae > Streptophyta > Pinopsida > Cupressales > Taxaceae > Torreya > Torreya grandis. Next base: position 2,281,309 of record JARHVA010001411.1, read on the forward strand.
TTATAATTGATAGTAGTTTAGGTCTTAACATATGTAATCTCACATTTATATATACTATAGGGGTTGATATGACATCTATTAATAAGACATATATGAACATTCACGATTTTAATGACATTCCTAGATAAGCACTGGGTTCTATTACATTAGATATTATGGTTGGGCCAAAAACCCTACCCATATAGTTTCAAATGATGCCTAATCATTTTCAATACAACCTATTACTTGGGATACCTTGGATAATGCCATGGAGGCCATACCATCTACCTTTAATAGGTGTTAAATATTTACATGATAGATATTTATACACTTGTTTAGATAATAAGCAACCATTAAGATATTATAGAGTTATTAATCCTACTTCTCTAACTACATCTCTAGATGGGACATATCTAGTTTGTATAGAGTCCATACCTCACATGATTTTGATAGAATAGATGCATACATATAAGGTATGGGAATCTAGAACCACTATTTATACACCCATTCTAGATCCTCCCATAACATAATTACCTTCACCCATGATGGAGGAAGACCCTCTTACATCAAATTTATCCCCTCCCATGATGAATGATGGGATTCTCACAATGAAATTACCATTACTTATTAATTTAGAGGAAGTATATGTACAAAAATTTGATACAAATTCTTAGGCCACCATAGAGGATGATATCGCACCCATCGACATTGATGACTATTTATGTGGATTAAGCTTCACACCAATAATCCCCAAAGAGTACAAAGATAATTATAAGGCACTAATGACTTTTACCATAGAGGAAAAACTACTAGTTCATAGCCCTATATCTATAGACACAACCACTCAATTATAATTAGAGTTATATTCCTCCATAATCTCAATGCATATGGCTACATATATGGATATTAACATAGTTATATAGATTTAGGAAGGTAGTTCACATGATAGAACACATCATATTCTATAGATATTACTTGAAAAAATATTTATGGCATTACCCATAGTTCATCAAAGATCCATTAGAATATTATCAAAGAATGATGGTAGACCTTTTTATCATTTTCACAAGCTTATATGAAATGATACAAAAACATGCTCAACATTACAATAGAAGTTGCATAATTTCAAGTCTCAGGACACTATTTAGATTACACAACCTACACCACCACCAATATAGGCACCATAATGGAATATTTGTCAACATAGATATTCATGAAATGATCTATTGAATATCTAAGTTTTCATTTGGGAATGATACATCCCTCATGTTATTATAGATGAGGATTCATATCCCAATACTTGCACATTGGCATTCTTACATCACATAAGACATCAAGAGATGCATCTAGATCATGATATACATTATCAAGATTTTATAGGACATATCACACTACCATTTTCATGTATCCCAAAGGTGTCCAACATATTACTTTTCATCATGAGCACATACACTCCTATATAGGCTACCCTTGGTAGTACATGGTTACATGCAATGGATGCCATAATTCATCAAAAAGATAGATGTTTAACTTTTAATCATGAGGGAAACACTATTAAAATTTTACACAATGGTTCAAATGAGAATCATATAATTAATAAAAATACCTTACAGTCTAATGTGGTTTACCCTAGGACCACATGGGAGGATTCTTACGTATTAGAGAAACATGTTATTCAGTTGCATAGAATCTAAACTAACACCAAGGATAATATTACACTTATATAGATAAAATGGTATGATGATCATGATGATGATTATTTATTTGAGTTTGGGTAGATTAAATATCTAACATTAGATGACTTCCAACTAGATCTACCATTTGATTATCCACATCCCATGGATGTGATTGTAGGTATATAGAGACATTACACTTCATTTGTATATTATCTCATTTATTTCTAGCATTTACTTGTAAATAACTTCCTTTATTCTTGATATTTATATATAGTTTAATTTTCATGTTGCTTGGACATAGCTTATATCTAGAATATACAAAAATAATAAAATGTTTAAAAAACATAAAAGAATTCAAATATTTTCTCAAAAATTACAAATTATATATTGTATGCATTTCTGTATTTACATTTCTTATACTTGCTAGGTACTACATATGCTATCTATGTTAGTGTAGTTATTTTTATCATACATACATGCTTCACTTGTTGTTTTCAAGTGTTTGCAGATTCCTATAGGACTCAAGTTGTCCACATAGATACATAGTTGCTAATATCTACATAATGGGGGAACATACATAGGTCTCAATTCACACATTCACCCATTTAGGGACATCCTATACATATTTCTAATTATGAGGTTACATCTTTATATATTATATATCAAATATTTAACATTGTTTATATCTTGATATTGATCATCCTACACTACATATTTTTTTACAACTACTACTACTCTAGACTCAGTTTATGTACATCTTTGCTTTTATACAAATTTGTACCACATGTTCATGCATACTTTCATTTATAGCTATCCTAGTTTAGACTTGATTGTATCTTTGCTTCTACATCTACTCAAGGGAATTTGAATATGCCATTGTTCTAGGGCTCTAAGAAAATTATTTTCATTCTATGTATGCTTTGGACATATGTCTATGTCCTTGTTTATGATTTATTTATTGTTTATGTATAAATTTAAACACATCCTTACATGTGGATCCATGTTAAATTTATTTTTATTTATGTATGTGGACATATAAACATGTCCTTATATGTATTTATTTCTCAAATTTCATGACATGTGCCCATGTCCGTTGTATTGTGGCCCCTTGGCCTACTTTGTGTGCCTCATGTGTGTTGTATATATGATTTTATGTATGTATCATGGACATGACATTTATATATTTATTTTTATAAAATATAGTTTTAGATTCCATGAGGGACCTCATGCATCTCCCTTTCTTCCTTGGGTGACTTGATGGACATCATGCCCCATCTGCCTAGGTGGTTACTCTATTTATTATTATATTAATACACATGTTTATATTGTATATTTATCTTAAAATCCTTGTAAATTCTAGATCTAACATACATCATACACTAACAACTTATGCTCTTATTATCTTACATTTTGGTGTCATGTATACACATTATATTGGTTTATTATGTAGATATCATATAAGCTAAGGTTAACACATCATGTAAAGGTTTTTATTTTGAGGATAATTATTTCATAGGTTCAACAACTCCCTCCAAAAGAGGGATAATTCATAGAGGTTTTTCATAGAGATAATCCATTTCAATGCACTCAAAGTATAGTTTATAGCATGTAAGTACAAATTACAAAGCTCAATTTTACGAAAACATAGTGGAAAATAGTTAGATAGAGATTAGAGTAAGTTTGGAAGAAAACAACACACTTTGACACTAGTGCCAAAAGTGGACACTAGTGCCAACACTAATGTCCAAGGTATGGAACTATTATACAATAGCCATAGAAATAGAAAAAATTATATTTGGTAGAAAATTATAGTAGGTACAATCTAGGTTAGCATAAATTTAGTTATAAATTATAAATTTTTACTTAGTTTTGCATAAAATCATACTAGTTTTCTAAAATTGGAGCATCATGCATGGCATGATCACTCCCATTTAATTTTCAAATACTTAAATATAGATTATTACAACTCAATCCAAAATCCATATGCTTAGATATCAGATTTGGGGGCATATGTGTGGCACATTATTTCTATATGCTCACATTTGCACCAATTGATAAAATAGAATGGAAAAATCCATGCCATTATTTAAATTTTAATCTAGACACTATTTTCACCAGTTTATACAAGATTTTATGCCTTAATTTGTTTACATAGTTGGCATTACTAAGTAGTCCCTGATCTACATACCGAAGTGACCAAAAGGTCATTAAGCTAATTTTCATCCTAGAGTTCCCAAGTGGACATAAAGACATCATATACAATTTTAATTAAAATCATAAAAATTCAATTACATTTCACAATTTAGTTATAGATGCATCTACCACACATAGGTAAACAATGATGAAGTCATAGTCTACTTGAGTTATTGAGTTACCTACACAAGAGGGTTAGACAAGCCATCAGTCCAATCCAATCTATTCACAAGTCATGTCCATCAAATAAGGGTGGGAAATAATGGATATAAGGATATCTTGAGTTCTTGATCCACCCACATATGGGGATTTAAAAACCCATTTATCTCAGTCTAAGTTATTCACTAATTGATCACTAGTTACACACATAGGATGTCACTAGGTTTATGCATTGGTTCACATAATTAGTGAGGTGTATTCATTACTTTCCTCTATCTTATCTATTTAATTATTTTTATCTTTTATTTTGATATCACTTAAGTAATAACTAATTATATTCACATTTTACATTTGCAAGACACGTAATGGAGCATGCTTCATATACTCAGATCTAGATTCATGAGATTTACCTCTTAGGTAAGTTTAGGTACATTTATTTTCATTTATCCTAGTCATTTCAATTTTTTACATGTAAATAATAAAGGGGGGATTAAATATAGTCATTTGAAATGTCACTTGAGTGTAATAAGTGTTACTTGAGACCAACCATCCCTAGCTTAGTTGTAGACCTATCTTAAGGCCTATTTTGACACTTATCAGACTTTGGTATGAGCATTACACTTCCATATAAATATAAAAATAAGGATTAGACCCTCATTTAGGTATCCAATCCCCCAATGCCTTAGGTTACACCTAAATATTAGCACCATAATTGAGACATTAGCACCCCACATTAGTGTCCCAATTTGGTGATAATATCATCCTCCCTCTTTTAATCCTAAATAGATATTTTTTAAATTAAAAATACACCTAAGTTTAGAATAGACCTATTTCAAATCCCAAAAAATCACCATATCATTATATATACATGAAATTTAGCCATTTATTCACTAGATGGAAATTAGATACAAATACACACAAATAAGCTTAGAACAAGTTATGCATAATCAAGGTTATTAATCCCTATTTTACCCTAATTATACATATAATCATATAAAACCATCTTAATATTAGAATACATATATTTCCAATCTTAAGCCTCACTCAAAACACTCAAATCGGCATTCATACTATTTTCACTTTCACTTGAACATCATTTAGGTGGACAAAACTACATCGAGCTTGATCCCTCCTTGGACTATTGGTATGTAGGAAAATATCATCATAGTGGGTTATTGAGGATGTCTCATATTACCTATATAACATTAAAATTTTACTAATTAATCTAATAAAATACCCTAACAACATTAAGGTTTAAGGTTTACATATTAAATTAGTCAAAATAGGTCATAGAAAATAAAATAGGTTTTATCCATACACAAATAGGTGTAATAGACTCAGACACATCTACTCATAGATTATTTCTTACACATATAACATTAAAACAAAAAATGGAAATTAACACCACAATGTTAGTGTCCAAGGTATGGTGATATTTTTTAGGAGGGTTTCTGACACCTAGATCCTATTTGTGACACTTAGATAAGCTCCTATACCAATTTTTAGCTTCAATATCTTGCATTTCAGTTAGTTTTTATCTAATTAATTATTTGTATCATTATTAAATATTAGATTAGATAAATTATTTCATATATCAATTTTTGTATTTAGTTAATATTTTATACCTTGATTTATTGTACTCATACCCTTTAATAACCTAAAGATTATAATCCATAACCCTTTAAATTTTAATCACATTCAATTGATCAAAGCTTCCCTATTTCTATACCAGTTATAGGTACATCACTTCTAAAAGTATGAATTACTAAAATAATAGCCCAAGAACCCAATTTTTTAAGTTATAAGCTAGGTTACTATTGTAATTACTTTTCACATATTGTATGATTCACACACAAGCCAACACAGTTGATAACTACATCATTCTAAGGCCCTCTTCAGACTATTGGATATGTAGGCAACATCCTTTGATAGTAGGGTCATTGGGGTTATCTTGACACTATGTTTTCACTAGCCTATTTTCCCCCAAGGTCACATTGAGTATGAAAATCTAGGGTTTTTCCATTTCACAAGCAACATCTATTCATGACCTAGATTTGAATACACAAAAGTGAGGGTAAATAAAAACCCAAAATCATCCAAATGGTCACATTTTTTTCCATCAAATATTGCATATAGGACACTAGTATTGAACCCAAATAGTAGTGTCAATGCAACCATCCTAGGATGACATTAATATTTAGAGAAATAAAAGCATTAGATCTAGAATCTGATGATTGTTATAAAATCTAATTCCCACATGATTTTAGTTTGTTCTAATATCTATAATTGCATTAACATCATAAAAATATAATTACTTTAGTTCTTTCTCATTTCTATATCTAGCATAGGTTTACTTTCCATATTTAGACCATCTTAGCATAATAAATTCAATGTATGATTATATCTCAATTTAGCATCTAATTGGCTTACTATAAATATGATTATCACCCTTGTTCCATTTCATTTCTATATACACCTTTAATATAAATATAAGGCTAAATCCAAACATTTATATTTAATTTTAGGGTTAAACATTTAGTAAACCTGATCTTTGAACATCAAAACCCTAAACATATCCTTTAAGATGCTTATTACCTGCTTTGTGCTAATATTTATATACTTCACATATTTTATCATGGATGATATTGATTACTTCAATGACTATGATTATGAAACCATCTAATGATCCCTCAATGAAGGAATAAAAATTGACTACTCTTGTATTCTTTCAAGTGCTAAATAATTTAATATAAAATCCTTGAATGGTGGTAGTCGGTATCCCTCCAATCAGGTCTATTCTCCCACCACTTCAAGATATAAGCTCATCCATATTAAGGAAGATAAAAATCCTTTACCCATACTTACTTTACAACCATTATATTATTTTGGAGTTTGATACTTACAAAATTATGGACACCAAGGCCAAGGATTGGGAAAACATGAGTAATATATAACCTGACTATATCCTTTAAACATAATAATAAAAATAGATAAGGGTTGGGATTTTTAAAAACATCCTTGATTTGATAACCATTAAATATAACTAAACATGTAAATTTTACTAAAATAGTGGGTAAATATGACCAAGAAGTTCCTTCATTTGATTTTCAAATATTATGAAACTACATAAACAAATTATGGCTAATGTGTAAACAACTAATAGGGGGAAATGTATTCAATCAAATTGATTGAACCCCAAAACATTCTTACATTTCCAAAAAATATCCCTTTATTTAAGGGTGATGGTTTTTTCCTACCTTTATTTAAAATAAATTCCATATCATAAAAGGTGTCCTTACCAAAATTTTCCAAAGATAAAATTGTTATAACCTTACCAAAGGAAAATGAAATAATTTTTTCAAATTGTAAAAACTATCCAAATGATATACAAAATATACCAAAGTTCAAAGATCCTATACCATTACCAAAATATCCTAAATTTAGTGATAAAAAAATTGCACTTGATATACATAAGGATGATGATACTCATATGCCTAGATTCAAAAGAGGTGGTGGCTTCCAACCAATAATAACAGCTATGATAAACACCTCTATCCCCATAAAATATCTAATGTATATGATGACCACTATTAGTGACATTCAAAATCAATTTTATTTATTCCAAATGCAAATGGCTTTCCATAATGATAATGCACATGTTACTCCATTTAATAATCAACTTCATTGCAATTTATACTTGAATATCCTTACCTAAAAGATTTTAAATTACCAAATTTACCTCTCTTTCTGAAAAATAAAGGCCCATTCGACTACATGATTATCTATGTACATTATTTTGGTCAATGGACACAAGATGACAAACAATTGTTAAAACTTTTCCATATGAGTATTTCCGATGATTCTCAAAATTAGTTTTATAGTCTACCAAAGGTTCTTTAATAATTTTCTTACAATTGAAAGATGAATTATTCATGGATTTAAATATCCATAAGGTTCCAAAACTTAAATTATGACATTTTCACAATTTTAAACAATGTGATGATGAATACCTTCAAGATTATACTATTCAATTCAAAAATACATTGTATGAGCTAGAATTTAGACCCTTAGATTTAGAATTTTAATTTATCTTTAGTAGAGACATTTTTCCCCCATTAAATGAAATGACATTTCATAAAAAATATGAATAATTTATCCATATATATAATCATCTGCATAGATATGCTTCCTTCATAATTACTCATGATAAAAAAACTTAACATATCTCCCTCCAAATATAAAATCTTTATCCCTCATAAAAAAGATAAAGATAGCTTGCTTAAGGAAATTTAGATAAAAATGTGGTATTCCTAATATTTATATGACTAGTTCACAAATGTTACTCAACATGGGGCTAATCTAAGGTCCACATCTTATTCAAGAATCTCAAAGTGAACAATAAAAAATCATCTACACCAACAATATTTAATAATTACCTTAGACGTGGGTGGTGATTATTTTTGGCATAATGATATTGATCCTACACAAGAAAAAACTACTTGAAATGTATGATTATTACATCAAATGGGATTAAAGGGGTTGTAATTACTCCTTATTAGGCAAGATAAAAATACCAATTATTTGTTATCCTAACTTAATTTAAAAATAGTTTTGGGTTATGCCTACCACATATTCATATGCATTTACAATAGGAACTCTTTAGATATACCAAATGGAAACAAAAATTTGTACAAATCATCAAGGTATTTCCTTTACTCATGAAGGAAAATTAATACATATTTCAAATAATAGCATTAAATCTTATACTACACATGCAAAATGTGAGTACAAACATGATATATACCTTTTCAACCTATCCAATCATAATGAAAACAATGTAAAGGATAAAACTTAAGGTTGTAAGGTTCACATAGGATGATCTTTCCTATTCAAAAAATTTCAAAAATACCAAAAATATCTAAAACATTCAAAATTCCAAAAAAAAAACTTTCAACACTTACATGTTTTATTGGCTCCTTGGAATCCATGTGTTACTTCCATATTGATGGAAAACATACTCAATTACTCATATATATATATATATATGAAAATCCATTGGATGGCATCATAGGATGATCTTTCCTCTTCACAAATTTTCAAAAATACCAAAAAAATCTACAACATTCAAAATTCCAAAAAAAAAAACTTTCAACACTTACATGTTTTATTGGCTCCTTGGCATCCATGTGTTACTTCCATATTGATGGAAAACATACTCAGTTACTCATACATACACATATGTATCACACTTATACTTGAGTGTGATACAAGCATACATATATACATGATACATTCCTCTTTTGGATGTTAGACCTTCCTTATACTCATGTCACATGGACAATGGGGACATCCACTTATTTGATCTTGATACACATAGGTTATATGATCCGATGATCACTCCACATTATCATGTTTGATCTTACATATGTAATTACACATGCCTATATTACATGTTTATATTTTACATAATGTACTTGATATGCTATACACATGACATACTTTTCCTAACACATTAGATCCATGGCCCACTAAGACATGTTTATGCTAGTTGTTTATGCTTTAATTTATGCACTTTCTTGAATGTCTTGTATTCCTTTTCAAGAATTTGAATATGCTCCCTTGGTTGTAATCATCATTCCTATGCATTATTTCATTGACATTAATATGTCATTGTTTTTCGTATGGACATTTGACTAAGTCATATCCCTTTAATTTTGTGGCATTTGAACATACCCCTTGTTTGCAGTCTCCTCAAAAAATTATCTTTTGACTTAATTTTGAGTTCTCTTGCATGTGTGACTATTTTCTTGTTAATATTATATGGTTACTATCTAGAAATTGCCATGATATTTATCATGCATCTTATACCTACATGTGGTCACATTAGTTCTATGCACTTAAATGATACATTTACCTAGAAATATTCCTTATATATGTTACATGGTTACCTTCACAGAGAATATAGTTGTCTTATCTTTTTAAGGTGAGATAAATACCAATTACTATCTTTCCCTCACCTAAAAGTGGGGCATATTAGTGGAGTCATGTCATACAAACATGTTCCCCACATAGTCATAGTTTATAGATTATAATAGGTTCATAATTTAGAAGCATGTTATCTACACTCATTTAGTATATGGTACTTATATAAATTTTTTAATTTAGTGGGGGCATGATTTGGAAGCATATTCTCAACACTCATTCAGTATATGGTAATTATATCAGTTTACAAACTTAATGGGGGAATGCTTTAGAAACATGTACTCCACACTCATTATGTATGTGTTACTTATATCAATTTTTAGATTTAGTGGGGGCATGTCATATGGACATGGATTCTACACATTCATAATTCTCAAATTTAGTTGGGGCATGCTTTAGAAGCATGTCGACCACACCTATTCAATATTCAACATCTTCAGTTTATAGTGGGGGAAATTTTTAGAAACATGTCCTGAACATTGGTACTTATATTATTTTTTAGACTTCTCCACATATAGTGGGAACATGCTTTGGAAGCATGTCTTCCACACTTACATAGTTATCCAAATTGTATAGATAAAACAATTATATGATTTATATTCATAGTTGTGGTAGAATTATATACATTAGTACTATTGTTATATATAGTTTCAACATGATACATATCTAAGGTGAATATTTTATGTAACATGTGCCTAATATTACAAAATCCACATCATTTTAAGATTTTAAAACTCTTTTATGGACTGTTACCATATCACAAACTTCTTCATACTAATACCCTACAAAATTTTATAGAATTTTATTGATCCAATCTACTACAAAAGTTGGTTCACCTTTTGGTATGATTGAGGTGATTAAATCACTCAATCTTTCCAAATTTTTAGGTTGGACTTGATCATCCAACCTTACCAGGTTATAAATATAATTAGGTTAAATGGTTGACCTAATCTCAACTATGAGGTGGCAACTCACATTTTCTACAAAGTTGGGGGGGCATGTGCCTTAATATATATATCTTTGGATATATGAACTTTAAATATTATATATATATATATACATGTGCCTTAATATATATATCTTTGGATATAGGAACTTTAAATATTATATATATATATATATATATATATATATATGAACTTTAAATATTTATCTATATTTATCCTAATTTTAGTTTTTAGTGCCTTACAATGATACATATTTTCTTAGAACAACTTGCTAATAGGCAAGGTAGTTACATCAACACATAGGTGTACTCCTAACCTTACTCTTTTAATTTTAGTTTATTTCAAGTACTTTTAACCTATATTATATGCACTAATTTTATATTATAACATGCTCTTGATTATAGGTCAATCACTAGTAAAGCACTCAAGTTGGGCACACACAAGATAAGGTGTGCATACACACCTAAGTATGCTTTCCTTTCCTTTAAACTAGTAATTTAATTTGTATATTAAGGTGGGTGTAGAATAAATTTTGTGATTATATAACACTTTAGTCTTGTACACATGGAAAATTCAAACCTTGGTTATTCCCCTTAGCTCTCTACCTTTCTCGCTTCCAAAAGTCTTACATCTACTCTATATTTTTACCACTTATCCTTATCTCTTAATCTAAGAAGTCTTATTTTTATGACCTATGTCTTTTATCTTGTATATAATTCTTAAAATGTACTTATCTTCCATCTATGAACTTGTGTTTGTTCTCTTGCTCCCTAAAAACTAATTTCCAAGTCACATAATAACATTGACATTACTGACCTACCTTGATGCAAGTGTCTAATGCCATAAAGTCATCCAATTTTCAAATAAAATGTATCCTGATGGTTAAAATAAGTGATTTAATGTGACTTATTACTTCAAATGGGTTGATATACATACAAGATAAACCCTAATTGATTTTACACCTAGAAAATACCAAATAGACCAAGGTAACTTATCAAAAACACTTTATCAAGTAATAAATTGATCAAAGATTCCCTATTTATATAAAAATAATAGGTAAAACACATGTACATGTATAAATTACTAAATGAGTATCCCTAGAAAATAATTTTCCAAGTTACAAGCTAGGTTAATGTTGTACTTATTTTGCACATACTATATGATTCACCCACAAGCTAACATGTAGGGGATAAATACATCATTTAGAGGTCCTATTCAAAGTATTGGATATGTATCCAATGTCCTTTGATAATATGGTAATTGGGGTCAACTCAACACCATGTGACCACTAACACATTTTTCTCCAAGGTCACATTGAATAAGGAAAGATAGGTTTTTACAATTTCACAATCAATGACTATCCATGACCCATATACAAATGCACCATAATGAAGGCAATGAAGAACCCAAAATTATCTAGGTGGTTACTTTCTATTTTAGTAGATATCCTATATAGGACACTAGGATTAAACCTAAACATCAACATCAATACAACCATACTAGGTAGACATTACTTTCTAGAGATCCAAAAGCATTAGATCTAGAATCTTTCAACTATTTTGGAATCTACTTCCTTCCTAATTTCAACCTATTCTAGATCCAAAACTACATTAGCATCAAAATAATCTAAGTACTTCACTTATTTATCAATTATGTATCTGACATAGTTGTGCTTTCTATATTTAGACTATCACATCATAATAAATTTAGTGTTTGTTTATATATGAGTTTAGTATCTAATTGGCCTATTATAGATATTATTATCACATTTATTCCATTTCATTTATATATACCCCTTTAATCCAAATCTAAGGCTAACTCCAAAAACATAGATTTAATTTTAGGGTTAAATAAATGTTAATATCTCAATGTTTTCGTCCAAACTCTCAGACCATCTTCAAGAGAATTGATCATAATTTGAATAATATACAAAAAGCAATGATATGAGGTAGCATCAATAATAAATTTTTATAAAAGATTAAAATTTCACATAGCCAACTATGTGAAATGTTACCCTTGTGTAAAAATTTATTATTTATGCTACCTCATATAATTTGTTTTTATATATTATTCAAAGTCTAATCAATTATCCTGAAGATGGTATGAGAGTATGGACCAAAATGTTGAGACGTTATGATTCTAAACATAGATTCCACCATCTAAATATTATTTTGTGTAGTTATTATTTTTAATAAAATGTTAATAGTTGTTCATGGATAATAATTTATAAAAGTTAAATTATTAGGTTGTGTGGTATGATTTGGTGTAGAAAATCTTATTTAAATCTTGTATGTAAAAGGATGGAATCATTTTTCATTATGTAATTTTTTTAAAAATTAGATATAATGTGAATTTTTATACCCACCTATGTTATATGCATGGTATCATAGATTCCATGAATCTATGCCCATGTGGAAGTGATGAAGAATGAGGAAGGAGAGTAATAATTTTATTTTTTAATTAAAGTTATTTTTTGTAAGATATTTGCATTATTTAAAATTTTTTGTCTCTAAGAGAGGATATTAAAATAAATAAACTTGTATGAGAGTTTAAGAACTTTATTAAGAGGATAAATATCTTGGAATATATTGATTTATCCTTATCAGGTTTTTTAATCTACCATGGATGTGTATGTAGAGGTAACAAATCCATAAATCAATCCTAACTCAGAGAAAATAAATCATACTTGCACTTTTGATTGTTGACACATTATATATTTGGGGTAATGACCAAGATGGATCTACTAGACCTAGCTAATGGATCTCTTATGATAATAATATAACTAGGGAGGGTTCTAAAGCCTTTAGTCAAGCAAAACTATACAATAACCATAACTAGGTCCTATGTTTTTGTATTCACAACAATAAATGACAAGTAAAGTAAAAGCCTAATCTAGTGCTCACCAAATATTTTGGCACAAAGTGGGGGTAATAAACATAAAAATTAAATATACATAGGATACATATACTGATATCAATGTATACAAAATCCTAATGCTTGGGAGAGAAGTAAAAATATTAATCTGTCTACTCTTACAAAGGAGTAGAAAATTTAGGAATACTTACCTTTGAAGATGAACCCATAGAGCCTCAATATCTTCTTTGGACAATGTGTTTTGTAATAATTTTTTGTGGTATGTAAGGATAATAAGGATAAATTAGCTCTAGGCTACACAGCCTATTTATGCATCTAAAAGATTTATCCATAAGATAAGATCCATATCTATAAATAAAGTTTGAAATCCTAATATATGCTCCTCAAGTATAATGGTAGATAAATAGATACATAATATATATCTATTCTTATTCTCTTTCTTAATAAACGATGAAATGAATGTGGTTATATAGCTAAATCTAGACCTAAATCTTTTTAAAAGTTTAGTTGATAGGGTCAACCCAATTGACTCTATATCATTATTGATAAAAATAAATTAGGTATTGGTCTAGTAAGATAGGGGCCAAACTATACCCTAAATAATTTTTTTCAATTATAGCATAGGGTCGATAGGGTTGACTTTGTTCATAAACTATTAAAAAGGAGTTTAGGCTAGGGAAAGGCTAATAAAGGTGGAAAATTACTAGAGGAGGGTGTAAAAGAGGAGGAAAAGATTAGGGGAATGTTTTTATGAGATGGTTATGTAGATAAAAATTGGTAATAAAGGGATAATAATCCTATGAAGCACCAATGGTTTTACCACCCTTTCCCAGTACACCCCTTAAGGCATGCCCTTCGAGAGATTGAGACTTGACATGCTCTTGAAAAAGAGAAAGCATCAATAATTGTTAATGTTTGAAAATATTATATGTATACATATACCCACTTAAAGCTCATGACATATTATGTATGTGTAACATGAGATGGTGTTTTAAGAAAAGAACACAACATCACACTATATTAAAGCTAAATAAAATATAGTAAGAAGAAAAATATGATAAATAAAAGGATAGAATTGAAAAACATATACCTTTACTTACCTTAGTGTTGTATATAAAGAAAGAGATGCAAAAAAGGTGAAGGTGTCAAATGTAGATAACATTAGGTGAGATTGTATAAATTACTAAAAAAGAGTGAAAAACTAAAAAATTTACAAAATATATATGTAATAGGTGAAAATATTCTCTACAATGTCAAGATTCTATAATATTTTATGATTTAAAAAAGAGCTAGTAAAAATAAAAATATGGTAAAAATATGGAATCTAGCATTAAATATTTGAAGTTAAATCATTTTGAATAGTAAATATAAATAGGGTGAAAAAGAATTCATTGGTTATTTTTACTATTATAAGAACATAGATCTTTGAGAGACCTAGGTTGAGACCAAAGAGCCATCACAATGATGAGATGATAAATGAGATAGGCATGACACATAACTACTATAGTGAGTGCAACATAGGTAAATAATTGCAAATTTCAAAATTTTGAATATTTTTTATTTAAAATTGAGCTAAATATATAAAATTATTTGATAAGTAAAATCTAGTCACCAAAATGAACCCTAGGAAATTATTGGGTAAATAAGGGTAAAATGAGGTACTGGATAGGAAGAATTTGGACCAATAAATTTGTAAGGCATTTATGGTAAATGGTTAAAAAGTCACTACTATAGAAGAACAGAGTTGACCTAGTCAATTTATTCTATAAGGTAAGATAGAGAGATAGGGATGAATGTGTAGTAGTAGGCTGATTTAGTATTTTAATAAGGGGTTAAATGCATACAAATAGTCTAAATTAGTTGGTAAGGGGAACAATATTAACTAGGTATGATAGGGCCAACCTAGTTGGTTGGATAGGGGCAATGTAGTATCATAAAATAAGGTCAATTGTGTATAACATGGCTAATATAGTATCACAAAGCAAAAACATGGGTGATCTAGTATTGAAATGGATAATATAGTTGGAAAATGGGCTGGGCAATTTAGTATAAAAAATAAAATATAGGGACAATTTCATATTAAATGGGCTGATTCTTTATAAAATTGAGAAATTGTATCAAACTAATTGATTTAAGTGGATGATTTTTGAATTTTTAAGAATATATTTGGATTATTTATGACAAGGAGATCTGATACATATTTTGTTATTTGATAATTTTTAGAGATGATAGAGGTATTGGTTCCTGATAGATGGTCATGTATTCCAAACCTGTTGGATCATTTAACTAAAGTGGATAAAGCATGACTAGTTACACTAGGCTTTGGAGGTATCATGGAGATGAGGAAGATCCTATTTAGTGTTGATCTCATTGTCATGTTCCTTGGAACATGAGAATGGTTGATGAAAAATTATATATGGGTGGTGGATGGGGATACAATTTATGTGGGTATCACACTATAGGATTTCCATGTATTGTTGGGACTACCAATAGGAGGGACATCAGTGATCACTAGGACACCAGATGATCTAGATAAGAGGAAAACACTAGCCCAATGGAAAACATACTTAGATAAGATATACCTAGATTGAGGGTGATATTATTTGATGTATATATTATAGATATTTTAGACATCTATAAGTTTGTGATAATACTTATGATAACATGAGTGTTGTGTCACGAGTTATATGGCAAGGTACCACTATATGTGACAGCCTTTTGTCAGTCCATATTAGATTAGGGAGTACTCTATGACTTTAAGGTTGTCATCTAAGTCCAGATTATGCATGTTATATATGGGATGTTATCTAGAGGGAAGAAAACCATGGGGCCTATTTTTTATTGAGTGCTTAGATATATGAGAGGTTCCCTATCTATCAACCAACAAGATTACCCTATGTGATCAATGATAGGTTACCTTTGGTTATGTGATGGAGGTAGGATCATGTAATTTGGGTCATTCCCCATGTGCCAACATTATATACTATCACATGAGGGGAGATCATGTGTCATCCCTACATGCACATTATTATTGTATGGCCTAGTTGGTCAACCATTGTAACAAGGTTGACACGGATGTGGATTATACAACACTACACCTCATGGGTAGAGCCAATATGGTGGTAGACTTTCTATGGAAATTTAGACTCCCATACCCAATTTCCCCTTTTGTAGTGCCTATGTATTGGGCATAACATGCTAGAGATTTAAGGGGGAGATGAGGAGGATTACTAGTAGAGATACCCATGATTAGGCTGTAACATGATAGACCATAGACTAATCAAGCATAATAATAGGAGGTAGTGGGAAGAAATGATATGGACATGGATTCTATCCCATAAAAATCACCATATTATGAACCAAAACAGTAAAAATAACATCGACCACCATGGCCACACTATAGATGGAAGCAACATTGGTGAGAGTAGGCATATATGAGTGTTACAATGTATGAGGACCTAGTAGTTACTCCAGGACATAGCTAGTCCATATAGGCACATATCAAAAGAGGTTCATAATGTGCTCAAGTGGTGAATCCTAGATTTACACTAGTGTAAAGGTGATCTATGAAGGAGGCAATCCATGGAGGAGGTGATCAGGGGATGAGTAGAGGGAGAGACCATGCTTGGTAGGTAAGCAAATGGGGAGATGATGATTGGTGACACTAGAAATGGTGAGAAAATGTTATAATTTTGATTTAATATTTGATATAGGACACTATTTACATGTGATTATAATGTATATATATTAATATATCTATGTGATTTGATATCTATCTAGTTTTGGTTTTGTTGATCCTGTGATGGAGGAGATCAAATGAGGATCTCTGGTTATGGCTACATACCATAAAAGTTTGGATGGGGTAATGACACCATATAACCTCACTATATTAGATGATCCTATGGTACTTTTTAGAGAATTTTCAATGATTTCATGATGATGTCATGAAGGTGTCTAGGTGATTGGATGAAGTTCCTTGATAGTCTATGTGATAATGACAAAGTGTATAATGTACTTGTCCTAGTAAGCTTGAAGTATGCCTAGTTGATAATATATTTTGGCATGGTTAGAGATTTTTAGGGATGAGTATGGTGATTTTAGAATGTGAAAGAGGTCCTTAAGATATTTTATATGCTTTGATTTTTTGTGTGAATAAGTGGAATTCATCTAGTTGTCCATAGTTTTCATCTAGACACTTTGGGCCTAGTGGCAAAAAAATTGATTAGGTAGTTTGATGACATCACCATTACCACATGAGAATGATTCAAGGGAGGTTTATCATATGGTTGTGGTCAAATTAGTACCTATTTTATTTGTGTCAAATTTCATATCATATTTCAAAGTCCATCAAAATATATGCAAGTGTAAAGTTGGGCTCCCAGTCATTTTGACAATGTTTTCCCATAGCCAAATTTACAATGTGGCAAGAAGAGTAAAGTAAGAATTTTGATGGTGAAATATCTCACACGTGTGGATATTTAAATATAAAATTATCATATGGGTTTGAAAATTTTTATATCTAGTTTATTTGTGCGAACTTTTAGGTCAAGCACCATAGCACGGAAAAAGATGTGCATGTTTAAAGGTGGCCTTCTACACAAGTTTTTGACATAGTTGGCTCTATGGTAGAAAAATTTGAGAAAAAATTTTAATTTCATTATATCTCAAACATGTGATGGTTACAAGATTATTTTTTCACATGGTTTTATTCTCTTATGTGAGGAGATCATATGGTCCAAATTTGAGATCATGCGAGTGAGTGAGGTAAAAGATATAACTGTGCAAAGTTGGTCTTCCAAGAAGATAAGCAAGGTTCCCATACTTAGTCATTTTTTCACAAGTTAAAGTTTGAGAAACATCAATGGAATTAATTACTACAAAAATTCATAAATAAATGAGATGGTTACAAGTGTCATGATCATGGAGGTTTTGAGCATGATTGAATGGTGAGCACTGCCTGATAAAGACCTGACTAATCCATAGAGATCAACGAAGCATGTTGAGTCAAAGTTTTTAGATTGCATGAGATGAGATTAACATGTTCAAGGTTTAACATTTGGAATTGTTGGAATATGTGTTAATGGTAGATAATAATACAATAATATTGATGGTTTGTATTTAATTTAAGCAATGAGGACTCGAGATGTGAACAAAGTGGTCAAGTTTTAACTATGACCATTGCCATTTAAATATTTTAATTTTATAAAGGAAAAAACCAATATACAATATTTTGCCCATAAATTTTGATCCAAGATGAATTTTCTAATAGTATAAAAATAAAAGATGAATATTACTCCATGAGTCATCTAATGAACCTAATTTGAATATTTGTAAGTGTGTATAGTCAAAGATATTAAGGTTTAAAGTTGATTGTGTTCGTACATGGACTATAAGTGACCCAAAAAGATTATTTGAGCTTGTTTTGATATTGTTTCAATATATATTAATGAGTTGGATATTGAGAAGTTTTTTATAATCCATGAGGATGATTTGTGTGCATTATGAATTCTTAACCAATCATGTGTAGTATGAATAAAGGTTTAGAAGTTGACTGGGTATTCATTCATGGTGATTATATACATAAAATGTTATTTGAGTGAATTATGTTTAAGAAAAAGGGTAATATGTTTGTTTTTGGACTTAAGGGGGATATATAAATCATATTGAATGGTTCCATGCATTTTGAAGTGGTCTTATGTTCATTTTTTGTTTGATGAAATGATAAAGGAGTGAATGGGTCCACATGAGACCTATAAGGGCTACAAGGGCCTAATTGAAAGGTGTAGTTCCTTAAGGGTGACCCATATATGCTATGGCCAACCTATGAAGATTTTATTAATCTATTTCTTGATAATATAGTTGCATTAAGGGATAAATCATGCCTAATGGTTGACCAAGATGGTGATGATCATGATTACTCTATAAATAGTGAAATCAAAGATGGTGATTTATAGACTTATAATACTTGAGTGTGAGAGACTTAGGATATATTTGAGAGAGGATTATTTGTATTAATTATGGAGAGAAGGAGGGGTAGAGTTCACTATAGATGATTTGAAGAGTAGAAGAGATTGATGACTATTTATATGACTTGTAGGTCATAATTCAATTGGCAGAATAGTGCTCTTGTAGATTGAGTATGAGTAAAGGTAAAAAGTGATAATCAGAGGTCCATCATCAGGTGTTGAATACATCAATTCATAGGTGTACGTGTTCATAGGTTTTTTTGTGGTTATCTCATTATCTAAGGTTTTTTCATCCTCCTTCCAAGGTGAAACTTTCTAAAATTCTGGTTATTATTACATCTCAGCTAAATAGATGTTGTAACACCTTATAGGATTGTAGTCTCACTAAATAGGGATTGTAGTTCCTTGATTAGTTACAAGTGGTCTTATTCGGTTCTTATTATTATAGGATAGTTGTCTAATTTTAGGTTTTAGTGGGTTTTCTCCCCCAAGAGGGTTTCCCACATATGTTATGTGTTATGTGATTGATCTTGAATTGTCTCTCTTTCTCATTGCTATGAATGTTATGTATGCTTCATGAATGCTTATGGTAATTGATCAATAACTTGAAAGGAGTGAAATTAAATTTAGTTTTTCTAAGCTCATTGATTTATCCCTACTCTTAATTATTATACCTCTAAAAATAGGTATCAGAGCATGTCCTTTGGTAAAGGCTTAATAGCTTGAAGGTGATCCAAGGTACAATATGGGTAGTCATCAAGGAAGTTTATCTAATAAGCAAGCACCAATGTTCAATGGATCCAATTATTATTTTTGAAGTGAAAGTATGAGGACATATATTATTTACTAGGATTTGATGTATGTTAATTTATTCTAGATCATTATGTTACACCTATTACCCCTCCATCTAGTGCTGCATATAAGAAATTATTTGAGAATAATTCCAAGGCAATGAATGATATCACTTGTGGTCTTTTAGAGATTGAATAAACCAAGGTAATCCATTGTAAATATACTAAATATATATGGGACAAAATGTAGATCATTTTTGAAGGAGATTAAAAGGTTGAGCTTGCTAAGTTGTAGACTCACAAAAGGCAATTTGAAAGTCTCAAGATGAAGGAAGAAGATTCTATGGCATAATTTTTACAGAGAGTTGATGAGATTATGAACATGATCAGAGGTCTTGGAGATAATCTTGAAGATAATAATATATTAAAAAAGGTATTAGGGTCTCTATCTCTCAAGTTTGATCCAAAAGTATCTACTATAGAATAAAGTCATGATCTTACTTAGTTGAAGATAGATCAATTACATGACACTCTTACTGCATATGAGATGAGAGTAAATGATAATATACCACCAAAGAAGGAAGACAAATTCAGTATTAAGATGAATCCTAAGAAAAAATTCCAAGAAATAAATCTAAAGAGGATGACATATCTGATATTGATAAGGATGAACTAATTGCTTTGATTATCAAGGGTATACCTACCCTTCAAATGTTTCAACTATGAAGAGATAGGACATTTTTATTGTAAGTGACCTTATAATTATGAGAATAAAGATGATGAAGAGCATGTTGAAGGAAAATATGATGACAATAAGACATAAAAGAAGAAAGGATTCAAAAAATTTAACAATAAGAAGTCCTTTAAAAACAATAATAGTCTCTACACTAAAGAAGATTGTAGCTCATTGAATGAGAGTGAAGATAGTGACTCAGAATATGATCATGAATATTATGGTCCTATTAAATATGAAGCCTTTTTAATGGCTAAGGAATGAAGTTTCTCACATCAGAAGGTGTCTACTTAGAGTGATTCAGATGATGATGAAGATGAGGTGGACTATGAGACTGCATTGGTGAATGCTCTTGAAGAAATAAAGATTGAGAAGAATATTAAATATAAAATCAATGATTATGAGGACCAATTCAATGTGTATGAGGAAATAATGAATGAATACACCAAGGATCATGAATATATGGTCAAGCATCTCAATTATCAATTGGAAATCCTATCTACAAGCTTGAAAGCTAAAGAAGATGAATGTTAAAGGTATGTTTCTAAAAATGAATCATTAAAATCTTAGTTAGAGAAAACATCTAGTAATTTAAAGTCATTTGTGAGATTCAAAAAGAGATCATGTGATCTAGACAACGTGTTGAGTGGTTAAAAGCATGCTACTGATAGAACTAGTCTTAGATATGAAGAATAAAAAATTAATGTTACTCAAGACAAGATGAAGACTAATGTGAACCAAGACAATCATACTTTGAAGACAAATCATTAGACAAAGAATGAAGGTACTAGAAAAATGAAGACAAATTAGATCAGACAGCCAAATGCCATGACATATGCAAGATTTAATGGTTACTATTTTACATGTAATCAATTTGGTCATAAGGATCGAGAGTGTAAGAGACTTGTTAGAAATGATTTTTCATGGGACTATGATGGGGGTCATCAATTAAAAAGAGTGAAAAAAATTAAGGGCTTCAACTATCTTGATGTGGGACAATTTACAAACCATTGTCCACATAATATTAGATAAGGTGAGTCTTCTTAAAAAAGGGGAGGTTTTTTTTTGTCAAGACAAAGGACATATTACAAGTTTCTGTCCAAATAGGGTAAGACAAACTATGTTTCCATCAAGGAGTATGGGGTGATACAATTGTGAATAGAGAGGTCACATTAATATATTTTGAAAATAAAGGCCATCAAGTCAAAATGTGTGCAATCAAGATTTTAGAGTGCAATAAAAAAGGAATGTTAACACATGGAAGCTAAAGGTGAAAAGTGTGAGTCATGATGAGACTACAGGTCTAAGTAATCTTTTTTCTATGGTAGAGAATGCTTCAAAATTTGAAGAGTGCTACGGTCTTTCATTATCTACTCATGTTGTGAGTGAAGAAACCAAGATCAAAGAGAAGACCAAGGTGTTGGTTTAGGATATTACTAAGGTATGTATGGATCCAAGTGAACATCTTGCTATTGTTAAGCATGTATCATGCAAATAACATCAATTGGTTATGCTTAATGATGAGGTTCCAAATTGCAAGGTGGATTCTTTAGATAAAAAGGTATATCATGAATCTTTTTTGTCTCCATGTATTGTTAATTCAATCTTAGAAGAGAAGGAGAATGTTTTGGTGGTTGAGCATGTTTATTCTCTTAAGCCTAAGAAGAAAAATAATTTCAAACATTATATGACCAAGGAGGAGGAGTAATATGAAGAGTTGTGGGAAAATATTGATTTCACATTATTCTAGGACATTGTGAAGTAGGGTGTCTATACCTATGATTATTAAGAGACATATTTTATTGTGGAAAAGCAAGTTTATGTGCTCAAGATGATAATGAAAATCAGAGAAGGTTTTTGGTTAAAGAGGGAGCAATAAGTTCATGAGCTTGCTCCAGAGGTTTATGAAGGAACTATTGTATAGGGTTAGAATGGATGTTTCCATGTGGAATAATGATTTTGATACAATATAAAGTAGATTTTGATGCTCATAAAGGTCTATTCAATTTTTTTTATGTGCTCCATGTATTATTGTGGTCTAATGGTATGTTTGTGCAAATTTAATATTTTTGAGTGCTCTCAGTTTTCTCAGTTTTTAACTTAAGGGCAAGTAGGCCTAAAATGGGTTATAGGAATTATATGTTCCAAAAGGTATGGTGGATCATTTTTTGTTCCAAAAGTGTGTGTTGACTATCAACAATTGTGCAAGAAGTTTTAGATATGGATGTTGACTAGAAAGTGTTGTGTTAACCTTGTTTATTTTAAGATTCTAGGGTTTTGGGCTCTGATAAAAAAGTGGTTTTCCTTATGAGATGAGATATTAGGTTTCATAATAATTTTAATGGGACAAATGGGTTGTTAGATCAAGATTCATAGAGATCTGAAGGTTTGTGGCTTTCAAATTATTTAAGCTTTTGTCAATATGGAGGGTTAATTAGCTAGTAGGTTTGTGAAGGAAGTTTGTTATAGAGGATGAGCTTGGTGATGAAAATTGGTGTGGTTGAGGGGCATATGAGAGTGTTCCATATATGATTTTTTAGTTCTTGAATATGTGTCTACTAAAAATTTTGGGCTTTACAAGTTTCAGCTAGGGCTACAAAGAGGCTAGATAGGCCTAGTGTGAATAAGAGTGATTTTTGTTCAATTTATTCAAAAGATCAAGGCATGAGTGTTTCAAGGTGAGGTCTCAGGTTGGATTAGTGCATATTTCCTATTTTTTGAGTGTTATGAATTTCTATTGATGGTTCTTATGGTAGCTTAAGATAGAATGCTAATAAGTATATGTGGTGGTTCTTCATGGTGTATGAAGATCTAAAGATGCTCAAAAGGTGTAATGTCTCAAAGATATTAGGCAGAGTATTGCTTAGATGTTTCTTAGTGAGTTATTCAAATTCCAATGGTTATTTTTAATTATTTATTCATTGGTTGTAGTTCTTGATTGAAGAGAGTGTTGGCATGGAACAAGAGGAAGTTATCAAGGCAAGCAGAAGTAGGCTCAAGGTAAGGGGGAGTTTGTATCATATTTATAAGGTGGTACTCTATTGTTGGTGGTATTTTTAGGTTCTAAGGATCATATTTTTCCCACTTTATCATTGTGTTAAAGGGGGATAAATTTCCTATTGTGAGAGTGCTTGAAAAAAGAGGAAGGTGAATTGTATATTACTATATGATGATTGTTGACATCAATGACAAAGGGGGATATTTTTGGAGAATTTTCAATGATGTCATGATGATTTCATGAATGTGTATAATTGAGTGGATGAAATTCATTTATATTCTATGTGAAAATGAAAAAGTGTGCAATGTGTTTATCTTAGTATGCTTGAAGTATGTTTGGTTGATCTTCTATTTTAGCATGGTTAGAGATGTTCAAGGATGAGTATGGTGATTTGAGGATGTGTAAGAGGTCCCTAAGATGTTTTGTATGTTTTGAGTGATTTTTTTCATAATTTCAATTCATATGGTTTTCCATAGTTTTCATCTAGACACTTTGGGTCTAGTGGTATAAAATATGAGTAGGCAGTTTGATGACATCACCATTACCATATGGGAATGAGTCAAGGGGAGTTGTTCATATGTTTGTGATTAAACTAGTCCATAGTTTATTTATAATTTTTTTTAGATCATCTAAAAAAATGTGTCAAAATATATGCAAGTGTAAATTTGGGCTCCTAGGCATTTTGACAGTGTTTTCCCATACTTAGCCAAAATTGAAATGTGGCAAGAAGAGCCTAGTAAGCTTTTTGATGGTGGAATATATCATATGTGTGGATGTTTCAAGAGAAGGAGATCATATGGGTTTGTTAATTTTTGTACCTATTTATTTTTTATAACTTTAATGTCAATCACCATAGCACAACAAAAGATATGCATGTTCAAAGTTAGCCTTATAGACAAGTTTTTGACATTGTTGGCTCTGTGGCACAAAAATAGAGTGAACATTTTAATGTCATTGTATCTCATAATGTGAGTATAATATGGTAATTTTTGTCATATGGTTATATTATTTTATGTGAGGATATCATATGGTCTAAATTTTAGATCATGCAAGTGAGTAAGGTAAAAGATATGACTGTGCAAAGTTAGCCTTCCAAGCAGATAAGCAAGGTTCCCACAGTCATTTTTGCACAAGTTAAAGTTTAAACAACATCGACATAATGCATTAATCTAAGAAGCTAGGAATAAACAATATGGTTCCAAGTGTCATGATCATGGATGTTTTTGTCAATATTTAATGGTGAGCAGTGCTTGATAAAGTCTTGACTAATTTGTAGAGATCGATGAAACATGTTGAGTCAAAGTTTCCATATTGCATGAGATGAGGTCAACATGTTTAATGTTTAACATTTGGAATTGGAAAACTATGTTTTAAAGGTTGAGATTCATATAATAATATTGATGGTGTGTATTTTATTTTATTAGTGAGGACTCGAGATGCGAGCAAAGTGGTCGAGGTTTAACTATGACTGTTGACATTTAAATATTTGAATTTCACAAAGGGAAAACTAGTCTATAGTATTTTGACCATAACTTTTGATCCAAGATTAATTTGCTAATGATATAAAAATAAAATATTAATATGAATCCATGATCATCTAATAAACCTAATTAATGTTCAAAGTTGACTATGTGTTCATTCATGGACTGTAAGTGACCCAATAACATTGTTCAAGATTGTTTTTATATTGTTTTGATATCTCTTGATCAACTGGATATTGAGGAGTGTTTTAAATTCCATGAGGATGATTTTATACACTATTAATTCTTAAAAAATCATATACACTACGAACAAAGTTTTATAAGTTGAATCTATATTTGTTCATGGTGACTGTGTGCACAAAATGTTGTCTGAGCTAATTGTGCTTAAGTAAAAGGGTAATATGTTTGTTGTTGGAAATTAATGGGGACATATAAATCATATGGAATGGGTCCATAAAATTTTAAGTGGTCCTGTGTTCTTTTTTTTTGATGAAGTGGTAAAGAAGTGAATGGGTTTACATGAGATGTCTAAGGGCTACAAGGGCCTAATTGAAAGGTGTAGTTCCTTAAGGGTCACCCATATATTCTATGTCTAATCTATGAATATTATATTAAGATATGTCTCGATAAAATAGTTTCCCTAAGGGTTGAGACATTCCTAATGGCTGACTAAGATGGTGATGATCATGATTGATCTATAAATAGTGAAATTAAAGATGGTGATTTATAGACCTGTAAGACTTGAGTGTGAGAGACTTGGGAGAGATTTGAGAGAGGCTTATGTGTATTAATTATGGAATTAATTAGGTTTAGAGTTCCCTATGGATGATTTAAAGATTAAAATAGATTGAGGACTATTTATATGACCTGTAAGTCATAATTTTATTGGCAGAATAGTGCTCTTACAGATTGAGTATGAGTGAAGAGTGATAATCAGAGGTCCATCATTAGGTGTTGAAGATATCAGTTCATAGGTGGATGTGTTCATAGCTTTTTTGTTATATCTCAACATTTAAGGGGGTTTTAGCCTCCTTTCAAGGTGAAACTTGCTAAAATTTTGGTTATTGTTGTAGCTCAGCTAGATAGGTGTTGTAGCACCTTATGGGATTATAGTCTCACTAAACAGGGATTGTAGTTCCTTAATCAGTTTCAACTAGTCTAAATTGATTCTAATTAGTATATGATATTATTATAATTATAGATTCCAATGGGTTTTTTCCTCAAAGATGGCTTCTCACATATGTAATGTGTTATGTGATTGATCTTTCACTATCTCTCTTTCTCATTGATATGAATGTTGGGTATGATTCATGAATGCTTATAGAATTTGAGATATAACTTGAAAGGATTGAAATTGAAGTTGGTTTTTATAGGCTCACTAATTCACCCCCTCTCAATGATTGTACCTCTAACAATACCATCTACCCTAGCCTAGGCAAGTTGGTTTAGACTGGTGGAGGAGGATGTGAGGTAGTTATAGGCATGTAGGGATGGATTACATCCATTTAAATGGGAGGGAGAGGGAAAGGCATATTATTGTAATGCCTTGTCTTAGGATAGAGAAATGCATATAGCTACCACTATCCATCTAAAAATAGGTACAAGCCCATTTTCCAACTTATAGGGATAAGTAGCAGGGTTGAGATCCTAAGCTACCTTATTACAATGTAACATTCAGAGGGGAAAATTCCATGTATATATGGGTAGTGTGGCTAGGTCATAAGATAGGCATGATGGAATCCAAACTTAGAGTTGGATCTATTTTGTATTGTGTATGTTCTATTATATAAAACATATGATATATATGCATGTATGTATTGGTTTTGAAAGTTAGATTTGATCTTATGAGTTTTATTTGGTTGTGGATGTTTGATGCATGGATATATTTCTTTGTAGGACATATATTTATCTTTTGTTGTATATGCTATGGGAAATATATGTTGAGTGTTTTCTTTTCTACCATTATGTGATACACATGTATGTTTAAAAAGAAAAAGGAAAAATGACTTGGAAAAGTATAAGTAATCAAAAATAAATGTGCTACACACTATATCATGATGGGAAATGTGTAATAACAAAATATAACTAAATATAATAAACCAAAGATGGTAAAAAGAGATAACAAAATGTTTTTAAACTATGAAAAATATTTGCACCAAAATAAAACAAGTAAAATCACATTATGTCACATTGGGAAGTATGAGAATAATGTAATAAAATGGAAAGCACATGAAAAACAAATGGTATAAAAATAAAACAATCAATTTAATCAATGATGCTAAATCATGTTGGTAAGTATAAAAGAGAAGACAAAATTGGAAAAATGGACTTAAATTGATCACACTAATTCAAGTTGGGAAGTATGACAATTTTAAGAAGGTGGTTATAAATATATATGTAATAAAAAAATAATAAGATAAAAGTGAAAGAGAAATTAATTAAGCATAAAACATACTATATCAAGATGGGAATCATGTCAATGGCATGTAACTCATAGTAAATCACTATTTATCTCAAATTTGCCACATGTAATTTCAATATGACTTAGATATTGGAATATTTTGTGAGGAAGGCCTCATCCTATCCATGGTATTACAGTACAAATCACAAAGGAAACACTAATGAGGTGGAAAAAATTGAGAAAATGTTTGTAAAATGATGTTTGTAATGCGGTAATTTTTGAGGAAGGATTGGTCCTACCCATGGTTTTATAATGTAACTCACATATGGAATCACTAGGGGATGATAATTTAACAAACAATAATTCTCAAGGGGAAATATTAGGAGTGCTATAAATGAAAGAGCGAATGCAAAACCCACAATTTAGGCATCTATGGGAAGACCTTAGGAAATGTGAGGCACACTAAGGATAAATAAAAGACACTAAATAGATAGTGACCATAAATATGCAAAGATACACATTCACAATAAGCAAAAATTTGTATATGCAAATAAGTGACATAATAAGATCAAATAATTTTAGTTGTATTAACAAGAAAAGTAAAGTAGACCTACCTTCCCATAACATGTTTCACTTTCCTCAGGATGTCACCTTCACTAGAATGTATGCAAAGTGAAACGTAATTGATCTATAAATCAATCGTCTCTCAAATAAGATAAATATTATTTACACTTCTAATTGTTGATATATTATTTGGGGTCATGACCAAGATGGATCTGTTAGACCTATCCAAGAGATATCTTACCATAATAATATCACTAAGGAGGTTTCAAAATCCTCCAGTTAAGAAAAAATATGCAATAACCCTAATTAAGTCCTATGTTTTTGTATTAAAAAATTAATTGACAAATAAAATAAAGTCTAATCTAGTGATCTCAAAATATTGTGGCACAAGTGGGGGTTAGTAAACATACAATTAAACATGAATAAGGGAATCCTATTTAAGTTATGTATAGGTAAAACCATAATGCACGGAGAGAGCAATATATTCAAAAGTCATTACTTCTGCTACTTATATCTACTAAAATAAAGGAGTAAATTTAGAGATACTTACCTTGAATATGAACCAATTGAGATTCAATCTCTCCCTTGTCCAAATGTTCTTCTCAAAAGGTTGTTATGGTTTTTAAGGATCACTAATAAAGGCCAAAGCATCTAATAATTTTCCAGAAGACAAGATTATTCTCTAAGTATAAACCCTAAGCTAAGACTCCTCAGTATAATGGTAGAAGAGTAGGTTGTGAATAAGTGTAAATAAATAACTAACTCTTATTGTCTCTAAAAAATGGAGAAATGAATGTGTATATATATCTGAATATAACCCTAAACCTTTCTAAAAGTTTAGCTGATAGGGTTGACCTAATCGACTTTGTATCATTATTAAAAAAAAAAGTTAGGTCTGGTCTAGGTTGGCCAGGGGCCAACCTAGACCTTAAATGAGTTTTGTCAACTAGAGTACATGGTCGATGGGGTTGGCATTGTATCATAAATTATCAAAAAGGATTTTAGGGTAGGGAATGACTAATGAAGGTAGAAAATGACTAGAAGAGGGTGAAAAAGAGGAGGCAAAGCTTAGGGGAATTTTTTTAGAGAAGGTTAGATTAATAATAAATGGTAGTAAAGGGAAAAAAATATTGTGAAGCACCAATGGTCTACCCACCCCTTTTTGGTGCACCCCTTAAGGTATACAAATAGAGAGATTGAGGCAAGTGCAATAGGGGATGGTGCTTTGAGAAAATAAAATAGTAATACACAATGTTGAAGCTTAAAAATTATATTATTTTAAAGAAAAATTAACAAAAAACAAATAAATGAAATGGAAATAATTAAAATATAAAATTAATATGTACCTTGACTTACATTTATTGTTGGATGGTTGTTTGTTATGTTTGTAATTTTGATCATGGATGGCATAGAGTTTGCTTTTGACAAACCCAATGATATAAAACTAAAGAGAAAAAATAAATAAATGTAGGAAAACCAAGACAATTGATGCTATGTAGATGAGATGTACTTAGAAATTTGGCAAGTTGAGGTGACAAAATCTAGATTAGGACCAAATGACCAAGTCAAAATTTTGAATAAATCAAGTAACCAAAAATCCAAGGCTACTAAAGACCAAAAAAATCAAACAAGTAAACCTTAAGAAAGGCAAACTCACTAAATCAAACCAAGGACACATGTCAAAAATGGTAATCAGACATCAATGTGAAAGCAGTAACAATCCTAACTTAGAAAAAAATGGACAAGTAAATTGGTAAAATAACATTGATTAGTGGATAGTAACAATCCTTACTCAATAATCAATGGAAAAAGTACATAAGAGGGAAAAAAACATTGGTGAGTGAGAAGTAACAATCCAACCTCACTCAATAATGGAAAAATAACATAAAAGTAGACATGAACTCAGGTGTTCAAAAAAATAAGTAAAATAAATGGAAAATGGAAAAAGAGACTAAAAAAAGTTTAGAAATATAAAGCCTTGGTGTAAACAAATAAATTCATAGTTACTCAGAAATATTGCTTTGTTTTAAGCATAGATAAAATTGAAACAAATTAGTGATAACATGTTTTAAGATGTGAAGAAGAGGTAATATAGACTTGGGAAAATAGATTTATAATCACACTTTCCTATCAAGGGGGGAAATGAAATGGGTGGAGGGGATAATGAAAACAACAAGGCAGAGAAACTCTTTATTGAAGTCAAGACATTCAAATTAAGTTTTTCAAAACAAAAAGACTTTTGATATTAAAGACTCTAAAGAACTTCTCCTAGATACACAATTTTTAGGTTGACAAATGAAGTATGTAGATTATCTAATAAACGCTATATGCATGAAAATTAAAATGGACCTACCTTCCCACAATGTGTTCCCCATTCCTCAAGACCATTTATAGATCCATTTGTCTATTACAAAGATTGGTTACTTGTGTGAGAAAGTAGGTATCACCATAGAGTTTGTTGAATTCTCCTATTCCAATATACTATCCTACCATACCCCAACGAACCTCAACTCTATCATGAGGCCAACTATGGAGTTTTAAATTTGATTGGAGATATGCTATTAATCACATATTTTGATATGATTTTGAATTTTGATTTAGTATGTTACCTTTTATATCATTTTTTGTTGTTTCAAATGATTTGGATTTTCAATTTTGATGGCTTTTTTTATTCCTCCTCGATACAGATTTGGAAAACCAAACATGGGTGATAAAAATGACTATCATTTAAAGAATTTGGATTTGGTTGCTATTGAAAATAACTTAGATAAAATGGTGTCTAAGATTCTCATTAATTTAGGGGAAATAAAATATGTTATCTTAACTTCAACCTTGGTTTATCCAATGTTAAATGAAAGGAAAGGAAATCAAGAGGATTGAAACATGAAACAATTTAGATTAATTTAAATCAAAAAAAATTGATAAAGGGTGAAAAAGGGATATAATTATAGTGAAGTGTGATTATTTATCATAATAATGATGGAAGTGTAGGAAAACATACTAACACTTTATTGTTGGACAAATTTTATCTACAGATGAAGTAAAGGCTAAACCTAAGAACAAAAGATCAATAACTTGTAACAATTGTAAACACTATCTATAAAAGGAACAATGATTTGAATATGGTCATTTTATGAGGAAGTTTAGGTCCTATCCATGGTCTTACACTTTAACTCATAAATGAGAAACCTAAGAGGGTACACAAAAATAAGAAAAATAAATTAGAAAGATGGTATTTGTGAGGAAGGCTAGGTCTTATCCATGGTATTACACTAAAAATAGCAAAGGAAAAACTCAAGGGATATAAAAATCATTAGAAAGTAATAATTGAAAATAAAAGGAGATCTTGAGGAAGACCAGGTCTTATCCATGGTTTTACAATGCAACTCATGAGAAAAAAAAACCAAAGGACCAAAAATAAGGGACTCATATTTGTGAAAAGAGAGATTCTTGTAGAGGGTTAGAATCAAGTAGATGTGCTAAAAAAAGTGTTAGAATGATAACATATATAAATCATGATAATAAGGGAAGATTTAAGCTAATGGCTATATCAAAGATGAGCATGTGAAACACAAGCTTATGTATCTCAAAATGTTTCTTGATGTTGAATTTGTTTGGTGTATGTAGGATAGTAGATTGGGGTATGGTAACTAGTTAGACATTGAAAAGTAAATGCTAACTAGTTGGTCATCCTAAATGTTATTAAGTTATAAGAAAGTCTAATTTTAGTGTGATAGGAAAGTTAGCTGAAAGAAGGAACTAGAAAGCAATCTAAGGTTGGTTTTAGGATGTTTAGGCTCAAAGGGATATTTATTGGTGATTGCATTATCTTGGTATTGGGGCCTACCTCCTCACTTCATAATATCACAATAATAAGTGTGTCAGGTACTTTTCCAAAATATACCATCAATCACGTAGTTATACTTGGAAAAAAAACTAAGTCAGCTTCCCCTTTGGTGATAAAATCTAAGTAGGCCTTGGGAAGATAAATGTTTTTTGAATGTAGAGTGATTTGGTAGTGTGCACAAAAGAGTAAAGCTATGTAAATAAAATTTTAATTTAAAAAACCACCTATTTAAGCTATCTGAGTTACTCTAAGCATGAAAACAATTGAAAAGGAAAGGTGAATTAATTGCTAATAAGTAGATGTTAATTCCTTGATTAATAATAGTATAGAATAAAGTTGAATAGATTATTGGTATTTTGTATAATAAAGGTCTTTAAGAACAAATTCAAATATGTCAACTAGATCTCTCAGATAGAACATAGACTATACAACTAAGTCGACCAGGTTGACCTAATTAGTTATAGGGTTACCTTTTTGTAGACTACAAACTTGTGAAAAAAAAATATTGAAAGAAGAATTAAAATGATATAGAGATAAAATAAAAGAACCTTGGTGGGCTTGAAGATGTTTTAGATTGAAAAAATTATACTAATATTGTTTAAATGTTTCTTTTAAATTTTACCAACTAGGTTGACTAGTTCAACCAAGTTCTATAAAACCTTGTGTGCTGAAGAAGAAATAATGAACAAAGTTGACATGTTCGATAGTGTTTATTGATCTATATGTTGATAAAATAAAATAGTAGATAGATTTGAACTATTCAACTATGTATACTAATCTAAAACTAAAAAAAAATATTATGTCAAATTACTTGATCTAGTAGCTTGTAATTGGCAAAGGCTTGTATAGACATAAATGAGTAGTTTTAAAGTGACTGTGTGTTAAACATATGCATATAAAGTTAGAAATATACCACATGGTTTGATAAAATACTAAAAATATAATATTAAGATAAAAATTATGGCATGAAAAAAATGTGCAAGGGTTAGATTCATGTCAGGTGCACCAGGATGTATGGAAATGGAATTGCAATTGATCTATAAATCAATCGTAACTCATAGAAGATAAATATTACTTACACTTGTGATTGTTGATACATTATTTTTTTGGTGACATTACCAAGATGGATTTTCTATAACTAGACAATGGATCTCTTACCAAAATAATATCACTAGAGAGGGTTCCAAAGCCTCCAATTAAGAAAAGCTATGCAATAAACCTAACTAGGTCCTATATTTTTATATTCACAAAAGTAAATGACAAGTAAAGTAGAAGTATAATATAGTGTTCACCAAATCTTGTGGCACAAAGTGGTGGTAATAAACATAAAAATTAAACATGCATAGGAGACATATACTCATGTCAATATATACAAAATCCTAATGCATGGGAGATAAGTAAAAATGCTAATATATCTAATCTTACAAAGGAGGAATAAAGTTAATAATACTTAACATTGAAGATAAACCCACCTAGAATCAATCTCTCCCTTAGACAAGGTTCTTATCAAGAGTTTTTTGTGGTATGTAAGGATAATAAGGATAAATCAACTCTAGGCTACACAACCTATCTATGCATCCAAAAGACTTCTCCACAAGACAAGATCCATATCTATAAAGAAAGTAAGAAACCTTAAGATATGATATTCAAGTATAATGGTGGATAATATGGTGCATAATATATATCTCTTATTCTTATTTTTATTAATAAATAATGAAATTAATGTTTTTACATAGATAAATCTAACCCTAAACCTTTCCAAAAGTTTAGCTAACAAGGTCAGCCAATTGACTCTATATTGTTATTGACAAAAAAAAGGGTCTTGGTCTAGGTCAGCCAATGGCTAACCTAGATCCTAAATGAGTTTTTTAATTAGATTATAGTGTCGATGGGGCTGATATTGTATTATAAACCATCAAAAAGGAGTTTAGGATAGTGAAGGGATAATGAAGGTAGGAAATGACTAGAAGAGGGTGTAAAATAGGAGACAAAGCTTAGGGGAATGTTTTTAGGAGATTGTTGTGTAGATATCAAGTGTTAATAAATGGATAACAATCTTATGAAGCACCAATGGTCTACCCACTCCTTTCGTAGTGTAACCCTTAAGGATTTCACTTAGATAGATTGAGACTTGATGGGTTCTTATAAGAGAGAAAGCATCAATAATTGATAAAGTCTGAAAATATTATGTGTATACAAGATTTTTTTGAATATCTTAATGTAGACACTAAAATTTAATCAATAAATGCTTAAAAATGCTTATCCTTGACACCTTTACCTTGATTGGTCAATCTTGCATTCCAATAACCCACAATCTCTATGAAAGCCTTCAAAGTCTCATAATTACTATGAATATCTCAAAGGCTTCCCTATTCTATCCATATTCATCCCTATTCATTGTATACTTCACTATCACTTTGATTTCATAATATTTTATCCTTTTTGGATAAGAGTGTGTTTCAAACAAGGATACACTACATCCTTGCCCACATTTCTCTAACATTAATCATTTAAAAACAACATGATTCATAATGGATATACCACAAAAATCAATAGGTTGATTATTGAAAAAGTTCAAAAAATTCACCTCTAAATTCACATCGAGGGTCACACTTTTAACCCCTAATTCTCTTGCTAACTCTCACTGATAAAAATCATATATCTTATGAGTAAAGATTGTCATTGAAATTTTACTACAATAACATAATACTTAGCCAAACTTAACATTATTTTATTATTGGTTAAGGGTATCATTTTTCAACCATTATTTTAAAATATTTCTCATTGTACATGATCTTCCCTAAAGGTTGAACTACATGAGTCTAAGATCCACTTGGACCATGTAGGTAGCCTTAGTCAACAAGGAGTTTTTATAGACACTAAAAAACCATACACCATAGTTCTAGATGTTGAGCCAACCCTTAGACCACATCGGGACCCCCTAGGGACTATCCCATAACCTTTCGACCACAAACGTAAGTCAAATTGACTAAATTTGACTATTCTAACTTTAACCTATCGAACACCGATAGTTGCACCCTAACCATTGATGGTTAGGCCTAACCACCAATGGTCATCCTGTAACTACCTTAAGGGTTAACTCAAAATCAAATCTACCTTAATATTTTATTCTTAGACACTCACATAATTGTGCATGTTAAGACTAAAATTAGATGACCCCTTAACACCTTGTTTTAACACATTGTTTCACCTCTCCTTTCCTTCAATAAAAAGATAGGAGGAGGTGAAAAGGGGGGTTGATCAAGCATCAAAGAGACTAAATAATTATCAGATCTTCTTGTATTAGAACTTATTTTTTAGGGATTCTTATAATGAATCAGTGACCAAGTCAGAGACCTAAAGTGCTACAATTCATCAATCACAACCATGATGCTAAAACTCTACCAAAATTATTCCAAGCTCCATAATTGGTTATTAACCACTCACCTCAACATTCTCCATGCAATAAGAAATCCAAGTATCTATTTTCAATAATTAGTTACTTTTATTCTATCTCATAATTAGCCTTTAGTCTAAACCTACCTCCCCAAATCACTTAGCAACCTTCTTAATCAGACCTACCTTTATTGAGAACAAAACCCATAGTAATCATTGATAGTCAACCAATTGCTAATGGTTTCACCCCAACCACCAATGATCACTGTGTGATGATTCCAACTATCAAACCCCAACCAAATCCCACTTTTTGACTTTTTCCTAAGCATAGAACATCACTCTATTTTTTGAACCATGCCTAATTCATTTGACATTAATATCTAATCATTTATTGATATAATTAGTCAAATTCATCTCTTTCAAGCACTTCATGTATTTGATTTTAGTACCTTCTATTATTCATGCAAGTAAATTATCTTTCATTTTCAGAACTTGATTGTTTAAAAGTGTGGATTGATAACCTCCAAGGAAGCTTGTGCTTCTTGGATCTAGCTTGTTAGGTATTACACCCTAATATCTAAATAATAAACCATATATTTAGTGATTTATTATCTATAGGTCATTCCTCTCAAGTCAAAGAGGAGTATCTAAAACCCTCTGGATCATAGAGCAAACACCAAATCCAAGTTCTACCAACCTCACCCTTATTTCAAGTTTTATAACTTTATTCAAAAGGGAATAAATCAAAATTTATGTGAAACATTTTGGCACACCTGATAGGATCTTTGAATCTTTTATTGGATTCATAGTTACATCTAGGTGCTTTTTCTTCTTATTTTTTGCTCATACAATGAAATCAAATTTTCATTTTAGGATTAAATTTAATTGCATACATTATTTGTTTGATTATTTTAGCTCACATAGCTTAATTAATAAAGTTAATTAATCATATATTCACTCTTATCAGACACATAAAACCAAACCATTTACACCTAATCAATCATTAAAACATTGACATAAGGCCCAAATAAGATTTCATCACCTAATAGTCACCTTTCCTAGATATCCTACATAGATTTCATTACCAAGGGGAGAACCAACCCAATTTCTTGGATAAGTATAATCTCTATAAATCAATATATCTTGGATAAATACCCAATACCCTTATCAATATGATGTGTGATGTGAGGGGTTAGGCCCCAATACTAAACCACGTACTCATTTCCAATATAGATGCCTTTGAAAGCCTAAACCAACCATAGACTTTTTTTATAATACCCTCTCTACAATCCAATTTGAGTCACATAATTCTTAAAGATTAAGGCGTAAGACATAAGAGAGACTAAAAATAACCTTAGGATTTAATGTGCTTTAGTGTGTGTTTTATTTCCTTGATTTTTTATTGTCTTTTCTTTGTTTGAGTTGTGATATTGCTTGTATCTTCCTCTTTTCCTTATATGCATGGTTTTAACTAGGTAATAACTAAAAAACAAAGCAAATCAAGATCCACATCCTAATCATCCACCTTCCTCCTCTCCCTCATCCATAAAGTACATATTAGATGAAAAGAGTTCTCCCCATCCTTTTGGGCATCCTAGCATCCCTCAGATGGTTACCCAAGGTGATGTAATTTTTTTCACCTTTCTAGATAACAACCCCATAGCCATCAAATTTTACCTTAAAACCATATCTCACTATAACCCTACTTTGCTTCCACCTATTGACCCTCCCTATGGCATGCCATCCCACCTTATGGGTGACACTTCTATTTCCACCATCTCCACCCAACCTTTGGTCAACTAGGCATCATATTCTACCAATAATCCCACCAGTACCACCATCCAAAATCAACCCACCCAAACCAACCAACACCCAAGAAACTCCTACCCTAACTAACAACCTTGATAGTATAGGAACAACCCAACCTTTAGAAACTGGTACTTTGCTTACCATGGGAGTAACCTCTACTAATGTCACCACCATTCCTCTTATTCCTAATCCACCTACCTTCACTTCATTTCAAAACTTGGTGGTTATCATACCTTCTACCTTTCCACCTATTAATACCAAAGTTACCACCTATCCTCTATCTACCAACCCAACCATATGTCCAACCTAACCTATGTTAGTCCCCCAACAGATGCCCATTATACAAAACCTGAGCTATGTCCCTAATCCACAAGGGTATGTACCTCTACCTTCCATCCAACCACCTATCTCCATGTATTCATATGTGGCATAATCCCAACCACCCATATCCAAATACCAATATGTGGCATCCTCTCAACCCCTTACTAGCTATCCATATGTCACACCTACCCAAACCTAACATAATCAACCTTACAACTATGGGGGTACACAGCCATAAACCAACCTTGTCAAAATGTTAATAGATAAAATGAATACTTTGAAGTCATCTATCTCAGGAACCCATAACCTATTATCTTATGACTAAATATGTAATTAACTAATTCATACATTCATCCCCCTTCGACCTTATCCTCTCTAATGGGAACTTCCAAAATTTTCAAAATTTTAGAACAAGGAAGACCCTCAATAACATCTCATAGCATTTAGGAATTCTTGTTATTTTATTTCCTATGATGATGCCCTCCTTATTTGCATATTTATTATGTCTCTATTAGGTTTGACACTATATTGGTACAGTGCTATTACAAAGCACTCCCTCTTTTCTTTTGTCCAACTAGCTCAGACTTTCTTAGATCACTTTTTCATAAACATCTCTAAGAAAGTTTCCATTATTGATCTATACTCTATCTAGAAATTTGATGATGATTCTATGATAACTTCATAGCCTACTGGAGAAGATTCACAAATCAAATCTCTTTCTCTTTTCCTTAACTTGAGATGATTGAACTCTATGTGTGGGCCTATGCTAATAACATTTCCTCCACTTTCCAAGTTCAGACTTTTAGGACCTTTGATGAAGCTTTCACCATGGAAATAAAATTAGAGAATATAGCCATTGATAAGGGTAAGTTGAAATTGAGAAATAAGAATTCAACCTTTAAATCAAATGGGACTCCTCCTCCAAACCTAACCATCAAACCAACACTAATTCCAAAAATAAGGGAATTGTGAACGTGGTTATCTTAAAAATTGCTCCTCCACTAGTTGTTAACCAATCCAACACTTCCAGTTCCTCTAATAAAAACACTAAAAACCTAAACCATAAGAACCAAAAGAATTTTATTCTAATAGGGGATTCATATGATTTGGTCTTGGAAAAGTTGTTAAAAGAAAACATCATATAACTCCCAGTGATCAAACCCCCATAGTAATTTGATTCCTCTCATCTTGTACCTAGTTGGTATAAGGGTAATGAATTGTGTGCCTTCCACTGTGTCATTGGGCATGAAGTTAGTATGTGTATTTCCTTCAATAAAATCATTAAAAATCTCATCAACAAGGGGGAACTTGTGTTGGATAACCTCAATGCACCCCCAAAATAATCACTTGACATATTTAGATAGTCATTTACCAACCATGCCCCTTCTAGAAATAATGAAAACAATATATAAAAATCTTCATAAAACCACAAATTCCATATTGTTAACATAGTTCTTAGTCAACTCAATGTTGAAGAAGCCATTAATGAAACTACCTTCCCTTCCCCTCCACTTATTGATGTAGTGGAGTCACTCTCCATTCCTTCAGACAATAAGGCCAAGAAAACAACCCCTCCACTTTCTCCACTCATTGAGGCATTTTATCCATTGACCTCTCTTTTGGAAGACATACCAAAAGAGGTATCCATTACCACCATATCCTTCTCCTCCATCATACAACAATCCACTCTTCCTTTGGAAAGCATCCCTAAGGAAGAGATCACTCTACCTACCTCTCCCATAAGAGACTCATCTTTGCAAACCTTGGAGCCTTTGATTGAGTAAAAGGATGAGGTAACTACTTCTCTCTCTCCCCACCCATGGTTTTAACATTTGAACTTAGTATCAAAGGGATAAAACCTATCTATAATCGCTTCTCTAGACTAGTTCAAAACTTAGAGTAATATCTCAACCCAATGCAGATCATGCCACATTTTGGCACCATCTTGAGCTTCCTTACCAAACCAATAAAGAGCCTCCAACCACACCAATATCATCCCAACCTTCCATTCCCACTATCTAACCCACTTTCACCATAACTAAGCCATTAGAAACCTTTATTGACCAAACCGTACCTAAACTATCTAAATTAACTCCACCTAAAATAACCAAGTCACCTTCTACCATTCCAATCAAGCCTAATAAAAAACTTGTCATATTCCCTATTTAGGACCTTACTTACCCCTAATTAAAAATAGAATTAACTTCACCAAATCTATCAAATAAACTCCAAAACAAGCCAACAAAGAAGGTAAAAACACCTAAGATTCCATAAACTGAAACTCTACCTCCCCTTTCCACTTTGCATTCTATTTTGGGACCTCACCCTTCTACCTTATTCAAGAAACCAACCATCCTATAAAATAACCAAATCCAACCACCACTTTTGGTTACACCATCACTCCTAATTTCATCCTCGCTTACTTTCACCAAACATTTAATAATTAAACTGCCTACTTTTTAGGTAACTACGCCAACACTTTTTGCCTCCAAGAAATCCATACCAAAACCATCCACCAAGAATGCTCCTTCACCCAAATCTATGACCATAAAAGCCACTCCTAAAAGGGCTTCCACCTCAACTACTAAACCTAATACATTCATGCCTTTTCCACCTTTTCTCTAGTCCTACTCAACCATCCTATAGAGGTTATTTCAAGCATATTGCTTTGCCTTTACACATATAAGACCATTTGACCCACACAATCCTAAACCATCTTAGTATAATGACAAATTAGTATGCTCATACCATAGGACACCTGGGAATGATACTAAGAATTGTAAATCTCTCCAAGTATTATCCCATCAGTTATATCACAAGGATGACTTATTGTTAGATGAGCCTCTTATGAGCCCAAAACCAATCCAAGAACCAAGAACCATCAAACAACACTCAAATACTCCTCTACTCTCATCTTAGAGTGAAGTGGAACACAAGAAATCCTCTAACTTGAATCTTTCCAAAGTCCATACCATCCATATGACCACATGGTCATAGGTTCAACCAAAAGATAAAGGAAAAGCAAAAGTGTCTATTCCATGAACATATCCCTCTTCCACCATCCAATCACCCATATAAACCCAAGAACCTTTACCTTCAACCAAACCCAAGGTATCCAACTTGGGTCCCTCTTAATCTAACCTATTTGAATCAATCCATCAAGTAGTTTTGAAATAGCTTCACTAAAAACCAATGAAGATGAGTTTGTATGAAATGATCAATACCTCACCCCATTACCACCAAGTGATGATAAAGGCTTTGTAATCCATAGAGGTCTAGACAAAAGACCCATAACCTCTAGAATCCTTTGTTAGATCTCTTCAAATTTCTAACCTTTTTACCTTTAAGGCTTCAAAAATACCCTCCATCTATACAGATGACCCAGATCTTCCCCTCTTCATTACCATGTACATCAACCAAACTATAATTAAGAGGGTTATGATTGATGAGGGAGATATCATAAACATTATATCCTCCTATGAATACAACCAACTAAAATTACCTAAGAACATTATTTCAAAAACCTTAGTGGTGCTTCAATCATTCTATGATACCATGACCATAAGTTTAGGAACTATTTTCCTTCACATTCACCTAGGACCTCAAATGCTTCCTAGGATATTATATGTAATAGAAGGAGAGTTCTAGTAAAATATTTTGTTGGGATAACCTTGGATTCATTCCATGAGTTGTGTGTCATCCACCCTATACTGATGCATCAAATTTGAACATGAAGGTCAATTTATTACCATCTAAGATGACCTGAGTCCTTTTACATCATGAAACATGATGTATTGACCCAATGACATTCTCTTTGCTCCATCTAACAAGCCTACATCAATGAAAGAAAAATTTGCATATTCTTCTACCAATAAAGTATCCACTAGTTCATCCATCCCTTTTACTTATATCCCCATAATGGACCCTTTAGAATCAACCTTCTAGCATCCTTCATTGGGAGAGTATCACCTTTTAACACTAGACACTTTTCCTACTCAAGATTATGGGAATCTTGACCAAAAACCTGGTTATGACCCCAATATTAGAACCATTATTTCTTTTAATCCCTCAACTTGTCAAACCAATTTCACCTATGGGGGAATTGATAAGCCCCTTGACACTTCCACCACCTCTTTTTTACCTTGACCATTCACCTCCAATTTCTCCTACCTAGATAAACTAAAGTTTACTAGGACATATATTTATAAGTGTGATTGGAATGGATTTTGTCTAGGTTAATATGAACATGGGCCACATGAGTTACTTCCAATCAAAACCCAAAAACCTCACAAAAATCATGGCCTCAGTTTTATGCCACCTGAAAAGCAAACCAACCCACCTCCCATCACCATTATTTAAGAAGACATACCTTCCTCACTAGCCCTTTCTCTATCAACCACTGAGGATCTAGACATCATCACCCCTACCATTTTTTCATAAACATTATTAGCCTTATACCCATGACTTATCAAAGGATGGGGTGACCATAACCATTCTTCTAAACCATCATGAGATGGTAGGAGATGACTCTCCTACCATTAATACCATTCGATGTTAGGATGATGATGATTCTATTCTCACCTATCTTGGTGAAAAATATTCCTCTATCCAAAAATATATTCCTCCTAAGAATTTAATTATGTTGAATGAACCCACCGTCAATATCAACTTGGGCACTCTAGATAACCTATGCATTGTCAAAATTGGGAAATCACTAAATCTAAAGGAGCTTCAAGATTTCCCCTCCTTATAGCAAGATCACAACATAGAATTTGATTGGTCTTATAATGATATTCTAGGAATAAACCCCTCTATTTTACCCATAACATAGTCACTAACCATGATGCTAAGCTTGTGAGGTAAAAACTTTGATGAATGCACCCTCACATAACCCTTATCATAAAAAAGAAGAGCTTAAACCTCTCCTATCCATCAACTTTATTCAACCCATTGATTATCCACAATGGGTCTTTAATATTTTACCTATCACCAAAGCCATAGGGGGACTATGTATGCAATCAAAAATTCATCATGTCTATAGATCAATCCTAGCTCATAGAAGATAGAGTATACCTACACTTTTGATTGGGGATACACATGCTAAGCAAGAACATGACCAATATGAGGATACACTAGACCCATTTAGGGGATCACATGTCAAAACACATCATGTTAGGAAGGATTCTAAAGACTATAGTCTAACACAATCACACAACAACCCTAATGGATTCCTAAGGTTTAAAACATTCACTTATTCTAATAGCAAGAAAGTAAAATCTAATCTAGTGCACACTAAAGCTTGTGGCACAAAGTGGAGGTTAGAAACAATAAAACAGACATGTATAGGGAACTTAAATTAAAGTAAGTATGAGTAACACCCTAATACATAAAATATGAAAGATAATATTATTCAAGTCAACACTTATTCTACTTATATCTACTAAAAGAGAGGAGAACAAAGTTTTAATATACTTACCTCGATGTGAACCCATCAAGAATCAATCTCTCCCTTGGCCAAAGGGGCTTCACAAGAGGTAGTTGTGGTTTTTAAGGATCACTAAGAAAGGCAAAAGCATCCAAGACTTATCCACAAGACTAGATTCTCCAAATAACAAACCTAAGCTAAGTTTCCTCAAGTAGAATGGTGGAAGAGTAGATTGTGAAGAAGCACGAGTGAATAATAACTCTTGATTACACATATGAATAATGACTAAAATGATCTTGTATTTATAGGTAGATCTTACCCTAAATCCTTCAAGGAACATCAACTATATAGGGTTGACCTATTCAACCCAGTGTGTTTTTGAGGACAATTTATTAGGTCTGAGTTAGGTTAGTTGAAAGGCTAACAAGCTAAGAAAGTAAAGAATACCTATAAACCATACTGATTCAACCTAGTTCACCCAGTAAAATTGACTAACCAAAAGGAGGAATGGAAAGAGGAAAATACTGGAGGAGTACTCAAGGGATGAGAAGTAGCTTATAAAATGGTTTTGGGATCTAGTTGAATTGGTAATAAGGGACAATAATATTATGAAGCACCAAAGGTCTACCCACCCCTTTCTTGGTGCACCCCTTAGGGTGTGCACTTAGAGAGATTGAGTCTCTATAGGTTCTTATAAGATGTAAAGTGTCAGTATGTGATAAAAGGT
The DNA here is from genome assembly GCA_037957365.1 of Torreya grandis. Lineage (NCBI taxonomy): Eukaryota > Viridiplantae > Streptophyta > Pinopsida > Cupressales > Taxaceae > Torreya > Torreya grandis. Next base: position 2,325,578 of record JARHVA010001411.1, read on the forward strand.
TGAAAATATTATGTGTATACATATGCCCCAGTCAAATTTCATCACATGTCACTAAGGTGTAACAAGGGATGGTGCTTTGAGAAAGAACATAGTAACACATAGCATGATGCCTAAAAAAAGTTATAGTATTTTAAAGCATAAAATAACTAAAATTAAATTATTGAAAAGGAAACTAATCTAAAAAGAAAAGTAAATAACTAAAAAGTAAATGCAATACATACCTTGACTTACCTTTATCATGGGATGGTTTTTTTTTGTGTTGTTAGTTTTGATTATATAGGGCACAATGACTACTTTTGATAAACCTAAGAATACAAAAATAAAGAGCAAAAACAAAAAAAGACAAAAAAGACAAGATATATGGTGTTATGAGGATAGGACGTACCTGAGAAATTTGGTAAGTTGGGATGACAAGTGCTATGTTATACCAAATGATCAAGTCAAACAACAAGATTAAATCGGGTAACCAAAAATCCAAGGCTACTAAAGACCAAAAAACTCAAACAAGATATCCTTAAGTAAGAAAGGAAAACTCACCAAATCAAACCAAGGATACATGTCAAACAAGATGGTAAAATAGATTAGATCAATGGGTAAAAGACTAAACAAAATGGTAAAACAACATTGATGAGTGAGTAGTAACAATCCACATCTCATTGAATAATGGAAAAAGGATGCATAAAAGGATAACAACATGGATGAGTGAGAAGTAACAAGCCAACCACACTAAATAATGGAAAAAGGGTATGAAATTAGGTTTCCACAATAACAAGATAGTAAAATAATGATAAATCATAAAGGAAAGTAAAGTAAGTTTATAAATGTAAAGATATGGTGTAAAAAAATAATAAATTCATAGTTGCTCAAATGTGTTGTTTCGCTTCTAAGGATAGATAAAACTAAAACAAATTAGTGCTAGAATGATTTTAATAGATGAATTAGGATTTTAAAGAAGAGGGAAAATAGATTTGGAATCAAAATTTGTCTATCTATGGGGGAAAATGAAATGGGTGGAGGGGAGAATGAAGGAAAAACCAAGGTAGAAGAACTTTTTTATCAAAGTCAAGACACTCAAATAAGGTTTGTCAAAAAAAAGAAGAATTTCAACCTTAAGGACTCTAAAGAACTTCTCTTAGCTACAAAATTCCTTGGTCAACAACTAAAGTATATAGATCATCCCATGAAGGCTATATACATGAATAGTAAAATGGACCTACCTTCCCACAATGTGTTCTAAATTTTTTAGGACCCCTTACAAAGTCATCGATTTATTACGAATATTGGGTATTTGGATGAGAAAGTAGGTAGTACCATAGAGATTTTTGAAAAACCCTATTCCAATCTACTATCTTACCTTACCCCAAAGGACCTCAGCTCTATATGAGGCCAACTATAGAGTTTGAGATTTTATTAGAGATAGAAAATGTTCTTTTGATCATGTCTTTTGGTGTGAATTTGAATTTTGAGAATCGTATGTTGCCTTTTAGATATCATTGCCTTTTATTTTCAAATGATTTGGCTTTTAACTTTCTTGATTGCTTTTTGTATTCTTCCTCCATATGGATTTGGAAAAACAAACATGGATGCTAAAGATGACTTCCATTTGAATACTTGGGACAAGGTTGCTAATAGAGATAAACTTAAAAGAGCATGGGGTTTAAGAGTCTTTTAAATATAAGTGAAATAAAATTACTATATTGACTTTGAACTTATTTTATCTAATGTGGATGTATGAATTAAAAAGTGCAAAGATAAAGAAAAAGTCTATTCTAAGTTAAATTTTACTAGAGTTAGAGCAACAAATGCAAGAAACAATAATCAAAACCTTCATAATTTAGACATAAAAATCCTCCATTATGATTTAAATCTAATTTTATCTATTAAAATGTGGTGCCCACTCCTCCAATACAAATGTGAAATGGGCAGCATTTAGATGTAAAATACTAACTTTGATTCACTTTGGATACAATATTTGATTATCATTTGCTAGATTAAGATTGTGATTTCTCAAGATTTGTGATTGATTGTAATATTTGTGTTATTTTTTGAAATGAGGATTCTCAAACTTATTTATAGAATCTTGGATTATGATCTGATAGTGGTGGATCAATTGGAATTTTTTAAGGTTCCAAATGATCAACGGTTGAGGATGAGTCCTCATCTATGAGGATGGAGATTATTTAAACTAGGTGAGGAAAAGGAGGAGTTGGTTAGTAGACTTAGTCAAAATGGATTGACAACTCAGAGGAGGATTCATAAGAAGTGGAGGTTTTCATGGATTTGGTTGGGATGAGGGAGAGAAAAATGGGATAAGTTTGAATTGGTAAATTAAGGAATTAAATAATTAAAATAAAGAATAAAAGGTGCACAATTAACTTTTTCAAAAGTATTTGAATATATCAATTAATTGATTTTAAGAAGAAAAGTTAATTATTAAATTAAGAAGAATGATTAATAAACTTAGGAAGAATGATTATGGTGAAATTTTACATTAAATGAAATTTAGGTGTTTGCATTTTCCCTAAATGAATGAAAATGAGTATGATGATGCCCCCTCGAGGGTTTGTTTGAGAAATGGACAAACGCTCTAAATTTGATAAAAAGAGAAAATAGTTAGTGACCAAACAAAAAATAAATTTATTTTAGTTTTGATGTCAAATTTTTAATGTGTTTAAAACGTAAAAGAGTTTCCCCTAATAAGATAATACTAGGTCTTTGATTTGAAAATCAACAATTTATACTATTCAAAGATTGCATGCTTATCATTGTTTACTAATGGCTCAGGGGCCGAAGTAGTGAGTGTGGGAATGATATATCCAAGCAATAATAATTTTTGGATCTATAAACAGAAAAATTTATTGAGTTTGCAAATGATTGGTGGATTTCACATTGATAAATGATTTCAAGGGTTTTGAAAACAATCCTGAAATAATGTGAATTAATGTTTTCTTAAATTTGAAAATGGATGAAGAATTAGTATTATGGATGAATGGAAATGAGAAAACTATCATCAATAGTATATATACTTGTCTCAATACTAATATTTGAAAAATTGTAGAGGGTACATGTAAAACTATTTACCCCTATATGTTAAATTCTAGAGAAGATATTAGAAAAAGTACATGTCCCAATTTAAATATTGTATGCTTAGATTATGATTGAAATTAGGGGTCATGAGCAGATGTGGGAATTATATATCCCAATGATGGTAAGCCATAGGACATAAAATGAAAAATATAGATTGTCTAATTTGTGATAAAGATTTAAAATTTTGATATTTGAAAGCATGGATAAGGAGATATAACACTTTGATTAAATGATAATAAAAAATGTGGATGAAATGAATAATGATAAAGGTGATGGTTGAGCTGACCCTAGAGACCCTGTGTATATAAACACTACCTACATAACCCCCTTAGACAATGTCTATGTGTGGACATCATACCATATGTAGTTCTCCCAATACGAGAAGATAAATGATGAAGTAATGTAATATTGACCCATGGATGCTAGACTTAAGTTAATGATTGCGCATTATGAGTGGATGATGGAGAAAGGATGAAAAATGTGATTTTGTCAATCCTAATCGACATGTGTGAGAGATTGAATGGAAAGATTAAGAAATGATGGTGGATGATTAATATGCAAACATTAACAAATAAATGAAGTGATCATATGGGCTACTGATGATGGATCAAATGATTCGATAACATGGATGAGATAAGAATGAATGAAATAGATAGATGACACACAAATGCATTTACTTGAGAATGTGAGATGGTTTGATAGCTACCTTGTGTTTATTTTTTTATTTGTATTGGATTTTTGATGACAATTCCAACTAAGTAAGAGTTGAGAAACCTGATTTTTTTATATTGCATATGATAATATGCACCAATGGTATAGAAAAACCATGATGACTATCATGTAATATGCATAAGGAATAATATATTCACAAGGACAAAAATTAGTGCATCATGATTTGGAAAGTCATAATAACACCATTAGTAATGTGCATAATGATCTAAACACAAGAAATAATAATAAAGGTATAATAAAAGAGATGTTTGTAATAATTAAAATGATGTAAGTAAACACAGAAGTAAACAAACATTGTAGAAGAAAGTAAACATACATGATGTAAAATAAAGTAAATGACTATACATACAAGTGATAAAATGACTAAAATAAGTAATAAAATGAATTTTTGGATGTCCTTGGCTAGAGTAGAACCCTTTGACATAGTGATTTTTGACAATGTTAAAATTCTTGATGAGTAATCCGCATAAGGTATGACTAGTGTACATAACTAAAGACAAGATTTTTTTATTAGTTTTTGGATTTGTATTTTGTATTTTATTGGTTTTTCTAATGTTTTTGGATTTTTTTTTGAGCTTAAATTTTTTTTTATGTATTTTGTTGGAATTTACAAGTGTATATACAAGGAATACCAACAAAGGGAAAACTCTATTCTAGCACCAAAGATTAAGTGGTAGGGGATGGAAGGAATAAATTATATATGGAATATGGACAAATAAGAATGAATTAGAATTAAGATGATAACTCTAGGTAACACATGATGTAAGAACCAAGTGTCTAGTCATTAAAATAAAGGATACACCAAGATGTTTATAAGAATATGTATCAAAATTTTACTTCCTTATCAAGGTCAAAATGGGAAGAAGGATGGTTTTATGATGTCAAGGATTGGATGGGTTTTGATTTATTTAGGGTTAAATGGATAAGGATGAGTTTGGATAGGTAAGCATATTCAAGGATGGTAAATGATGGTATTCAAGGATGGGGTTAAAAGAATTTGTAGGATGGGTAAGGATGGTGGGATGATTTAGAATGTATAAGATTGGAATGGATGAGCTTGCCCCCAAGTGTAAGGTATTTATAAATAACTGATTATTTTATGCATGATGATAAAAATTGGTTTTCATCATGGTACTTTCCCAAGGTGCCATATAAATGGTTTTCACCTTTGAAATATTTTTTTCTCTTTCTCTTTCTTTTTTTTGTAATCTCAATTACAAAAGGGTTCAATAAGCATGATGCTTACCACTATTGATATTTCAGGTATGCACTCTAGAGATGTCATCGATAACTTCATTAATTTCTAAGCTAGCTTCTTCTAAATTTACCAGGATATAGTCATAGTCCCTATGATAGATGGTGCTTCCAAACAGGGTGAATCAGAAAGTATGTTGGATGAAAGATGTGTGTTGAATGCATGAAGGATTTGAAGGGATGGAATTATAATGGGGATGAGTATATGGGTCATGATGTAAAGGGTGAATGTGACTAACAATCTCACATTCAACAAGACTAGGAGTAACTGTAAGTTGAATTATTTGAGCATTTAATGCTTCTTTAATGATATATTCAAATTGTCATGGGGATCCATCCTATAAATGTGCTAATGTAGAGGATATATTAATATTTTCAGCCATTAGTGCCTTAGAAAGGTTTTCACCCAAGGATTTTTCTTGATTTTTTTGATTAGGATTTAGATTAGGATTGTCCAATAGTGCCTCAAAGAAGTTTTCACTAAGGGACTCATATTTTTTATTTTCTATATTTTGATTGGGATTTTAACTATAATTTGTTGATCATCTGGTAGTGCCTCAAAGATGTTTTCACTATGGGGTGTGGATTTTATATTTGGATTATAGGATTTATTTTGATTGAGGTACACTTGTTCCTCATAATATGTAGATATTTCTTGATACACTTTTGGTAGGAGACCAGCTAGGAAGTCTACAATTATCTCATTATCATGGAAGGAAGTTAATTGTAATTAAGATCATTAGTCCCAATAAAAAGGTCTGTGATACTAGCTTGAAATATGGAAGGCAAGAATGGTGATGTTTATGAAAGGAGTGATGAAAGCAAATTTCTCATAGAGATTATGAATAGATCCTATTTAAATTATGGATGAAGTTACCTTAGAAACCATAAAAGTATCACTAACATCTTTATATTGACTTTCAAATGGTTTGTAGTTATTGTTATGCGATCTAACATTCACTTTGAAATAGATGGGTTTGATAATTCCTTGATCATAGATATTTTTATCTATAAGTACCTATATCACTTGGGGTACATGTTTTAGGGTGATGGGAGATTCAATAGGTGATAAGGATTTGGATGTTTGGATAATAGGTAAAAGACTATATTAGTTTAAAGAGGTTTTGTTTAAGATGAGATATTGGTAAAAAATGGGATCTTTGTCAAAAATGGGATCTTGATCAAAAATAAGTTTTTGGTTAAAAATAGGCTCTTTAATAAAGATGGGCTCTTCATCAAAAATAGATGGTAACCCATGGTTTTCAAAGGTAGTTTGATTAGTTATGGATTAGATGAAAATGGATGTGTCAAAAATGGGATCTTGAGAAATGGATGGAAGACTATGACCTTGACTTGGAAGTGGTGTGACTTGATTAGGCTCAATAATATATCTTGGTATATCCCCAAGCTAAGATTTTTAGACATGGATACACTTGGATCTACCTTGATGTACCCTTTATCAATCAGATCTTGGATATAATGCTTTAGTCTCATACAATAGTTTAGAGAATGACCTTCAATTTTGTGATAATCAAAATATTCATTAGGCTTATACCACTTAGGTTTTGGGACATTTGGCTCAAAGTACTTGGTGTTTGGGTATGTGAATAAGTTTGCAACAACCAATTTCTGATAAAATGCATCATAAGGTTCTCCTAATGGAGTGGATTTTTTATTAATAGGCATGATGATGGTTTTAACAGGTTAGGACTTTTGTAACTATTGTAACTCTCAGGAGGGAGTGACACTAGATGGTAGAGGTTCTAGAATTGGATTCCATTTTTTAGTTTGATATGGGGTATTAGAATCAAGACTATAAATATTGGAGGGGAGACTTGGTTTATTTTGTAAAATAGGCTCACTAGTGGTAAGGTGATGTTGATATGGAATGTTTTGGGATTCCCTAGCTAGAGAAGTAACTTGATCTTGAGAGGATGGGTTTATGAAGGTTGATGGAATTGAATCTATTGGGTTTGTGAAAAAATGTGAATTTAAGTTTGGGAATGGGTTGGATGAAATATCAAATGATTTATTTTGATGAATTCTAAATGGTTGGTTTTGAAGGGCATAGGAGTTGATAGTCTGATTTGGATGGAAGATATTCGGATTAGACCGAATGGGAATTTGGTTTATGAATGGACTTTGGCTCAAATATAGATTTGAAAGTGATGGTGAAGGTGAATAAAAAGTTTGATTTAGATTGGTTCTAAGGTTATAACTAGAAGGATTGGTGAAGAAGTTAGGGTTTGATTTTTGGGGTGAACTAGATGCAAAATCAAATGATTGATTTTGATTACTATAGAAAGACTGATTTAGAAAACTTGAATGACTATTCAAGTTTGGATTTGATTTATGGATGGATGAGGATGAATACATATTAAAAATTGTATTTGGATTGACTTGGTGATTAACTTAACATTGATTTAAATATATATTTAAATCAAAGTTGGTTGGATAGAACACTGGGTTATAATATGGACTATTGAGATTATGATTCGAGATGAAATTGGTCAAGGGATTGTTATAATATGCCATAATTCTTGCAATGGGTAACACTAATAAGGAAAGACTTGACTCACTAATGAAAAAGACTTGAAATTAGACTTTAGTAATTTAAAGTACCAAAGTGCCTAAAAGTCTGACTGCTAAATAAATACTTTTGAGCTTTTTAAAGAGAAAGTTGTGATTTTTAGGATAACATTTAAACTCAAAAGAATTTATTTACAAACAAGGATTTTATATCACATAATCATAATGAAATAATAAATAATTTCTATTCTAAATAAATAAAAAATTGCACATAAAGGGTGAAAACTAGGATAAAGGGTTGTGAAAAACTTTTGGGATTTCCATTGTCACTTACTAATTCGTGTTCTTAGTTGTGGCCTAATATTTCAAGGCACTAACCATAGAGGATCCTACCATGCCCATGGCCCATTGAGTCTAGTTTTAAGAGTGTATGAAAAGTAACTTCTTGATGCTTACTACTAGCTGATGTATTAAATTTGAATGACAAAGAGGCAATCCTAGGATTAAGATATACATAAGCTCATCTAGGGGGAATAAAAATATGGAAGAGATTGATATGCAAACACACACTATTGGGTCTTGTCTCAAAGTTCCCAACATAGATATAGTAGTATTAGTATGTTGACAATCAACAATATTAGATCTTGAGTTAGCTATTAGAACCATGGGTATTGGAGAATGAAATCCTCTCACATTATGGTGTGCTTAAAACACACAACTACTTATGTAATTGAAACAACTAGGTTTCAGTTTATATACCCCACCAAAAAATGGGGTTTGGCCTATTACATGGTGGTGAAATCCATGGTCAATATAGCTCCTAATAAAATAAAAATAAAAAGTTAATACTTGTTTCTGATTTCTAGGTATTGTCACTAGCATGATGCCAAGGAAAGAGCATACACAAGATCAACTAGGGTAATAGATAAGTTACAAGATTGCTTTTTATTTCTAGGTATCATCAACAATGTAACACCAAGGAAAGAGAACACAATATTTGAAACCAAACAAGAAGAAAATAACAACAAATAGATTTACCCTATAAAAAAATAAAGTGTGATTTATTTACTTGGAATGCCAAAGACTGAAAATGAAAGATGTTAGTGAAAGTAAATGAAATGAAGTTGGTTTGATTTTTTGTTTTTTTTGTAATTTTATTTGGCTAGTGTTTTGTAAACAAGGTGTTAGTTTTTTCTTCTTGGGTTGATAAATAAGATAACCTACAAAAAAATGAAAAACCATGAAAAATACACAAAAAACAAGCCTCTGTGATGAAATCATTATTACATAGTTAAGTCAGAAAAATGAAATTTCAAAATGATCATGCAAGAAAAAGATAAAAAATAGAAAAAACTTAAAAAAATAATATCATTGTTATGCTCAATAAAATCACCAAATAAAACAACAAAAATTGTTGTACAAAAAGATTACAAGGAAAGATGAAATCACTGCACCAAATGACAAAACCACTCTAGAAAAACATGAAATTGTTGTACCAAATGACAATTTCACTTTGAGTTATGAAAAAATCACTATAGGGTAGAATGATATTGCTATTTTTTGATAAAATCTTTGTTCTGATATAAAATCATTGTTAACTTGAAAAACATAGAAAAAAACACAAAAATGTTGTTTAGTCTAATGAGATCATTGAAAAGTGCTACAAAATCACTATTATGTAGGAAAAATGTATTGTCAAATATGAAATCCCAAACAACAACCGGTAGTCCATACCAGCTTGAAAATCACACAAATTAAACACAAGAGATAGATAAAAAAGAATAAAAACCAAGAAAGCAATATTGTTTAAGTGCATAAAGAAAAAAAGAAAACTAAATAGATATGGGTAGGTCTTGTTGTCCCCCAAAAATATCACTCATTTTTGGGACGACATTTAAACTATTTTGGTCCTACAAACCAAAATTGTCTCTTCCCTTTTTTAAATTTGTCCTAGGCATTCAAATTCCTCATTTTTCAAGCTTCTCAAAAATCTACGGACTCTGTAGGCTTGAATCTATGAACTCTGTAGGCTTGAATCTATGGACTCTATAGGTTTGAATCTACAAAATATATAGGAAGAGAAAATATATAGACTCTGTAGGCCAATTTCAATGGGTTTCATAGGTTGATTTATATGGACTCTGCAGGAAAGAAGCAAGCTTTCAACACTTAGGCGATCTCAAAGTTGGTTCAATGACCAAGTTCAATGAAAAGAGTTCATCAGCAAGCTTCTAAGCAAGGATTGGGCCATTGAACCTTAAACCATTTTAGTTTAATGGGCTCAATAGGTTCAAAGGTTCAACATCAGTAGCAAGAGTTCAACTGCTTCCTGGTTTAAAGGCTTCTACAGTCAGGTTCAAAGGCTTCTATAGTCAGGTTTAAAGGCTTCTACAAGTAGGTTCAATCAAGTTTCAACAAGTTTCTAAGGCTTGAACCATTGAACCAATTTGGTTCAAAGGTTCAATGGGTTCAATTTTCAATAGGTTCAACATGTTTGGTTTAATGAGGATCAAAAGGACTTAGCCAAATCAAAGGGAATGAACCATTGAACCATTGAACCAAAGTTGGTTCAATTCAGTTGGTTCAATGCTTTGGTTCACTCAGTAGGTTCATTAAATGGTTCAAATCTTGGTTCAAAGCTTTGTTCAAAACTTAGTTCAAAGCTTGGTTCAAATCTTGGTTCAAAGGAGTGGTTCAATGCAAAAGTTTAAGAGAGCCTCCTAAAGGAAAAGTGCCCTTACGAAGGGCACTTGGTCGACAAAAGCACCCTTCAAAAGGGTCATTTTCAAGGAAGCCCCAAAAGTAATTTCTTTACAAATTTTGTTTAAGGCATTCAAAAGACAAAGGCATAATTCCTTCAAAATTTTTGTCTAAAGGAATTCCTTCAGACAAAAAGTCCGAAGGAATTCAGAAAGGCTGCAAAAGTTCCCCCAGTGGAAAGACTTAAGGCAAGAAACAATTATTTTAGACTTTTCTCCAAAGGAATTCCTTCAAACAAAAAGTCTAAATAAATTTTGAGAAGCTGTGGGAGGAAAGCTTGAAGGAATTTCTGAAGGCCAAAGACAAAGCAATAATTTCGCAGACTTTTTGTCTGCAGGAAAATGTCCAAGAAAAAGTCCGTGGGAAAGCTCTGAAGGAATCCAAAGATAAAAGGCTGCCGAAGGACCCCAAAGGGTAGGTGCCCTTGTGGGGGACTCTCAGCTTCCAAATTCAAGGACACTTCCCTGAAGCCGAAGAGTCACCTTCCCTTCGGGAGGATGTAAAACAAGAAATCTGAAGGAAGAACTTAGTGACCTGCTAGAAGAAAGAAGCCTGAAGGCCATTCAAAGACCACCCAAAGGGTAGATACCCTTGTGGGGGGCTCTTCCTGACCCAAAGTAGATCATTTCTAAAGGCCTAAAAGGTAGGTCCCCTCTAGGAAAGCTCAAATGACAAAGCTGAAGGAATTGCTGAGGAAAGTGACGTGCCCACATACATCAAAGTTGTGACAATGAAATGGCCGTTGATCTTTGTAAGTTTAAATCTATGGACCTAAATGCAATAAAATACTTTAAGAACAAGATCAATAGGAAGTGACTATGGAAAAGAGCATCAAATCGAATCAAAGACCCAATTTAATTAACCAAAAAAGGAGGAATGATGAAGAAGGATCAGATTGCTAGGTGGACATTGAAAGATGCAAACTTTTAATAGCGTGACTTGTTTCTCTGCATTGAGAAAAGCAAATGGGTAGATGCCCCTAAATTCTAGCCTATCTTCTTAACATAATTAAATGCAACATGATGTGTTACTATTCCTAAGTCCTTTTTGAAGAGGCTATATAAGGGACTCTCTTATTAGTGTAAAAGAGATCTCTCTCTAACAATCAGAAATGAAACTCTGCCCAAATTGAAAGGCATTACTAAGATTTTGAGCTCAAATTGTTGATCGTATTTTGTTATTGGAATAGGAAAGCAAGTGACTTTTTAGACTCTGTGCTATGATATATTTGTTGTTGGGGAAACTGTTCTTATGGATTTTTCCTTAATATATTTTCTATTCCTCTAATTCAACAAGTAGAATTAGTGAAAGTAGTTAGGAAGGTGTCCAGAAGTCAACTATGGAGAGAATTTGTGCACTCATAATTTCCTTTAGTTTGTTTTTATTTTTGTGTTTGTGTAAAGGACCTTGGGACAACTTTGTGCCCTCATTGTCCTTCGTATCTCACTCTTGGGCAATTCAGGTGGAGACTTTGTGCTACATCTCAATTTGTTGGTTACTACATCCTTGTTTACATTTTGCAATTACTACCAGGAGTATTCTTGTGGTTTGTTGAATAGTAATTCTGAAAGAAGAGTGTTTTTTGTCATTTCCCTTGAGATTTTTCCTTTGATTTGCATGCATCAATCTTCTTACTTTGGCTAATTAGACCTATTTTTTTATCAGTACGCTGATGGGAAAAATATTCAACCAACAATTTTTGGTGACTCTGCTAGGGATATAACCCATTATCCATTTATAACCTATCCATTCACCTCCACACTAACTGGGAAAGAATGCACAGTTTAAAGCCTCAAGCTTCAAACTGAAGCAAGGTCAATTCTTTTCCATTTTTGTTTTACACTCTGGTAGATTCAAGGTATACACGAAGCCAAAGGGCTCAATGTATTATTGACCATATATTCAAGTTGGTACAACAAAGTGATTATGATTTATTTCCTTCACCATCTCACCTCCAACAAACCAAGAGCTTTCCTCCTACTAAAGTTAGATATCCATTACCAAACGAAGTATCCACTTCTACTGTTGATAAAGCTTTGCCAATAATTACCCCTCTAAGATTTGTTATTCCTCCTTTTCATAGTCCTATAATGTTAGCTCAAGGCCCTTGGGGTAATGCTTTTGGTCCTCTCAATCTTACTCCACCTCTACATGAGCTTCCATGTAGTTCAAGGAAGAATTTCCCCAAATTCTATGGTGATGGGAAAGTTCATCCTGATGAACACATTACAGCCTTTAACATAGCCTATGGCATAATTGGAGTAGAATTTGAAGATGTAGTAGTCAGGCTATTTGTAGAAACATTACAAGGTGCTATTGCAGATTGGTTTTATCATCTACAGGCTCAGTCAGTAACTGATTGGAATACCCTAAAAGCTATGTTTGAAGCCATATTAAAACCTAAAAAAGATGTACATGCACTTTTGGCTCAACTTACACAGATGAAGAAAGAACCTCATGAACCAATGAGGGAATTCATAGCCAAGTTTGACAAACTGAGGAACATAATTCCTATAATTTCTCGACCTACAACTAAGAATATCAAATGCTTCTTCATTAATTCTTAGTTACATGAAGTGAGTTTTCTTTTGAGACGTGCTGGTCAAATAAATCTTATTGTAGCTCAAATTTTGGCCACTGAGGTAGAAGATCTCATCTTAGCAGGGAAGATAAGAAGAGATCTAAACATAAATAGACCCTCATCATCTTTTGAATATTCATCTACAAGCACCACTGATCCAATGGTGCAAAAGCTAGCAAATGAACTGATAGCCTTGAAAAGACAAATGGCAGAAGGTATATCTTCTGCTCCTTCATATAGAGATATGCCAAGAAGGACATTTCCAAATCAGTCATATCAAGGCAATGCTGCTAGGAATCAAGGGTAGCCAGATCATCTTCCTCCCCCACAAGGGAAACTTGCCCTTGAAGCTCCTCCAACCAACTCAGTAGTTGGATATTTGGAAACATAACATGCTTTCTCTTTCCAACCTAAGTTTGAGCAAGAAAATGACACTGATCTCTTCATATAGGATCAAGAAGAATTAGCTAGCGACTCCCACATTGGTTTCCTAAATCACTAGGATGAATCTAGAAGCAAAGGAGAAGTTATTGATGGATCATATGTAGTGTTTACCAAGTCTAAGAACCAATTAGTTAGCAAGATAATAAAGGGAAGACATAGGAACAACCTCAACCAGCAATTACAATTTATAAGCATGGAACCACTCTGCCTTACCAGTCAAAAGATCTGGTGATCACCCAAAAAGTAAGTACATCAATTTCACCTTCACCTTCTACTTCAATTTCGCAAACCAACCCTCTTCCCATCCCTCCTAAAACTCAAAAAGTTAAAATACCTTCCTCTGTACCTAGTCCAATTCAACCATTTGACATAATTGATCATCTCAAAAAGACCAAAATTCAAATGTCTAAATTTGAATATTAGTAGTCTAATCCTGATCAATTAGATAAGTTGGTCCAATGTGTTCAGAACCAAACCATCCCTGCAAGACAAGATGTTAAGAAAATGATTCCTTATTCCCTAAAGAACATGCCCATTCTAAATAATCTTGTCATTACTTCTCCAATTTACTCTAGGAAAATATAACCTTTTTATGTTTCCTTATTGATAAATGGTTATTATCTCAATAATTGCATCATTGATTTTGGGGCATCTGATAATGTCATACCTGCTAAAGTAGTTGAGTCTCTAGGCCTCACACTAACCAAGACATTTGGGAGATGTTTTTCCATGGAGAAAAAGCAAGTACCACTACTAGGGCAAATCAAAGATTCCTAATTAACATTTTTAGCCTTTCCAAATAAGAAGATCAAGATGACTGTCTTGGTGGCTGACATCCCAACATCCTATGGCATTTTGTTGGATGAAATTTTTGCAAGGACATGGGAGGAGAATTAAGCATGGACCTGATCGAGGAAAGAATCCCTGTCAAAGGCGTAATGAAGAGATTGTTCTTTGAAAAAGGAGGCAAAATATGTGGTTACCCAAATGTCGGCCCCTGTAGCACAAATTCTATTTGAATCTTCAGGCAAGGGTAATTATTTCTTAACCACAGAGAATGTTCATGTTTCTATAGATGAAAGTCTTATAGCTGACAGTCCAAGAATTGATCCAAATAAGATGTCAAGATAATTAGTAGGGTGTAGTATAAATAAGGAAGGATCTTCCATCTCTAACGAAGAGAAATCTGATAGGAGATCAGCTTTTGATGATGCTTGGATCCTAGAATTCGATGACAACAATTCTTCCATCAATAATGGAGTCAGGACTATGTTGGTATCTCCTCAAAAAGATATTCTTCCTTCATGCAATTTGTAATTTAGCAACACCAACAACACAACTAAATGCAAATCTCTATTTCTTAGATTGAAGATTGCTCAAGATGAAGAGATCAAACTCCTTCACATTAAAGGAGATGTTAAGCTGATAGTTTGTTAGGAGTTTGATGTGGACAATCCAATCATGTGCTAGAATGAACTAGAAGAATAATCAATTATGATAATGGACCATGTTATTGTAGATCAAAATTAGGAAGATGAACCCTTCACCAAGACAGTAAAGAGTTATGGCTTTCAAATTGAAGACCACATCCTACCATAGGGCAAGAAGAAGAAAAGACCAACATGAAGACATAGAAAATTGGTTTCCTAGTGGAGAGCTCCATTAACCCATCACCATTTCTAGGGGCAAAATGGTTTCCTGATGGTTTACCAAGATGGCACACTATTTTCACTACCTCTCAGGAAGCAGCATCTAAAACACTTCAACTCTTAAAGTATCAAATCATTGCATCTATATATATGTATATTTGTATAGTTTTTAATTATATTTTGTTTTGTTTGTTTTTATTTTTTATGCCTTCCATTTTTGGGTAACATGACTCCATAGCCCAATGGTACGCATGAAGACACTAGAGATTCTGGATTCTTCTCCCTTTAATTCTTTTTACAATTGATAAAAGTTCCTCAACTAGAGCCAGCTGTTGGCCCCTAAAAAATATCACTCATTTTTGGGACAACATTTGAACTATTTTGGTCCTACAGACCAAAATTGTCTCTTCCCTTTTTAAAATTTGTCCTAGGAATTCAAATTCCTCATTTTTCAAGCTTCTCAAAAATCTATGGACTCTGCAGGCTTGAATCTATGGACTCTGCAAGCTTGAATCTATAGACTCTGCAGGCTTGAATCTATAGACTCTATAGGAAGAGAAAATCTATGGACTCTGTAGGAATAAAATCTATGAACTCTACAGGCCAAGTTCAACAAGTTTTATAGGTTGATTTCTATGAACTCTATAGGAAAGAAGAAAGCTTTCAACACTTAGGTGATCTCAAAGTTGGTTTAATGACCAAGTTCAACCAAAAGAGTTCATTGGCAAGATTCTAAGCAAGGATTGAACCATTAAACCTTGAACCATTTTGGTTCAATGAGCTCAACAGGTTTAAAGGTTCAACATCAATAGCAAGAGTTCAATCGCTTCCTAGTTTAAAGGTTTCTACAGTCAGGTTCAAAGGCTTCTACAGTCAGGTTCAAAGGCTTCTACAACTAGGTTTAATCAAGGTTCAACAAGTTTTTGAGGCTTGAACCATTGAACCGTTGAACCATTGAACCAATTTGGTTCAAAGGTTCAACGGGTTCAAGGTTTAATAGGTTCAATTCATATGGTTTAATGATGATCAAAAGGACTTAGCCAAATCAAAGGGAATGAACCATTGAACCAAAGTTGGTTTAATTTAGTTGGTTCAAAGCTTTGATTCACTTAGTCTGTTCATTAAATGGTTCAAAGATTAGTTTAAATCTTGGTTCAAAGCTTGGTTTAAAGTTTGGCTTAATGGTTGGTTCAAAGGAGTGATTCAATGCAAAAGTTCAAGAGAGCCTCTCGAAGGACAAGTGCCCTTGCAGAGGGCACTTAGTCGACAAAAGCACCCTTTAGAATGGTCATTTTCAAGGAAGCCACAAAGGTAAGTTCTTTCAAAATTTTGTTTAAGGTAGTCAAAAGACAAAGGCATAATTCCTTTAGACTTTTTATCTGAAGGAATTCCTTTAGACAAAAATTCCAAAGGAATTTGGAAAGGCTGCAAAAGTTCCCCTGGTGGAAAGACTAAAGGAAAGAAACAATTATTCAGACTTTTGTCCAAAGGAATTCCTTCAGACAAAAAGTTTGAAGAAATTTTGAGAAGCTATGGGAAGAAATCCCGAAGGAATTTCTGAAGGTCAAAGACAAAGCAATAATTCCATGGACTTTTTGTCTATAGGAAAATGTCTGTGGAAACAGTTTGTGAGAAAGCTTCGAAGGAATCAAAAGATAAAAGGCTGCTAAAGTACCCTTAAGGGTATGTTCCCTTGTGGGGGACTCTTGGATACCAAATTGAAGGACACTTCCCTGAAGCTGAAGAGTCACCTTCCCTTTGGGAGGATGTAAAACAAGAAATCTGAAGGAAGAGCTTAGCGACCTGCCAGAAGAAAGAAGCCCAAAGGCCATTTGAAGACTACCCGAAGGGTATATACCCTTATGGGGGGCTCTTCTCAACCCAAAGTGGATCATTTCTGAAGGCCTAAAAGGTAGGTCCCCTTTGGGAAAGCTCAAATGACAAAGCTGAAGGAGTTGCTGAGGAAAGTGACGTGCCCATAGACGTCAAAGTTACAACAATGAAATGGTCGTTGATGCTTGTAAGTTTAAATCTATGGACCCACATGCAATCAAAAACTTTAAGGCCAAGATCAATAAGAATCAAATAAGTAATAGAGAATCAAATTGAATCAAGGACCTGATTCAACTAACCAAAAAAGGAGGAATGATGAAGAAGGATCAGATTGCCATGTGGACATTGAAAGATGTAAAATTTCAATAGCGTGACTTGTTTCTCTGCATTGAGGAAAGAAAATGGGTAGATGCCCCTAAATTCCAACCTATATTCTTAACAAAATTCAATGCAACATGATGTGTTACTATTCTTGAGTCCTTCTTGAAGAGGCTATCTAAGGGACTCTCTTGTTAGTGTAAAAGAGATCTCTCTCTAACAATCAGAAATGAAACTCTATCCAAATTGAAAGGCATTACTGAGACTTTGAGCTCAGATTGTTGATCATATTTTGTTATTGGAATAAGAAAGCAAGTGGCTTTTCAGACTTTGTGTTGTGATATCTTTATTTTTGGGGAAACTATTCTTATGTCTTTTTCCTTAATATATTTTTTGTTCCTCTAATTCAACAAGTAGAATTAGTGAAAGTAGTCAGGAAGGTGTCCTGAAGTCAATTGTGGAGAGACTTTGTGCCCCCATAATTTCCTTTAGTGTGTTTTTATTTTTGTTTCTGTGTAAAGGACCTTGGGATGACTTTGTGCCCTCATTATCCTTCGTATCTCACTCTTGGAAAATTTAGGTGGAGACTTTGTGCTACATCTCAATTTGTTAGTTACTATGTCCTTGGTTATATTTTGCAATTACTACCAAGATTATTCTTGTGGTTTGTTGAATAGTACTTCTAAAAGAAGAGGAGTAATTTCTATCATTTCCCTTAAGATTTTTCTTTTGATTTACATGCATCATCTCTGAAGAAAGAGAGATGGATGGTTTATCCTACCCTTGAGTATTATTTTCTATATATATATATATATATATATATATAACATATCTATAGGGAACCTCCCCTTGATGAGAGGAGAGATTAGTATATATAGCATATCTATATATTAACATTTCTTCCTAAAATCAATTAATTAATATATTTAAATAATTTTGAAAAAGTTAATTGTGCACCTTTTATTCTTTATTTTAATTATTTAATTCCTTAATTTACTAATTCAAACTTCTCCCACATTTATCTCCATCATCCCAACCAGATCCATGAAAACCTCCACTTCTTATGACTCCACTGAGTTTTCAATCTATTTTGACTAAGTCTATTACCCAACCCCTCTTTTTCCTCACCTAGTTGAAATAGTCTCCATCCTCATGAATGAGGAATCATCATCAACCATTGATCATTTATAACCTTGAAAAATTCTAATTGATCCTCCACCATCAGATCATAATCCAGGCTTCTATAAATAAGTTTGAGAATCCTCATTTCAAAAAATAACACAAATGTTATAATCAATCACAAATATTGAGAAATCCAAATCAAAATATAGAAAATCATAAGTAAATCTTACATCCAATGTGAATCAAAGTCAATCTTTTGCATCCAAACACTACCTATTTCACCTTTGCATTAGAGAAGTGAGCACCACATTTTAATAGAGCAAATCAAATCTGAATTGTAATGGAGGATTCTTGTGTCTAAACTGTGAAGGTTTTGATTATTGTTTCTTATAATTTTTTCTCTAACTCTGGTATAATTTAACTTAGAATAGACTTTTTATTTGTCATTGTACTTTTTAATTCATACATTTCTTGCATGCCTAGTGGGACCTGTTGGTTGAATATTTTGTCGATCAGCATACTGGTAAACAAAATAGGTTTGATCAGCCAAAGTAGGAAGATTGGTCATCCAAATGTGTAGGTTTACCACATTAAAAGGGGACCAATCTCTCCTCTCATCAAGGGGAGGGATATGATATGATATATATATATATATATATATATATATCATATCATATCCCTCCCCTTGATGAGAGGAGAGATTGGTCCCCTTTTAATGTGGTAAACCTACACATTTGGATGACCAATCTTCCTACTTTGGCTGATCAGACCTATTTTGTTTATCAGTACGCCGATCGACAAAATATTCAACCAACAGGTCCCACTAGGGATGCTAGAAATGTATGAATTAAAAAGTGAAATGACACAAAAAGTCTATTCTAATTTAAATTATACCAGAGTTAGAGCAAAAATTATAAGAAACAACAATCAAAACCTTCACAATTTAGACACAAGAATCCTCCATTACAATTTAGATTTGATTTGCTCTATTAAAATGTGGTGCTCACTTCTCTAATGCAAAGGTGAAATAGGTAGTGTTTGGATGTAAAACATTGACTTTGATTCACATTGGATGTAATATTTACTTATGATTTGCTAGATTTTGATTTGGATTTCTCAATATTTGTGATTGATTGTAACATTTGTGTTATTTTTTGAAATGAGGATTCTCAAACTTATTTATAGAAGCCTAGATTATGATCTGATGGTGGAGGATCAATTAGAATTTTTCAAGGTTATAATTGATCAATGGTTGATGATGATTCCTCATCCATGAGGATGGAGACTATTTCAACTAGGTGAGGAAAAAGTGGGGTTGGGTAGCAGACTTAGTCAAAATAGATTGAAAACTCAGTGGAGTCATAGGAAGTGGAGGTTTTCATGGATCTGGTTGGGATGATGGAGATAAAAGTGGGAGAAGTTTGAATTATTAAATTAAGGAATTAAATAATTAAAATAAAGAATAAAAGGTGCATAATTAACTTTTTTAAAATTATTTAAATATATCAATTAATTGATTTTAGGAAGAAATGTTAATTATTAAATTAAGAATAATGATTAATAAACTTAGGAAGAATGATTAAGGTGAATTTAGACTCTAAATGAAATTTAGGTATCTATAGTGGAGATTAAATCAAAGGGAAATCAAGAGGAATGACACATAAAACAATTTGAATTACTTCAAATCATAAAAAATGTGACAAAGGGCAAAGAGGAATACAATGATAGTAAAGTGTGATTCCTTATCATAATAATGAGGGAAATGGAGGAAGACATGATAACATATATTATTGTGCATATTTCATCTAACAAATGAAGAAAAAGCTAAAGTTTGAGAATAAGGATCATAAAAAGATGAAAAGATTTTTTTTATGAGGAGGGTTGGGTCCTATCTATGGTCTTACACTACAACTTCATAAAATATAAACCCATGGGGGTGTTAAAAGGACAAGTGAAAGATAAATAAAAGATGGTAGTTTTGTGAGAAATGTTGGGTCCTATCCATGGTCTTACAAAGCAATTCATAAAAGAGAAACCCACAGGGGTGCCAAAAAAAATGTTAAAAGATAAATAATACTATGGTACATAAAGAGGTAAATGATAAAGAAAGGGTAAAAAATGATCATAAATATACTAAGGCAAAGAGTGACATAAAAATAACAATGAAAGAGGTATATAAAGACAAAAATGAAAAAAAATGCCAAATGTAATGTGGAAGAAAACTAAAGAATGCAAAGGAAAACAATGATGCTAGTAAAATGAAAGTAAGGAAAGAAATAAAAATGCACAAAAACAAAGAAACATGAGACAAGAGAAAAAGTAAGGCCTATGTTAATGTCTGCATCAAAGATGAGCATGTGAAATACAAGTATATTAAGTCTCGAAAGGTTTCTTAAAGCTATATTTGTTTGTTATTATGCATGGTAGAATAAGAGTGGGCATCACAAGATGCCCTAAAGGGTAAGTGGATGTAGGTATGAGCATCAAAAGATTCCCGAAAGTATAAATAGACATGTGGATGGGTATCTCAATATGCCCCTATATGTGAGTTAGAGTGAGGTAATATTGAACCATTAAAATTATTTGCTTTGGGTTGGAAATTGTTTTTGGAGATAGGTAAATGCGTTGGTTTGGTAGATTTTAAGGAGGTCGAATGTGGAATATGATGTGTAGGAGAGGTATGAGGATGATATGCTTTAGAATAGGCATTTGAAGTGGATACTCTTTTGGTTCATGTGACTTAAGAGGTTGAGATTCAATGGATTCCACGATATGTTTAAAGTTGTTCATGTTAGCTATCCTTTCCTTATTAGTGTAGGAAGAAAGATCAAATTTGGTTTGAACAAAATTAATGGATGAGTTTTTTTCATTAGGTAGTTGATGTTGATGTGATAATGGTTCTTGAGATTTACTTTGAGAAGCTTTAAGATAGTCTTGATAACCTTTTTTTTTGAGAGTATCAAGATTGAATTATGTACCAAGAAAGGAAGAAATAAGAAAGTAGTGAAGATCATGACAACACTCATGAGAATGACCTATAATAGCATGCTACCAACAAAAATTATCAAGATTGTATCATTTTGGAGGAGGTTTGGAATGATCAAAGCTCATGGGTTTAGAGGGTGGAAATTTCTTTTAAAGTTGTTTTAGACTCAAGGGTGGGTGGGTTGGGTTAACATTGAATGAATTAGATGTTCCACTTGGAGGCTTGAATGAATCAATGTTATGAGAAAATGATTGAAAATGTGCTTTAGTAGTTGTTTGAAATGGTTCAAATTGATTCATAAGAAATTATTTTCTTTTTACTTGGTCTAAGGCTTCTTCTAAAGATTGAGGTGAAAAGATTCAAACTTTGTATTGAAGGGGAGGTTTAAGAGTGGCGACAAATAGTTTTAAAAGAGTATCCTCATTAATGTTATGATCTACTTTATGAGCAAGAGATTTCCATAATTTGATGAAAGGATGAGTAGATTCATTAGGAATTTTCTTGGCATTAATGAAATGGCTAAGGTAATTTTTAGGAAGGTCATCATGTTGGAATTTATTTACTAGAACATTGACTAAATCCTCTAGTTGTGAGATGGGATGTCTAGGAAGTTGGTTATACCATTCAAGTTCATCACTAAAAAAGGTTTTGGATAAGATATTTGTGGTATAAAAGGTGTTATTTTGGACCCATTCCTTATAGATATTGTCAAAATACTTAAGAAAGATAGTAGGGTCCTTAGTCCCATTATATGTGATATGTTGAGAAAATTTTCCAATATATATGGATGCAATGAATGGGGTTAAAGTTTCATCTTAAATATGTTGAAGCATTTTGTTATTCATTGGAGGTTAAGGGATGATATACCCATTGAAATCTCTAAGAGGAGGCACAAAATTTTGATTTGGTGGAGATATGATGACTTGAGGTGGTTGACTAGTCATGTTGCATAAATGTTGTTGCATGTTCATCATTTGATATTGATTGGTTGTTTTCATGATGTTCATTTGTTATATGAATTGTGAAATAAGTTGAGTTTTATCAATAGGTGGGTTGGAAGGTGGGGTATTAGTGCTAATAGGAAGATGATTTTTAGTGTTGGTGGGAGGAGGATTACTAATAGGTGGAGGATTACCAACATTGTTTTTAGTTGTATTAAGTGTGGTAGAATAAAAAGGAAGCTTAGTCAGGCCACCATTCTTTTGAGGAGTGTAAATATTATTATCATCAAGGTTTTTGAATATTTGGAAATCATCTATATTATCAATTTGAGTTATTTCAACCATGTTAATTTTGGAATTAATAAGACTTGATGATCTTGTTATGGGTGTAACAAAATGATTATGAACACTGGTTTTAAGGGTATGAGTTTTGATAGGAGAGGGATTAGTTGGTGAAAGATTTCAAAAATTGGTATTGGGAAGAGGATTAGGATGAATGACCTCAACTACATTACATTATATAGTGAGTGGTTTTGGTTTAGGAGAAGAGAAAGGAAAAAATTAGATAGTTCCATATAAAATAATTAAATGAGGTTATTATCCAAATCCTTGATTATGCAATGTTATGGACTAATATAAGGTTACAAGGATGTCATCATAATGAAACAATAATAGATAATAATAAAAGGAGAATGAAAAGTGATAAAAAATAGTATAGGGTTGACTGGGTTGATCCTAAACAACAAATAGGGGATGGAAAGGGTTTGTAAATAGTATAGGGTCGACTGGGTCGACCCTATAAAGTAAATAGAGACTAAAAACTATTTATAAATAGTATAGGGTTGATTGGGTCAATATTGTATAGTGGAAAAAGGATAAAAAAGGTCTGTAGATAGTACATGGTTGATTGGGTTGATCCTATACAGTGAATAGAGGCTAGAAACAAGTAGATTATTTGTTTTGCCTATATCTTTGTTCCTACTCATCCATTTTGCAAACCATAAAATGAATTATATTCATGATGATGTAGAGAATGCAGATAGGGAAGATGAAAAAATTGATAGGAATTGAATAATAATATAATTTTGCAAGTAATTTAAATAAGTAAATGTTGAAAGGAAACAAATAATCAATTGGATCAATGTTGGACAATCCAATTGAGGCACACAAAGCAAAACCTATCATTAAAATTGGTTAATGTAAGTTTTTACACACACAATTGATCAAAAATAAAGTAATCAAAATGAAAATTAAAGCTAACTAATTGGTCAACCTGATTGTTAATTATATTATTAAGAATGATTTTAAATGTGATGGGAAATTGACTATAAACAAGGTACTAGATAATAATCTAAGGATGGTTTTAGGTAGTTTGGGCTGAAAGGGACTATAGTGGAAATAATAAAGGCTTGGTATTAGGGCATACCCCCTCAATTCACACACCATAGTGATAAGAGTGTCAGGTACTTATCTAAAAGATACCATTAACCACATTTTATACTTGACCAGAGTATCAAGTTGACTTCCCCTTTGATGATTAAATACAAGTCAGTTGGCCTAAGGTAGACAAAATGTTAAAGTGATTATTAATGTTTTTATGATTTGGCCATGTGTGCATAAATATAAATAGTGAAACTAAGTGATTAATTAAAAATACCCTAATTAGACTATGTGAACTATTCTAAGTATGCAAGAAATAGGAAAAGAAAGTGTGAACTAATTACTAGCAGATATGAGATTAATTCCAAATTTGAAACAAGGTATAGTGTTGACACTATATACATAAAATACATAACATGGTTAAACTAGTACTATAGAATAAAATTATGAAAATGAACTAGGTTAGCAAGGTTGATCTAGTTATTTCAAATAGCACATAAAACATAAAACTAGGTTCATAGTGTCGATCTAGTTGACTGTGTAAGGGAAGTTTTAAAGACTAAAACTATGAAAAGAAAGATAAAAAATAAAAAAAATAGATAATTAGAAAGGAGCCTTGGTGAATCAAATATGTAATGAAGGAAGATTACTAATTAAGAGCCTTAAATTATGCTTGATAAACCTACAAACTGGGTCAACATAATCGATCAAGTTGTACATGAACTTGCTGAAAAAGTGCTAAAACTATAAGGGGTCCACTAGGTCGACCCAGTAGATTGAATCGGATGTTTGAAACTGAAAATTGATACTAGGTTAGCTAGGTTGATCCAATTGCCTATTCTTAAAAACCTATGCATATAGAAAAATAGCTCAGTTGATAGAATCAATCCAATATGTCAAAATATATGATAAAAAATGATGATCAAAAGAATGACTAAAAGAATTAAAAAGTGAAAGAAATCTTGTAAGGTTTAGTTTAACATCAGGTTCACCAAAATGTATGTAATCATAAATGCATCATTTATATAAATAGGTCTTGGCTTAGAGAGAAAGAACATACCTACACTTCTGATTGGGGATACACTTGTTAAGCAGGAGAATGACCAATATGAGGATCCACTAGACCTGATTAGGTGATCACTTGTCACAACACACCATGGTTGGAAGGGTTCCAAATCCTATAGTCTAACATAATCACACAATAATCTTAATGGAGTCCTAAGGTTTAAAATATTCACTTATTCTAATATCAAAAAAGTAAAATCTAATGTAGTGCACACTAAAGATTATGGTACAAAGTGGGGGTTAGAAACAATAAAATAGGGAACTTCAATTAAAGTAATTATGATTAACACCCTAATACATAAAATATGAAATATATTATTATTTGAGTCAACACTTATGCTACTTCTATCTACTAAAAGAGACGAGAACAAAGTTAGAATATACTTTCCTAAATGTGAACCCATCGAGACTCAATCTATCCCTTAGCCAAAGGGGCTTCATAAGAGGTTGTTGTAGTTTGTAAGGATCACTAAAAAGGCCAAAGCATCCAAGACTTATCCATAAAATTATATTCTCTAAATAAGAAACCTAAGTTAAGTATCCTCAAGTAGAATGGTGGAAGAACACATTGTGAAGAAGAATTAATGAATAATAACTCTTGATTGCACATATGAATAATGACTGAAATGATCTTGTATTTATAGGTGAATTTTACCTTAAATCCTTTTAGGAATGTTAGTTGTACATGGTCTACCCAGTCAACCCAGTGTGTTTTCAGGGATAATTTACTAGGTCTAAGATAGGTTGGTCAAAAGGCTAACAAGCTAAGAAAGTAAAGAATACCCCTAAACTGTATTGGGTCAACCTAGTATAATCAATTGACCAAAAGGAGTTTAAGACACAAAAGGAGGAATGGAAAGAGGAAAAGACTAGAGGAATACTTAAGGGAGGATAAGTATCTTAGAGGATGGTTTTGGGATTTGGTTGGATTGGTAATAATGTGTCAATAAGGGAAAACAATCTTATGAAGCACCAAATGTCTATCCACTCCTTTCCTAGTGCACCCCTTAGGGCATGCACTCAGAGAGATTGAGTCTCAATGGTTTATTTCAAGATGTAAAGTGTTAGTATGTGATAAAAGGTTGAAAATATTATGTGTATATAAATTGTGCATTTGTGTGGACTTTTATGACCTTAACCTTTCTTACCCTAAGGATGACT
Source organism: Torreya grandis (assembly GCA_037957365.1). Classification (NCBI taxonomy): domain Eukaryota; kingdom Viridiplantae; phylum Streptophyta; class Pinopsida; order Cupressales; family Taxaceae; genus Torreya; species Torreya grandis. The sequence continues at coordinate 2,351,420 of JARHVA010001411.1, forward strand.
TTCCTTTGCCAAGAATTGACCAACTTGTTGATATTATAGCTAGCCATGAGATGCTATCTCTTATAGATGGATTCTTGAGTTACATTCAGATATTAATTGCCCCTAAAGATCAACATAAAACCATATTTATCACCCCATGGGGGACTTTTTGTTATAAGGTCATGCCTTTTCTACTGAATAACATTGGTGAAACTTACCAGCATGCTATGACCTACATATTCTATGACCGTATTCACAAAATTATTGAAGACTATGTTGATGAACTTCTTGGGAAATCCAAATGTTGTAAATTTCATCTGGTCATTTTTAAGATTATCTTTGAGCAACTCATCCATTACCATATCCTCCTTAATCTCAAAAATGTATCTTTGGGGTCTTGTCAAGAAAGATCCTTGGCTTTATCATCTCCCTTTAGGGAATTTAAGTAAATCCTACCAAAATCAAAGCAACCCTCAACATGCCTCCTCTTACCCACCTCAAGCAACTTTGTAGCTTACAAGGGAAGATCCACTGCATTCATTGCTTTATCTCTCAGCTTTGAATCGATGCCAACCTTTCCACCACCTTCTAAAGAAGGATGTAACTTTTAAATGGAACAAAAACTATCATAAGGCTTTTGATTCTATTAAAGAGTACCTTCTCTCTCTACTTGACCTCATTCCTCCCAAGAAAGATCAAACTTTTTACCTTTATATCTTCTCTACCAACCATTACTTAGGGACAATGTTGGCTCATCAAGATTAGCCGTATGCTTGTAGAGTACGAGACTTAGTACACCCATACCAATAAATTTTGCCTAGCCTTTGTCTTCATGGCCACCAAACTTTACCATTTTCTTCTCAATGACAAGACCTATATCATAACCAATACTGACCCACTCAAGTATGTGCACTCCAAGCCATACCAAAATAATGTATGGCCAAGTGGCTAATGATTTTATCTAAGTTTGACCTTGAGTTCCTTAGCAAAATTCAATTAAAGGACAAGTCATTTCCAACCAATTATTCAAGGCACCATTTGTAGACAATCAACCTCCTCTTCTTGAGTTTCCAAATGAGTCCATTATAACCCTCTCTCAGGTAAACTTCACCTATCAAGTGACCATGTTATTTAATGGATAAAAGTGTCAACATGGTGGGGGAGTTGACATCATCCTTATCCCCCTTCATGGTGAACCTCTTCCTTTATCCTTCAAGCTATATTTTAAATGTACCAACAATATAGATGAGTATGAAGCCCTAGTGATAGGTCTCCAAACTACATTAGCCTTGGGAGTCAAAATGATCAACATTTTTGGTAACTCTCAACTCATGTTCAATCCAATCAATGGTTATTATCAATGCAATAATGATGCTTTGAAATATTAAAAATAATTAGCTAATATACTCTTTGCATCATTTGAATACTACTATATCAAAACCATTATACGATCTATGAACAAGTTTGCCAATATGATGACTTCCCTTTCTTCCCAAATCACATCTACACCCTATGACTCTAAGCTATTTATAATTATCCATCAACTTACCTAGTCCTCTTATGTCAAAACAAACTTTCCCACCATCTTCAATGTGGAGGAGACCCAATCCAAACTTTGGTACTAGAAGACCTTTGACTATCTTGACCTTGCCATCATTCCTTCTAGTCTTTCTAGGAATGCTCAAAGAGTATTTAGAGCACCTCACATTATACCATACTGGGGGGAATTGTTTATAAACATGGATTTGATGGTATCCTCTTCCATTGCCTAGGTATTCATGAAAACTCTCATGCTATCAGGTAAATGCATGATGGGATCTATGGGGGACACTTTAGTGGTCTAGCTAACACTAAATGCATCCTTTTCCTTGGATATTATTGGCCCACACTGAACCAAGATTAATATGATTATGTAAAAAAGTGTATCAAATGTCAACAACATGCTAACTTACATCACACACCTAGCCATAGTCTTCATGTATCCAAATATCTTTGGCCCTTCTTGTAATAGGGTCTAAATATCATTAGAGTAATTAAAACCCATTCTTTAGAGTGACATCATTCTATCATCACTGCAATGGAATATTTCACCAAATGGGTAGAGGCTATTCCTCTTGTCTCAACCAAAGTTGAATAGATTGTAAAATTCATCAACCATCACATCATCTATCATTTCAGTGTCCCTCATAAAATTATCATTGATAATGGTAAATATTTCAAAAAAAATAAGTCCAAGGTCTTTATGACATGTTTGGTATCAAGTTAAGTTTATCATCACTCTATCATCCAAAAGCTAATGGATGGGAGAAAGCCTATAAAAAAACCTCTCAATAACATGCTAACTAAAATGGTTAATGCATCTACTCAAGATTAGTATTTACACATCTACTTCACTTTATGGGCATATCATACTAGCATTTAGACCCCTATGGGTGCTACCCCTTTCTCTCTAGTTTTTGGATCCAAGGCCATCTTGCCTCTTGATGTCCAAATTCCCTCTCTTCACATATCCCTACAAGATCTCATTTTTTAGAGTGATTATCATTAAGAAGATTTATCCCAACTTTAGTTACTTGATGAATGTCATTAAGTTGTGCTTACCCACCTTTATATCTATCAAGAGTAAATCAAGCGTGCTTATAAAAAACACACTAAATTATAAGAAGTCAATATCAGAGACCTCATCCTTAAGGAAAATCAACATGTAACGAATATAAATAAAAACAAGTGGGGAAATTTTTCTTTCAATTGGATTGGACTTTATATCATAATTCACAAGTATGGATTAGGAGCTTAACAATTGTCTTCTCTTGAAGGGAAACTAGAACCTAAGCCCCTCAATATTTTACATCTACGTCCTTACTTTTGTTAAATAGGATCAAACTCAGTTTTTGTCTGACTTAAGCTCATCCCTTATTTTCATTCACATCCATCCCCTTATTTTAAGGATAACTAATTAATATTAAATCATGTGATTATCTATCAAAACCTTAGCCTAATCTTTAACATGGGTACCATTGCTCTACCCATGGCATGATCCTCATGGGAAATTTCATCCCCTTCTAAAATGGATTCACATGGTCATTTTCACTTAAAACTCTTTTACCCATCATCAACCTTATTATGATCTAGTTATTCCTTTATAAAAGTGAACCTTTTGATCCCATATAAGCAAATCCATGTCAATATCAAAAAATATCACAATCAATAGAAAAATCACAAAATGCCAACACTCATATGGCTCATTTCTAGTATTTATAGACTGCTCCCTTGAAGGACAACTACCAAAACATATCAAAATTTCTCAATATAGGGTAGACTTATCCCTTGAAGGATAACTATCAAAATCCTTAAATAGAGATCATAAAGTTAGACCACTCCCTTGAAGGATGGTTAAGTAAAGCATTTGTCAAAGTGTAACAATATCTTGGAAGCTTCCCACATCAATCAACTTACCCCATCCCTCCAAGCAATAAAAAAATAACAAAGACCCATTATCAAATCATAAAAAGAAAAAAAAAATAGAAGACACAATTGGCTTTCATAAGTAGACTTCCCTCATCGATCATTCTACACCTTATATGACATGGACTTGTTTATACTAGCTTTTTGGTATCTTCTAGAAGAGGCCTACTAATCTCACAAGAAGGTTCCATATGCATCCATATCCCCTTTATACACTATAATAAAGGGATTGTGATCTTATTTTAATTATGTAATCAAGACACCTTTTTAATCAACTAACAGATGCTAATGCAAAGCATCCAAAGGCCTTATGTTTGTAAGCTAATCATAATTTAGTTTGTTTTAGTCCTTTCTAAAGAATAAACATCATGACTTCTTCTTATTCTCTCATATCTACTTGTTGATACATTAATTACAACATTTGTCTCTTGATTATCCTATCTTCCTCACATTTAGTTTACTAATCCAACTTACTTTATGTGTCAACCACCTTCATCTAATCATAGACAACTCATAAAAACATTTAAAAACCAACTATATGTTTAATTATGTGTTGTGCCTTATTTAAGTGTTTTTCATCACATGAACATCTTAGCCATCATAACAAACATACAATCATCACAACATTACCTTTTTCACATCATAAGTCAATAACTCATCATATACAATCTATCTCAACATGTCTCTACTCACAATAAACATCACACCATTTCATCCAAATAACCAATAACACCAAATAATCATGGAACATCTCTCAATATTCAAATCATACATCATCTACATATATTATCCATCACATACCTATCTAGATAATAAAGCATAAACATTATCATATTCCATATGTAACATCCCATCATAATAAACACCATCATAACATCATGAACATCCCATCACCTAATCATAGCATCATGAGCATCTCATCACCTAATCATAACATCACAATCATCCTACCACCTATCACATCTATAATAACTACAATCTATTAACTGATAACCATGTCATGAATATAAAGTACATCATCATCATCATCCATAACCATAACAATAAACCATAAACATCATAGTTATGTCCAACTTAGCCTAAACATTATCATATCATACATAATGTCACATTATCATCACATAATCATATTGGGATCATCCACTATGACCATCACATCATAATCACATAAACAACATCAATCAATATCAATATCATCATGAATATGAATTAAAGAGACATATCATCACATGTCTAGCTAGGTGAGTCCACATAAACCATCAAGAAGATAATCATATCACCATCATATCAAATCATAAAATAACAACATGAACATCATAACCCTGAAAAACAAACTATAAACAAGGATCATATCTAAAATCATGAGCTCATAATCAACATAAGTGTATTATACATCAAAATATGTATATATGTATACATCTCACTACATCAGCTCGTAGGCCAATAAAAAAATCACATGCTAAATCAAAAATATAATGTCTCATAACCATCTAGGCCCCTAGATCATCACTACCTTCTAGAGACTACCCTCCTGCACCTACCTATCTACCTATAGAAGTGGCCCATTGACTTGTTATCACAGTGCTAACACCTCTAGTAATCTTGACTATGTACTCACCCCATTAGGGCTCATATGTTAGGCATATAAAAACTAAGGTCTCATAATACTAGAGCTCTTCCAATGTCACTATGTATCTGATCATCGAGATAGTCCTTGGTGTTCTTGTAGATGATGGTACTCCTCCTCCTACATACTAGAGAGAATCTCTTTCCTACATAACAATGGCTAATTAAGTTCTAAACTGATCTCCTTCTCCTATAAGAGTGGCCACCTGATCTTATGCTACTTTCAAGGATGCTTGTGCTACTTCCAAGGATGCCCATGCTACAACTAGATCCACTCATTCCTGGTCCCTCTAAATGATCACTACCTATATATTTGGACCACCAAATCCCACCTTCTGGCCACCCCCATCTAGGTCAACATCCATGTCCTACTAACCACCATCATCACCTCAAAAATTAGATATAGTATAATGTGTCTAGTACCATGTAGGATAGGCATATTTAACACATATATCATCCATATCAATCCTTGTTGGTAAAAATTCTCGATCAATGAACTCCTAAGCTAGCTATACATCAGGTAGTAGAAACTCTACATCCTCCCTCTTATGCCTCAGGAACACCCCAAGTATATCCTACATGAGGCCAAATTATCTCTATATCCTATCAGATATAATGAGTTTCATCTCATGATCTTACCTACCATAGATCCATCTGTAGCTCTAAAGTGATAGAGTATGTCTTGCATAATGTGCCCATCTTAAAAACCTGACTTATAATCTCCAAACAATATCTCCCATGACTAGGGAATCCAATTGATATCTATACCATTTTAGGTCATGTGCCCCTCCTCTTGGTCCTATGAGGCATAATCATCTTTCTACCTCATATATCTAACCATGAAATCTATCTAAGCAAATCCATTCCATAGTATCCCCATAGGTCATAACACCTAGATGTGTTCATAAGCCCAATAATATAGAATGAAGTTGACATTGATCTCGTATCTCTTGTGAGCTTAAAATCCCCACATATATTGGTAAATATAGACTAATAGTACAATCTCCTACACAAATACTGTATGACCCAAAAACATCTCAATAATCACCCTCAACAATAAGTATGGGAATCTCCCACTACTCAGATTTGGTAAAACATAACAAGTAATAACTATCATCATCATAGTGAGTAGCCACCTCACATCCCTATCCCTCTAGTAAAATGGTGCATAGTGGAAACCTCCTAAGTGACACATCATAAATGTGAATTTTTCTCCATACAAGAGATATATTTACCCATCTCACTATCACTATCAATGTGGTATATTGGCTCACCCCATAGGGTAGCTACATGATCCTATGGATATCCTCAAGAAAAATGGTCATCTTGCCTATCAAAACCTAAAATGTGTTAGTGTTAGGGTCTCATCTCTCAATGAGTTCCACTAACATCATTACATTCCAAGATACATGTTGATAGTACCTCATGTTGACTAATCCCACCTTGGTCATGTGGTCCTAGTTTGCATCCATCATGCCTTGTTGTGTCTCATCTAATATTCAAGGCACCTAGTCTCTCATCTGTATCCACTCTTGCACTTGTAAAGTCTGATAGAAATACCTTAGTTCACATAATACAAAAAATTAACTCTCCATGTTACTTATTTATCTCACTCACCACCCTAACCCATTTATTAATCTTACTACCTTCTACTTTCACCTAATCATCTCAATAATGATAACTATGCCTAATCTGACCCATAACCAAGACTTACCTTCAAATTAACCTATTATACCTTATCACATATACTAAACCATTACCTTCTACCTAAAAACTTATACAACTCACCTAAAACCTTCACCATTACTTAATTCACCTTTAAACCACACTTTCATATACCTATTTGCCTAATCTACCTGATCACTACCTAATCACACCTACAAAGCAATTATTTTTTTCACCCTATCTTATTATCCTACATCTACCTTTTACCCTAAAACTTTACTGATCACCTTTTTTTCTCAATATTTAACCCTTACCCTTGCCTACCAACATAAACCTTACCTACACACTTAAACACTCTCATTCCACCTTTTACCCTACATATTTACCCTTGATTTCAACTTTCCTAACCATTGACAATCATAGGTCAATCAACAATAGGTTTTTTAGAACCATCACCGATCACCTATTGACCATCCAAAGTTAGATGGTCAACCACTAAAATTCAACACAATAATCAATGGGTGGTTGCTTATCGACCATTATCAGTTGATAACAATCATTGATGGCCACTGTGTAGTGACTACCAATGATCTTCAAGCCCTAGGGCTTATCTAAATTCTCTACCAGTCTAAAAAAATGCTAACAAAACTTAAACATACCCATACTACCATCCATGCCTACTCACATATCCAATTTCATAACTGATTCTCTCAAAAAAAAATGAAAACAATAACCTAAACTTAGCCCTATGTCAGAATCCTACCAACATAAACAACCAAAAAAATCATTCAATCCCTAAAATACATAATCAACCACAAAATCAAATATATTATACCAAATTTACAAACACCCTTACCTCATTTCATGACCAATGATGGGGTGGTACCATTATACCCACTACCATGCCCCATGCATTGTCTCATCCCCTCTATATTTTCAATCAACCTCACTTAGCCCTTAATCAATCCCCTCAATCACCCACTTAACTCACTCATAATAGAGCTCACCTTTTTTTAGAACTTATAAAAGAGCTAAACATCATAGGTTTTCAATGAACAAATGATAAAAATGAACCCTCAATGATTCTTTTGACTTTACCCTTTTAGGGCTGACATCTAACCATTAATGATCGGGGTGACCACCAATGGTTGACCCTTTTGGGATTTGACATTCCCATAACCCATTTACTAAACACCTTCTCAACACACACATAAATTCAATGCCAATTAATGAGGATAACCTCTTATGACAACCCCCACCAATAGTGTCACCATGATAGTGGTCATTTTGGCCCAACTTCTACATGTTTTGTAATGACCTTACTTTGGTCATTTTGACCACACTCACTAAACTGTCATGTTGAACAATTTGAACTTACATTGCCTTTACACAGCCTATTTGTGTTTTCCTAGGAGCACTTCCTACCTTTATATACCTAAAAAAATACTAACCTTACCTAAGAGACTTGTGTTTACAAGTGAAAACCTAACCACCATGCTTAAATATAGTCACATTGTCCACTTATCACTTATCCTTCTAGTGCTGACCTTATTTTTACCAACCATGGTAACCTAGTCAATACAAGATCTTTGATATCACACTTTATACACATGTTTGCACTATAGTACCCAACCTATCACCACCTTTATCACAAACTTACCCACACATCAAACTCATAATCGATTCCATTTTACCTCATCACTTCTTAGTTTGAGGAGGAACATCTCCTCCCATGCTCAAGAAAACCAAACCTTTGACCCACAATGAATTTTTATTTTATAGCTTGCCAATACAAACCACATAAAAAGTGGGATAATATAAACACTATAAAACTACATACCATGGTTTTAGATGTCAATCCAACCCTCATACCACCTTAGTACCCCCTAGGGACTATCCCATAACCTTTTGACTAAAAACTTAAGTCAAACTACCTAACTTTAACTATTCTAACTTTAACCTATCAACTACTGATGATTGACCCCTAACTACCAATGGTTACGCCTAACCACTAAAAATAATCCTTTAATTTCCTCAAGGGTTAACTCTAACTCAACTCCACCTTGATTTTTTATTCTTATCCACTCATATAATTATGCATGTTAAGACTAAAATTAGATGACCCCTTGATACTTTCTTTGAACTCATTGTTTCACCTCTCCTTTCATTTTTAAAAAGAGAAAAGGATGTGAAAAGTGGGGGTGATCAAGCATCATAGAGAATAAAAAATTATCATAGATTATTATATTAGAACTTGTTTATTAGGTGTTCTTTTAGTGAATCAGTGACCATGTCAGAGACCTGAAGTACTGTAATTCATCAATCACAACCAAGATGTCAATACTCTATCAAAATTTCTCCAAGCTCCATAATGGGTTCTTAGCCACTCACCTTGACATTATCCACACAACAAGAAATATAATTATCTATTTTAAGTAATTAGTTACTTTGTTTCTATCTCCTAATTAGCCTCCAGTCTAAAACCACCTCCCATAATCACTCAATAACCATCCCAACTAGACCTACCTTTACTGAAACCAGAACCCATATTAATCATCAATGGTCAATTTGACCACTGGAAGTCTATCTATAACCACCGATGGTTACCCAACCACTAACATTCAATCAACCATTGATGGTTTTACCCCAACCACCAATGGTCATTATGTGAAAATTCTAATAGAAAGTTAATTCCACCTATCAAATCCCAACCAAATCCCCATTTTTGACTTTTTACTTGAGCACAAAACATCACTTTATTTTCTAAACCATGCATGATTAATTTAGCATTAATATATAATCATTTATTACTATAATTAATCAAATTCATCTCTTTCAAATGTTTCTTATATTTGATTTCAGTACCTTCTATTATTCATGTAAGTAATTTATCTTTCATTTTTAGAATTTGATTGTTTAAAAGTGTGGATTGATAGCCTCTAAGGAAGCTTGTGATTCTTGGATATATCTTACTAGGTATTCTAACCTACTATATAACTAATCAACCATATCTTTATCTTATCCCACTAAGATAACAAACCTTTGACCCAAAATCTATTTTTGTTTTGTAAATTTTTGATATAAATCACATAATAAAAAGGGAAAATGTAGACACTAGAAAGCTACACACCATGGTTCTAGATGTTGAGCCAACCCTCAAACCACCTCAAGACCCCCTAAGGACTATCCTACAAACTTTTAGCCATAAACCTAAGTCAAATTGACTAACTTAGACTCTTCTAAATTTAACCTATCAACCACCAATAGTCAACCCCTAACCATCAATGATTAGGCCTAACTACCGATGGTCATCCTTTAACCACCTTAAGGGTTAACTCTAGCTCAACTCCACCTTGATTTTTTATTCTTATCCACTCACATAATTATGCATGTTAAGACTAAAATTAGACAACCCCTTGACACCTTATTTTAACTCATTATTTCACCTCTCCTTTCCATCTATAAAAAGAGAGGAGGAGGAGGTAAAAAGGGCGGTGATCAAGCATTAGAGAGAATCAACAATTATTAGAGATTCTTGTATTATAACTTATTTTGTAGGTATTATTCTAATAAACTAGTGACTAAGTCAAAGATTTGAAGTGCTATAATTCATCAAATATAGCCAAGATGATAACACTCTATCATAATTTTTCTAGGCTCCATAATGGGTTCTCAACCACTCACCTTGATAGTCTTCATGCAATAAGAAAGATAAATATCTATTTTCAATAATTAGTTACTTTGCTTCTATCTCATAATTAGCCTCTACTCTAAAACTACCTCCCAAAATCACTCAATAACCTTCCCAACTAGACCTACCTTTACTTAGACCAAAACCCACAGTAATTGTTGATGGTCACCTTGACCACCGATGGTCTACCCATAACTACCGATGGTTACCCAACTATTGACGGTCAACCAACTACTAAAAATTTCACCCCAACCACTGATGTCATTATGTGACAATTATAATATTAATCTAATTCCACCTATCAAACCCCCATTGAATCCCACTTTATGAATTTTTTCCTAAGTATAGAACATCACTCTATTTTTTGAACCATGCCTGATTCATTTAACATTAGCATATAATCATTTATTTTTATACTTAATCAAATTCATCTCTTTCAAGTGCTTCTTGTATTTGATTTTAGTACCTTATATTATTCATGAAAGTAATTTATCTTTTGTTCTTAGAACTTGATTATTTAAAAGTGTGGATTGATAGCCTCCAAGGAAGCTTGTGCTTCTTGGATCTAGCTTGCTAGGTAGTCCACCCTACTATCTAACTAATCAACCATATCTTTTGTGCTTTCTTATCTATAAGTTATTACTCCAAATCTAAAGACTAGTATCTACAACCATCTGGATCACAAAGCATAAACTAAATCCAATTTATACTAACCTTACCCTTCTTTCAAGTTTTACAACTTTTTTCAAAATGAAATAAAATAAAATTTACATGAAACAATTTTCCAAGGATATCTTGGCCATATCCCATTCCAAAATTTTTCTTTTTTACATTTGATATTATTTTATGTACTTGTACAGGCTAGGGTTTTAATTTTTTAGGTCATCCATGCATCTAAATAGGCCTAGTACAAAATTAGTTAGTATAAAAATAGGGGAGAACAAGCCCGAATTTTTAGATCTATCACACATTTTACTTGGATAAAGCTGCAATAGTAGACACTAACATAGTACAACCTTGTCTACCTTTTATGTCCTTGTTTTGGGATATACCAAGTCACTATTTTCAATTAAATTTATGTTTAAAATATTATATAGACAATTATAGACCATCATAGTTAATGAGTGAATAACAAAATTTGAAATAAATTAGTTTTTAAGGACATCTCTCTAATCCTAACCCTAATTTACATTTTTAGAAATTTATAATTTCTATAAATTTTGTACATCTTTATATTTACTGCATTTTGTATTATCTAACTTCCTAGATCAGATTTTAATAGTATGCATTTCCAATTACAGTTAATTATTTATCCTAGTCAATTCTAGTGTAAGCATTTTGGTGAAGCACCATTTCATTTTAAATACTACTTATTGATTATTGATTTTTATCCTAGGGTTTTAGGTTATTCTATAAATTCCTGACATTGAAAGAATATAGTCCTCAACCTTAGATATTATATGTAATGTAATAATTCAAATATTTTGACCTTGGAATAATCTGACATTGAATTGTTTTGTTTCATCACCTTGTATATACCAACATAAAATCTCTTTCTTTTGACCTCGGATTGAATTTTTTTGTCTCATATACATAAAAATCTTACTCTTTTTATTTTTGATTTTGTTTTAAATTTTATTTTTTATTATTTTAGAAACTATGTTTTGAAAGTTTTAAAATTTCCTAGCTACTATTATGAAGGGTTATATGGTGTTCTATTTATAGACATCATGGCATGAGGGGTTTTTACTCTAATAATCATAGCCAAAGTATATAGATAAAAACATAACTTAGCTTTCAATTACCTCATGGTATATGGAAATTCCTATGATACCTTATTTACACCAATAGGAATCCCAATTTATCTCTATGATTTGTGGTGCATGTTGACGCTGGAAAGTGCACCCTGTGGCAGGAAAACGAATTCCTGCCCTCTCCTCGCAACATGGAAACTCCTCTCTCACCTGTGGGACAGCAAAGCAGGAGAGGAGAGTCTCTAGGTATGGGCTAGTTCCCTCTAATGTATCTTGTTTGTTTTAGGTAGCTTGAAATATAGGTATATAGGTATACACTGGGGGGGAATGAAAAGAGAGAGAGAAAAAGCATGAACAAATAGCCTACTCTAAAAGAGGTGATACACCAAAATAAAGGGGTGACCTTCCAGATCCACTCTCAGAATCAGGGAAAATGCAAGTATACTCTACACATCTGGTAGAGGAACCAGGCTGCTAAGACAAAGGGGGAGGCTATAATGGAAAATACATAACAGAGGTTTACTGAGGTGCTGTGGAATGCACACTTGCAAGCAACTTACTCTGTTCTGTCCTTCTCAAGTATTGCTCTTCTCCTTTCAGCTGCAGAATAGGTGCATGTAGATAGCTGGTCTGTTGGTATTACCTGTGAAAGCATGGAAGATAATGACTAAACACAAATAATACTTATGGCATACACAGCAAATCAATCCAAGATGGAGGCAAAACTATATTTTTATTGATTCAGGTGGAAAATTTGGAGAGCAGTGCTCTTTACAAAAGTCAGGAAGATCCTGATAAATGAACAAGTCTGTGTATTTATACCAGAAGAGCCAAGAGAAGTCAATTGAGAAGAGTGAAAAAACACTATAGCTGATGTCACAATTCTTCCAAGGCCATGCTTGTTGCCTCGTTTTACATGTTAATCTTCTCCTCCGGCAGCTGGGCAAGTTTTTTCTTGTGCACTGCAAGTGATTTTTGCCACCATCTATTGTGGGCAGTGAATTTGCTGCCCATTGCATGGACTTCATGTATGATTTCTGCCGATAAGCTACCGACGGCGGCAGTTTTGCCGATGTCGGTTGATGTAAGCTATCGACGGTGGCAGTATTGTGCTGTTGGCAGCAAATTTGGCGACTTCTGCATGTGGGCGGCCCTTTCTCCTTCCCCGCCATGGGGCGGGGTTTTCATTTTCACCGCCTTCGGGTGGTGGTTTCATTTTCACCGCCTTAGGGTGGCCGTTTCTTATTTCCTGCCGGGGGGCAGGGGTTTCATTTTTGCCACCTGAGGGTGGTGCTTTTTCCTTTTCCATCTTCTGTTGTGCTACCAATAGTGGTAGTTCTACTGACGTCAGCTGCTTTAAGATGCCGATGGCAGAAGTTTTACCGACGTCGGCCGCTTTAAGATGCCGACGGCGGCAATTTTGCTGACGTCGGCTGATGTTGACGGCCTTTTTCCTTTTGCTTGTGTCGTGGGTGGCAAATTTGCCACCCTCTACATGTTTGTAGGTGGTCTCCTTTTATCTGCCCTTGTTGTGGGCAATGATTTTGCTGCCCTCTGCATTTTGTCTACCCTCTTTTTTGCCTAAGTGTTAAACGCTCCATTTTTTCCCTCTCTTCTTCTGTGGACGTTTGAAGACTCTACCTTTTGCTACCATGAAAGCCAACGAATGAGGCCGATGAACCAATGCTCTGAAGCAGAGCTGTCAAAACCTAAAGGTGGACCTCATAACTTGAAATGACTGGTTGTGCAATGCAGGTGTAGGAGTTGACTAAGATTTTGCTTGAGGGGCAAATTTGGGTCAACAAATTAGCGACTCATGGGGGAAGCGTGCCTGCTATGCTTAGAACCCAATTGCCTTGCATATCCATTGGGTGCAGAGTCAGATGGTAACTTTGAAGGTAGTTCATAACAGCTCAAGATTTTGGAATCAAAATATATAGAATTTACCCCCACATGAAAGGAAACACACAAGACTAAAAATAACTAACTGTGCAAATTGCACTTAGGGAAAATAGGGAAAAAAACAAGGGAAATTATGTACAGTCGAACCAAAATTCAATGGCAATGCTTTAGATGTATCCCATTGATTGGGATACGTAATTCTTCGCCGTCTAACTTGGAGAGCTGGAATGCGTTATGCTGCTTGCACTGAGTAATCATGTAAGGACCGCTCCAGAGGGCATCAAACTTTGCATGTTTTCTAGGCTTAGCTCTATCTTTGTACCATTTTAGGACAATGTCTCCTTCGGCAAAATTTTTTGACGAAGATCTCTTGTCAAAATGTCTTTTCACCTACTATTGGCGACTGATCATAGAGACCATGGCCTGATTCCTTACCTCTTGGAGCTCCATTAGTTCACACAATCTGACCTCCATGCTGCTTCCTTCTTCTAGCTACAGTTGATGAGCGAGGTCCAGTGCTAAAAATTCGAGTGAGATAGGAAGCCTTGCTTCCCTTCCATACACAAGTGTATATGGAGAATTTCTGATTGATCTTTTCAGAGTGATTCGATTGACCCATAGAGCTATTTTCAACTTGGCATGCCAAGTTTTTTGATTTTCTTCCATGGTCCTCTTTATAATCCTGATCAAGTTTTTGTTAGTGGACTCAGCCAGTCCATTCCCCTGTGGGTAGTAATTTGATGAAGTGCTGAGGTATATACCATACCTTAGTGCCCATTCACTAGTTTTAGTTCCCAGAAAAGCCAAGGCATTGTCTAAAATTATAGTGGCTGGGACCCCAAAACGTGTCACTAAGTCCTCATAGAAATCTAGGACTGCACTTTCATTTGCTTCCTTCCAAACAATGGCTTCCACCCCCTGGTGAAATAATCTGTAGCAGTCAGGACCCACTTGTATCCGATGTTGGAGGGAGGATTGATCATCCCTATGAAATCTAGGCCCCACTGCATGAATGGTTGTTCAACTTGAATGGGCTATAGGGGCATGGCAGCCAATCGCTGCTTTCCATCAAAGAGTGCACACTTCTGACACTTTCTTATCCAGGCATGGGTTTCCTTGAAGAGAGTGGGCCAGAAATAGCTAGCTCTTATTATTTTTCCTGTTGTGGTCTTAAGGGCGAAATGGTCACCTGTCGGCCCATCGTGAAACTCAGCCAATACCTTGTCAGCTTGACTGGAGTCAATGCATCTCAAGAGAACCCCAGAGAGATCCTTCCTAAATAATACTCCATCAATCAAAACATAGGGAAGGGACTAAAGTTTATAATACCTTCTTCCGGCCCTATCGAGACCCTGTGGACATTCACCCATAAGAAGGAAATGTTTCACGTCCAGTGTCCAGTCTCTTATGATAGCTGGTTCTTCTGCAATGGTTGCGTCATGGATCAGCAAGCTATCTTCATCCTTTTGTCTCAAATCTATGGCTAGCTGTTCACACAGGCCCCTTCCTCTCACCAACTTGGTGATTTTGATGTTTATGTCATACTCCATTACCTTGGTGATCCATCCTGCTCTTTTCTCGTTTAAGTCTCGATCGATCAAGAAATCTTTGACGCCAGGATGTGGAACCATGAGATGGATCTTTATATTCGACAACATATATCTAAATTTCTTTAGGCTGTGCACTACTGCCAGGACTTGCTTCTCTACATAGGTGTACTTGGTTTTGAAGTCCTCTAACCCTTGGCTGAAGAAGGCGAGTGGTTGCTCGAGGTCATCACTGTTTGCTTAGGTAAGCATGGTAGATATTACTTCTCTGTTACTGAAGGTATAGAGATTGAGGTCTTTATTGAAGTCAGGGCTGATTAGAGCGGGAGCCTGGGTCAAAGCCTGTTTGATAGCTTCAAAGCTATCCTTTCTTGGCATTGTCCATTTGAATTCTTCACCCTTCTTTAGGAAGGAGGTTAGGGGTTTAACTATTTTAGCAAAATTCAGAATGAACCTCCGAATGAAATTTATCTGGCCAAAGAAACTCTGTAGACCTTTCTTGTGCTTTGGTAGGGACATCTCTGAGATGGAACAGACTCTCTCAAGGTCAATAGACAAACCTTCCTTAGACACAATGTGGCCAAGAAGTTTCCCCTCATGAACCTCAAATACACATTTCTTTGGATTTAGGGAGATGCCAAATTCCCTGCACCTCTCAAAAATCTGCTTGAGGTGCTTCATATGCTGTCTCGCCTCCTTGGAGAAAACTGTTATATCATCGAGGTACACCAGCACGTTCTTATTTATCAAACCACTAAAAGCCATGTGCATGGCTCGTTGGAAAGTATCACTAGCATTGGATAGTCTGAAAGGCATTTTCTGGTAGGTGAACATTCCCCATTTAGTGGTGAAGGCTATTTTGTATTGGTTGGAGTCTCGCACCAGAATCTGATTGTATCTCGAATAGCCATCCAGGAGGGAGAAACGTTCAGAACCAGTTACCTTTTGGAGGATCTGCTCCATGTTTGGAAGGGGATAATGATCTTTTAAAGAGACTTTATTAAGGTCTCTAAAGTTGATGCACAGCCTGATCTCCCCATTTTTCTTTCTAACTGGAACCAAATTGGCCAACCATGAGGAATGTTTGATCAGAAAAATAATGCCAGACTCGATCAACTTGACCAATTCTTTCTGCATAAGGAGCTCAATCATCAGATTAATATGCCTCTACTTTTGTGTGACTGGTTTTGCACCTTCCTCTAATTCAATGGTGTGTTGGGCGAGTCTTGGATCGAAGCCTTTCAAGTCGCTATAGTTCCAGGAGAAGACGCCAGCGAACTCCTGACATAGGAGAATGAAAGCTTGTCTTTCTTGGAATGTGCAGACCTTACCAAGCACTAGCAACTTGTCCTTGAAGATTTCAACTTTTTTATAATTCTCCTCTCTGGTAGTGATGCATGCTTTGTCATCTCTTAGTTGGTCCTCTCCGTTGAAAATACTTTCAAGTGTGACCAGACCCTTAGGGAGTTTATTGTTCTTCAATTGAAAAATCTGATTTCCATATTGCTGCTATAATTTTGCTTGATTGTGGGCCACAAACTCAGCTTCTTTGTGTAGGAAAAGAGCTATCTGTTGGTCACTTTCGAAGACTTGCCAATTTGTAACATTATCTAGAATTGAAGGCCAAACCACCACTTTTAAATGGCGTGAACCACAACCCCTGATTATTTCTTTTGAAACATCAAATTGGGCGCCAATAGCTGCCAGCCTGTCAGCCTGCTTATTTTGTTCCCTGGGGATCAAGGTAATGTTAAGAGCAAGGAAATCTTTCATCAAGTCCCAGACTCTATGCTTGTAAGACTTCAGTAAGGAGTTCTTGGTCAGGTTTAGGCCTCTTATTTGGTTCACTATTAGTTCACTGTCCCCCAGGATTTGCAATTTCTTGATCCCTCTCTTTCTTGCCCACTCAAGTCCATGAATCAAAGACTCATATTCTGCAACATTACATGTGCAAGAGAATTGGAAACGAAAAGCTGAAAAGTACCTTTCTTTAGAAGGGGAGACTAACATTGCCCCACTGCCAGCACCTAGTTTGCTTCTGGAACCGTCGAAGTATAGCTGCCACAGGCCAAGGTCTTCTTTGTTCTCTTTCATTATATTGGGCATGACGGCACTTTCTTTATGCAAGTAATAGACTCCAAGGTCTGCCTCCTCAATAAACTTATAAGGATCGTGCTCGAAGTTATCGCTTCCCCACTCATCCAAGAGTAGATCTGCAACTCCTTCAAGAGTAGAAGATGAAGATTTGTCCGTCTGAGAGTCTTTTGGATCAATGATAGTATAAATGACATTTGCTGCCTTAGGTGAATAGGGCTCTAGGTGGTCCTTGTATAGTGGCTCAGATTTGATTTTCACTTTAGTTCCATACTTGGTTCTGAAAACCAGGTATGACCAATTTGCTGCTAGATAGCCCCTATCTTGGATGTAAAATCCCTTGATAAACAGATTGCAAAATATTGAGGAACGTCTGATACCACTATATCTTGAGGGATTGAGAATGTTGGGCAGGCATGCAATGTTAAACTTAATCCTTTCAGGACTCTGACTGTCTTTGCAGGCATCCCATCTAGTTGCAAAACTCCCTTGTTCATGGCTTCATATTTTAACCCCATCTTATCAGCAATGCACTTAGGCATTACTGAAGTGCTGGCCCCGCTATCAATTATGCAATTGTGTACTAAGAAATCCCCTATGATCAAAGATACATAAAAAGGGGGAGTCTTTTCTTCTTTCTTTACCTGACCTAGAGTAGAAGGCTGCCCATTCATCATTAAGACGTTATTAGTGTCTGTTGGGATGGCCTGCGATCTAGCTCATGCAATTCTTTCTTCAATACCTCTTTTTGTCCTAGAAGAGACAATGAATCCCATAGAGAAATGCTTACATGCAATTTCTTCATTTGATCAACTATATTAACTTGGGGACTGACTCCTTTCGTGTTTTCCTTTGGGTTGATCCTGACTGGAGCTGTAGACTGAGGAGATGGAGGTGCAAATGGTTGTCTGACAATTGGGGCCTTTTGAAATGGGTGTGATGGAGGATTCATTGCTACCTGAGGGGAAGCTTGCACTTCCCCAACTGCTCTTCTTTTAAATCTTATGTTGGCTGCAACACAATCACCCTGATTGCCTACAGCGCCCTCATGATTAATTGCACAGAGCTCACCCTCTTTGTGATTTATCAGGGTAGAATCTGGCTGAGTTTGATTGTTACTTGTGCTGGGTTGAGCTGGGAACTCAAAAAACTAAGAAAAATCAGCAGCCTAATTTTCTAAATTCTAGAAAAAATTCAACATATCGTTCGTGTGGACAGCTTGTTCTTGACCTTGTCCCATGGTTAAACAACTTGGCTACTCCTGCACTAGATTATTCTGAGTAGGTACCATGGCTTTAGATGACGAAGAAGGGCCTGAGTTATAATTTTGATAAGGCCTAGTTGTAGTGAGCTGCCCCTGACCTTGGTTATAGTTTGGAAAGGGGGGTCTAGGGGCATGGCTATAATTTTGATAACCCTGGTTTGGCTTGTGGCTTTGAGCTTGCTACCTTTTAAGGGCAACAAGTTCGTTTGACATACTCTACAACAGGCCCCTAACTTCACTTAATTCATTGGATGGAACAACAGCTGGCCTCTCAATGACAGGTAGGGGAGCAATTGTGGGAGCGACAACCTGAATTGGGGGGAGCGGTTCTAGGAAAAGTGGCATATGAGGCCTAGGGGCAATTTTTCTAGCTTGAATTAAGCAATTTTTGGCTGCAATGGCTGTCATACGCAGCTGGCAGTATGTGTCCCTCCATAGATTGGATCATCACATCAATATCACTATTTAATGCTTTTAGATAGTACAAGAAAGCATAGCTGGGAGTCGGCCTTACTAGGATGGGAATTCTATCCCAGGTCTTTTGAAACTGCGTATTGAAGTCCTTCATGTACTCGTGCGGAGCTCTTTTTATAGTGGTCAACTGCTCAGCAAGAGAGAGGCCATCACTCTTTTCCCCAAAATGATTAGTTAAATGGGTGCCCAATTCGTTCCAAGAATGTATGGAATTCACAGGCAAGGTGCCATACCAGTCGAGAGCTTTTCCTTTCAAAGACAAGGCTAACAGTCTGATGGCAATGTTTTCTTCTGTTATATTGTGAATATTGCAAAGGTTGGCAATATTCTTGATATGATCAACAACTGTAATAGGTCCCACTCCATCAAAAGAGGGCACATTTTTTAGAGTTGTTCTGGGGATCAGATCATAGCGTGGGAGGTTTAAGGGGCTCTCACCATGAAAGGCTGCAAAAGGCAATGCCATGGCTGGAACAAGTTGTATTTGTGGCTGAGCTGGGTTGGTGTTCCTAGCAACAGGTCTAAGAGGATTTACTAGTGGATAAGGGTGAGTTCTTTCAAACCTAAGCCTTTTAGAAGAGTTTAAAGGTAGTTCAATGAACTCAAAGGGGACCCTTCTTGAAGCTGACCTTGTGGTAACCTTTGGCATAGAAGTTTAAGTGACTGGTCTTAAAATAAAGCACTGAGATTTTACTAGTGGAGTCGTCAGATGCTGGAAATATTTGAAAATCACTGTAGCAGGACCAGCATCAATCCTGAAATAATACTGCGTTAGAAATTGATAAAATTACAGTCCCACCAGGCGTGCCAAAACTGTTGATGTGCACTGTGCTGTATTGGTGGTTCCTCTACTGTAACAGGATCAACAAGTAACCCTGCAACTTTTTTGATTAAAAACTTGGAGTCCCACCAGGCGTACCAAAACTGTTGACACTGAAAAGTGCACCCTGTGGCAGGAAAATGGATTCCTGCCCTCTCCCTGCAACATGGAAACTCCTCTCTCACCTGTGGGATGACAAAGCAGGAGAGGAGAGTCTCTAGGTATGGGCTAGTTCCCTCTGATGTATCTTGTTTGTTTCAGGTAGCGTGAAATATAGGTATATAGGTATACACTGGGGGGGAATGAAAAGAGAGAGAGAAAAAGCATGAACAAATAGCCTACTCTAAAAGAGGTGATACACCAAAATAAAGGGGTGACCTTCCAGATCCACTCTCAGAATCAGGGAAAATGCAAGTATACTCTACACATCTGGTAGAGGAACCAAGCTGCTAAGACAAAGGGGGAGGCTATAATGGAAAATACATAACAGAGGTTTACTGAGGTGCTATGGAATGCACACTTGCAAGCAACTTACTCTATTCTATCCTTCTCAAGTATTGCTCTTCTCCTTTTAGCTACAGAACCGGTGCCTATAGATAGCTGGTCTATTGGTATTACCTGTGAAAGCATGGAAGATAATGACTAAACACAAATAATACTCATGGCATACACAACAAATCAATCCAAGATGGAGGCAAAACTATATTTTTATTGATTCAGGTGGAAAATTTGGAGAGCAGTGCTCTTTACAAAAGTCAGGAAGATCTTGATAAATGAACAAGTCTGTGTATTTATACCAGAAGAGCCAAGAGAAGTCAATTGAGAAGATTGAAAAAACACTGTAGCTGATGTCACAATTTTGCCAAGGCCATGCTTGTTGCCTCGTTTTGCATGTTGGTCTTCTCCTTCGGTGGCTGGGCAGGTTTTTTCTGGTGCACTGCAAGTGATTTTTTCTGCCATCTGTTGTGGGCGGTGAATTTGCCGCTTGTTGCATGGACTTCATGTATGATTTTTGCCGACATCAGCCGATAAGCTGCCAACGGTGGCAGTTTTGTCGATGTCGGTTGATGTAAGCTACCGATGGTGGCAGTATTGTGCTGTTGGTGGTGAATTTGGTGACTTCTGCATGTGGGCGGCCCTTTCTCCTTCCCTGCCATGGGGCGGGGTTTTCATTTTCACCGCCTTCAGGCGGTGGTTCCATTTTCGCCGCCTTAGGGCAGCCTTTTCTTATTTCCTGCTGGGGGGCAGGGGTTTTATTTTTGCCGCCTGAGGGTGGTGTTTTTTCCTTTTCCATCTTCTGTTGTGCTACCGACGGCAGCAATTCTGCCGATGTCAGCCACTTTAAGATGCTGACGGCGGTAGTTTTGCCGACGTCGGCCGCTTTACTACACGTCGGTTGATGTTGACAGCCTTTTTCCTTTTGCTTGTGCCATGGGCAGCAAATTTGTCGCCCTCTGCATGTTTGTAGGTGGTCTCCTTTTACCCGCCCTTGTTGTGGGTGGCAATTTTGCCACCCTCTGCATTTTGTCTGCCCTCTTTTTTGCCTAAGTGTTAAACGCTCCATTTTTTCCCTCTCTTCTTCTATGGACGTTTGAAGACTCTACCTTTTGCTACCGTGAACGCCAATGAACGAGGCCGATGAACCAATGCTCTGAAGCGGAGCTGTCAAAACTTGAAGGTGGACCTCGCAACCTGAAATGACTGGTCTTGTAACACAGGGGTAGGAGGTGACCGAGATTTTGCCTGAGGGGCAAAATTGGGTCAACAGTGCACTTGAAAGGAGTGTATCGCCCAAGGAAGTTACTCTCAACTTACCCTTAAAACTGGGGTTAATGGGCTATAGACATGGTTCTACCAATAAATTTAGTTCATTAAAATATTTTGACAACACTAATCAATGAATGATAAAGTATATATGAGATCATGAACATCATTCAAACCCTTTCCTAAATCACTCTTTATCCTTGATTTTTACTTACACTATTTTCCTAGTTAGTAGCTTTGCTTGTTTCATTTTTTATATTTATCATTGGTATAACATATGCATGATTTTATCATAGCATCCTAATATTTATTTCAACATGTAACATTTATTTACAACATTATTTTCTTTATTAATTTTCTTAAATTCCATATAAAGGACTTAAAGAAGGCCCCTCACATATTCTACCCCTTTTATCTTATTCCCAATGTTTGTCTTACCTCATCTTGTCATTTGTTTTCCCTTAATGTTTTAATCAAATATTCAATGACTTGAGAATAAGAACATGCCTATGATATGTATATATCTCTACAAGTTGTCTTAGTACCTGCCCATCATCCTCTCCATGGGCACATAATGGGCCTTGTCTTTGACCTTGATTCCAAAATAAACCATGCTGAAATTTGAGATTATGATACAACACATCCAAAAAATATTGATTCATTTCTATATATCACTCGAGATGAACTTAAGAAATAAACTTATTCTAGTCCTTCTAATTTTTTTACTTACACCATTACATCTATCTCTATTTTTTCACCTTTAGTTACCTCTACACCACCCATTACTACAACTAATTCTTCCTTTAAATAAGCCCTTCTTCTCTTGCAATCCAAGTTAGCTACTATTGAGATAACCATATATAATTTTATCCATTACTTATATTCTTGTACCTTATTTCATAACCCATTATATCCTCAAATTTAATCCTATCCTCTTCCAAATTAGAGTAGTTCCTTCTACAACTCACACATGTCATAAAGTATATTCATGATAATCAGGGGGTTAAAATTTTAGGCATTCAATATGAATATCCTATGAAACCATGGTAACTAATCCTATGAATAAATGGTTGATAAAATTAACTATCACATTTTAAATGAATTAGTTTATACAACTATTTAAAATCATGATTTACATTCAAAGAGGCATATTTCAAAATTAGTTTTTGCACCTACTTATGATACTAAACATATTTTAGTTTCTTTAACTAGTTATGAGCATGAAGATATTATAGTTTATCCAACTATTATTGATCATAATATGATTACATATAAGCATGATGATTTGGATATAAAGAGAAATCTAGATGCTTTTAAGCATAAAATGACACAAAATACAAGATTTTTATCTGACACATCATATGTTCTTCAAAGGGATCCTACACATGTATAGGTTAATGTATCATATCCTCCCATTCATGATGATATATGTTTAGATAGATATTTGAGAAATGATTTGTAAGGTTATTTTATAACACATGTCTCTTATTTAGATCTTGAGGGTTATTTTATAACATATGATTATTCAGATTTATAAAATTTTACATATGGCACATCTTCTTTGGCATAATAATTTGATCTTTCCTATTAAAGAGTTGTATACACATATGAGAATATTATTGATGAGATCATTTGTTAGCTTCTTTTCATAGTACCTACTTGTACATATCCTCTTATATTTTTTTCTCGTTCTTCTATACTTAATCCACTTTCTTCTATCCTTTAGATCTTTTTTCATTATGGGTGAATTTCACATGCCTTCATCCCTATCTTGTTTTGCTCCACCACTTTGTTGAGGGTTTTTCAAATCTCTCCCTCCTTTTTCCATTTTAGAAATTTTATATATATTTTTTTCAAACTTTTTCAAAATTTCACTTATGCATGATTAAGTTTCCATATATGTAAAAAATAAGAAAACATTCATATATGCTAAAAAATTACAAACATATCAAAATGTTTGCAAAAATCAAATCCAAGACCTATAGACAAACTTTCATATTGTCAGATTATATATTTTTCATATGTCATCTATTGTACTATTTAGTATACAACATATTTATTTACAATTGCAATACATAATTCTTTTAAGAAGGTATTTGAGTGCGTAACGATATATATTTTTATTGCAATAGAAGATACTAATACACATAAGAAGTGGTCCTAATCAAAAAATATTGCATATAGTCAACTAGAACAATAACACACTATTTAAAAAATAATGCATTTGTGTCCCTATACTCTACTATGTTCCTCTCCATATGTATCATCCCACTTTGTTTCTAACTAAAACATAGTCACATGGATTTATCTTATAGATTTTGATCAAAAATAAGAAAGCACACTCAAATATCACTCTAATTTCAAGCTTAAGGCATAATTTTCCATGGTTTTGATGTTGGGATAGACCTTTACCCAATAAACTTACTTAGTTTGGGGCATCTCATTTATCTACATAGGCTCCTTTACATGTTTTATTCATCCAAAACCTATTTTTTCCCATGATTGAGTGACACTGAACTAAAATGTATTTTTTCATTTATAATTTACATGTATCACAATGAATATGATTTTTTTTAAACATGAACATAGACACATATGATTAAAATATGTTACTTTGAGTTTCACCATGCTTCTTCATATGTTTATTTACTTACATAAAATGCTTCAATTTGTTTTCTTCTTGTAGGCAACCCTTGGTCTTGTGTATGTTCAACATACACCATCTTGAGTGTATGTCATCATCATTAATTGTGTGTGTGGCCCTTGGAATTTTATGTTTGTGTGATATTTACATGTCCCTTTTATTTAGTATTTGGGCCTTATGTGTCACTTATAAAAGTTTTTTTAACTCTCGTGAGATCTTACATTTACCTTATCTATGTCATTTATGCCTTATTATGTTACATTTTGTGAATTTTATGTTTGTTACTTTCTACTATGGTGTCAAGATACCTATCATACAATAGTAAGTGGATATTACATATATCAATGGTGCCATGATACATATCATGCATATACTATTTATGTGTTTAAACACTTTATATATCTAAATACAATCCTTGTAATACATATACATAACTTTTAATTTATTTAGATGCTTTATAAACTACTTCAATACTCTATTCAATTACAATGATGTAATACAATATCCAAAATTTTCATATGCTTCAATGTTACATCTTATCAATTCTAATACAATTCAAATATTCACATTTTATTACTTGATTACATATTTCACAAATGCTCTCACTTTTTAATTTGAGACAAGTGATTTGTAATAAATTTCCCTCATCTCAAAAGGGTAACATCATAGTGGGATTATCTCCAAGATTTCATAATCACTACATTTTAGACTTGATAATCTATAACATTTAAAATCACATGTTTTAGATTTTGGGGGCATTTAGCTTGCTTATGTGCTCCATTCTTACAACAAATTGAGTACAAATACACTTGTAAAAAGATAGTTAAAAGATTTCAATTAATTTTAAAAATATTAAATTAACACTCTATATAATACATGGGGCATGATCTGCATTCATGTCCAAGCTACTCAAAAAAATCATATTTCTCTTTTTCAAGTATCAAAGTTTTAAAAATTTACATTTTGAGTCTAGACCTATCTATAATAGTGGGATTCATATTTTCTAAGTGGACCGATTTTGATATTAGTGACACTCCAAGTCTTGGTTTCAATTTAGTGATCCATATACTAGTTCCCACCTCTTCTTTTCAATTTAACATGTGAGCCACATTTGAGGTTAGTGACAGTCCATGTCGTGGCTACAAATTAGTGAATAAATTTTTTGGCTCTCACTTATTTAAAAGAATTACAAAATAATCTATGAGGGTTAGAGCATATAATATTTCCCAACTCAAACATCATCACTAATTTTTAAAATTGAGACTTGATCACTCTCAATTCGTTACAATTTCAACACTTCTCCACATGACTCACAAGGGGTCATACACATCTTCACGACAAAGAAAAAGTGTGTCTACACACTCAGGTATCATATTTCCTTCCATTCATTTGTTACATCTCAATTTTCTCACTAAACATGATTTGATTATTAAACAAATATTATGGGGTTAATGTTATTTAATTACTACTGTAGAAAACTATTTTTTATTATGCTAATGTATAGAAGACATTTAATGATTATATTACTTGATTTAGTTAGTTGTATTTGAGTTTTATATGCATGTGGATTATACTTAATTAGTAATAATGTGATTTAATGGTATTTATATTTATTATCATAGTTATAGGCTAGATACCATTTGCATTTATGAGGTGGATGTAGGAGAAATTCTACTCTCTAGTCAGACATGGAGGGAGAGTATCATCAAGGAGGATGTTGTAGATGGAAAAGTTAGAGGTGTTGAGCATCAATAATGAACCCAATACACACCACTTATCACAATAAAATGCATAGTTGATTTAATTTTCAATGTGTTTGATTAAATTATATTTGGATGGGTTAATGTGATCAGTGTTTTGATGTTAATCTATCTTATTTATAGTTACGATTATTTGCTAGGATCATAGTGTTACTTACAATTTTTGAAGGTTTCAATTATATATTTGTCTTTAAAGGATTATACTTTGAATAATTGATTATATATCCTCTTACAAGGATGTACCTATAAACATTAAACAAAAAACATTATTAACACACACACACACACACACACACACACACACACACACACACACACACACACACACACACACACACACACACACACACACACACACACACACACACACACACACACACACACACACACACACACACACATACGAATTTGAAATAAATTACATGTTTAAAAATTATATAAAACTAATTTTATTAAACTATGTTTAACCTAGACCTAAGGGGTACCTAGGGGGACTTCATTCTTAAATACCTAAAAGATTACTTAGGTATGTGGCATTGATTATTTAAATCTTTTGTTAACATTTAGCTTGAGGTTTGAATGTTAATGGTTAGGTATTAAAACTTTGGATAAAACATAATAATTATGTTTATTGATTTATTACATCAACCCTAATCTCTAGAAGCATAATTTGGTTTTCTTGGCTTGGTCATTTGAACCATGTTTGGCATGGCCAAGGTTTGACTATGAGTTGTAATAAATAGAGGAAGAGTTTGTTAGTTTAGCAATCAAGTTGGGAGACATGAAGAGCATGATAGGAATTTATATCTTGATGGTGAGTCTTTATTACAGATATGAAGAATGGTTCACCATGGTTTTAGGTATTTTCAAGAATGCAAGGGTCTAAGAAAAAATAAAGAAGAAGATATTTTAGGGATTTTAGGCTATTCGTGGTAGACATAGGAGAAGAGGAAGGAAGAAAGCAAGTTTTGATAGATAAAGGAGAAAGTCTACTTTAGGTTTATGAGGTAGGGTTTATCCTTTGACTTTTTTAGTATGGTTATGTATTTAGTTTATATAATAAATAGAATGAATGTATATAAGGTTTGTTAAAAAATGGTTATTTAGATTTAGAAATTGTAGTAAAGGTCAGGGATTTAACCGTATGAGAGGAGTAATTCCCCCCATATAATTGAATCTATGATTCAATTCATGTATAAAATGAATACATAATTATAGGGTTTTAAAGTTAAAACAATATCTTAGGGATTGATAATTATTTTACTAAATGTGATTTCTCATGGTTATTGGTATGACTATGTGTTGTGTTTTAAGGACTCAATGTGTTATTTTTTTTAAATGAATGAGTGTTTTTGAAATGTTTGAGATAATTTGGTTTAGGGTTTGACATAGGGTTTCATATATTCAATAGTGGACTATGTACTTATTTGTTACAATGTATTGTAGTGAGTTGATTGGGTTTATAGGGTTGTGTATGTCAACTGATTTTAAACAAGTTTTGGGTCAACTATGTTTATATAGTTTTTTTTTAACTTTTTTTAAACTTATGTTTCAATAGTGAGTTAGTAAATATAGATTGTAATAATTTAGGTTTTAGAATTGTTTGGCATTGGATTTAATAAATATATATACATGGGTTTGTATTCATCAATTGTTCTAAGTCAATATAAGCAATTGGAAGTTGCTATAGGATAAACCCAGGTTAGATATTTGAATGTTTTTAAATTTATAGTAATTTTTAAACATGTTATTTTTATTTGATTTTGTGTAAACAAATTTGTAGTTTATATGATTATATCCTTATATAAATTAACTATGTTAAGAGTATTTTGTGATGTTTGTATGTATCTTTGAATGTCAACTGTGTATATTTTATTTTGGGTTGATTGTGAGTTGGCTTTGGTTTAATATACATTGATGGTTGAGTACTATTATCCAAATTAATGTTTTATTCAAGTTATTGTTAATTGTAAATATACTATTACTATGTTTGGACTATATGCAAGTATATATGAGCCACCTGTGTATGAATGTCTTGAATTCGACTATAGGAATTTTGTTTTATATTGAGGTAATTTTGGTTGTTTGTGCATATATATGTGATGAATGCATATTAGTTTTAGTGTTGTCTTGGTATAATCAAATTTTGAACTGTCTATTTGGAAATGATCTTTTTATTAGACTAGATTATTATTTATTCTAAGTCTTTGAACAAATTTGATATTTAGATTTTATAATGACATTTTGAAGGTTTAATAAATATATAGATCAAACTTAGTTTTAACATTGGAAAATGTTTAAAGTTGAGTTTTATGGGGTTGTAGTTTTAATTTAGGGGTTGAACATTTATTGAATGACTTCATTATGTTAAACGTACATTACGATATGTAATAGAATATTTTATATTATATGTCTATATTTAATACATTTAATATAGGTTTTGAATGGTGTGAAATTTATGGTGATTTATATTTTTTTAAAATATCAACTGGATCATCTTCTTATATTACCTATAGTGTGTAATATAGTTGAATAAATGTTTGTTGAATGTTTATTTAACTGTATTAAAACATTTAGTTTAGCTATGATTTAGTATTCCTTAGTAGATAACTTGGAATATGAACATGTATACATATGTATATATGTAATTATGAATTATACATAAATACAAGGATATATTCTTTATGAATAGTTCATAAGAACACACACACACACAGAGAGAAATGTATGTATGTATGACCATTTATATGTATATATTATGCCATTTGTAAATCAATGGAAAAGGGTTTCAAATGTATATAGATGTAAATGGATACACTTAAGTGTTTATATGGATAATTTTATATATGAATAGATGTTTATTTATAGTGAATATATTTATTCATATGCAAATTGGGATTATATCATTAATCAATAATATGTTATTTCAGTTATTAATTATGAGTGAATTATTTAACAAATGTTTAGAATAATAAATGTTTTATTTATTATTGTTGATTTTCTTAGGATTTACTAAGAAGTTCCTAAAATTTATTATTTAATATAATGCTTAAAAACATGATATGTTTGCATAGAATTGGTAAATTTATAGATATTATAATGATAGAAAATAATCTAATACTGCTTATTAGAAAATAGACATCGGTTGTATATGAACTTAGAAAATATTTATGTGATAATAAATTTTTATTATTTAACATGAGACTATTAAATATTTTCTGTATTTAATTACTGTGGTGTTAAATACTAATCTATATGATAAATCTATGGAATTATTGTATATGGATTATTTGGAAGTCTAGTATTAATGTCATTAATGATTAATATCATGAGATAAATTCTCATGCATATAGTTAGAGTATTTAATAATTAGATTATTTTAAATTTGATTGAGTGTGTGTGATTATGATTTCTCTAATGCATCACTAAAATATATGAAAATTTTGGCCAAAGTAATGTTTATAGTTAAATGTTGTTGTTTCTCTTAATTTTTGCTCATTTCTTAATTTTGGAAGAAGATAAAAAAACTAGTAATAAGGGTGATGTAGAAATACCTAGTTGGAGATGCATGTGTAATCCAAAAAATGATGGAGAAATAATCTTTGGATAAGAAGGAATAACCTAAAATAAGAACACACTAACAAAAGGGATCATTATCAAGATAGTTAAGTGGACTACCTAACGTGAGCTAGATCCAAGAAACATACGCTTGTTAGGAGGATGTCAATCCACTATTGATAACAATAAAGTTATAAATGATAAAGTAAAGTGATTTCACAATATAAATTAAATACAATACAAGAGGAAAGTAGAATTATTATTAAATAAAATAATTAAATCTATCAAAAGTTGATCAATACTTATGCTAAAATGGGTGGGATTTAGTTCAAAAAATTAGAATAGGGTTTGTGCACAAGTAGGAACACAAAAAGTTGGATTTAGTATAGAGTAAGGGGTTGAAAATAACTTGTTATTATTCTCTACCACAATGACCATTGGTAGTTGGGTAACTATTGATAGTTGGGGGTGATAGTCAGTGGTTGTGTTAACTATCGACAGTTGCCTATGGGTTTCTAAAGGTGATCAAAAAAATAATTAAAGAATAGGTAAATGAGTAGACAAAGGTTTTATTAAAGATCTATTGGAGAGGAAATAAGGCATAGATAGGTATAATAAAGTCAAGGAGGTTATAAATCTAAAAGAACAATACTAAAGTACTAATATACCTATAGCTTGCTAGTTGGTTGATGGTTGAATGCTAAAGTAAATTTTCCAAAGTAACGGTACTTTGGCCTTATAAGAAATTTTGACAGAGGTTCAGGCCTATTTTTTTGATGTTGAGTTATTGAAATAAGATTAGATTTTGGAGAGATTGAGTACATATATGCTTGATAACTCTTGTGATTGATCATTTTCACCTCCCACTCCCCTTCTTTTATAGTAAAGAGAGATGGATGATGGAAGGTTTCCTAAAGAGTGAGGTTGTTGATCATGATGATTGGAAGTTAGTTAGCACTTCATAAGGTGAAAATATTTAATGGTGCCTTGTTATCTCACACATAACTAGCTGATGTGTTAGAAAGTTGAGGAGGTGAGGAGACTTGACCGTCGATGGTTAGGCTAACCATCGATAGTTATGCTGACCATCAACAATCAAGTAATAAAAGTAAAATTAGTCAAGGTAGGGGTTAAAAAATGTGTTTAAAGGTTCAAGTTAGTAAGTTGATGAATTAGATAATTATGTAGTCAACTAAATTCAAGGTTTGATAGGGGTCCTAAGATGTTTTGACAACTAGAATTATTGTGTAATTTTCTAGTGTCTATATTTTACCATTTTTTCTTATGTATATTTGAATTAACAAGTACAAAAAATGGATTTTTGGTCAAAGGTCTATTTACCCTAAGTATGGGAGGAGGTTTCCCCCCTCAAATCAAGATTCGAATAGGTGAAACTAAAATTGAGTGAGGATTTGATAAGAAATTGATGGTGAGTCACTAGGTGGTGACAAAAAAGGTTAGACATTTAAAACAAAAATAATGCACAAAAAATATGACTAAGTGCAATAGTCAAGATCATGAAAAGACTAAATTTGTCAATGTTAGTATAAGTAAGGTCAGTTTTAGAAGAACTAGTAATAAGGTAATTGGTCGACAGAGCTCATCATAGCTAATTGGGTTATGTTATAAGTCTCCTATATGCGGTTGGTGTTTTTATAGGTATTTGAGGTAGGAAGTGTTCCTTTGAAAAACATAAATGGTTTGGTTGCAAAAAAGGTGGTGAAAATTCAAATGGTTAACATGGTGAAAAATGGTTGATATAGTTAAAAAGACCAAACTAAGGTCATTACAAATTATTCAAATAATTTAGGTAAAAAATGGCCAACATCGAGGTGGGTGTGGTCCAATGGTTGGTTGGAGAAGGGTAATCTCTTATAGTTCAAGTTTTAGTTTAAGTGAGATTAGGTGATCTCTAAAGTTTAGCACCTAAGGGGGTGTTTAAAAATTTAAAAGTGGGGGGAACCTTGACTATCAATGGTCAAGGGTTCCCAAGGTCAGCTATTAATGGTCACCCTAATCATCAATGGTTAAGGGGAAACCCTAAAAAATCTAAAACATAAAAAGTGAAAATGAAAAATCCTTTTCACTCTTGATTATTTGACCTTCACATTTTATGATCTAGCACTTATGTACATTTTTGAATTTTTCTAAAATTAAATTGAGCATGCTGAGGTAGATTTTGATGAGTGGTTGAGCTCATGTGTTCGAGGTGATCGAGTATTGACTATATGAAGGGTGGATGAGGATGTGATTGAGCAGTTGGATGTGGGATATGACCTCATCAGTGATCACCAAATAATGTAGGGGATGTTTGTAAATTGATAAGTAGTTGAATTAATTTTTTAGGTAGTTGTATTGAGTAGGTTCTAATTAGTTAGAGTTTTGTGATTATCCATGACTATGATGCTCTAGTTTTAAGTTTTTAATGAAATTAGTCAAAGTAGTGGGTGAAATTGAGAGTTGAAGGGTGTTTTGGGTTGGTAATGGGTTACAAGATAGTGTTAGGTAGTTTAAATTTTGGATTTAGGTGTGTGGTATAGGTTTTATGTGGATAGGGTTTGAGGGTTTCACTACCAGTGGTCACTCACAGTGATCATTGATGATTCAACCCAACCACTAATGGTTAAACATCAAGGTAACAAGATCATAAAGGACCATTGATGGTTTAATGAACCATCAATGGTTGAATGGTTTGGGAGCTATTGGTTTAAAAAGTGGTAGAAAATGAAGTATTTTAAATGTTTGGAAAATGGTATTTGTTGAATGAAAATATGAACTAGGTAAATGATGCTAAATTAAATGTTAAATCCAATGTTTGTTGAAATTGGTATTTAAATAATAAAATGGGTTGATATTGATTTAAATTAAGAGTGTGTGGTGATTTAGGCAAAGTGTCCAGTAAGAATAGATTTAGTTATTGGTTTCATAGGATAATTAGAGTGTTGATAGAAATATTATATGTCGACATTATTGGTTAGGGTAGGTATTGGAAATTTTGTTTGGATAAGGGTGTTGTTTGATGTCTAGAGGTAATATGGTATATGTAATTGGTTATGTTGGAAAATGTAGGTGTAAGTTGGTACTAATCATAATTTGGAAAACTAAATGTGTGTGCTAACATGATTATTTTGTAGGCATGCAACCAGATCCAAATGAGGGACCGAGTCCCTAAGATATTTATAGAGGTTTGTGATGTGATGACTATTGATGAGTGAAGGCATAAGGAGGAGGTCATCCTAGGGGCCATGAGATATTATTAACACCTAATATGGGATGTAGATAATGAACATAGCCCTCATCAAGAGATGGGACTCGATAATGAACACATTTTTTTTTCAATTCAGGAGATGACCATCCTCCTAGAAGATGTGGTTAGGATTACATGGCTACCCATTTGGGGGGAGATGATTTATCTTTTAGAGAGTGAGGATAGAGACTATCACATACATTTGATATATGGAGTGGATTAGGTCCACGTCTAGTATCATTTATGTGGTTTTAGCTATGGGCCACTATACTAGAGGGATTTAAGGGATCGATGTTTGTTAATGATGATGATGATGATGGTAGTGTCTTATTTCACACTAACTAATTTGAGTAACAATTGATTCCCTTATCTAGTGGAGATGTTGTTGGGGAGGACTATGTTTAGATGGGCACTAGTGTTACTAGTCTAGATTTACAAGGAGTTTTAGCCATTCAGAGCACATAGACATTATGGGATCAGTGTTGGGTTCATGTTCTATTTTGGGGTGTATGAGCATATTTAGATGTTGAGACCTTTGGGGCTACCATGGGATGATTATGCTTTGATAGATTATAGAGTGGGTTTCTTGAGATGGAGGGGAGATTATGCTCTAATAGGTATTAGTGGTGGTACGAGAGACATTGATTGGTTTCAATATTCCTTGAAGGGTTTGGTTATGGGTGACATCATGTGGAGGCCATATGTGGGCTGGCCTAGATGGGCCCAGTATAGATATCATACTTTATCATTGTAGAGCTAGTGATAGATATATGGGAGGTGAGATGGTGAAACTAAGATCATTCCATTCAATTGAGTTTGGAGATAGTTTGGCCTCATCAAAGGGATTCTACTATCAGTCCTAAGATATAGGAGGGAGGATGATGAGTTCTTAATTTTGGAGCTATAGTCATAAGGTGTAGTTTTGGATCACGAGTAGCTGCTAGCAAGAGTAGTGATATATGATGCTAGTATGGTGGATGGATATGCAATGTGGTATTAAGGTTTATATGTAGTGCTTGATTTTGGATGGGGTGTGTGGGCCAGTGTCCCATGGATGTAGATCTTGTTAGGGAAATAGTATAGGGTGGTGGCTAAGATGGATAAGCATAGGCAACACTTGTAATGGACTAGGACTAGATCTATAGATTATAGGGATATGTGGCCATTTTATAGGGTTAGATTGTCACTTTATAGGGTCAAGTGGTGATGTTGACAAGAGAACAAGATTAGGTGAGGATCTCTCTTAGGTTAGTGACTTAAGAGAGAGATTCACTAAGGTAGACGGTAAGAGTAGTGACAACACTAGTAAGGATACCTATGGGAGGACTTGATATGATTTTTATGACATGGTACTTAGCCATTATTGAGAACTTGAGATATTATGAGGTGATAGTATTAACATAGTTGTCATTAGAACTTTGATATGGAGAGTATAGGGCCAAACTAATAGGTGGGCTAGTTATAGCTACTCTAGGATAATGGGCCTCTGTAGTGAGTTAGGTAGGTATATCAAGGGGACTAGTACTAGATGATAATGTAGGTGGATGATCAAGAAGGGCCAGTGGTAATGATTCCCTAGGGGCTTGGTTATATGATGTATATGTTTTTAATTTTGATACTATCTTGCATGTCATTGATGCGAGATATTTGTGAGAGAGAGGTTTTATATATTGTTACATGTATCTTTTAATTGATAAACATGATGTATATGATGATTATTCATGCTAATGTTGATGATTATATAGATGTGATTTATCATTTATGATTATTGTTATTCATGTTCATATTATGGTTTATGGTTTGGTTCATGTGTATGATTTATGAGATGTAGACTCAGTAGTTTAGGCATGTGATTTTTTATGGATGATGTTATGTTTTACTCGTGGATATGATGTTTATGATTATGGATGGTTAGATGTCATATGATGATGTGATCCTAGTGATTTTTTTATGAATATGATGATGAATGGATTAATTAGCGCTATTGAGGGGGTTTATGATGTTTGATGGTAGGTGGATAAGATGATATTTATGATATGGTGTTATATGATGTGATTCATGATGTTTTGATCCTAGATATGTGATATGGTTTATGGATATGGTTCACAATGTTGTGTTCATAATTGATGTTTGTTGTTTATGATCATGTAGATGTAATGTGATTATGGTTAAGGATGTCATGAAAATACTTAAAATAAGTTGGATAACAAACTAAATGTAGGAAAAAGAAATGGGAATCATGAGACACATGTCTACATGAACTAATGATGAAAAATAAGAAAAGAAACATGATGCCTTTTCATTGGTAAGGACATAAATAACCCAAAGTTAGATTGGCTTAAGAAAACTAAGCCTTTCGAAATCTTTGAATTAGCATACTTAGGTTAATAAACATGTGTCTTGATCAAAATCATGTCAATTAAGCTCAAAATCCCTTGATTAAAAAGATGATACAAAGGGAAGGTAGGTGATATGTGAAAGGTAAATGGGTGGATAAGTAAGGTAACCTTAGGTGGACTAGTTTTCCCCTTATATAGGTGACCTAAGAATGAAACTAGACAAGTCCATGTCTTCATATTAGGTGTAGACTACTCAATATGAGAAGTCTGCTAATGCTAGATATAAAAGTTGATTGCAACTTTCTTGGGATAGCTGATTTTGACATAGGATATTTTTTTATTGCTTTTGTTTTTGATAGTTTGTGAAGTTGATCAAGGTGAGAAGCTTCAAATGATTGATTTTGATCCATATTACTTATCCATCCTTCAAGGGATTGTTCTAAGTTTGGATTTATTTATTTGGTAGCTATCCTTCAAGGGAACAATCTATCTTTTAAGTAATTTAGAGGATTATGGGTAGCTATCCTTTAAGGGAGCAGTCTGTAATGCTAGAAATATATGACCTAAATGATACTTATTTTGGATTGTAAGGTTTTTAAACATGGAAAAGTCTAATTAGGCTTATAGGTTTACCTTTATAAGAGCAAAATTTTAGCACAAGAGGTTAATGATAGGTAAAAGGAATAGTTTGAGGAATAAATGATCATGGGATTTTCTCTCATTAGAGATGAAAAGTATCAATGAGAACCATGCCATGGGTAGAGTTTTGGTAACCACATTTATTATTAGGCTATAACTATAATGGTTAATCACATGGTTCTATGTTGTAATCAGTTATCCTCAAAGGGAGAGGGATAGGTAGATTAAGGTGAAAATATTGCAAATTAAGGGATGAGCTTAAGTTAGAAAAAAAAAGTGAGTTTAATCCTTGTTTTAATAAAATAAAGGATGAATATGTAAATCATTAAGAGGTTAGGTTTTGGTTTGCCTTTGAAAGAGGATAAATGATAAGCTCATGATCCATACTTATGGGTGATGATATAGGGTCCAAGCCAATTGAAAGCAAATTTGCCCATTTTTCTTTCTCCATATTGGTTTTTCTTAAGGAAAAGGTCTTTGATATTGAATTTTTGTTTAATTATGTGTTTTTTGTATGCATTCTTGATTTGTTCTTGGTAGACACAAAGATGGTTAAGCATTGCAAGGTAATATTCAACAAGTAGCTCAAGTTGTACTCGAAATTATTGATGATAATTGATATTAAAAATGATTTCTTACAAAGATATGTGAAGAGAGGAAATTTTTATTTTGAGAGGTAAGAATATCTTTACTCCAAAGATTATAGAGAAAGGATTAGCACCCATAGAGGTTCAAATTCTAGTGTGATAGGCCTGTAAAGTGAAAGGGATATGTAAGTGCTAATCTTGACCTAAAGCACTGACAACTTTGGTCAACATTTTGTTAAGGATTTTGTTAGAGGCTTCTACCTATCCATTTAATTATGTACGGTAAGGCGAGGAAAATATTAAATTAATGCCAAATGAATTGTAAAGACCTTGGACTTTCCTGTTCTTGAAATATTTATTGTTATCGGTGATTATCTTAAGAGGAACACTAAAATGATAGATGATGTGATGGTTGATGAAGTCAACAATTTTTTTGGCTTTAGTAGAGATGAGAGGAATGGATTCCACCCACTTGGAGAAATATTTGATGGTGGTAATGATGGATTGATGATGTTGTGATGAATGAAGATTGATTTGCTTGATAAGATCAAGGTCCCATGATGAGAATAGACAAAATTATTTGGATAATTAAAGGCCATGGGAAGGTGTGTGATGTAAATTGGCATGTTATTGAAATTTAACACACTTTTTTAAATAATGACAATAGTATTGATTAAGGGTAAGCCAATAATAATGAAATCAGAGGATGTGTTTAGCGATAGCTAAACCATTAAAATGTCTCCCATAAATTATGTCATGAGTTTCCTTGATGGTATGGGAAGCTTCATGAATATGAAGACAATGGAGAAGGAAGCCACCAAATCCATGTTTGTAAAGGAATCCCCCTATTATGGTGTAATGAGAGGTACTTTGAACAAAATCTCTTTAGGCATTTTGAGATAAGTTGGGAGGAATGATGTCGAGGTTAAAGTAATCAAAAGTTTATTCATACCATATGTTTGATTGATATTGCTCTACATTAAAAATGGTATGAAGGTCAGAATGGATATAAGATGGGGTGACAAAGTAATTGATGGTGACAAAGAGTTTAGAGTTGGAAAGTTGAGAAGGAATTTGGGAAGTAAGGGAAGTCATTGTATCCATGAACTTATTGGTAGATCATGGAACTAACTAGATAAGGTAATGATCAAATGATGCTACTAGTGCATCTATAAATTATTTGTCCTTTAGTAAGACATCATTTTTTCATTGGTAAGATCCATTTTCTTGGTTGACCATAAGTTGGGAATCACCAAAGACACTGATGGTCTTGACTCCTAAGGCTAGAATAGTTTGGATACCTATGACTAGGGCTTTGTACTCAACCATGTTGTTGGTGTATCCAAAGTCAAGTTTACAAGGAATGGGAATAGGTTAACCATTTATGGGAATGAGAATAAATATGACACCCCCACCATGTTGTCATTTGGATCCATATAAGAACACGATCATTTGGTAGGTAGGGTCCTCTTGAAAAAGGGTCATGATGGACTCATCAAAAAATGCAAGAGGAAGAGGTTTGGTTATCAGGTAGAAGAGCTTTAGCCAATTAGTTAGCAATTACTTTCCCTTTAATTTAATTTTTCTAGAGGAAATCAAGGTCAAACTTAGCTAAAAGCGTGAGTCACTTAGCCATACACTAGTTTTGGTATGGTTTAGAGTGTAGGTACTTGAGTGGGTTAGTGTTAGTGATGACGTAGGTTTTATGATTAAGAAGGTAGTGATGAAGCTTATAAACTATGAAGATTAAGGAGAAGAATCTTTATTCAAGATGAGAATACTGACTCTCATAATCTATAAGTTTTCAACTTATGTAATAGACAACTTGCTCTTTGTTCTATTCATCATGGTGAGTGAGAATTGCCCCTAGGGAATGGTTAGTGGTAGAGATGTAAAGGTAGAAAGGTTGATATTTAGGAGGAGTTAAGATAGGTGGAGAAATAAGGTATTATTTGAGTGAATTGAAATATTTTTGACAATCTTTGGTCCACTTAAAGGAGGTGTCTTTCTTAAAGAGATGGTGAAAAGGTTGACATCTATCTGATAATTGAGATATGAAACACCATATTGATTACAGCTTCCCCTAAAAAATATGGAGTTGATTAAGGTGGGTAGGAGGTGGCATTTTAAGGATTTCTCTGACTTTGGTAGGGTTTACCTCAATTCCTCAAAGAGATATAATGAAGCCAAGAAGCTTTCTTGAAAGGACCCCAAAAATACATTTCTTAGGGTTGAGTCTAACATGGAAATGGATAAGGAATTTAAAGATGATTTTGAGAAAATCTAAATGATCCTTATGATATTTAGAGTTACCAAGAAGATCATCTACATATTCCTCTATAATTTTATGGATTCAGTCATGGACGATATAGGTCATGACACACTGGTAGGTTACACTAGCATTATTTAATTAAAGGGCATGACTCTATAGCAGATAGTTCCCCATGGGGTGATGAAATAGGTATTATGTTGATATTTTTGAGAAATAAAGATCTTATTATATCTTGATAAACCATCCATGAGAGATAACATCTCATGTCCAATTGTAAGATCAACAAGCTGGTCAATGTTAGGTAAAGGAAAATCATCCTTTGGGCAAGTGAGGTTAAGGTCAAAAAAGTTGATACAAAGGAAAAGTCCCCCTATGGGTTTAATAATGATAATTATGTTATAAACCCATTGAGGATAGTCAATAGGTTGGATGAAGTCAATAGATAAGAGGCATTGAAGTTCCTCTTCAACTAGAAGGGTGATGCGAGGGTATATACTCTGAAGCTTTTACTGAACAAGATTAGCAATGTGATGAGTGCCAATGTTATGGAGAGAAATGGAAGGGTCAATACCAAGCATATAATAATAAGACCAATCAAATTATATGATTTGATCATGAAGGAAGGAAGGATAATCATGATGTTTTATGGGGTTCAAGGATTGTCTGATCTTGATAATGTGGGGGTTATCCTGAGTACCCAAGTTGACATCAATGGTAGATTCATTCAACATGGTTTGGTTCTCAGGATGAAGAGATTTATGGATAGAATAATCCCACACACTGAAATAGGTGAGAATGGAATCATCATCTTGATGTTGGATGGTGTTCATGGTAGGGGAATCCTTTTCTACCATTTCAAGATAGATGAGAGGAAGAGTTTTAGTTTAGCCATACTTTTGATAGGTTAGGTAGGGCAGAATAATGGTATTGATAAAAAAAATTAAATGGGATGATATTAAAATCCTATAAC
Organism: Torreya grandis; assembly: GCA_037957365.1. Classification (NCBI taxonomy): domain Eukaryota; kingdom Viridiplantae; phylum Streptophyta; class Pinopsida; order Cupressales; family Taxaceae; genus Torreya; species Torreya grandis. Next base: position 2,391,481 of record JARHVA010001411.1, read on the forward strand.
TTTAAAGGAGATGGGGTTGGTGAGGATGGGGTATCCTCATTGATGTTGGTGATGGGTTTTGGTGAGGTTGGCTCTTTTGGTGGTACAAAACCAAAGCCAAATAACTCATGAGGTTTTTGATTTTTGATATGGGTAGCTCATGAGGTCTATGTTCATAAAGGCTAAGCCTAAACCCTTTCTAAGAAAACCTATAAAGTTACACCTTAGCAAATGCAGGTTTGTTGAGATATGAAAAGTTAGAGGTGAATGGTAAGATATGAGGGCTGTTAGAGGTAGCAAGAAGTGAATGGTTGAGGAACCCATAGATGAAGTTGGTTTGATGATTGGGTGGCCTAAAAGGGATGATAGTTCCTATGTTAGGGTCATAACTAGGATCATGGTTGATGTTCCCATATTCTTGAGGAGTAGGGAAAACATCCAAGGCTATAAGGTGATACTCCCCAAGTGAGAGAGGTTAGATTTTTGGTTCCAAAGGGTCCTCTATAGGGATCTATGAAGAAGGTTTAGATGAGATTGTTAAAGCTTCATCAAATGTAGGGGTAAATTTTTTGGTAGTTGGTGGTAAAGTGGAAGGATGAGGAAGAATAACATCACTAGGTCGATACATCATATTGCAAGATGTAAAGGGAATAGGGTCAGTTGTTATGGTGATGACATGACCTTTGTGATCAAATTTGATGTAACAATGCAAAGTGTAAGGGACAAATCATAACACAAATCCAAGGGAATCCAAGTAGAACATTGTATTATAACTCACCCTCTATAATGTAAAATAGTTATGGAATGGTACAAGGTCCCAAACAAATATGGATAACAAATATTCCCAAGGTAGTGGCCATGGTGTCATTGAAAGAGTGAAGAACCACTATAGTTTTAGACATGATGTTCTTGGGTAATTCAAGTTGGTCATAGGAATGCAAGGAGATAATGTTGATACTAGACCCTCCATCAATCATCACCCTCTTGATGTAGGTTTAATTGATGTATGTTATGATAAAAATGGGAGAATCAGGATCTTTAGGATGTACAAAAGGTGCTTATGAATCCTTAAAGGTGACTAGGGTGGAAATTTAAATAGATCTAACAAAGGTTGAAAAGGGTTTGGGATATTTTGTTTAAACATCTATGGATTGAAAAATCTCTATCAATGTTTGATGGTGAGGTTTTGAGGTGTTGATTAATTCATACAAGCTCATTTTCACTATAGTTTGGTGAAATTATTTCAACACTACACATTAAATGGATTTGAAAGGGTTGGAAGGGGATGAACCCAAGATGGATACTTTGGGTTTATGTAGTGGTGAAGGTTTTTGGGTTCTATTGGAAGGTTAAGGTGTTAAAGGGTATGTCTACAGTATGGACACTTTAGCTTTTCCCTTATATTTCTATTGGGCCTAATATTGGGTAACCATGTGAATAGTGTGGATAAGAAGAAATGTTAGCCTGGAGTACTAATTTGATTACTCCTCAATCTTAGGTGAGAGTGGGGGAGTAGGTAAGTATTGGGTAGGTTGGATTGGTAGTTGGGTAGGTTATATTGGTGTTTGAGTAGGGTGAAATTTCAAAGGAGGTTCATCTAATAATAGATCATCCTCATAAAAAAGGTTATGGACTAGTGTTTGGAGAGATTTGTAGTTATTTATATCATATCCTAGTGTCCTATGGTATAGGCATATCAAATTTTCATTGAACCATGCTTCTTTAAGATGTGAAGGGTCAAAAGGTTTGATGGGTGGTAGGGTTATAGAAGAGGTTTGCAATAACCTTTATACAATGGTCAAATAATATTTAACCAAAGGTGTTGAGGGTGTTGGGTTATTGGATTTAGGAGTGGGAACCTTCTTTGGAGTAGGATTTACCATGGAAATTGGAGGTGGTGGTTTAGTTTTGTTAGGTGATTTTGGTTAGGATTGTTTAGTTATGGTTGGTTTAGAGGTGGAAGATTGAAAAGTGGAGGGTAAAGGTTTGGTGATAGGTGGGAAGGTAGAGGTAACTAAGTTAGTTAATAATGATGAGGATTTTTTTGTTTTGGTGGAGGTAGGTGTAGGTATAATAAAAGGAGAAGGCTTCCTAGATCAGTAATGGGTAATAGGGATAGTAGATGGATGGGGTCCTATAATTGAAATGAAGAGAGAAGGGGGTGGTATGGGTTTAGTTATAGATGGTTTGGGTGGTTCCACCTTTTTGATAAGTTTATTAAAAGGTTTTTTTTGTGGAATTGATGGGGTTAAGTCCAAATTCAAAGATGGATAAGCCAAACTAGGGGTAAGAAGTATTCCTAGATTCTTGATGGGCTTGGCCAAAGAGGCATAGGGTGATTTAACAATTTTAGATTGAGGTGGGTTAGATATTTCCCCTATGGTTTTAGAGGAGTAATGATCCATAAACTCTACATTATTACCATGTGCAAATTTTTTACAATGGATAATTTTGTCAAAACACCCAATTTCCTAAAATACTTAAAGGAAATGAATAAAATTTGACCTTACAAATGTGTCGAATGAATTAAAAGTCACCAATTCATTCATTATCCATTCAACCATCTCTGAACCCAAAGATTATAATTCCCCATTAAAGTATTTTAAATTAATGCAATATGAATTCAATAATTAATTGCATCAATCAAAATGTAGAAAAATAATGTACAATAGAAAAGTACTCATGACAACCAAAATTTATAATAGAGTTCACCCACTGCTCAGGCTACATCTCTAGGTCCAGTTAGAACCCAAACTGATCCATTTAAATGAATTAAAATTACATGGCCAAAAGCTTAAAATTTTAAAATGGATCCTTCAAGATTATATACAACTAAACAATAGCCCTTCAAAAAGTCTCGAAACCCATAGATGGACCTTCCACCTTCCTATTATGAAAGCAATCTCATGTGCCTAAAGTTATCTACCAAAATTATTAATTAAATACTTTAAAAATTGAATAAAAAAATAAAATCAATAAAATAATTATATCACTAGAAGTGTCTCAGAGTTTAGAACATTTCATCAGTTCATTCCAAAGTCAAAAAATGACTCTAGATGCTTCAAAAATGGCGATACATGCAAACTAGTCACTAGAAAGCCTCTTACACAGTCTACAAAGCTTCACTTCAAGGCATCAAATGACCTCAAATATAGACACTCAATATATTTCTCTCATATCTAGCTCTAGATCTTAGATCTCAGCTCTTGGCTCTAGATCTGACTCTCAGATATCGGCTCTGGCTCTTGGCTCTCGACTCTGGCTCTTGGCTCTCGGCTCTTTGGCTCTCGGATCACAGATCTCAAATCTTGGGCTCTATAATGAGATATTTTAAAAATTTTAATGAAATTAAATTCACCCATGACCCTTTTATATAATTTTTATGGGTCCACTTTTTTTTATTGGGATGATTATCCCAATCTATTTTAATAAATTTCATAATTATCCCATATTGGATTATAATGGGATTTTAAGTTATCCATTACATTTTAAAATATGGGGTGATAATTATTCCAAAGTATATGATGTTTTATGTTTATCACCCTTTAATAATGTGGGATTTACAATTATTAAATATGTGGGTCAAGTCATATTACAACATCATCATTTTTTACCGAGTTTGACCATAACTTTGACTGGTCATAACTTGCACATATGAACTCTAATTTTTGAACTGTAAAATGTGCCAAAAATATATAAATGAGATATACACCATGGAATTGGTTCATAAATGTTAAAATATCATCATTTTTTTTATTTTGACCAGTGTTGAACTCTTATTGACTTGTTTTGAGTAAAAGTTGGACCGGCTGCATAAGGAACATACGAGCTCTATTTCCAAAGTTCCACATACCATCAAAAATCTCTTGATGAACTATTCACAATGGTATGAGATTTGGTATGATATAGGAAATTTTAAAAATTGACCTTTAGATCACATCTCCCCACTAATAAGGCTTTTGGTCCACCAAAAGCTGGTACCTAACTGAAATATCAGTCAATTCTAAAAATACTTGAATAGGTCTTATTAGTCTACTCAGGTTCCACAATTGTGCCTACAATGCTTGGAAAAATTGACTAATCACATCTTATATAATCCATTTAATATTTCATGACCATTAATATCCTCTACATATAACTAGGGTGTGATATCTTCCTCTGCTGCAAAGCTTCATAAGAGCCTCTACACATATAAGCTTAGTGATCTCCTCTACTACAAGGCTACAAAAAGCCTCTACATAGATCTGAGATCCTAAATCTCCTCTATTGCATGACCTCAATGAGATTATACATAGATCTTAGATTTTTAATGTGCATCCACATCTTATTCTACTACATAGCCATCCAAGAGCCTCCACATAGAACTATGCATGGATAATAGCATGTCCATCAATGTCCTCTTCTGCTAATGATGCTCTACAACATATCAAAGTAAAGAGCCTAGATCATAACATAGAGATACAAATGGAAAATTATGACTCATAAATTAAATTTTAAAGGCCTAAAAATAAGGCTTGAATTCCATTTAATCCTAAAACTACCAATAATATCACAACATCTATCAACTGTCTACCCACTATCACATCTTGTAAGTAGTGAACTACCAAACACTGCAACAATCACCAATGCAACTTCAAGAAAAATTTGTTAATGTAAACAAAATACATTAATTATTGTGACTATGTTATAATACACTTCCTAGACATGGGTATTAAAATTCTAAATAACTATGGAAATAACCAATAGTGTATAATGTTTAACATTACAAACATTTCCAAATAAGTTCTTACAGATGCATCCAAACACACACATGTCAAAAATAGATGAATCCCAAAATAGCAATTATTTTGAAAGAAGTACTAGAGGAAAACTAAATCCTATCCAAAAACATTTATACTACTATCAATGCCTAAGTTAATCAATGAGTTAAATTAATTAACAATTCAATAGGAAACTCATAAAGCTAAAATTGAAGATTCCAATAATAAATCTTTTCAAAAAATAAGTGTGAGAATTAAAATTTTACATGATGAACCTATCTTGAAGTGTTCCCACTATAGTAGCCACAAAATGCATATATCAAAGCATGGGTAAATGTCCTTTGTCAACATACAATAAGGATCCCAAAATTGTTTTGCAACATAAATGCATTATCAATCCACTAATCATGATGACATGAAAATTAAGAAATTATTTACTAACCCTCTTTATTAGATTCTCCTTTTTATGGTGTTTAATTTCCTTAGTGGATTTATTGACATCTTCATGAGTTGATTGAATAAAAACTTCATTAATTGCCTTGTCAATAGGTTTATAAACCATCTTATTCTTACTATTACCAAGATGGTGGGATGGTTGAAGTTTTCAAAACTTCTCAACTTGATGTCCAATCATGTGACAATGAGTGAAAACATCCCTCTCAGGTGAATGTCACCCATTTTCCATTTCTCATTTTAATAGGATGAGATTAGTCTTTAACACCTACAAACTTCTTCAACAATGATTTCCTTTTCCAATAATATGCAGTAGAATGATTTCTTAATCCACAAAATGTGCAAGAAAAAGCATGCAACATCTTCTAAATATTAAAGACAAATTTCTTAAATTGAAAGAGTGCATCAAAAGTTTTAAGATTTAAATTCCTATTGGTTTTATTTTTATTCTAAAAATGATGAGGTGGAATCTCAATACCTCTTTTACCATATTTCTTACACTATTCACCATTCCCTCATAGGGAAGAATTATGCTCTATTGGTGGCCTCAGATATTGGCTGTTAGAAGCTTGTTCTCTTTCAACAATAGAAGAACTCTCTCCAATATCCAATTTCTCACTAGCATAACCCAATCCTACATGGTTATATCTATGCTCTACTTATATTGGTTTAGCAATACCATGGCCATTTTTACCAAGGACCCTTCCATTAAAACCGATTTTCAATAGCAATTTAGTGTTTTTTAAAAATACCAAAAGTAACATCTAAAATATCTAAAATTGAAGGGAAGGAATTACCAAATTAATAACTTATAATGTAATCATCTATTATATTACCTACATCTAAAGTGGAAGGAATATGCTTCAATCCTTCATCATTCTACATTTGTGCCAAGAGCTCATCCTTGGCCTACAACTCTGATTTCAAGTGGGTAATCTCCTCATCTAAGGAGTAGAAATGAGCCATGAAGAAAGCATTTGTTTCTTGGATCTACTGGTTAATTGCTTCAAGCTCATCAAACTTGGCTTTGTGTGACAACTTTCCCATTGCACCTATACAATCACAAAATTGAAACAACTACCAAAAATGGAAGCAAAATCATATCAACACCAACTTCTAATCATAGCAAATCAAATCTAAGCACTAATTAGGCATTACTTATACTTTGATACCAAACTTGATTTATAAAATCTACACTATTACCATGTGTAAAATTTTTATAATGGATACTTTTGTCAAAACACTCAATTTCTCAAAATACTCAAAGGAAATGAATCAAAATTTGACCTTACAAACATGTGGAATGAATTAAAAGTCACAAATTCATTCATTATCCATTCAACCATCTCTAAACCTGAAGATTCTAATTCCATATTAAAATTATCATAATTAATTAAATATGAATTCAATAATTAAATGCATCATTCAAAATTCATAAAAAAAATGAACAATAGAAAACTACTCACAACAACCAAAATTGATAACAAAGTTCACCTACTACTTGAGCTACATCTCCAAGTTCACTTAGAACATGAACTGATCCATTTCCATGAATTTAAAGTACATGGCCAAACACTTACAATTTTCAAATTGATCCTCCAAGATTACATACAACTCAGCAATAACCCTTCAAACAGTCCTAGAACCCATGGACGGACCTTCCACCTTCCTATCATGAAAGCAATCTCACATTCCTAAAGTTCTCTGTGAAAATTCATACTTAGTGAATTTATAAATTTACTAAAATGAACTCAAATAAGGAAAATAATTATATCACTAGAAGTTTCTCATAGTATAGAACATTTCATCAGTTCACTTTGAAGTCTGAAAATGACTCTAGATGCTTTAAAAATGGTGATACATGCAAATTAGTCTCTAGAAAGCCTATTACATAGTCTACAAAGCTTCATTTTGTGGCATAAAATGACCTCAAATACATATACTCAGTGTATGGATCTCAACTCCAGCTCTATATTTTATATCTTGACTCTCAGCTCTAGCTATGGGTATCAGCTCTCAGATCTAGCTTTAGCTCTTAGCTCTCAGCTCTAGATCTTGGCTCTCAACTCTTGGGTTCTTGGTTCTTCAAATCTAAAATGAGAGATTTGAAACTTTTTAATGAAATTAAACTCACCTATGGCCCCTTTATATACTTGTTATGGGTCCACTTTTTCTAATTGGGATGATTATCCCAATCTATTTTAATAAATTTCATAATTATCACATACCCAATTTTAATGGGATTTTAAATTATCCATTACATTTAAAAATATGGGGTGATAATTATTATAAAATATATGATGGTTTATGTTTATCCCCATTTAATAAGGTGGGATTTACAATTATTAGAGACTTAGGTCAAGCCATATTGCCATGTCACTTTATTTCCATGTCATCATTTTTACTGAGTTTGACCATAACTTTGACTAGTCATAACTTGCACATATGAACTCCATTTTTCAAATCGTAAAATGTGATAAAAATATTTCAATGAGATATACACCATAAAACTAGTTCATAAATGTTACAAGATCATTATTTTTTTAGTTTGACCAACGTTGATCATTTGTTGACCTACTTTGACTAGAACTTGGACTAGCTACACAAGGAGCATACGAGCTCTATTTCTAGAGTTCTGTGTATCATCGAAAAGCTATAGATAAACTATTTACAATGGTACAAGATTTGTTTTTATTTGGAACCTTTTCCAAATTGACCTCTAGATCAAAGAAGTATCTAAATATGGGGTTGAGGTAATGATAGGTTTGAGGGTAGAGTCAAGTGAGGTTAAAGGTTCTTGTTTGTTCTGGTAAGGTAGACCAAGATGGTGCCAAAAGGTGGCCTTATATTGATTAGGTTGAGAGGTAAAATATAGATTTTGTACCAATCTAGAAAAAGGTTAATAACTGGGTTTTATTCCTTGGTTATTGGTATTAAATATTAAACCCATAGGTTGAGGTGAAGAAATAGCTTCCTCTCCTTTGTTTTGGGTGGAAGGTTTGATGGTTGAAAAAGATGGTGTATCTAGGGAAAGAATAGAGGAGATGATCTCTTCCTTTGGATTGGTTTCCAAAGAAAGAGTGGTTAGTTCTATGGTAGGTAAGGAAGGTGTAGTTTGTTCAAATATAAAAAGGGAGGTGGTTGCTTCTTTTGTTTGGATGTCCAAAGGAAAGAGTAGTGATTCCACCACCTACATAACTAGATTAGAAGAAAAAGTGGTTTATGTAATGGTTTCCTCCTTTGGTATTTTTATCAAAAGAGAGGTGGTTGGGTCAATGGCTTATTCTATTAGTGTAGGTTTTTATTTTTCCCTATTTTTTAATTAGGTAAATTGTATTTCTTGTGCTTACATGGAGTTTTCCTACATTTGTGGGATAGGCTAGCTTATGTGGAGATGTGTGTCATAGATGTGTCATAGGTGTCATAAGAATGTCATAAGTAACTCCCTTGATGGGATTTACTTCTCTATTCTTATCACCTTGTCACCACCTTTCATGGAGGAGTTACATTCTATTCTTGGGTTCTTTGACCACCTTTTATGGAGGAGTTACTTATGTGCTCTCCTATATGTATTCTTCACTTTGGCCATCTCATGTTAATCAGATTTTGGTTTTCTCCATTTTGTCTTATGCAATTTATCTTCTTATATAATTTCAAATTGATTTAGCATCTATGTGGTGTGCACTTGCTTCATCTGGTGTGATCACATCTCCATTGCATTTGCATTATCCAGATTCTGGCAACAACTCTGATATGGTATCAGAGCCACTCTGGTAATCGTGTCTTTGGTTATGCTATTAGTTTATTATGAAATTCTTACTTTGCTTTCTTAGTAGTTTTTTTTCTTAACTCCATTGCATTTGAGAGCTTTGGTATAGTTTTTTGAAAACTCATGCAAATCCATATGGAAACTTGTTTTAAAAAATTACTTCTAAGTTAAAATTTGCAGTAGAATTCCTTTACTTTTGGTCATTCTGTAGGAAAAGATAGATCTATGCAATCTGGTTTCTATTCTTGGATGCCACTTTTAGTGTGGGGCATCTGGTAGGATGAGGTGTGCGACTCCAATAGGGCAGAATCTAGCTCCACATCCCTATCTCTACTGTTGTCCTTGCTGAGTTCAGTCTTTTTTGGTTTCCAGCGCCCCAAGGCCATGCTAGACACTCTTCTGGTCAAGCATCCTTTCTACAGAAATGCCATGCCAAGAAGCAACAATGCCTTTAGCAATAGCCACACCATCAAACCATATGGCGTCCAGTGTGCAGGTCTGTAGATTATTCATTTATTTTTTTTGCAAGCAAAATCTGAACTTTTTTTTGGTGCCCCTTCCTTGCTTGGCATCCCATGTGGGCCCTTGGACACTTGGCATCCATAAAATTGTCTTTTGTTTTATTTTTTTATTTAAAAATTGACTTGTCAAAAAAAAATCAGTCAATTTGACTGAATATTAAGTTTTTTAGACAATTTGATAATTTGGGAGTTTAGATTTAAACTTGTATCTTCGCCTGTCGAAGACGAAAGGTGAGGCCCAGGTTGGCAGAAGGCCAATTCCCCCTCACAAAGACCTCATTTGGATTCCTCTCTCTATTATGAATCTAACAAGTGGTTGGAAGGCCACTTTCTCTCTTAAAACAGGCATTTTTTTAATGTTTTAGTGTTTTTTTTGCAAAAACACTAGTTTATGGGAAAATTGAACCTTTAATATCTTGCAAACGGTAGCTCAAATTTGGGTGCCATTTTTTTAAAAAGTGTTTTTAATTCAATTATCCACAACATAGGCTTTTTATTTGTTAAAAACACACTATTTTATAAAGTGCTTAAAATTTAGGTCTCTTGGGATGCATTTCCGAATGAGTCCGACATCCTGTTTGCTTATGGTCTTGCACTGATTTCTCTAAGATGCATTCTTGGCTAAGCCCAACGTATTTTAAGCATGCACTTGCATATTTGGGGGGGGCTCAATATTTTAGGGGGGGTGTGATTGCTTTTCACAACTTGCAAATCTTTGCTTTCATTCTCCTTTCTGCATAATTTCACAACTTGCAATCAACACAACTTCACCTAAATTCAATTTAAAATGGATTCTTTTCAACTTAAACCCCTAACACCCTTCAACTATCATGAAGGAAGGTTAAAATTTCAATCATTCTTAGAAGCAAAGGGTTGTATAGGATCACCATGGGTACTGAAGTAGAACCCAACATTGATGCTAAAAAGGTCAAGTGGTACAACCGTAGTGATGAAGCCTATGGATTACTGAGCTTGTTTATGTCTCTAGAAATTTTCTTCCATTTAGAAACCTCCAAGACTCACAAATACATATGGGACACCTTAGAACTCTTATTTGGGAAGCTTGATGAGATGAGAGAACATGAGCTTGAAAACTAACTCATAAGTCTAAGTCCTAGCAACTTTGACACCCTACAGGACTTCTTCACAAAGTTTAAGGCCCTTAGATTGAAATTGAAAGAATGTAGGATAGAGAAGAAATATTATCAACTCATCCTTTCTATTCTCAAAAAGTTAGGTCCAAGCTATTCAGTCTTTGTCTCCACTTTCCATGCCATAAAAAGTGCCCTTGGCACTACATGGAAAATGCCTTCTTTAGATTCGTTCATTGCCGACTTGAATAGGGAGCAAGATAAGCTAATTAAAATGGGCTTAATGAAGTCTACTCAACCCCAAGCTTTGATAGCTAGAAATGGTAAGGATAAGACTTCAATAAAGGAGAAGAAGAAAGAAAACAACAATCCTGCGAAAAACAACACTGAGTCTTCCTCCTCCAATGTTAAACCTAAGAAGGAGAAGGTTAAGTGTGCCTATTGTAAAAAAATAGGGCATGATGAACACAAATGCATGAAGAAACAAATAGATCACTTAACTCATCTTCTAGAGAAGCATAACATAGGTGTTTCTGAGTCCATCAAGCAAAATTCATCTACCGAAGATTATACCAAGGCAAAAGGCAAGGGTAAGGAGAAAGAAAAGGGCAAGGCCCTTGTAGCTACTACAGCTTCTACATCATCATGGGTCATTTATTTGGGTGCTTCTCACCACATGGGCTCTTCACTAGTTGAGTTTTCTTCTTTAGAGCCTTGTAGCATGACTTCAATTAGTTTGGGTGATGACACTTCAATTTCTATTGCAGGGAGAGGGTCAGTTGAAATGGAAGGAGGGACATTCAATAATTTTCTAAGTGTTCCTTCTCTTTCAACCAATCTCTTATCAGTGTACCAAATCACTCACATTGGTCAGGGCATGAGAGTTGAGTTTTCACCAGATTTAGTGGCTATTAGGGAGTTGCATAGTGATATTACAATGGCAGTGGGTAGGGAAGATCACCAAGCAAGGCTATACACCTTCTCATATTTTTCACCAAATTCTTCTCCAACAGCATTGCTGACTCATTCAGATGAAGTTACAAAATTGTGGCATGAGCAGTTTGGCCACCTTAACTATCGCTACCTTAAACAACTTTGCAAGACCGACATGGTCATTGACTTGCCTCGTGTCTAATTCTCAAAAGGACTTTGTGAAGGGTGCTCCCTTGGGAAGCATCCTGAAGCAAAATTTGACAAAGGCAAATCTTGGAGGGCTTCACAACCTTTGGAGTTAGTCCACAGTGATGTATCGGGACCCTTTCCCAAACCATCTTTCACAAGGGCCAAGTACATCCTCACTTTCATTGATGGTTTCTCTAGGTACACTTGGATATATTTTCTCAAACAAAAGTCTAAAGTGTTTGAAAATTTTCTAGACTTCAAGGCTCTTGTTGAGAAATAAAGTGAGAAATCCATCAAGGTTCTTTGAACTGATAATAGAGGGGAGTATGTCAGCAACAGGTTTGAGTAGTTTTGCACCACAAAGGGGATTGATTTGCAGCACATAGTCACTTACAATCCTTCACAGAATGGGGTTGCTAAATGCAAAAATAGGTTCTTGAAAGAGATGGGTAGCTATATGATTCACTCCAAATCCTTAACACCACAATACTGGGCTGAAGCCATCAATTATGCTTGCTACATTCAAAACATGGTTCCTCACAAAGCTTTGATAGGAATAACACCCTTTGAAGTTTGGCATAAAAGGAAACCTGATGTTGAGCACCTTAGGGTTTTTGGATCCCCAGCCATGGCCCACATTCCAAAGAAGAAATGCAAAGCTATGGAATGTCAGTCTAAGCCTTGCATCTTTTTAGGATATTTGGATGGTATTAAGGGGTATCATCTTCTAGATTATGTCACTCATGAGTTGTTCATTGAGAGAAGTGTCCATTTTTAGGAGAGTCCTAGAGACTCAACACTTGACACTTCTTCTCCCTCATCAGATCTACTTCTTCATGATGGTTCTTCATCAGATTCAGATCAGCCACAACAGGTTCTTAAGCTAGAGACATCTTATTCTTCTTCAAGTTTAGATAGTGAGGATAGTGATGTAGAGTCATCCACCTCTAGTCAGTTAGAGGATGAGGAGTTATCACCTAACTCACCCACTTTCAAGCCACTTTGGGCTAGACAGACAATTGAGAGTGTTGGCACTTGGGTAGGAGATCCTGCAGATGACAGACATACTAGGGGGATTTTCAGAGAGATCCACATGGCTTGTTTGCTTTAGTTTTAGATCCATAAACTTTTGGAGAGGCATTGGGGGTACCTGAGTGGGATAGTGCTATGAAGGAAGAATATTCTTCCTTAATCAAAAATCACACTTGGGATTTGACTTCACTTCTTAAGGGAAGAAAGATGGTTTGATGTAGGTGGATATATCAGACCAAGTTTGTAGTAGATAGGTCAGTTGATAAGTATAAGGCATGATTGGTCACCAAGGGTTTCTCACAAGTGGCAGGCATTAACTACTAAAATACCTTTGCCATTTCAAATATGACTTCTATATGACTCACCTTGGCTATTGCTACAGCACATGGTTTGGATGTGCACCAGATGGATGTGAAGAGTGCCTTTCTTCACATAGACCTAGAGGAGGAGATCTACATGGAGAAACTGCCAAGATTTGTTCAAGATTATTCCTTAGTATGCAGACTTAAGAAATCTATCTATGGCCTCAAATAAGCCCCTCAGGCTTGGTATGCCAATATGGATTCCTTCCTTCTCACAGTGGATTTCACTAGGTGTCATTTTGACCCCAATGTCTACTTCTTATGATAGGATGATTCACTCCTGATTTTGGTTTTATATGTTGATGACCTTTTGATCACCGAGAGTTATTCATTAGCTATTGTAGTAGTGAAGGCATCTCTCTAGGATAGATTTTACATGACAGACTTGGTTTTGTTGCACTACTTCCTTGGCATCGATATCTTATAGTTAGATTTAGGGATTTCTCTTGCATAGCTTAAGTATGCTCTTGAATTATTGGCTCAGTTTCACATGGCTAATTGCAAGCCATCTCTGACTCCCTTTCTATTAGGAGTCAATCTTGAGGCTGACTATTCTTCACCATTGGTTGATGCCACTCGATATCGACAACTTGTTGGTAGTCTCATCTACTTGACTCACACCAGGCCTGACATATCATATACAATGGGACTTGTCTCCAAATTCATGTAGGAACCTCATGAGCTACATTGGAAATTAGCTAAGAGGATCTTGCATTACATATAGGGTTCATAGAGATACGAGATTCATTATAGATTTTGCATAGAGGTTGACTTGGTTGGATATACAGATTCAGACTAGGCTGGCAATTCACAGACTTACAAGTCCACTTCTGGTTACAATTTCTCTCTAGGTTCTAGTCCTATCAGTTGGTCTAGAAAAAAGTAGAATTCTATTGCTATATCATCCATAGAGGCAGAGTAAAATGGAGCTATTAATGCAGCTACTAGGGCTATTTGGCTTTAGGGGATACTTTCTAAGTTTGGCATTCCTATCAGGCAGCCCACCATCATTTATTGTGACAACCAGAGTACCATTCAGATTTTCAAGAATCCAATTCAACACTAGTGGACCAAACACATAGAGATTCACATGCATTTCATTCAAGAGCTTATTCATAGTCAGGTCATTGACTTGATATTTTATCAGTCTTTAGAGTAGGTTGCAGACATCTTCACCAAACCTTTCACTGAGAGCAAGTTCATTCATCTACGAGCTCTTCTTAGTGTGTGGTCCACAACTATAGCAACATCATCTTTGGGGGGGGCACTAGACTCTTCTTTCTTTTATGTCTCTCTTTTGGGGGGAAATGTTTTTCTACAAGTTTTATCCTTTTCTCTATCTTATGGGAGATTGCATTTGTACATGGGTACCTCATCAGGCCTAGTTCTTGGGACCCATTTTATATTTCCACACTGCCCACCTAAGCTGTGCTTATGGGGGGTATTAGTGTAGGTTTTTATTTTTCCTTATTTTTTAATTAGGGAAATTGTATTTCTTGTGCTTACATGAAGTTTTCCTACATTTATGGGATAGGCTAGCTTATGTGGAGATGTATGTCATAGATGTGTCATAGGTGTCATAAGAATGTCATAACTAACTCCCTTGATGGGAGTTACTTCTCTATTATTATCACCTTGTCACCACCTTTCATGGAGGAATTACAGTCTATTCTTGGGTGCCTTGACCACCTTTTGTGGAGGAGTTACTTACGTGCTCTCCTATATGTATTCTTCACTTTAGCCATCTCATGTTAATCATATTTTGGTTTTCTCCATTTTATCTTGTGTAATTTATCTTCTTGTATAATTTCAAATTGCTTTAGCATCTATGTGGTGTGCACTTGCTTCATCTCGTGTGATCACATCTCCATTGAATTTGCATTATCCAGATTCTGTCAACAACTCTGATATATTAAATTAAAAGAGAGTGGGTTTCTTCATTTGTTTGGTTGTCTAAAGGAATAGAATAAGATTCTACCACTTCAATAAGTGAGGTGGAATAAGAGGTAGTTGAGTTAATGGTTTCCTCAACAACAAGGTCAATGGTAACAACATTAAATATGTGTACCTCATGAGCATGAGATGATTCCAATTGGGTGTTGTCATGGTTGGTGGAAGGTGCATGGTTAAGAAAAGGTTTCTAAAATATGTCTAATGATTGATTTGGAGGTGAATTGGGATTATCTAATTCAATTTCACCTTTGTCAATCATGTTTTGGAAAATATATTTAATGGTATTTCACCTACTCACATCATGTCCAATGATGTGATGGAAGGCACATATATCATTTTCATTATACCATCTAGGTGTGGGGTGAGAAGCATCAAATTTTTGGGGGTGGTTTGATACATGGAAGTTGTATGAGGTTAGTTTTAAGTAGTTTATCCAAATCAAAAACATATTATTCCCATATGTGAGTATATTTCCTTGGAGTGGTTTGGCTTTGGTTGTGAGTTTATTGATTTGATGGGTTGGAAGAATTGGTTTGATTTGGTTGGTTGATGATTGGAGGTGGAACAGATTTGAAAATAATCATGTTTGTAGTTTCCTTTGTCTTTGTGTTGGGATGGTTAGATGGATTAGTGGTTTTGGTATAAGGGTCATTAGATTTAAAGATAGAATTCTTATTTCTCAGTTTCAATTTCCCTTTGTCAATGGATCTAATTTCAATTTTATGTGCCATGGTGAATGCCTCATCAAAGGTTCTAAAATTTTGAACTTAAAGAGTTGGAGCAATATGTTTGGCACAACCTTGAGAAAAGAGTTCAATTAGTTATAGTTGGGGTAATGAGAAATACATTTGGTTAATGAGACCTCTCCATCTAGCTACAAAATTAGCAATCAATTCATCATCAAATTGCCTAATAGAGTAAAGGTCGATAATGGAAAAAAAATTAGATGTGTTAACTAAAAAGTGATCTAAAAAGATTTGGTCTAGTTGAGAAAAGGAGAAGATAGAGTTCTTGGTAAGAGCACTATACCAATCCAAGGCTGGTCCAGATATAAACATGGGGAAGGTATAAAGAAGGAGAACATCATCATATGTAATTAAATAGTAAGAATGGTAGAATGCTCTTAAATTTTGTTTGGGGTTGTCCTTACCTTGGAACTTGGAAAACTTAGGTAGTTCCCATTAAGGAAGATAAGGTCAAATAAGAATGGATGGATGAATGGGATCATTACAGATTTGATCATAAGATAAAAGGTTATGAGCTCTAAAAATGGATGATTCAAGATTGGACATTTTGTCCATTAACATCTTAACCAAATCTATTTAAGGTTAGGGAACTCCATAGTTGGATAGTAGGTTTAGTTAAGGTTGGGTGGATGCAATGTATGGATAAGAGGTGGGAAGTTGAGAAGGTGCCATATATTGGTACGTGGTTATAGAAGGTTGGGATGATACCCCATATTGGTATGTGGGCATAAAATGTTAGGTAGAAGGTGGTGTGTATCTTTGTGGATTAAGAACATATTGGTAAGATGTCATGGGTGTTTGTTGAGGGATGGACAAAGGTTGGTTTTGAGGTATGGTTGAAGTGGTAGGTTGAGGTTGGGTGGTGACTCTAGTGCTAATAGGTGGAAGGGTAGGAGGTATGGATAGTACCAAATTTTGAGGGGTATAAATTGGTGGATTGGTGGTGATAAGAGGAATAGTTGAAATAGGGAGAGAAGATATCTCCATGGTAGGTGGGGTATATGTAACAAGGGGTAAGGTACTCCCTATATTGGAGGTGTTGGTTGGTGTAGGTGGAGTTTGGTTATAGGTTGGAATGTTGGATTGGGTTTTAGTGGTGGAAGTGGATGGGATGTTGGTAGAATAAGAGGCTTGGGTGATCAAAGGTTAGTTGGAGGTAACACCAACCATAAGATGAGGAGACATACAAAAAGGTGGATCCATAAGAGGAATCAAAGTAACAAGGGTGCAGTGAGATAAGATATTAAGGTAGTGTCAAAGGGCTATGAGATTGTTATCATGGAATATGGAAAGATATGTATCACCCTAAAAAACTATTTGATGTATGATAGGAGGAGGATAATGAGGAAGAGAAACCTTAGTATCTAAAGTATACTTCATAAAGGAAGAAGAGGATAAGGAAGGTGGTCCTTGGTTGGTTTGATTTCTAAATTGTTGTCTAGTAAAGACCATGTGAGAAAAATAAGAAAGGCATGATGAAAACTCACACCTCAAATAAAAATAAAGCAAAAGGAAAATAATTCAAGGCAATCTAAACATACACTAAAAGTGCATTTAAACTTAGGATTCCTTTTAGATTGATTTTGGATTATGCCTTAGAAAGTGTGAAGAAGAAATTTGGCTTGTAGATCAAGTACTTAAAAGAGGAAATATAAGGTTGGTTTTAGGATGTGTTTAGGTGCTCAAGAGAGAAATTTGTATTGATCTTTAGTACATGGCTTAGTATTGGGGCTTACGCCCTCACTTCACACACCACAATGCTAAGGGTGTTAATTGTTTAACCAGGATATCTTAAATTTTAAATTTTGTACTTAACTAAAGAGCTGAGTTAGTTCTCCCTTTAGTAATGACATATAAGTAATATTTCTAGAAAAGGGTAAGGTTTACCATTAGGTGATGAAATCCTATTCAGGCCTTCTCTCAAGTTTTTTTTGATGTGTTGATTTATTATGTGGTTTGGATAGGTGTGTCATAACAAAAGTGAAAACTATGATTAATTACTTTACCTTTAATTTAATAAATGAACTAAAATAAACAAACAATCAATGTAATGTAATGGGTTTATTTTATGCCAAAAAAATTTACATTTCATTCGATGACCATAAAATAAAAGAAGAAAGAAGGGGCACCTAGATGATGCTAGGGTCCCACCAGGCATGATAAAATGTTTCTCTTAATTTTTTCTCATTTTTTAATTTTAGAATAAGACAAGAAACTATTAATAAGGGTGTGGTACAAATACTTAATTGGTAATGAGTGCGTAATCTAAATGATGATGGAGAACTCATTTATGGCTATGAAAGAATAACCTACAAATAAAAACACACTAACAGAGGGGATCATTAGCAAGATATTTAAGTGGACTACCTAGCTTGAGCTAGATCCAAGAAGCATACACTTGCTAAGAGGCTACCAATCCACTATTGATAACAATCAAGTGGGAAATGGTAAAGTAAAGTACTTGCATAAGATAAATGAAATACAATACAAGATAAAATCAGAATTATTGTTAAATAAAATGATTAAATCTAGTAAAATCTAATCAATACTTATGCTAAATTGGGAGGGATATGATTTAAAAAATCAAAAAAGGGTTTGTGAATAGGTAGGAACATAGAAAGTTGGATTTGGTCTAGGGTAAGTGGTTAAAAATAACTTGTTTTTATTCTCTACCACAGTGATCATCGATGATTGGGTAAACTATAGATAGTTAAGATAACCGTTGGTGGTTGGGTAACCATCAGTAGTTAGGGGTGACCATCAGTGGTTATGTTAACCATCAGTAGTTGCTTGTGGATTTTTTAAGGTGATCTGAAAATAATTTTAGATTTGGTAGATGAGTAGCTAGAGGTTCTATTGGGGATGTGGTGGAGAGGAAACAAGGTGTAGATAGGTCTAATTAGGTCAAGAAGGTTAGAAATATAAAATAACAATACTAAATTAATGATATCCTTGTAGCATTTTAGTTGGTTTATGGTTGAAGGCTAAATTAATTTTGCTTGATTAATAGTACTTTGGCCTCACAATAAAATTTGATAGAGGTTTGGGTCTCTTTTATTGATGTTGAATTGCTAGAAGAAGAATAGATGCTAGAGAGCTTGAGTACCTATATGCTTGATAACTCTTATGACCGATCCTTTTCACCTCCCAATCCCATATTTTTATAGGCAAAGAGATATGGAGGATGGAAGGATCCCTAGAGGGTGAGGTTGTTGATCATGATGCTTGGAAGTTCGTTAGCACCGTATAAGGAAAAAATATTAAATGGTGCCTTATTATCTCGTACATAGTTGGCTAATGTGTTAGGAAGTTGAGGAAGTGAAGAGACCTGACCATCAATAGTTAGGCTAACTTTTGGTGATCAAGTACCAAAGGTAAAATTAGTCAAGGTGGGGGCTAAAAGAGGGTTTTAAAGGTTTAAGTTAGTAAGTTGATTAATTAGCTAACTAGGTGGTCAACTAAACTCAGGGTCTGATAGGGGTCCTAAGGTGTTTCGATAACTAAAACTATTGTGTGCATTTTTCTAGTGTCTACAATTATCATTTCACCTATTTTATTATATGCATGTATGCATGATGTCATGTTATAAACATAAATCTTTATGATATGTTGCATGTAGTTAGAATATTACATTACACAAGTTCTATTTGACTTCTTGATACCTACATCATTATCATCCACTAATCCATGAAGGGAGGGCCATTCCCTAATTAGGCATTGTACATGGGATCTATGGTCTATGGATGGTGTGTAAAAACACTCTAATTATGCTCTCTTTGCCTCTAATAACCGGTTGATAGAGATTCTTACTCATGATTTTAGTTTATTACATATAATGAGTTTATGGACACTCATTGTTTCCATGGAACCTTGTATTTATTTATATACACTCTGATTTAAAAACATTGTATTACTATACTTGATAAACAACAATTTGGTTTCTCTTAATTGTATAATATTATTGTATTAACTTTTAGTAGTTAGTTGACTTATTATTATTCAATAGTTATACATTTGTGATGGACTATATTTGTAATTCTATTGAATTTGTTAATCTAATCATCATCTAAATGAATCATAATAGATTTATTATGAAAGATGAATTTAGTTAAATATCTATTGACTAATATTTTGCGAGTAATCTTATTCGACTATTTAATTAAAATTAAAAATAATATAGTTATTTGAGTTAAACCCAGTGGGATTCTAACACTATTTGAATAAAAATATTTGTGAGAGATGGATTGGTTCTTTATTACCCCAACAAGTCTCATTTTTTTAACCTTCATATCGATATACCAAACCTATCAATATGTTCAATCTTCCTATATACTTGGCAGTATGTGGAAAAATCTTGTGCTTTATATATAATCAGTGGTACATTAAAAAGATATTAAAACACATGATATTAGAGTGGCACATCATACCTAAAAAATATATGAAAATGATTCATTATATCATTGACACTCTATTAGAAAGAAATCCTTGTACATGGGTGTAACTTTCCACATTCTCAGAATTTCAATCTTTAAGGATTTACATCTAACAATAGTGACAAATAGGTAGTGTAGAGAAAGGAAAAAATGAAATTATGATCCTTATTTATCTATGTTTATTTAAAGGTACAATACCATATATTCCATTTTTAAGCTATGTTATGACTTTAATTGTAAATGTGAACTAGAGGTACCACATATACTGAACACTGCATGTGTGCAAAATGCATAGTTTTTTAGAGTTAAAAAATTTAAACATTTGTTTTATTTATGTTGTATATATGAAAATAAAATTATTTATAAAAATGTATCTAAATTTTTAATCTCAACTACATAAAATAGCACTTGATTTTCTCACATGGATTTAATGGAAGTAATTCAAGAAATTTTATTTTTTATCTCATATGTAGTATTATAACAAGAGTAAGGATATAATGAGATCAATGAGAAGTGATCATTATATTTAAGATCCTTAGGCACTCAAATTTATTAAAATTGGAAGGAGAAAGCACAATTACTTTATTTTTTATATTTTTCCTAGATCTAAATCTATCTATTTGTTTAAAGATCTCCAAAGCATTCCAAGAATTACTTCAGAGTATAGAAATCCATCAAGGGCATATAAAGGAGGAAAGAGATTAATTATAATTTTAAGGAGCATAGGATTTATTGTGTACATATTTAGTCTAAATTTATTGGGAAATATATCAAAGGAAGAGTATGAAGAAAAGAAATAGAGGCACCATTACACTCAAATTATTTGCACAATAATTTTGTTATTTTTCTTTATTTCTTTATTATTTTTGATTTAAAAAGTTATTTCATAGATGGAAAGATGAATTCAAGATATTTTTAAAAATTGGTCATACTAAAGATTTTCAACAGTATTAATGTAGATAATGTGATCTAATTTGACCATGCAAAACTATTTTTTGATGATTTTTTATGCATGATCTATTAAAAAAATCACAAATTTTATTTTGGGTGAGAAAATTAGGTGTTATTTTGTGTAGTTGAAAATAAAAATTTAGACACATTTTTATACATAATTTTATTTTCATATCTATGGCATAAATGAAGCAAATAAATTAAAATTTAAACTCTATAAAACTATGTATTTTACACATATCAATGTTCAATATGTGTGGTGGCTCTGATTCACATTTATGAGTAAATTCATCACATTAAAATACTACATAAAACATATAACATGTCTATACTAATGACATTTGTGGCATCTTCCCTTTAAATAACCATGGATAAATATGGATTACAATTTCATTTTTACCTTTCCCTACATTACCCATTTATCACTATCATTAAACATATATCCTTAAAGATTAAAATTTTTAGTATATTTGGAAGTTACACCAATTTACAAGGATTTATATCTATGTAGGTGTCATTGATAGAATGAATAATTTTCACACACTATCTAGGTACCACATGCCACTCTACTCCCATGTGTTTTAACATCTCTTTCATGTACCACTAGGTATATATAATGCACAATATTCTTCCATATACTATTGGGTATATAATAAGGTCAAGCATATCAAGAGGTTTGGTATATCGATATAATGGTATATATAAAGGGAGACCTATTAGAGTAATAAGTAATTAATCCATACCCCATAAATAATTTTGTTCAAAAGGCTAGAAATGGTCCAAGATTCATTCTGCTAGATTTACAACTTCTTTGTGGTGATGACTATGTTGCATGGAATAAAAAGGTGAAAACTCACCTAAAATTTTAATATATTTAGCCAGTTATTGATGGCTCATACACCTAAGATGCCATATATTTTGAATATTAGTGTATGTTTGATATAATGAATCAAAACAAAAGTTGATCAATATGTTTGGGGTATCAAATGAGGTTCAAAATCATATATAAAATGATACTTGAGCCAAATATTTATGGTAAAAACTCAACACTATCTATGAGGCCAAGAACTAGAATACCATTCTTCATATACAAAGTTATCTTCATTATCTCAAGCTGAAAACAAGTGAAAATTTTTAAATTTTATTTGTCATGTTGAAGCATTATAGGTCTTTCTCTAATATTTGAGTGAAAAAGTGTCAGATGACTCCCTGGTACCTATCATCTTGAGATCACTACACTCGACCTACAAGATATTTATGACTACTCTGAATATTTCAAATATGAAACTAACTTGTCAAAATTTGGTTAGTATGTTGCAATACAAATAATCCATGCACACAAAAAATAATTGATGAAAAAGAGAATTCACTTTCATCATGAAAAAAGAGTAAATGCCCATTAATCCTTAAAAACATTCCCTTGTGAAAAAAAATCAACAACACCAATTGGGGAATAAAACTCATTCAAAAAAGATCTATCTAATATGTAGAAATACATGTCATGAACTAAATTATTCATGGTACAATGTGTTTACACAAGGCTCATCCAATAAAAATAATCCCACATAACATTAATCTCCACAATGACAAAATCAACAAAATATATAGTCCACATATGCTTAGAAACAAAATCTTCCTCACAACAAACTCATGAGAGGATTACATAAGATAATTATTCTTCAAATGAGGATTTTTTCTAAACTACATAGAAAAATGAGGAGATATCTCCTCTAAATTCAATTTGGTATGTCAATTATGGTGTTATAAGTCACATGACTACCCAAAAATATTGGCTTACCACTTTAAAAATATCATGGTAATGTATCTATTGGAAATGACACATAATAAAGTGTTAAAGGTACAAGTGACATTTCCTTACCACTTGGTAATATGGATGTACAATTGATTACATCTTATATGTTATAGGCTTAACAAAAAATATATTGTCTGTAAATCAATTTTTTGATCACAACCTTACAGTCAAATTTTATCAGAAAAATGCTAAAAAATAATGTCTCATTCAATAAAGGTATCAAAGCTTGAAATTTATTACAAGTTATTATAGTGTATCAAAAATGTTTCAATTTAATGTTTTCTACAAAGATAATCATGCTCTAGTTTTCAAAGATACATACTTTACCAATCTATGGCACATGAGATATTGACATTTGAGCTTTGGATACTTGATTATATTAAGTAGACACAACATGGTTAGAGGCATTCCCTCACTTAAGAATACATATAATTTTTTCTTAAAATTTTTATTTGGAAAACAACATAGAGCTCCATTTGGTACAAGTACATATTAGAAAACTAGTCCATTAGATATGGTGCATATTGATTTGTGTAGATATTTCACTCCTAGTGTTAGTGGGTTTAAATATTTTTAGTCATTTTTTAATGATTAATCACATGAAATTTGGCTATACTAATTGAATACCAAGGATAAATTTGTATACATATTCAAATAATTTAAATCTCTAGTTGAGTGATAATCTATTCATCGCATACATATCCTCCACTCAGATCATGGGGGGGATACACTAGCAATGAATTCTCTATAATTTTAAAGGCACATGAAATTTTCCATCAACTAACTTCTCCTTATACATGGAAAGACAATGGTGTTATCTAGTGATGTAATCATACCATTATTGAAATTATGTGATACATGTTGAAAGATTCCCATCTAGTATGCCTATATTGGGAAAAAATTAGTTCACACAAAAATTTACGTATTGAATCATGCACCCATCAAAGCTATCAATGGGGTCATTACAACATAAGCATGGTTAGGGAATAAGCCTTATATCTCTCATATTCATGTTTTTGGTTATAAAACACATATACATAATATGAAGAAGAAAACAAAGTTAGACAAAAAATATTTATAATGTATATTTCTTAGGTACAATGAAGAGTCAAAGGTGTACCGACTCATGGATCCTAAGAACAAGAATTTATATATCAGAAGATATTTTGTATTTAATGAGAGGGTGAGTATAATCCATGATCCACATAGGCACTTGATACAATATTTAGTATTATAAACATTTTCTATTTTTATAGTAGTAGTGATGATGAGGAAAATGATGCTAATCAGGTATGTCATCTATCTCTACCACCCAATAATCATATTACAAAGTGGTAAATAAGTACATTTAAATAATAAAAATTATATGGAGTCTTAGATACTTCCACTTTAGGAGTGAGGACTCATAGCATGGCTCATGAAGACATGCATTTAGCCCTTATGAGCATAATTTCAAAGTCATTTGAGCCCTCAACAGTTTATGAATCCCAAGAGTCAAAACCTTGAAAATATTCCATGAATTCAAGTAATTAAAAAATTTATATTTTTCTTTCATAGGCAATGGGTATAAGATTATATAGCATATAAGAGCCCATGTATAATTTATGTCTTAAATCACACTCATATACCTTGTGAAATGTATGTGTGTATCAAAAAGGATATGTTTTCTAACAAGACATGTGATAAGTAACATAATTAAAACAAGAAAACTAACAATTCATGTGATTATTAGGTTATGATTTTTATTTTTTAAAATATTTTGAATGTTTTTTTAATTTTTGACAAATTTGATTTTTTTTTGAATTTTTGAAATACACACACACACACACACACACACACACACACACACACACACACACACACACACACACACATATTTGAATTTTTGACATTTATTTTTTATTTTTTTGATATTTTTGAAAGGAACTAGCTTATAATCCTATCAATGGGAGGACTATAGTGCATTATTGGATAATAGATGTTGATGATAATTTTTTGTGAATGAAAATTACATGTAAATGAATTTGAATCTAAAAAGGCATCAAGTGTTGTAGTGTAACTATCATGACTACTCATAGAATCTTTTGTAAGATGTGTAACTTGAGAAGTTATAATAATTGGTGAATTTTGTTTTATAATATGATAAGATTTTACTACATGTGTTCACTATGGAACATGATCAAATATTCATGATATCAATTTAGGATGCATTATATAATATTTATATTTATTTGAACCTTGAGTAACTTTTTGATATGAATCTTGCTATTTAGTAAGGTGTACCAATCTCCTTGGAACTGGTTGTATACAAATATTTTATATAGGTTACACAATTGATTTTACATTGTGTTATTGAATAGGTTCACTAATTATCTTTTTACTATGTTATTGAATATGTTTGACAACCAACTATGGTGGTGGTGGGGAAGAGGAGGAGGAGTTACCACTAACTATAAAGGATACTCATATCAAATGTCTTAAAATTTTATCACTTGATTACAATGTGTACTTTTAAGGAATTTGTGTGTTATAGATGGTACCAGACAAAGTTTATATATAATGGAATCCTAATAATATATTAAATACCCATGTTTTTGGTAAGACTAGGAATGGATCAGCCACTATTGTTAAACCAACTTGAAGAGGTAGCACTATATGCCCAAGAGTATTAGGTGTATGTCCATCAAATGATTTGAATATTAATGATGTAACTCATAATATTACTCTCTATATCAAATAATGTGAATTAGTTTCATTTTACATGCATTTTCACTTGACCCATTATCAATTATGAAACTGTGTATAAGTTATTTATTTATATAAGCTCAAATAAGCATTGCATATGTATATAAATCATCATCATTGATTTCATTGTCATCAAATGTACTTTTAGTATTATATGATAATGTGCCTATAAATGTACCAATAATTCCATCTATTGGATGCCCATATATAAAAATAGGAGGATACACATTGTACCATGATTTAGGAATGAATTACTAAATATTTTCAGCTATACATTACCATTTTTCTATGGTCTAACTTCCTCTATGGGTGTTGATGAGGCCCATAATTATCCCTTATCTAGATAATTATTCCTAAAACAGCACCCTATGTTTATATTGACACCATTTTATCTCAAATTATGATGAAATATGTACATATTATATGAATGATGTATATGCCCATTGTTTTTGTTAAAACTAGTTATATTTATATAAATTAATATTATTTAATGGATTTCATGTTATGGTATTAATAATGGGAAATGAAGCATATATAATGTACAATAAACCCAAAAATATTAGGGATAAAAGGATCAATTTCATATTTCTACATGATTATAAAAAGATTGGTCGGGTTTCTCAATCATCAGTATAATTTAGAAAGTGGCTCCATGTATTTTAGGGCTAAAACAGACCAATTTGGGGAAAAACATAAAATAGGCATCAAGGACAATACTAAACTTAAATTTTATTACATATTTGTATTCCTCTTGAAAATTTATGGAATTTCAAAAAATGGCGCCTTGTTTCAATATGTATGCATACCCTTAGCAATTATTATAGGTCACCTATAGTAACTATTGTAGGTCATTATTTCTTGCTTTGAATAGTTAAGACCAATTGTATTCATCTAACCACTTGTAAACAACCTAAATTAGTTTAGAAATTAGTTTATAGAATTTATAAGAAATTAAAACAAATTGTAACCACCTTCATTCTCATCACACCATGAATTTATATTTCTTCCACATGGTTACAACATCCCATTCTCTAGAATACACTATGATCTATTTATATTAGTTTGGAATAGTTGTTTGGATTATTTTAACCTATTTTATTTGGGACAAAACCATATATTTATGGTTTTAATCTCTATATTTTATCATATTTGAATAAAATACCTACATTCCCCATACAAGGATTAGAGCTTTAGGTGGTAGAAGTTAGTAGAGAAGATATATAAAGACTAAGTACTATTGTAACATATTCTAGAATATTCTTAAAGCAATAAATTTATATGATATATGAATTTTTAATGAAATTAAAGTGATTTGAAGTAAAGTAATCATAAATGAGGAAGGAATTATAATGAAAGACTAACCAAGGAGGACCCACTCATCATGTTTTGGAGTAAAAATCTTATCCATTAGTTAGTTTCCATTATCTCAATTGTGTGAGCATTTTTGTTCAATTATTTTCATGTGAATATTTAAGTTTATAAGCTAATTTTTAATAGGAAACCTATTTTTATGTGTTTATCTTTTAATTATATGTATGTATTCCCCATTTAATGAAATAAATTTCCAAACATAAACTATCAAGTCAAATTCCAACAATTACTTCCTGTAATTTATTTTTTTCAAAATGTGATTTAAATTTTTACAAGTGTGTTTCCTATATGCAACACTTAATATCAAAACCCTTGAAAGAGACTAGTGTCACACATAAAATATTGACATATTTATAAATACACTCTTTCAAGTTAAAAATTAATGAAAATAACATTATCAATAAATCAAACAACCACATCTTGGGTAACTTTATCGAGTTGTATGTAATCCTTTGTTACATCATGTTTAATTGATGGTTTGATTTTTCTCATCATTTTGGCATTATTGTTGGGGATATTTTTCAAGTATTAGAAACTTATAAGGTTGGGTTATATTTCCTAATTTCTTATTAAATTTTATACTTTCTAGATTATATTTCTTACTTTCTAGATTAAATTTGTTGATTTCAATATTATAACTTCTTACTTTCTAAATTAGATTCTTTACTTTATAGAATAAAGATACTATTTTCTAGTTAGAATTCATAATTTATGGAATTAAAATTACAACTTTATAATTAAAATTTCCATTTCTATAGTTATATTAATCTATAAAATAAAATCTCCATTTCAAACAAACCTTATGTAGGGCAAGGAATAAATAATCAAAATAAATATTTAATGTTTGCATGCAACATATGAAGGATCACTTATGTATAAACATTTTCATGTAGAATAATGAATCCATAAGCCATGTATTATTATGTAAATATATCCATATAAATACCTTGTATAAATTATACAAAGAAATAAAGCTAGTACACCCATAAGATAAGATTATATTATAAAAGACTAATAAGATTAACAAGATAAAAAGACTAATATTAAGTTAACAAGCTTATAAATAACAAGAATAATAAGATATTTATTCTAATTCTCTCCCTTAATGACTAAAACAAAAGATTTTGAAATTATTAAAACAAAATGATTAAGTCCATATAAAAACTTAACCAAAGTGAAGTTCCACTACTATTGCAACAATGTATCCAGATGTCCCTATTGTTGCAAATCCATCTTATCAGAGTAAATAGGTAATGAGCCATTACAAACACCAAGTGGAGTAGGATATGATGATAAATACTGGCTTCATTAGATTTTATTTTTCATTGAATTATTGTCATGTATTAAATGTGTCATGATTTAATTATTTGCTAGAGTGATTAGTTCCAATAAAAAGTTTAGAATATTATCAAGACTAAACAACATAGCATATCCCATAATTGATATATCTACGTTGAGTTGTTTAAAACCAAATGCCTACTACTTTTTAGTGTTGAATAATTTTGGGACATTTATCATTCACAACACTCTTGTTTTTTTATATATGCCCCTTTATCTTTCACCAAGCTTCCTAGAAAGCTTACATTTTGGTTTGAATTTGGTGTTTCAGCTTGTGCTTGGTTTCAATAGCTATGAAAAAGTAGTAAGATAAAAATTTACCTACTTGTCACCTAGAACTTTATGTTTGCTTGAACTTGTAGATTGCTCTTACAAAAAGTAAGGTAATTCATCATTTTGTGCTTATTTTATTGTTTTATGGTACCATTTAGGCCTTAATAATATTAACAAGCTAAAAAGACTAATATTAAGTTAACAAGATTATAACTAACAAGAATAATAGGCTATTTATTCTAATTCTCTCCCTTAATGACTAAAACAAAAGATTTTGACATTATTAAAACAAAATGATTAAGTCCATATAAAAACTTAACCAAAGTGAAGTTCCACTACTATTGCAACAATGTATCCAAATGTCCCTATTGTTGAAAATCCATCTTATCAGAGTAAATAGGTAATGAGCCATTACAAACACCAAGTAGAGTAGGATATGATGATAAATACTGGCTTCATTAGATTTTATTGTTCATTGAATTATTGTCATGTATTAAATGTGTCATGATTTAATTATTTGATAGAGTGATTAGTTCCAATAAAAAGTTTAGAATATTATCAAGACTAAACAACATAGCATATCCCATAATTGATATATCTACGTTGAGTTGTTTAAAACCCAATGCCTACTACTTTCTACTGTTGAATAATTTTGGGACATTTATCATTCACAACACTCTTGTTTTTTTATATATGCCCCTTTATCTTTCACCAAGCTTCCTAGAAAGATTCCATTTTGGTTTGAATTTGGTGTTTTAAATTATGCTTGGTTTCAATAGCTATGAAAAAGTAGTAAGATAAAAATTTACCTACTTGTCACCTAGAACTTTATGTTTGCTTGAACTTGTAGATTGCTCTTACAAAAATTAAGGTAATTCATCATTTTGTGCTTATTTTATTGTTTTATGGTACCATTTAGGCCTTTCATATTGGTATTATTGATTTGATTATGAGGAGTGATAAAAACTATTTTCACCACTAGAACTTGACTCTTGTTTTTTCCTTTTTTGAACCCTGTTAAATTTTAGTACCAAAAATTGTTCTATAAAAACCAATAGGTAGTAGTAAATTACTATTAATAGATTGACCATTATAAAATAATAATGACACTTTATCATCTAAAACAAAATATTTATTTACCATTTTATGTGTGTAGATACATATTTTGACATATATGTATCTCTTTTCTCAAAATAACTAGCAAACATGTACACTTTTCCCAATATAGAAGCAATGAATCTAAAAACATGAAAAATTACTTATATTGGATTTTTTTTGAGACCATACTTCTTCTAGTGTTACATTCTAAAAGGATTATGTGGGAATTTAATTGAGAGTGTACACCATTGTATTCTCATATTCTACCCAATACCGATGCAATACATTCTAGATATCCACTATACACTAAGTATACACATAATATTTTTAAAATTTATCATTTAATGATGTATTTTCTCTTGATACATCCTATTGAGATTTAATATATCTAAGTGTACACAATAAAGGGTACATCAGGAAAGGGGTGGTAGACCATTGGTGTTTCATAATGTTATTGTTTAAATCTATCACCCCTATATCTAATACAAAATCTTACTTACTTGATCCCCTAAGAAATATTACTCATAATATCCCCTAACTAAAACCAAAACCTATATTTTTTTACTATATCAACCTAGGTCAATGTAATATGTTATGTTTTCTATCAAAATTCAAACTAGGTAGGCTTGGGTAGATGTAGTCTAAAAGTTATGACACATGCTTTGTTGTATTCAACACACCCCCACTCAATTTTTTTGAATAATGACCCATTACATTCTTAAAGGCCTAGTTTTGATTTAAAAATTATTTTTCATTAGAATTCATATATGCAATTATCTAATATTAAATATTTAGAGTTCTTATTTATTATGTTAATGGTTCTTTTTAAGTATGTTATTCTATGTTTATGCAATTGGCATTTTCCTCATTATCTAATTTTTTTACAATGCAATTTATTCAAGATAACCTAGTAATGGATTTCAAGAGTTTTGGTGTGTATGCACATTTTCCTAAAAATTTCAAGAATTACAAAATAAAAATCTTAATATTCAAACTTCATGTATTTTTGCACTTAACATATTTTACCTGTCATGGATTTTGCATTTCATGAGTTTGTTTTTCAAAACATTTGATAGTCAACACTTTTTAAATTCATGAGTTTTGAGCTTCATTTATTCTTGTTATTTTCAAGTTTTTTAGTTTAGAACTTATGAGATTTCATGACTTTATTTGTTGTGACTTTTGTGCATTGTCTATTTTAGCACTTTAGGTCTTTCAAAAATCATGACTTCTAGGTCTTCGCATCTTTTCTCTAAGTGAAATTTACCTTCATATATTTTAATATTTAATTATTTTTCCCTTATAATTTAAGAACTTCATGGGATTTGTTCATCACAAATTTTATCTATCAAGACTTTTGTTTGTCAGGTATTTTATCTATCACAAGATTTATTCATCATAACCTTTGTCTACAATGACCTTAAACATCTCTAAACTACCACATCTTCACAAGTTTTAGGTTTTTTTACTTTTATCTTAGAATTTGATGCATCTAAGGCATCAAAAGTTATAGCCAATTAGGTTTTAATAGAGTTTCTAACCCCTAACTTCTAAGAGCATGCTACATGGCATAATTTATTTTGCATAAAACTAGTGCAAGGTGACACTTATCTTAGGATGATAGCATGGCATTCTTTTGAATGTATACAAAGTTTATGTGGCATACCCACCAAACTAAGTTACCATGTTTAAATTAAATAAATAAAAATAAGTCTAGATTTATTAGACATTAATGGCACACAAACTGGAATTAAAATGCTATATTTGAACTATATTATCAAACTATGAAGGGACATCATGCATATTAATTATTTATGGGCTTGAGATAACTTATATTCCAATAGAAATCAAAGCCCTAGCTACCTACATTTACTTGTGAGCTATTTATAGTGAATAACTAGCTAATTAAATCACCACCATAATTATGTGAATACAATACATAGTAAAATGGATTCATCTTATAAGGTGTTCAAGGGAGTTTCTCCACCATAAAAATTATCCATTAAATATTAAATAGATTATATAGACATTATATTTCATGTCACTATGTTTGATAGGAAATTTACCAATTACACAACATTGTGGGATATGATTGAGAATGTGGATGCACATTTAATTAAGGAAGACTTGATAGCCAATTTAAAATAGATGGGAGTTGATTTGATTCTATTTAAATGATAACAACTACATTTTGAAATGGAAAATCTAGAAGTAATGTGGTGTATTGATCTACTTCAAGACCTATTATTCATGGGTAAGGTCATTAATGGCTTCCTTCACCACCTCAATCATAAAATAGTTGTGGCTTGCATTTTTGGGGACACTTT
The DNA here is from genome assembly GCA_037957365.1 of Torreya grandis. Classification (NCBI taxonomy): domain Eukaryota; kingdom Viridiplantae; phylum Streptophyta; class Pinopsida; order Cupressales; family Taxaceae; genus Torreya; species Torreya grandis. The sequence continues at coordinate 2,423,618 of JARHVA010001411.1, forward strand.
CTATAAATACCTATGGATACCCATTATAGACATCAAGTATGATTTCCCTAAGATGTTTTTATGTAAGAAAACTAATACAATAAAGAACACACTATGAAATTGAATAATACTAGGGTAAAAAGTGACCCTCAATGCCACCACTCCCATTCTAATTACAAAATTTAGGCTAGGAATTTGGATTGGGATGGACCTACTCAATATGTTATTTATGTGCGTAAGAATCCAATACCTTTGGATGAATTGGGTGTCTCTCATTGATTTGTTAATGGCATCATAGTTTAAATATGCCCTTAGGGAGATTATTTGTACCAAGATGGTGGAGTAAATATTTCAAAAGGACAAGACACTAGTGAGAAGCCACTTATTCATGATGCCTTATTTATTAGATGTTGTTATGACCACTTTATAAATTTAAAATGGAGAACTTTGGGATCCAATCCTAGATTGCATTAATAATAAGGTATGTGTTTATTTTTCCTTTCTGCATATTTATTCATATATGAGGAATATAGTTTGGATTTTTTAGGATGTTTACCCACAAGTTTAGAAGGTGATACATGAGGAACCCTTGTCTCAAGTATATAAATTCATTAGAAAGACATTGTGGACAAGGTATGATTATTGGTTATATCTTGATTATATAGTAATCATGGTTGTGGGGACCAAGGTTTCACCCTTGTGTCTGCCAAAGTATGTCCCAAAAAAGCTAACCAAATAAGAGGTTACATATTAGATCTGGTGGAGCATTGATGAATATATGAAGATTAAACATGAAATATTGTTTCATGTCTCTTCTTTGATGATAGGTATAATATTTTACACCCACATGAAACATTTTGGAGAGATTAAAAAATTAGATAACTATACTCATCGGTTTCATTACAACATTAGGACTGGGATAGCCATGGATTCATTCAAAAACATATCACATGCCTAGGTATCCCTTACCAACATGAGCCATATGAACATGGTTTTGTCTTTATGAATGTTTTTAATTCTAGTGAGGTCCTCTCTAGGGAATAAATGATTGGGTTGATAGATAACTACCTAAGGGAAATATAGATAGATACTTCACTCACCATTGAAGAGGCACTTAATAAATTTCCACCTTTATGTGGATAGGCATCAATAGATTATTGGTCCTTAAGGCCTTCCAAATAGACCATTGAATAAGGAGAGCCATCTTAACCAGCACCAAATGTGATGATTGTTGTTAAGCAAGAGCAAGGTATAGATGAGACTATTGTTACCACAAGCTATTTGGGAGGGGAAAGTGAACCAATTAATATTGATTCTATCTCTAATGATGCATATCTTCCTATGATGAGTGAGGTACCTATTATTTCAATCATAAGAATTTAAATGCTCTATTTCACAATAAGATATTCCTTTGATTAAGAGGTCTGAGATTCACTATAAAAGGAAGCCAAGATCCCCTAAGCCTCATCCTCAACCAATAGACATTCATATGAATTAAACTATTGGTATGGTGTCCCAAGAAGAAGCTAAAGATCAAGGTGAGTACCAGTAAAGCTAGATCTAGCAGTGTAAACTAAATAGACACCTCTAGTAAAATACCTTAAAGATAAGGAGGAGGAGATAGAAAGAGATAAGGTCCTACGTCTTCAAATACTAAAAGGGAAAACACTAAAGGAAGATGAATCATCAATTGATAATCCTAGTACTATGGATATCTCTAAATCACCTACTTTTATTCATATATTTACCATTATTACTTTAATTTCTATTATTCCTTTGGATTCCATTAATTCTATTACTTCTATAATTCATGTTGTGTTTTTGGTTCCTACTACTACTTCTCTTCTTATTACTTACATAATTTCTATCATTTCCATTTTTATTTAGTTGTTATTGACCCTACTACTCCTAAATCCAAAAGGGTTCACTTTAAGAAAACTAAGTAAATCTTTAATTGGGTCAATTCAAAACCACTCAGTTAGGTTTCCCTATTCCATCATCTACTACCAATACTACCACTTCCATTGTAACATCTAAAAAGGTTGGTAGGAATTGAACTACATAATGTACCCCATTTCACAAATTGGTAATGTGTATTGGTAAGATATCATTTAACCCTCATTACTAGATCCCTTTCAAATAGGGGAAATAATAGAATTTTCAAGGTATATTTTGACAAAGATCATTTTTTAGGACACTCAACTAGTTAATCTTACATAATTGGTGATTCCATAGTGGGATGCAGATTTGAAGGTCCACATTGCATAAAGGCGAAATTTATTGATTACAAAGGTACCTATAGTAAGCTCTATTTTTGACAAGACCAAAAGAGCTATCTAAAGAGTAAAAAAGAAGAAAATCCAAGATGAATCTGGTATGGGCATGATTTTAGAGGAGAGTTAGGATGTCTTCTCATTATACAAAATAAAGAATAGGAGAAATGGAGTCTCCTTATAATAAGGATTTTGTATCCTATTTCTAAACCCACATAAAGGATTTTTTGGAAGACCATGCATGCACTGATCAATCTATACAAGAACCAAAATAAGAGATGAATTAGATGTGAAAATAATAATAAATTATGCATGTTCCTTAGGAGATTGAAAATGATGTCCATAATGCATCCCTCAAGTTGTATAATATTATGGACACCATCAATTCAATGAAAATAGAATTATCTCCCCATTTAGTTGAGACATTTAAATTATTAAATTATTTGAAAGAAGATGAGAGTAAATTGAACTTACTTTTACTATACATAATTAACAAGGCCTTTAAATATCTATATCTGATGACACCACTCAAGGTAGCCAATGATCTCAATTTGATGGTCATCAAAATGCAGGAAGCTTTAGATTGGGTTTCAATCACGTAAGCCTTGATCCCAAAGCTGGTAGAGCATGAGAAAAAAGCTTTGATAATACTTAAAGAATTAAAACTATCTCAAACTAGAGACCCTTCAGGGAAACTAATGGATAGGGCCAATTTTGACAATTTACTCCAATAAGCATTTGCTAAATTCAATCAGAGTCTTCAAGGGTATATGTTGGAGAAAATTGAGTGAGAACATGGTTTTGATAGGAAAAAGGTTACCAAAGTGGAGGTTTTTTGGGTGGAATTTGTATACAAGGGAAAATGTATATGACCTAAAAATCCATCATCGCTCAGAGAAGATAAATTAGAACACTAAACCTTGTGGCACAAAATGGGGTTAATAAACATGAAAGTAAACATGCATAGAATAATCCTAATTAAGCTATGTATAGATATAACCCTAATACATGGAGAGATAAAATTATTCAAAATCAATTATTTATGCTAATTTTATCTAATAAAATAGAGGAGGAAAGTTAGAGATACTTACCTTGAAGATGAACAACTGAGACTCAATCTCTCCCTTGGCCACTGGTGATTTACAAGATATTGTTTTATATTTTTGAAGAAGATAAAGATGGATAATGTACTATAGTTTAGATAAGGACATCCTAGTGAATCTCAAGCTTTCTTAAGATAAATTAAGTATCTCTAAGTTTAGACCCTATAAAAATAAATCCTTAATTAGAATGGTAGAAGAACATATTGTAAATAAGCATAAATGAATAATTAGCTAGTCTCTCTCTAAGAAATGGTGAAATGAATGTGTATATATAGTTGATTCTAACCCTAAACCTTTTTGAAAGTTTAACTGATAGGGTCAACCCAATTCAACCTTGTACCATTAAGTGATAACAACATGTTAGGTCTTAGTCTGGGTTAACCAAGGCTAACTAAGACCCATAATATGCAAATATTAATTTGAATATAGGGTCATCCTAGGCCGAAATTGTTTAGTAAATTAAAAATGGGTTTTTAGCTTAGGCAAGGGATAAATAAGGTGGTGAATTACTTGGAGTGTGTAAAGAAGGTATCAAATCTTAAGTGTATTATATATGGTTGTGTAGATATAAAATGGTGGTATATGGGAAAAAAATCTTGCAAAACACTTATGGTCTTCCCACCCCTTTCTTGATGCACCCTTTAAGGCATGTACTCAGAAAGATTAAGACTTGATGGGTTATTTTAAGAAAGAAAACATCAATAATTGATAAAGTTTGAAAATATTATGTGTATATATATGCCCCACTTTAATCTCATCACGTGTCACTCAAATGTAACATGGGATGGTGATTTGAGAAAAGAACATAACAACACACAATTTTTATGCTAAATAAATTTTAGTATTTTATATCATAAAATAATTGAAAGTAAATGAATGAAATTAAATAATTAAAATAAAATTAATGTATGGATACCTTGACTTACCTTTATCATTAAATGGTTGTCTACTGTGTTTATAGTTTTGATCATAGAGGGTGTAGAAACTGATTTGGAAAAATCCAAGGATGCAAAACTAAAGATCAAAAACAAAAAAAAATACAGGAAAGTTAAGATAACTGAACTATGTATGCATGGTGTGCTTAGAAATTTGGTAAGCTAGGGTGATAAATGCTAAGTTAGGACTAAATGATAAAGCCAATATTTAGAGTAAATCGGTAACTAAAAATCTAAGGCTACTAAATGGCTAAGGAACTCAAACAAGTAAACCTTAATTAATAAATGAAAACAAACAAATTCAAACTAAGGATACAAGTAAAAATGGTAATCAAACATCAATGTGAAAGTAGTAATATCCCTTACTTAAACAAAGATAGTCAAGACATGGTAAAACAACATTAATGAGTGATGAGTAACAATCCTTAATCATTAATGGAAAAAGTTCATAAAAAGGAAAACAACATTGATGAGTGAGAAGTAACAATCCAACCTCACTCAATAATGGAAAAACACTAAAAATATAAATAAATGTAGTTTTCCATAAAAAATAATTAAAATAAAAAATTTAGAAATGAATGCAGGTGTTTAAAAAAAAGGGATTATAATAATGGAAAAAATTTCAAGTAAATAAACTAAGGAAATTCTATAAATGTAAAGTAATGGTATAGATAAAGTAATCCATAGTTACTCAAGCATATTTTTTTGTTCTAAGGATAGATAAAATTGAATCAAAGTAGTGCTAACATGTTTTAAAGATGTGAAGAAGAGGGAATATAGAAGTGAGAAAATAGATTTAGAATCAGAATTTCCTATCAAGGGGGAAAATGAAATGGGTGTTGTGGGAAATGAAGGAAAAATCAAGGTAGATTAATTTTTTTACTAAAGTCAAGAAATTTAGATTAGGTTTATCAAAATAAGAGGACTTTTGACATTAAGGACTTAAAGAACTTTTCTTAACTACACAAATCCTAGGTCACCAAATTAAGTATGAATATCATCCCATGAAGTCTATATGATTGAAAAGTAAAATGGAACTACTTTCCCACAATGTGTTACCCATTCCTCAGGAACCCTTATAGAGTCATCAGTCTATTATGAAAATTGGGTACTTGTGTAAAAATATAGGTAAAAATGATATTTTATTTTGAATTCTCCTATCCCAATCTACTATCCTACCACACCCCATGGACCTTGGCTCTATCGTGAGGCCAATTATGGAGTTTTAGCTTTGATTAGAGATAGGATATGTGTTATGAATCATGTATTTCAATGTGATTTTAAATTTTGAATTTGTGTGTTATATTTTAGTCATTTCCTTGTATTTTAAATGATTTGGATTTTAAATTTTAATGGTTTTTTATATTTCCTCCATATGGATTCAGAGAACCAAACATGGGTGCTAAAAATGGTTATCATTAAAAAACTTTAGAATTAGTTGCTAAGAAAGAGAACTTAGAGAACATGGTGTCCAAGAGTCTTGTTTATTCATTTGAAATAAAAGTGGTATCTTAACTTCAACCTTGTTTTATCCAAATTGGAATTAAAGGAAAGGAAATCAAGGGGATGAACATAAAATAATTTGAATTGCCTCAAATAAACAAAAAGTGTGATAGAGGTGAAAAGGGGATATAATGACAAGTAAGTATGATTCCTTATCATAAGAATGTATATAAGTTTAGGGAAACATGCTAACATAGTTTTTTGTTTAATTTTTAACCATAAAAGAAACAAAAATAAGCTAATAATATGGGATCACAAACTTGTGACCAGTTCTTAATATTATAAAAAAGGAACACTTGGTTGAACAGAGGTTTTTTTGGAAAAAAATGGTGATTTTATGAGGAGATTCTAGTCCTATCCATGGTTTTACATTGTAACTCACAAAATATAAATTCAAGAGAGTGAATAAATAATATGAAAAATAATGGTAAAAATGGTATTTATGAGGAGGGTCTATTCCTATCCATGGTCTTACACTATCATTCATAAAAGAGAGACCCAAGAGGGTAAAAAAAGAATTAGAAAATAAGAAAGTTGATATGACAAATCAATATATGAAAATGAAATGAATTTACGAGGAAAATTGGGTCCTATCCATAATATCACAATGAAACTCATGAGAAATAGAAACCAAATGACCAAGGGAAGGAACTAAGGGTTTTGGAAAGAGTAACTGCTAAAGAGGCTGAAAACCATGTAAAAATCCTACAAAAAGAGTTAGTAGGACAATATATATATAAATATGATAAGAAGGGAATATCAAAGCAAAGTATTTCTTCAAGAATTGCATATTAGTGTGCTCTTTGAAAACATATCCTTCATTAATTTAGAGGCAATAGGTTATAGGACCAAGAATATATTTTAATAAATAAGGCCCCCACCATTTTTGGGCATATTTTCCTTATTTATCATGGGTATAGTCTAAGTTAAGTACTAGGTCACCAACATTAAAAGTATAAACTTTAACTTTTTATTGTGTTTATTAGAGATACAAGCCTTGTATTGGTGATTATGTTTAAGGGAGGATAGATGGTGTTCATGAAGAACATTGAGAGCATGAAAGTGATATTCATGTAATTCTTCATCAAGAATGATAACATGAATATATATATATGTAGGGAGGGAAGCTCAAATTTTAATGGTAAAACAGACTTAGATCCATAAACTAGTGAGAATGGTGTTGCCCTAGTGGTAATATAGATGCTAGTAAAATAGGCTCAAAGTGTAAGATATAAATAAAGATGCCAATCTGTGTGGGTTTCATGGATAAAATTTTGAAGGATTTTATTGAGAATTTTATTAGTGACTTCAACTTGGCCATTACATTATGGATAATAAGGTGTGGAAAATTTGTGGGATATTTTAAATTTAACACATAACTACTTCAAATCTTTGTTATTATATTTTTTATTATTATAAATGATAGTATGGTGAAATGAAAAATTATAAATTATTTGGTTAAGGACAAGTTTAAAATTTTTAGTTCTCATGATGTTGACAAGAGGCATGGATTCTACCCATTTGGTAAAATATTTAGTAGTCATGATGATAAAAACATGCCCATATTTTGACCAAGATAGTTTATCGATGAGATATAATCCCCACATGGAAAATGGCTAAGGAGATTACATAGTTTAGAGATTATTTTTATGGTGAATGGATGATATTATCATGGAGTTGGAAAATACTACACTTTTTAGCAAAATTGATAGCATCATTTTTGAGATTAGGTCAAAATTATCCCATACATAGGCATTTTCATGTTATATCTTGTCCACTACAATGACCACAACAAATGCCCCCATATTCTTGTTCAAGGAGAGGAGGAACCTCTTATTTCATTACACATTGAAGCAAGGTACCTTCTACATTATGATAATAAATGGTAATTATTGAAAGACATATTTAGAAGCTTATTTTTGAATTCTAGTCTTTTCACGAGAATCCATGTCTGGAGGATAAGTTTGATGTTCAAAGAATTAGATAATGTCATTATACCATGGCTTATATTAAATAGTGACAAAATTAATGTGAAAAATAAGTAAATATTGTGGTTGGATATAAGATGGGGTATTTTTTATTTGAATAAAGAATTGGGAATCACTAAGAACTTGATGAAGATGAAATAAGGATGTCGAAGAAGCAAGAGAGTCAGCAATAGAGTTTTGATATCTTGGAATGGAATAAATGGTAAAAGAGGAAAAATATTTGTTGAGGGTGGTATTGATTTGATTATAATTGATAATATTTTCAACTTTAAATTGGTAATCACCACTAATATATTGGTAGATAAGTTAGGATTCACCCAAAGTGTGAAGATATGGAATATCTAAGTCAATTTCTACTTTCATGCCTAGGATTAAGACTTCATATTATGCCATGTTATTAGTGAAATTAAAGGTGAATTGGAATAACAAATGGATAATTTTAACATGAGTATTAGTTATAATACAACATAACCCAACTCTTTGGATACATTTGGCACATCCAAAGTGTAGCGTCTAGGTGTCTTCATGCAAATTGATGATGACTTCAGGAAGCTCTTCGAAAACCAATTTGGATTTAGAAGTATCATTAAGGGCATATTATCTTCTTTATTACTTTATTTTAGATCAAAAATGGATTTATGGAAGAAATATTTAAGAGAGATAGCTTGGTTGAGACATTAAATATAGATAATGTTATCATTGGGGACACTATCTTGAAGGTGATTTGTAGTGGGTATGGGTGCTAATGCAAGTTGGTAAAAAATGACTTTCCCTTTGATATATTTATCCATTATTATGGGAAGGTTAAATTACCTTAAGAAAACCATCCAATTTAAAATTATATCTCTAAGTAAAAATGCTTTGAATAAAAAGTGATGAAGTGGGTTAGAATAAATGATGACATAGATTGTCTGATAGAGCATGTAGTGATGAAACCTTTTAGATAAAACATAAATATAAAATCAATCATGTTATAATTTAGTGTAACATTTTTTGTAATATATGAGGCCTCAAATAATATATAAAATAATATATTCTCTTCTAATATAGTCTTGTTGTTCAAACATTACCCCAACTGATATGAGAGTATAAAAAGTGTACAAAATCAAGGGATGATCATTAGAAGGTGGTTGAATGGTAGGTAGATGTAGAAATGATTATTTCATGTTTTAAAATGAATTATAACAAGGATAAATACATTACAAATAATTACCTTTCTTAATAAGGATTACCATAGTATATGTGATAAGCCATTTTGGGGACAAATCTTCAAATTGCCCCAAGCTTGTCGAGGTCAAGTAAGAATGTCTAAAATGGAGAAAAAAATAAGCATATAGAATATAGAATTTATTTTAGTGGGATCAACATAAATACCATGAAGCGAGACTAAGAAACCTATTAGTTTACCATATGTAACACTAAGGACACACTTATAGGGGTTGAGTCTAATTTTGTACTTGAATAATCAATCAAAGATGATGGCTAGATTCGAGAGATGAATTGTCTAACTTTTTGAGTTGGAAATGATATCATCCACATAGGTATCCATAATATTATATAATATCATGAAAAATGTGGGCCATAGACTACTGATAGGCATATCTAATGTTTTTAAGGCTGAAGGGCATCTTAACATAGCAATAAGTGCCCCATTATGTAGTGAATGATATGCATTTGATTTTAGCCCAAAAAATAATCCATGAGGGAAAATTTTTTTTATCCATCAATGAAATATACGATGCCATATATTGAATTTAATGTATAATTATCTTTATGACAATGAGGTTAAGTTTGAAAAAGTTGATGCAAATTTGAATAAACATGGTAACATTTTTGTTAATCAGAATAATGTTTAACACCCATTCAAAATAGTCCACAGGTTTAATAAACTAGGCATATAATAGTTTGATAATTTATTTATGGCATAAGGTGGAAAATTAAGGTGGTATTTCCACTATTTTTTCTAAATAAGTTTGGCTTATGGATATGTGATGATGTTGTGCACAATGATACTAGGATTGATACCAGGCATGTTTTCATATGACTAAGTGAAAATCTCATGATATTTATCAAAGAATAGACTAAAATTATCATGGTTAGTCAGTTTGAGTTCTCTATTTTCATGGTTTTTTCAATAAGCATATCATTTTTGTCTTGAAAATGATATGGAACATTGGGAAGAGAAGAAATGGGATTGGTTTTGGGATTGATGCTAGCAATGAATTTGTTAAAAGGAGGAGCCTTTCATTTTAAATTACCAATTTTCTGATGTTGTTGATTAAGTTGAGGTTATCGAGCATAGAGAAAGTCAAGTATGGATTCATCTCTAGGTAATATAGGTAAAGGTCCATAATATTCCCCATCTATTTCAAGATCAATAATTTTTTTACCATGATGATTGTATTTGGAATGTATCTGGCATACCTTTGTGGCCTTGGCATCAAGAGTGATCTTAGGAGTAGGTGGCACTATGGAAGAAGGTTGATTGGATTTAATTGGATTGATCATAGGTTTATCTTTATAATTGTTGGTAGGGAGGGGAGATAGTAGAGTGACCAATGGCATAAGAGGTATATAAGGTTCTAGGAGATCTGATTTTGTTAGAGGTGATATTTTTTCAACAACCCAAGGAGTATCAAGAAATGGAGAACTAAATGGAGGTATATGACCTTCAAGTTCTAACTCAATATCTATGGAAATAATATGAATGTCTCAGTTAAAAGCATGTATCTTGGCTAAGGTTTGTTGATAGTGTTAAACATCCAAGTCTTGTGATTGAGCTTGAGAAATAATGTAGTTATCATCGAAGGTGGGAGAGAAAGTTCATGTTTATGTTTCTAAAGTAAATTTTGAAGGTGAGATGACTAGATACTAAATTTATGAGGTGACATGGTTAAAGGGTCTTAAAATAATTTAGTCACTCCAAAACCATTATAAGTGAAATAATATTTTTTATAGGATGTTTCATGTGCATTACATGGAGGATGGAAATTGATTATCTCATCAATAAGAGGGATGGTAAAATAATGAGGTAACAAGGAAGGAGGAATCCACTCCGAAATGTAAGGAGGTAGCTTGGTAGTATTATATGTGTTTTATGAATCATTTAGTTCATCATCATCAGAGTTGTAAAGAGTGACCTATAAGTCTAGATTCATATGATGAGTTTATGTAAAGGTGCACTATTAATTTTTGGAATAGTTGGAATAAAATATTAAGATTTAGGATTGGGAAGCTAAACATTCCATGGTTTAGGATCAACTCCATATTTATACCATTTTCCATTATGAATAAACTTGATACATTAGATACCAGAAGAAGTAATAGCCCTCATGCAATGAGTCTATGGGTATCCTAAGAGTATATTATAAGTTGATAACAATAATATTAGTATATATATTTGGGTTTAATAATAATAGGGATCCAAATATAACCAAGTGGATTTTGATTGGTCTTGTCAAATCCACAACATGTTAAATAAGTTTGCTTGAGATGATATTTTTTATACTTGAGTTAGTGAATGATCCAAAGAGATGTCACATTAATTATTGACCCTTTATCTACTAATACTTTATGAATAAGGTTGGTATTAATGGTTATTTTAATAAAGAAAGGCATGTTGAAATTTTCATTGATTAAGGAAGAGTTTGGTGTGCATTATTAAAAAGTGTTGAGCTTTGATGTTTAATGTTGTCATTGATGTCAAAGTTTTTTTTTAAAAATGCATAGTTATTTCATTTATGTCAATCTAATAACATTGATGTCAAAGGTTATTGTAAAGATACTTGGTCAATTAATCCTTAAGATATGTATATGAATCAATTCTGTTACCATCATAATGAGTGTTGTTGCTATGATGAAAGAATACTATTTGAAGAATGTTCTAATGTTAGCTTGAGTGAAATAATTAAAAAGAAGCATGAGTGAATATAGGTCAGTACATCAAGTACAAATAATATTTTAATTCTTTGTCTAGACCTTATAAGATGGTATTTTAGGTGGAATTATGAAATGAGTGAGCTCTAAAAAAGAAGCAGTATGCTCTGAAGATCCATGGAAGTAGTTTTGAAGATGCTCTAAATGATCTAAAAAGATGAGAATGATATAAAGAACACTTAATAGTGTTTAAGCATGAGATATTATTTAAGACTATACATGAGGTGTTGAGGACCTTGAAAATTATTAAAAGGTCAGCTCTAAAGATCTACGTGTGTAGCTCTAAAGATACTATAATCAAGCTCTAAATATATGTAAGTAGCTTTAAATAAGTTTTTTTGAAGGTCCAAAGAAGAGTGAGTGTATGAGATTACTTGAGCATATACAAGATACATTGAAACATAGGATATTTTCAAGGTGAAGACTATAGAGTGGCTATAAGTTTAGATTCAAGGCATAATAGGACTTGCAGGTGAAGGTTTAGAAAACAAGAAGAGAGATGGTGGCCAAATGAGGTAACAAGATAAATTTACATGGCATGAGTGATTAAATTAACATTTTTAGAGGTGAGTCAATTTTTTTAAGTATGTGCATGAAGTTTTAGTTTAAGGTTTGCAAGAAAAGTCTTAAAGAAGTATTTCAAGGTTTTTTAAGTGCATTAAATGAAGAGTTGTCTACTTGAGAATGTTTTCTTAGTACTCATTGGAATGTGTAGATTATACAAGATAACCTAATATATTCATAGTATATGAATAAGGGTTATATATTAAATTTTAAAGCATTGGTTTCTGGAAAGAGGAGATAAGTTTTATGAATGATCGTTAAGATTGAAAGATGGTCTAAACTCTCATAAAACCCTAATAGTGACTTGATGTTGAATATATTATTCTAAATATGTCATAATAATTTGATATGATTAGATAAGTGATTGGAGGTTCAAGAAAAATATCCCTTGCATCTCCAAATGTGATTGGTTTCTCAAGTGAGTGATTAGACCTTACATAAAGTGCTTATCTTTCATAGATTTGTTGTATAAGATAGAGTTGACCAAGTCAAATTTGTTTAAGATAGATTTATTGTGAGAATTTTAGTTATTATTCATGAATATTTATGGATAGGTTCTAGATCACAAATTTGCAAAGTTAGTGATCAAAGCTGGCTGGTCTTTGCATAGACCTTTTGGTATAGATAGTAAGAAAATCAAGTAGAAGTGAGAAGATGTTTCCTGATATGTTTTCATGTGTCAATGATGCATTAAAATTAATGATGATATTATTTTGGTCTTGAATGATCTATCAATGCTTTTCAAAATCATGGAATTCAATGGAATAGGTTGAAACGTTAAAGCCAAAATGGTTTATCTAGTTGAGTAGAGTCTGTGAGAGAGAAGGTTAGAGGATTGGTCTATAAGACCAATAGTTTTCATTAGATCTCATGATATGATTGATTAAAATTACTCTAAAGATGTTATAAGATCTTGTTCATGCATTTAAATCTCTTTAATATATTCTATCATGTGTCATATGTTAATGTTTCCTTGACTATGTTTTAGATTCAATTGGTAGTTCTAAGTGAACTTATTGTAGAGAAGTATTTGAGCCTATTTACCTTGAGTTAAAGCATCATATGAAGTTTGAGATGACCCTGAGGTCATGAGGTTTATAAATATGTAATTTTTTTCCATGGTTGTTTGGAAAATTTGAGTATATGCTTTAGTTATTCAATAAAAAGTATATATATATATATATATATATATATATATATATATATATATGCAAGCCTTTTATAAATAGTGTTTTGAGTAAGGGTTCAAGTGGTGATTTGACCTAAAAGGTGTTATAGAGATAAAGTGAAGTTGGATAAGGTATATTATAGTGGTATATGACCTTTTCCTACCATTTTGGGTGTTTTTATATGGTTTAAGAAAGATCAAAGGGTAATGTGTTGTTAAGAAGGCCTATTAGGTCTCCATAAGCATAAAAGAGGAGTAAGAGCTAATTGATGTATGGATGACCTATTATTGTGATTGAATTATGATTAAGGAATTTTATTTTAATATTAAAATACATATTCATGGCTGACATAAGTGATTTTAATATGTATCTAACGTAGAAGGATTTGATCAAATTACTTGTATAAAAGCAAGGTAGTTTAGGCCCATTTTATTGCACTTAGAGAGTGAGAGAAGAAGAGGAAAAGTGAATGATATAGATCATTGGTGAGCATAAGGATGTCATGAAAAACATCAAATATATGTCTCAAATATATAATATAGGTTTGATATATGAGGATCAATTTTATAAGACCTAATCAAGCCATAAATAGGGTTAGTTGAGTGAAGAAGGCTGAAGGTCAGTTTGAGAGGGATTGAAATAAGCAAAGAGATAAATGTGTAGTTCATCATATATTGTAGAAGAAACAAGGGTTTTTAAATGTTATAAAACATTCAAGTGGTTGAGTTGGTTTTGATTCATCTAAGGGGTCGATGCCTCCTTGTAAGTGGGTGCTTTTTAAAAGTCTAGCCGAGTTGGTGTTGAGCTAGTTGGGGTTGGTGCTCCATGTGAAGTGGATGATTCACTAAAGGTTGATGTTTATATTATATGATTTTATTCCATTTAATTTATTAGTGGGTTTTCTACCCCTAGATGGTTTCCCATGTATATGTTGTGTCCATGTGTTTTATGATCTTATGATTTGATGTTTATGCTTGTTAAGATGTACATGCTTATTAGAATGATGCATACATGGTTAAGTGGAATTGAATGAAATTTTTTGAAGACTAATTCACCCCCCTCTTATTCATCTTATTTCCAATAAGGAAAATTATTGGTTCAAAAGATAATTTCATCATTGATCATGTCTTGTTTAAGGAATTATATGAAAGGTTTTGAATAAGGACAAATAATTTTAATGGTATGAACTTATGTTGGTGGAGGCTCATGATAATGTTTTTCATCTTATAAGGAATATGGTTATTAAATTTACTATATTTATTACATTAATAATTTACAATGATAGGGAGAAGTGCAAACTAACTCCATGCGAGGTATTTTTCAAAGCATAGAGTTTAATTCCTCTAAGAAATTCCAATGAGTTTTGGAAGAGGAAGAACCAACACATGGCTTGGAAGGTAGATTATTTTTAATAATAAGAGAGGTAGTTGGATGTTAAGATTGAGGAAGTGGTTCTTCATTAGTTTTTGAAGGTAGGTTAGTGGTAGTAATATCTATGAGAATTTGATTTTTTAAATTTGGTTTATTTGGTTTGGTGATAGGATATTTTTGGGTGGGTTTACATTGATAATTGACTTTAGTCACATTCACATATTGAGAATTAGTATATTATTAATCATAATTAATTTCAATTACACAAATATCCTTGTTTTATTTTTGAGGTTTGTATGTTTATAAAGTTTTTGGATTGTTAGAGGAAGAATATTTGAAAGCTAGTTTATTTTGAGAAGCATTAACATAATCATGATGATGTATTTTGATCACGGCATCATGATTGAATGAATCTCGTAGCATAAAATAAATGAATTTTTTTGTAAGCCCATGACATGTTTCATGGGAATGATCTATATCAGCATGAAACCAAAAAAAATTATGAGGATCATACCATTGAAGGGGATTATTAATATACGTGAATAGTTTAGAAGGTGCTAAAAGTTGTTTCATTTATTGTTCGATTAGTGACGTATGATAAGGTTGGGGATTTTCCATTTCAGCTATACCTATTTTTAGTGGAGGAGGATTTATAGTGATTTCATTGGTTGAATGTTGGAAATATCCCTTGATGGTTTTAGTATTAAGTTTAAACTATTTCATTAGAAAATATTAGTGCTTAGGTTGATTGATAGTGTCATTTAAATTTTGGGGAGAGAATGTTTGAACCTTGTATTGGAGAGAAGGTGTTAAGATAGTGATGAAAAGTTTGAATAAATTTTCATCAATCATATTGTGATTGGATTTGTGACCCAAATATTTACATTATTTGATAAAAACATGCATTGATATGGTAGGGGGTTAGTTAGAATTGATGAAATGACTAAGACAATTTTTAGGAAGGTAATTATGTTGAAATTCCTTGACTAAAGGATTGATTATATCCTCAAGTTCCCATAAATAGTCTTAGGGAGGTTGGTTATACCATTCTAATACATGACCAATGAAGGTTTTAACTAAAATTTTGGTAGTGGTGAATGTATTAGTTTGGATTCACTATGTAAATATTAATGAATGCTTTGAGAAAAGATGTGGGATCTTTAGTCTTATCATATTTAGTAGTTGGATATATATTAATAATATCAATAGATACAAGGAAATGGGATAAATGTTCATTTTGAATGTGTTGAAGCATATTATTATGCATAATAGGTTAGGGAATGACATTTTACATGTCATTTTTAAGAGGTGGAGGGATGGAATTTTGATTATTTTGGGGAAGAAGAATAGGAGGCTGAATATCCATGTTTATCAAATGATGTCTTAGTTACATCATTTGAGAGGTATTAGATGTTTGCATGACATTCATTTTTTGCACTATTTGTGTAAGAATTTTATTTGTATCAATTTGTGGGTTAGTATTGAAAGGATGATTCCCCAAATTGCTATTAGGGGGAGGGTTGTTGGTGTTGATACAATTTCTTATGGAGTTATTTGTTAGGCTTGTGTCAATCACCCCCACAATATGGTAAGGTTATTGAAGGTGAGAATTATCTTTATAAGTATGGAATGGATCTTATCCACAAATCTCATATATTGGTGTGATTTGAACCATATTTTAATCTAAATATGAGGGATGATAAAAGGTGCTCCAATAGTGGAGGTCCTCTTGGGTAGCGAAGGTAGGAAAAAAGAAAATCCCATATAAAATCTAAATGGATTTAGATTGTCCAAAAATATTCTAATAGGGCATTTTATGATGCTTGAAGGTAGAATATGAAATCAAAAAGTTAGGATGAAAATAGGGATAGAGTCAATTAAACAAAAAATAATATCAGCTAATAAATAAAGACTCAACTAGGTCAATAGAGTCTTGTGGAAAAGGTTCACACAATAGGATGCAAAAGATAGTCGAACTATTTGATTATGTTCTATAGATGGTAAAATTGAAACATGTTAGAATGATACATAGTCATGTGGATTGACTATGTATTGTAGAAGGAGAAATTAAATAGGATAAAAATATACACAGTCGGATAGGTAGACTTTGTACTCCAAGGGAAGAATCTAAATATGTTGAAAAGATACATAGTCATATAGGGCAACTATGTACTGAAGGTGAGCAAGACTAATAGTCCATAAGATACTATGTTAAAAAGGACACATGTATTCTAAAAATAGGTAAAATTTCTCAAGAAAATAACTAAGAAAATAAAATGGCACACAAATAATTAGATCAATTTGGTTGATCTAATTTGAACACACATCACAAACCTTGAACTAACACTAGCTAGTACAAGTTTTGAAATATAAAATATAATGATCAAAGAGAAATTAAAAAAAACTTAAATTTAAATGTTAAGATAATTGGTAATTCCTAAATGTTATTAAGTTATAATAAATTTTGAAATTAATGTGATATAGAATTGATTGTAAGAAGGGACTAGAAATCAATCTATGGATAGGTTCAGGTAGTTTAAGCTGAATAGGATTTGTATTGGTGATGGTAATAGCTTGGTATTAGGTCATATCCCTTCACTTAAAAATCTTATAGTGATAAGGGTATTAGGTTTTTTAATAATCTATACCATAAACTATGTGTTTATACTTGGCCATAAAACTAAGTCGACTTCCCCTTTGGTGAAGAAGTCTAAGTAGGTAGACCTTAGGAAGGAAAATGTTTTATGTTTTTTAGTGTAAAATGATTTGGATGTATGTGTAAAAGAGAACAATAGTGTGACTAAATAGGTAAATTAAAAAACCATGTAATTAGACTATGTTTATTTCTCTAATCATACAAATAATTGAAATGGAAAATAAGTTAATTACTATGAAAACTAAGTTAATTGCTTTAATTATGAAGATCATAGAGTTAGTTTAAGTGGTACTATATGTAGATAATATAGAATAGAGTTGATAGGGTTTTTACTATTCTTTAGAAGTAATATTCATAAGAACACAATCGAACAAATTGACTCTACCTTTTAGAGAGAAGACAAGATATAGAATTGTGTTCACCTAGTCTACCTAGTTTATTATAGAGTTAGATTTTTATAGACTGCAAACTTAGGAAAAACAAGACTGTAAATGAAAAACAAAAATGAAGGAGAAGGTAAGAATGAACCTTGGTAATTTTAAATATTATTATTTTGAATTTTTTTTATCTATGTCGACAAAGTCTACTGGGTTGATAAAGTCTATAAAACCTATGTCAACAAAGCCTACAAAACTTATTTGCTAAAAATTAATCTATGAATAGAGTCAACTAGTTTGACTATGTATGTAAACCTATATGCTAAAAAGAATAACTATGAATAGAGTTGATTGGGTCAATGAAGTATGCAATCCTATAATCAAAGAAGAATATTGTGTCAAGCTAATCGACCCAATAACTTCTATTTGGTGAAGACTTGCATAGTTAAAATAAAGTCATTTTAGAGTGACTATGTGTTAATCTTATGCACAAAATGTTAGAATATATCAATTAGTTCAATATAGTACTATAAAAAATAAGAATAGATAAGATGATAAAATGAATGCATGAAATAAAACCTGCAAGGGTTTGATTCATGCCAAGTTTACCAGAATGTATATAAAAGAAAATACATATGATGTACAAATTAATACTATCTTAGAGAATATAAATAATATTTACACTTCTACTTTTTTATACATTTATACGTTCGGGGTCATGACCAAGATGGATTTACTAAACCTAACCAAATGGTCTCTTATCATAATAAAATCACAAGAGAGGGTTTTAAAGCATCTATCCAAGCAACACAATGCAATAAGTCTATCTAGATCCTATATTTTCATATTCACAAAGTATATTCAAATTAAATTAAAATATAATCTATTCCATATCAAATATTGTGGCATAAAATGATGATAATAAACATAGAAGTAAACATGCATAGAATAATTCTAATTAAGTTATGTATAGATATAACCCTAATGCATGGAGAGATAAATATATTTAAAATATATTACTTATGCTAACTCTATCTACTAAAAAAAAGGATTAATGTTAGAGATACTTACCTTGAAGATGAACCCATTGAGACTCAATCTCTCTATTAGGAAATGGTGCTTTGCAAGATATTATTGTGTATTTTTGAAGAAGATAAGGATGGAAGATGGACTATATTTTAATCAAAGACATCCTAGTGAATCTCAAGCTTTCACAAGAAAAATTTATTTTATCCAAATATAGACCCTAAACAATAAATAACTCCTCAAGTAGAATGATGAAAGAGTATATTATAAATAAGTGAAAATGAATAATCAACTCTTGTCTCTATCTAATAAATGGTGAAATGAATGTGTATATATAGTTGAATCTAACCCTAAACCTTTCTAAAACTTTAGTGGATAGGTTGGCCCAATTCAACCTTATATCATTAAGTGATAAAAAAATTTAGGTATCAGTCTATGTCTATCAAGGCCAATCTAGACCTATAACATGAAAATATTAATTTGAATATAAGGTCGACCCAGACCAACATTGTTTGGTAAATTTTAAGAAGGGGTTATATCTTGGTAAGGGTTAAATAAGGCAGCAAATTTCTTGGAGGAGTGTGTAAGGGATGTGTTAAATCTTAGTGAAGTGTATATAATAAAGTTGTGTAGATAGTAAGTGGTAATATAGGGGACAAAAACATTTTAAATCACCAATGGTTTACCCACCCCTTTCTCATTATACCCTTTAAGGCATGCACTCAAAGAGAATGATACTTGATAGGTTCCTAAAAGAAAGAAAGTATCAGTAATTGATTGTTATGCCTTAACCTATTATATATATCAGGATAAGAATTATTGAATTATGGCTTACTTATCCCTCTTTGATGTTTTATCATATTTCTCTATTCTTTCATTAGGTTATTAGTTTGTCCTATAGAGTAATCATGGCTTAGATATACTATATGTAAGAGGTAGTGGGTAGTTGTTTATCATCATATTATAAACTTTGCTCATATTTAAACTTATGGAAGTTGTCCCCTCAAAGTGGATTGTCTTTTATTAATATATTATAACAAATTTTAGTAATATTTTTATCTATTTTTGTTATTCCTTTTTATTTTCAAAGTAATATCATTACAAGTGGTATTAGAACTTCAATTTGAGCCATATCAAGTCAAAAACCCTAGATCTTATAATTTGGATATATATTGAAAATGGTTATAAATTTATCTATAATTATTTTACTATAGGTGAAAAATCATTCAAATAATCTTCCATTCAAATTTTAGCTCAATTGAATTTGGTTTACAAAAGTTATCACTATTTTAGGGTTTTTCATAAATTTACTCTGTAATACGTAATTAAAGATTTTTTTAGATTTATTTAAATTTTTGAAAATATTAGAAAAATATACATGGGGTATATTATTTGTAGTTTCTAATTTGAGTCTAACATAAGTACAAAATCACTTGGTCAAATTAGGTCAAAAGTACCGATCAGGGTTGACATTGTTAAGCCCTTTATGACAAGACCACAAACTAAGGGCAAGAAAAGGGTGATGATACCCTTGATAAAAATTGTAGAGTAAAAATTTACTCTATGTTTCATTCTATTTTTCAGTCACGCATTGCAAATTTTTGTCTTCACATACTTTGGTCCAAGATGGCGGAGTTTTGAAAATAGAGCGTGGGCTCTATTTTCTTTTTGATTCATTTTCTCTAAGTGTTGAAATCAAGTGGATAATTCCAAGTGTCATCGTTTGAGGCACCTTCCATAATTTTAGTAAATTAGTAGAGATTGACATGTACCTCATAGCAACTTAGAAAAATGTGCCAAGTGTTAGCGTTTACAATTTCATATTGGCACCCGCATTCATCCCTTTTCAGCGAAAGGTTTTAACAAGCTAAGTATCAAAATCAAGTGAAAAGTGCCAAGTGGCAATCACAAAAGGTCTCAAGTTTTTTTTTATAAAAGCAATGGAAGGTGCCACATATCCCAGTAGAAGAGAGTGGAAGTCAGCATGTGTCACGATCCAAATTATCTTCATTTTGCTTTGATGATATAGCAAAGACTGTGGTGGGTCCCAAATTTTGTTTCTTAAGTAAGTAGAAGCCGCCAGGTGTCACTGTCCATGTAAATTAGAAATCAGACCCAAATTATTTCTATGGTATAAATAGATTAAATTGGATACCACCATGTGTCATCTTCTATAGGTTTCTAAAAGGGTAGCTACAAGTAACAGAGATCACCATGTAACCCCAGGTAAGAGAAGCAGAGATTGCCATGTGACCTTTAATGAAGAAGTGGAGATTACCACCTGTCCTTATGCCCCTTTTCAAATTTGCTTAGGTAAGAGATGCAGTGAGTCTTATTTTTGTTAAGTTATTAAGTGTCAAATAAGTGGATTTTGATAGGTGTCAAAGTCAGAACATTCCTGAGCAAAGATATAGTAAAAGTTGAAGTAAAGCGGAAAGTGCCGCGTGTCTTCGATAAGTGTTACAAAACATGCCAAGTGTTGTTCTCTAGTGTCTCCTAAGAAATAAGAAGATTTTTAGGGAATTGACTAAGTGTCCTCTTTCATTTAATAGAACAGAGCATCCTGTGTATCTGTTTTAGCAAGCAAACTGTAGGGAAATAGAACGTTTCAGAATCTAAGAGCTATCTTTTGATAGACACTTCCAGCTCAGTTAGATTTAAATTTGGGCCATAATTTTGGTAACAAGAAAAAAATTTGGAGTGAATCCAAGGCTATAAATAAGGGTGTAGAGATCACTAGAAGAGGAGGATCATCAAGAATTATCAGAGAGAATTTTTGAGAGAAAATTATTGTAAAGAGTCTAGACTTTCTAGAGTTGTGACTAAGTAATATCATTTGCTTTTGTCTCATTTTCTTGAGTTGAAAGGTTTATATAACTATACATGTTTCTACACCTCTTATATGATTGGAAGATTCAAATAAGAATATTGAACCCTATGCCTTTGTTGATATTTTCTATGTCATCTGCAAAAGTAGTCTAGGCTATAAACTTTCTAGAGCTATGATTAGGAATGTCATTTACTTTTGTCTCATTTTCTTGAGTTGAAAGGTTTATATAACTATATGCATTTCTTCACCTCTTATATGACTGGAAAATTTAAATAAGAAGATTGAACCCTATGCCTTTGTTGACATTTTCTGTATCACAACAAAAGTAGTCTATGTTGTGAGCCTCTGTTTCTATTGTTTCCATCCTTTACATTGATCATGCACTTGTTTGCTCTTAAATGTAAATGAATCCTACATATAGTCTCATTGTGCTCAGGATTAATGTCTAATTACATTTAGGCACATCACCATATATTATATTTCATTTCTTGCATTTGTGTTTCTGATTTAAATTCCTATCCCTTTTCCCAGTATTTACTCAATTTAAAGAACCAGCTTCTCTAAAATTTAGAGGTTGTTTCAAGATGCAAGTTCCATATCTTGAAACTTCCCATTATTGTTGATTAGAATCAAGTAAAATTTTAAATCATCAACAATTTTTGGTGTACCTAGTGGGATGAATCTTTCAAGGAGTTGAAGAATTTTTGGTGTGTTCTTTGGCCAACAAGCCTTTGGAGGTTTTTATTTTATCAACACCAATGATGAATCTAAGTTGAAGCAGTTGGTTAATCATTCTTGGTAGCATCAAGAAATCACCATTTGGTATGTATAATTCTGTTACTCAGAGCTATGGGTCTTATGCCCCTTCATATATTTTTAATCAAGATCAGGTTTCTCATGGAATCACATCAAGAAACAAAGATGTATATGGTTATAATTTTTACCCTTCATAGGTTTGATATGACCAACCTCAGCCCTTTCATGAGCTATATCAGTCTTATGCCCAATCTTCCCAATATGTTGCATCTCATACTCAACCTAATCTCATTTCCACCTTCATAAAAGCATTACTGGGATATAAAAAATATGTATTAGAGCTTGACAACAGAAGGGGATGTTGCCAATAAATTCCTAATCATGTCATCCATCAAGTAAGAAATGTAGTAGATCTGATTAAAAGTGAATGGGATCCCATTGAAAGAGAAAATTGGCAAAGGCTTACATATGAGATGTTGGATGTGTGTGGCTTGATTGCATTTTTAGAAGAGAAGCTGAGTATTCATGAGAGATAGCCTTACCAAGTCTATCAACCTATATATTCATTGCCACAAGTTTCATATCAGATATACACAACCCCTACTCTTGAGCCAAGTTGATCATGTCGAGGTCCTTTCCCCAATAATGTTGAGTCTATGTTGGCAGCAAGAGAAGTGGAATCTAAACCTTTACTTTACCCTCAAGTCCCTCCCACTCTTCCTCAAGAAGCTTCTTGTTTTTGATCACGGCCTTCATGCACTCCCCACTTCTATGATTATTCCTATGAGCTCCAAGAAAGACTCTTTCAAGAGAATCTAGCTAAGCAAGTTGATGAATTAGAGGCAAAGATGAGATTGCTTAGAGAAAGAGAGATAGAGCTTTCAAAGCTTAGAGAGGAGCCTAAGCCAAAAAATACCTCTTCTACCAATCCTCAGATCTCTCAACATGATGTCCAGATTACAAGTTGGAAGAAAGAAGATCATGAAACAACTAAAAACTTTGAAGAAGATAAAATTGCTGACTCTTCCCAAGAGAAAAGTTCTGGTCACAAGGTCATGAGTTGGAAACAAACAATGGAATCACGGGGTGACAAGAAGGAGGAGAAAGGTTTTGCTCAAAGCCTTGAAGAGGTTGAGGCTTCTCTCACTCATGATGATGATCAAATAGAAGATCTTATATTTGAACACACCTCATCTACATCCCTCCAAGAGAGCTATCAAGCTACATCTAATATAGATGAACTGATGGACAAATGGAAAGAAGAGGATCATTCAATTCTAGCTCAAAAATTATCTCCTCTTCTGCATATGTATAACATCAGTCTTCTTCTTTATCCCTTTTCAAAGAGGAATATATTATGGAGGAAGCAAATAAGTATGTAGAGAAGTATGTTCAGTTCATGGCTAGTTAAGAAAATAAGTATGTAGATGAGGAGGAAATCACCATAGGTACACCCTTTGATGAACTAGAGGACAAGTCACAAGCTTTTGCCTCTATTTCTGATGAAAAAGATATATGTTTTTATCATGTTTTGAATGACTTGTTTGAATTCATTGGAGTAGGTTACACTATTCTTC
Source organism: Torreya grandis (assembly GCA_037957365.1). Lineage (NCBI taxonomy): Eukaryota > Viridiplantae > Streptophyta > Pinopsida > Cupressales > Taxaceae > Torreya > Torreya grandis. The sequence goes on from JARHVA010001411.1 coordinate 2,447,661, forward strand.
AAGAAGGCTGTGAGCTAGCTTCAGGTGGAAAAGATAGCATTGAGACTCAGATAACTATGCAGAGGGGATGCAAGCTTTCAAACTTATCCTTTCAAGAGGTTGAAGTCATCAAGGAGGATGATCATGCAATGAAACCTGAGAATGAAACTAATCATGTTTTGAATGACTTGTTTGAATTCATTGGGGTAGGTTACACTATTCTTCAAGAAGGTTGTGAGCTAGCTAGATGTGGAGAAGACAACATTGAGGATCAAATAAGTATGCAGAGGGGATGCAAGCTTTTAGACTTATCCTTTCAAGAGGTTGAAGTAATCAAGGAGGATGATCATGTAATGGAAATCGAGCATGAGGCAAAAGGAGATAAGCCAAAAAATGATGTATATCAAAAGACAAAGAGTGGATAACCAACAGACATTGATTTCTTGATGATACACGACATCATAAAGAACCAAAATTTGACAAGCTTTCAAGAACAAGAAGAGTATGTATATATTAGAAGCATGTTTGACTCTGATTCACTCAGATGTAGGCCAATCAAGGTGGCAAGCAAGATGAGCAAGTCACTAGAGATTCATCCCATTGAGCCATTTTTTTGGCATCATAAGTCTTCTCACCATGAAGGAAACTTCAAAAAATTTCCTTTTGATCCAGGGAGGCAAATATACCTAGTTAGCTATATATAGTAGTTTGCTTTCAATTTTGTTGCTCTATTTTCCTATTTTTTATTTCCCACTCTCTCTTTTAAATAAGTGTTCTTTGAGCATGTGGCCTCTCGACACATTAAGTCTCTCTCGAATCTCCATAATTCCCCAGATGTGTCTGATTCGTCAATGCCAAAAGTGGAAATTGTTTTGATGTAGTTTAAATTCCAATTGAAGGTTGTAGTTCATATTTTGTAGAGTTTTCATACAAGGACATCATTAACCTTGATTTAGATTTTCAGGAGTTACAAAATAAGTAGGGGCTATTTGATGCTAAATGGTCTATTTATCAGACGACCTTACTAAAGTTGTGATTGTTGCCACAATTTTGATCTAGCGGGAGTTGTGGTTTCTTTTTGAGTAGGCTCAAAAGTCCTCAGGGTCACCAGTAACTGTAGAGTAAAAATTTACTCTACGTTTCATTCTATTTTTTAGTCACACGTTGAAATTTTTTGTCTTCACATACTTTGGTGTGAGATGGCAGAGTTTTGAAAATAGAACGCATGCTCTATTTTCTTTTTGATTCATTTTCTCTAAGTATTAAAATCAAGTAGATACTTCTAAGTGTCATCGTCTGAGGCATTTTCCATAATTTTAGTAAAGAAGTGGAGATTGACATGTACCTCATAGCAACTCAGTAGAATACACCAAGTGTCAGTGTCCATAGTTTCATATCAGCACCCACGTTCATCCCTTTTCAGTGAAAGGTTTTAACAAGCTAAGTATCAGAATCAAATGGAAAGGACCAAGTGGTAGTCACAGAAGGTCTCAAGTTTGTTTTTATAAAAGTGATGGAAGTTGCCACGTATCCTAGCAAAAGAGAATATAAGTCACCACGTGTCACAATCTGAATTATCTTCATTTTGCTTCACTGATATAACAATGACTGTGGTGGGTCCCAAATTTTGTTTCTTAAGTAAGTGGAAGCTGCCAGGTGTCATTGTTCATGTAAATGAGAAATTAGACCCAAATTGTTTCTATGGTATAAATAGAGTAAAGTAGAGACTGCCATGTGTCATCTTCCATAGGTTTCTAAAAGGGTAGCTACAAGCAACAGAGATCACCACGTAACCCCAGGTAAGAGAAGTGGAGATTGCCATGTGACCTTTAATGAATAAGCAGAGATTACCACCTATCCCTATGCCCCTTTTAAAATTTTCTCAGGTAAGAGATGTAGTAATTCTTATTTCTATTAAGTTATTAAGTGTCAAAGAAGTGGATTGCGATAGGTGTCAAAGTCAAAACATTCCTAAGCAAAGATACAATAAAAGTCAAAGTAAAGAAAAAAGTGCCATGTGTCTTTAGTAAGTGTTACAAAACATGCCAAGTGTCATTTTCTGGTGTCTCCTAAGAAATAAGAATATTTTCAAGGAATTGACTAAGTGTCCTCTTCAATTTAATAGAAAAGAGTGTCTTGTGTATCTATTTTAGCAAGCGAACTATAGGGAAACAAAATGTTTCAAAATTTAAGAACTATCTTCTGATAGACACTTCCAGCTCAGTTAGAGTTTAATTTGGGCCGTAAGTTTAGGAACAAGTAGACAATCTAGAGTGAATCCAAGGCTATAAATAAAGGTGCAAAGATCACTAGAAGAAGAGGATCATCAGGAATTATCAGAGAGAATTTTTGAGAGAAAATTATTGTAAAGAGTCTAGACTTTCTAGAGCTATGACTAAGTAATATCATTTGATTTTGTCTCATTTTATTGAGTTGAAAGGTTTATATAATTGTACGTGGTTTTTCACCTCTTATATGACTGGAAGATTCAAATAAGAAGATTGAACCCTATGCCTTTGTTGATATTTTCTGTGTCATTTGCAAAAGTAGTCTAGCTTGTAGACTTTCTAGAGCTGTGATTAGGAATGTCATTTTATTTTGTCTCATTTTCTTAAGTTGAAAGGTTTATATAACTATACGCATTTCTACACCTCTTATATGATTGGAAAATTCAAATAAGAATATTGAACCCTATGCCTTTGTTGACATTTTTTGTATCACAGCAAAAGTAGTCTATGCTATGAGCCTCTGTTTCTATTGTTTCCATCTTTTACATTGATCATGCACTTGTTTGCTCTTAAATGTAAATGAATCCTACATATAGTCTCATTGTGCTCAGGATTAAGGTCATGCATCGCCATAGATTATATTTCCTTTCTTGCATTTGTGTTTTTGATTTAAATTCCTATCCCTTTTCCAAATATCTACTCAATTTAAAGAAGAACCAACTTCTCTAAAATCTAGAAGTTGTTTCAAGACGCAAGTCCCATATCTTGAAACTTCCCATTGTTGTTGATTAGAATCAAGTGCAATTTTAAATCATCAACAAAAATATTTATAAGGAAGAGATGGATTCATAAGTGGGAGTTACTAGATCCCTTATACTAAGGTTCTCTGAGATATATCATAAAGTGAGTTAGCTTGACTATAATGTGTAAGGCATTCAAAGTGAGATGCAAGGCATATAATCTGATATGAAATCCATACAATCTAGTTTAGAGAATATCATGATGGATTAAAAAATAATTAGTCAAATAGTCTCTCTATCACTGTTACACAACCCCAAAAGGTGGATCTCCTAACCATTTTAATTTAAATCCAAGTACTTTACCACAATGAAACCTGTTACCAAAGGTAGATGAAAGAATTATGCCAAAATAATTTATGAATGACATTAAAAGTGAAAAATTAAATGCAATCAAGAAAAAATATTACCTATAAAAGAGTAAACCAAAAATTAGACAAATTTTTAAAGAGGGAAATTAAACATATCAAATAAAAACTCATGTGATCTTATTAGAAGACTTGATACCAAAATCTCCAACAAGTATAAGATTGAATCAAGAGCACAAGAGAAGAAGAGAGAGAGATAAAGATTATGGCAAGGAAAAGAGGAGAGGAATATATATTTTATAGATTTAGAGGAGAAAAATAAGAGTTAAATAGAACCTCAGTATGACCTTACAATCCCTCCACGTGTGTGTGACTTGTGTCCTAATCCCTTACGAAGAGAAGGGAGAGTTACATGAAAGTAACTCTAAATACAACAAGTGAATTAGGGAGGTAAGTGACACCTCATAAAGTTAGGAATAAAATGCATTTATAAATATAATAAATTCACACATAATTAAGACTTAGGATAAGCCTATAAACTTAGGAAGGACCCAAATTAAACTTAATTCTCTAACACTCTCCCTTAAGTTTAAATTTGTGTTACAATTATGGAGATAAAATTTTACAAACAAATAAGGGAGTTAAAATTAAATATACTCCCCCTTAATATAAAATTCCTTTAATATTAATTACAAAAATAATTTAGAGAGAAGAAAGAAGAGAAGGTTCTGTCAAAAGTCACAAGGAAGAAAGTGTGATCACCAAAAATCATCAAAAATCCTCTTCGAATAAGGTGATCAATCCACCATGGAACAAAGATTAACCAAAAGTAGTAATGATCCAAAAACCTGAAAAATATTCAAGCTAACACCAATATTTCAATTTAAGTCACCAATATGCCATCAAAATACAATCTACATACATAAAGTAATAAAAGTAGATGTACAACTAGACAAATTTGAGTAGAAAAAACTTCCATCATAAAGTGCATAAACCTACATAAAAACAAGTTAGTCATAAAATCTCTAAATAAAACATATATTCTTTGCAATAAAAATTAAAGAATGAAAATAAGATATGAGTTAATCAAAATGGAGACAAAGAAGATGTGTCACTTGGAAAAGATATTCTACATAAAGCATTAAAAGAATTTTCATAAGACATATTAAAGTCTTTAGATGATCCACCATTTTTATGAATCCAAATAGTTCTACCCTTAGAGGTAGGATATTTTATCATTTTTCAACTATGCAAAGTAACATGAATGGATTTACCACAAGATTTGTATGGGTGCAATTTCCAACAATGAGATATATGATGCCCATGTTTTCCATAATGTACACAAGGTTGATAATTTTTAACCAAAGAGTGTGCATTAGAAGCATTATAATCAAAATAAGTTACATTATAAGTCTTTCGATAAGGAGGATAATAAGATGTCAAATTTTTATTATAAATATTAAAATCATCAAAACTAAGACCTTTACAATTTGCATTTGATTCAAGCAAAATAGGTGCAATAATTCCATTTTCACATTTACTAAGGCCACCACCAACATACCCCATAAATTGTATAATTTTGAAATAGGGGTTAGAAACATCATGTGATGAAGTAATACACTCTTTAGAGGGTGAAAAAACAACAACATTAAATGTTTTCACATATTCAAAATATATTGATTGAGCAGTTAACGAGTCAACTAAAACAAACATTTCCTTTAATTTATCATTGTGCGAATTTTGAAAAATAAGAATGGTTTGATTTTTATATTCAAGTTGACATTTTAATGAAACAATTTCATTTTTTCTTTCAATAAGTTGAATTTTGAGATCATTAATTTCCACATCATTTTTTTGTTCACATCCACATTATGCAATAAATAATTTGATATGAAAAAGCTAAATAAATATAACAATATTATTTAGCAAAATATTTGCAAATATCAAAATATGTTATGAAAAAGTAAATATTAATGAATCTCACTAAGACATAAAATTTCCTCAAATTATTTTGGGAAGAAAACGAGATTAAAAAAATCCAAATGTAATTAAAACACTTGAATTTTAAATTAAATCTCTTTTTTTATTCTGCATCCATATTATTCTAAAAGAAAAAGATCTTGAAAAGGCAATTTATAACTTCCACAAGGATGGGATAGAAAGAAAAGGTAATCTATATCACTAAAAGTATAAAACATTTATAAATTATTTTACCAAAAAATATTATTAAAAAATTCAAGTTCTATAATAAATGCTTTAAATTTAGAAAAATATTTACACAATTAACATGATGAATTTAAAATATATGATAAAGATGAAATATATATTTTTTAAATTCACCTTATTCTATATTAGATTATATTTTTAAATAATAAAAAAAAACAACTCAAAAAAAAAAGTGAAAGGGATAAGTTTTTGTTTTTGACTCACTTCCAAGTGAGAATTAGAAATTTTGATTTAAAAAAGGAAACTTTTTTTTTATGTTTGTGAATTTGAAAAATTTTTGAGATAAAAAAAAGATTTTAAAAATAAAACAAATATTTTTTTTCTATGTTTGAAAACAAAATAATCTTTTCAAACCACGTGGAAATATGAAATTCTGTTTAGATTATCATAACACTTTGTTAAAAAAAAGTAGTGCTATAATTTAGTAGCAAAGAATATTCAATGCACTAATCATTTAAGCTTACAAAAAAGTAATCATCATGAGTTCTAAAATTTCAAAGCTTGTAATTGTTTTGAAATCATAAGTAAAAATTCATTATTGAATGCAATAACTGTTGAACGAAGATGCCATAGACAAGGATGACAAGGATCACTAAAAGAAGACATGGGATAGCAAATTCAATAAAAAACTCAAAGTACCAAGAGATACATTCCAAAATATTTTATTTTTATTTTAAAATCAAGAATTCCACCAACCAGAAGAATAAAATGGGTAGACTAGTAATAATGAAAGTTAAAAAAGGAAACTGACAATGCCTAGCTACATGGAAAAAAAATCAACCTATAGACTTAAAAAAAGGTTAAGTGAATATGGAAAAAATAAGGAAGCACCAATAATAGAAGATGGACACCAAACTACAATGTAGGAGATAAAAAAAACAAAAAACCTAAAGCACTAGAAACAAAAGAATGGCATTATATGTCAACGAATAGTGCAAGGTATCATGATGCTCATGCACTGAAAGCAAACAAATTATAAGCAAGAGTGATGGAAAAAATGACATAGTTCTGATGAGGAAAAGGAGATAAAAAAAACCAACGAAGGCTCAAGACTAGAAAAAATTAAAGGATGAGCATAGGTTAAGGAGGGGTGATGCCCAAGGAGAAGAAAAAATTAAGAGCCAAAAAATAACAAGATTTAAACTTTGATCTAGTGGAATAATAAAAATCACAAAAAGTTTAAAACACCATAAATATGGAGGAAATAATTGTCAAAAAAATAGATAGAAAAGGAATAATTAATTAGAGGAAATGCACAAAAAGAATTGAAAAATAATTCTAATGAAATATTAATATCTTGAAATTTTAAAAACCTACACATGGTTATAAAAGATCCTTAGGAGCAACCTGTAAAATAAGGTTAGTAGGGGAAAAAAATTCAATGAAGTAATTTCAAAGAAAAAGGTTTGAAAATTTTGCAAGGATGACAACCCTTTGAAAAAGTCGAGATGAATCCCAATAAATCTTGCACAATTTAAAAAAATGTCAATAAAATGAACCTAACTATGATACCATAAAGGAATTATACCAAAATCATTTATCAATGACATTAAAAGTGAAAAAAAGAATGAAATCAAGAAATAATATTACCTCTCAAAGAGCAAACCAAAAATGAGACAAATATTTTTAAAATGGGAAATCAAACGTATCAGAGAAAAACTCACGTGATCTTATTAGAAGACTTGCTACCAAAATCTTCAACAAGTACAAGATTGAATCAAGAGAACAAGAGAAGAGAGAGAGAGCTAGAGATTCTATTAAATAAAATAAGAGAGGAAGAGCTCTTTTATAGAGCTATAGAAGGAAAATAGGAGTTATTTATAATCCATTATGACCTTACAATCCCTCCAAGTGTGTTTCACTTGTGTCCTAATCCCTTACAAAGATAAGGGAGGTGTGTGCCATGTGGAGAAGGGAGAGTTACATGAAAGTAAATCTAAATCCAATAAGTGGATTAGGGAGGTGATTAACATATTATAAAGGTAGGAATAAAATACATTTATAAATATAATAAATGCACATATAGTTAAGACTTAAAATAAGCCTATAAACCTAGGAAGGACCCATATTAACGTTAATTATCCAACAATAAATATGCATAAATTTTATGGAAAGGATCCACTCAATTGGGTAAACCAAATGGATAATTTTTTTGATTTGCATCAAATCCCATGTGGATAAAAGGTTACCATGAAATCCTTGTATCTAGAACCTAAACAATTCATTTGGTATCAATGGTTGTGTGCTCAAAATAAAAATATGATTCTCAATGTCACCTAGTCAGTTTTTATAGAGGAGCTACAATTACACTATAACAATAGTGTAATAGAGAATTACTTTAACCAACTAGAAAAATTATGACATACTAGTTGAGTCAAGGATTATATTCATAATTTTTAGAACCTATCTTTACATATGAGATAAATTTTGATGAGACCTTGAATGACCTATTTTTAAGAGGCCTCAAGGACCACATTTAACATGAGGTGTGCATGTTAAATCCACTTAAGTTTTATGATTCTATTATCATGGCATGCAAAGATGAGGAAAAAATCATAGATAACAAGAATCAACTATTCACTCACTTTAGAGATTGTAGCATATTGACCCCATTATTTTATCCACCTACCAAATTGACCTCTCAACAAATTAGAGATAAGCGTGTAAAAATATTATGTTTTGGATATGATAGAAAGTAGAGAAAAGGACATAGATGTGCTGAGAAGAAGTTATTCTACATTAAGGGATCCAAAAAAGATGATGAAGAGGATGATGCCTCCTATGATGATTATAAAGAGATAGAGAAGGTACCTAAAGATTCCAAATCTATAATATCTTGTCATGCACTTTCAAGTATTATCACTCCTCAAATAATTAAGGTTGTGGGTTTCCTCAAGAAATGGAAGGTGACAGTGTTGATTGACTCAGGGGGCATACATAATTTGATCAACCATAAGTTGACCACTTGATTGAATTATTTCATTTACCTAGGACTATAATTTCAAGTCATGATTGTAGATGTTGACATAGTTAATTGTTTAGGGAAATTCCATAGTATTAAGATTTTTATGGGTGAGTACAATGTATATTCTCTTATGTTTACTCTTCTCATGGGTGGTGCATAATTTTTTTTGGGATTATAATGGATTACAAACTTGGGTACAATTGAGATGAAATTCCAAGAACTATTCATGCGCTTTCATTCTATAGATAAAAAAATTAAACTATAGGGATTACAAGTAAAATCTCCATAGATAATTAGTTCACATTAGATGACAAAAAATTCTAAAAAGGGGGTATAAGGATTTATAGTATTATTATGTTTCATATAAGTTCAACCCATAAAGGCATCTCCATATCCTAATCTCTGAATGATTCTTGATGACCACCCATCTATTTTTGAGGCCATGTCAAAAGGACTAACACTAAAAAGATAACTTGATCATGCCATTCAACTACTTTATGGGAGTCAACCACAAAATATCAGACTATATAGATAGCCATATACACAAAATAGTGAAATAAAAAATATGGTCCATGAGATGTTGGAGGCATGGATCATCATGCACAACTAGAGTGCATATTCATTGTCAGTGGTCATAGTGCATAAGAAGATGAAATATGGAAGATGTGCCTAGATTATAGGGAACTCAATAAGTACACCATCAAAGATAAGTTTCCTATTCTAGTACTTGATGATTTACTTGATGAGTTAAATGGTGCTATGTATTTCACAAAATTGGATCTTCATTAGGGGTACCATCAAATTAGAATCAGGGATGAAGATGTTCATAAAATTGATTTTAGAACTCATGAGGGCCATTATGAGTTTTTTTAATGCCTTTTGGTCTTAAAAATGTACCATTTACTTTTCAAAGCTTTATGAACACTAGTTTAAGCCTTTTTTAAAGAATTTTGTGTTGGTTTTCTTTGATGATATATTGATTTCTAGTAAGAAATGGGAAGAACACTTGTAACATCTAAAATAGGTGTTGATAATTTTGTAAAAACATTATCTTTATGTGAAGCCATCCAAATGTGATTTTTGAGTAAGTGAGGTAGATTATTTGGGTCAAATTGTATACCATGAAGGTGTCAAAGTTGATCTTCATAATATCAAAGCTATGGTGGATTGGCCAATGCCTAAAAATATCAAAAACCTTTGAGGCTTCCTAGGAATAATAGACTACTACTAAAGATTTTTAAAAGGCTATGAAATCATAGTAGCTCCACTCACTGCATTGCTAAGGAAGGATTCCTTCCACTAGGATGATGCAACTACTAAAGAATTTGAGAAATTGAAAGAAACTATGTACACCACCCCAATTTTGGCTAATCCAAACTTCTCAAAAACATTCATTATTGAATATGATGCTTTTGGATCAGGGTTGGGAGTAGTACTGATAAAAGAAGGAAGACCCATTGAATTTTAGATTTATCAATTCAAAGGTAATAATCTCTAAAAACCTATCTATGAGAAAGAAATGATGGTTATTCTTCATGCAGTAAAATAATGGAGGACCTATCTAATGGGTAGACATTTTAAGGTGAAAATGGATCATGATAGTCTCAAATAATTTTTGGAGCAAATATTATCATCTGAAGAACAAAAAAAGTGGGTGACAAAAAATTTGGGTTATAATTTTGAAATCATATAGAAGAAGGGTAAAGATAATGTAGTAGTAAATGGACTATCCAGATGAGATACATCCATAAAAGCATCACTTTGTGCAATGTCCATGTTGCAAGTAGATTGGATAGATGATGCTAGGTTAGAGTGGGGTCAGGACAAAAATACATAGGTTTTGATTCATAATATCTAACAATGTTTTATATAATATAACAAATTTTGATGGAAAGGTAATGCCTTATGGTATAAGGATAGGTTATACTTGTGTAATGGTTCATAGTTAAAGTATAATATTTTTGCAGAGCTACATGCATATCCAATTGGGGGACACTATGGGTTATTGAAAACTTATCACATAATCAAGATATAAGTATTTTGGGAAGGACTCAAGGGAGATGTAAAAAATTTTGTGGTAGAATGCTTGATATGCCAATAGAAAAAATATGAGACCATTAAGACCCTAGGTATGTTATAATCCATACCTCTTATAAAATCTCCTCATTTATAGCACTATATGGTTACCATCCACCTTCCATCACATCTTCCTTAAGGGTTCAAACCAAGGTTTGAGATGTGGAGGAGCACATTCAACATCAATAATAGGTTTTGGCTAGTTTGGGAAAGTATTTGGCATTGGAAAAAATAAGATGAAGTACCAAGTAAATCAACACCATAATGAGTGACATTTTGATGTGGGTGAATGAGTATTTGTACATTTGTAACCTTATAAGCAGATGTCCTTGAAGTAATAAAAAAATGACAACAAACTTGCTCTTAAGTATTATGTCCCTTATTAGGTTCTCTGAAAAATTGGAAGTGCGGCTTACAATCTAGAGTTGCCTCATTCATCTCACATACACTCAATATTTCATGTTTCCTTCCTGAATAAGGTCATTGGACATAAATTTTTAGCCTAGATAGAGCTACCAGAAATAGATGAATAAGGATGAGTCATTTTATAACTAGAGAAGATCCTATAAACACATATTAAGAGGTTGAGAACCAAAGATATTAATATCTTATCAAGTGGAAGAACCTAAGTAGTGAGGATGTAATTTGGGAGGGTGAATATTTTATAAAACAACATCTAGAGTTGTTCAACATTGAGGATAACATTGGTTTGAATGCGAAGGGCATGCTATGCCCCTAACATATCTCATATATTAGGATAGTAATAAATAACTTGTGGCTTACGTATCCCTCTTTGATGTTATATCACATTTATCTATACTTTCATTAGGTTAGTAGGTTGGCCTATAGAGTAAATATGGCCTAGGTAAACTATATATAGGAGATACTGGGTAGTTATTTATCATCATATTATGAATTATGCTCTTATTTAAGCTTAAGGATTTTCCCCCTTTGAAGTGGCTTATCTTTTATTCATATATTCTACTATATTTTAGTCATATTATGATCTAATACTATTATTATCCTTTATTATTGAAATAATTTCATTGTATTGATAAAGTTTGAAAATATTACTTATATACGTAATTTATAACTATGAAGGTTGAGCATGGATGCCTATTTATGAAAGTCACTAGGGTAAGTATTCCATATCTTCTAAACATTGATGTAATTAGATTTTAACGTGTTGTAAAATACAAACATTATTAGGATTTAGAGGTAAAATGTCTAGAGCTTCCAGTTCTAATCCACCATCCAATTTGAATCCTATTACCACTTTGGTCCCATTGACTACTTCAAGTACCATTTCATCAACCATGTGTGCCCCATCTATGAGTAAACCTTAGTTTTCTTGAGTTGATATTATATGTATTTTTCATGTAAAATTGATGAATGTAACTATGAGTTTATATATATTTCATGAGTGCATGTAAGATTCAATCAAATAATTTTTATAACATGTACACATTGCATGAGTTTATGAATTTTAGACCTTATTCAAAAGACATAGTTATAGCCATCTCATTGTACATGCAAATTTAAATGTTCAATTATAACTCTCATTCTAATTATTAGCATGTAATTAGGTAATTTCCATGGGTTTGGAGAATGAGGTGATCCCTCCCTAAATCTATGTATACTTGTGATACTCTTATTTCCAAAAAAAAGTTAAAAAATTCATTAATACATGAAGAAATATTTTGATTGTCATGTAATTGTGTTTTGTACTTCTTCTTCAATTCTATGTGATTAATTATGTTTTATTTTCCTATTGGTTGATTCAATAATTCAAAGTGTGAAAATGTTACTTAGAATTCCTTATTGTTATTAGTAATGTATGTTGGTATAAGATGTGAAATAACTATTGGATGATTGGAAAACATTGTTAATTTTATGCAATAGGGTTGACTATTTCATTTATCTAAGTGTGTATAACTACCTCCCATTATATATCTTTCGAGGAGAGATTAATAACTACCTTAGATACGTCCTTGACCTGAGCTATAATATTTGTTAGAAGGGTGTGCAAACACTACTCTAAACAAAATCAAACATTAGTTAAATTATTAGAGTATACTATACCATTTATCCTCAAAATACCTCACTATGGTTGTATGTGTGTGAGATATTTTTGTTAGCTAAAAAATTAGTTTCAAGACATTTTACACAAAGGAAACCAATCTAGAAGTAATCCCTCTTATGACCATAAATCCTTCTTTTCTGATCTAACCACCCCTTTTTGGATCTTTTTAATAAAATACCTACTTTAGATTAAATTTCCATCCATACAAATCAAATAGGTTTAGATTTATTTTAGGTTTCACTCACCTATATTCACCTAGTTAACAACTTGCATGCTTAGCCAACTATTCCACCACATAGTTATTTAACTGATACTTGCAACTCATGATCAGGAGTGGAGTTTACCTCTAATGAGATCCTAAAACATTATAAGATATCTAATTTAAGGCTTTTTGTACATTAAAACCACATCTACATCCCTTTTCTAGTGTTATAACGAGATCCACTTCATGTTTCCTTTCGTATAAGAGGTTGTCCTTTACATTTGAGTTTCACTAGAGACACCCATGAGAGTAACTAGGTATAGGGCTCAATCCAGTATTTTGGTATCATCTTTTTTGACTCAATAAAGACTTAGATATACATTGGTTATTCCTATGATACTCTTAATTATAACGCTATTTTTGGTGAGTGTTTTTCAACCTATTAATCAGCCTATATCTCACCCATGGTTAGTTGATTCTATTATTTCCAGTTTAAGTGTTGTGCATAATCTACTAAGGAATATAGAGAAGTTATTATAGCTCTAATAACTTGAATAGAACCACTAGTGTTTGTTAGGGTTATAAAGCAAACCACTAAGAGGCTAGAGGGCTTAGGGGTTCTATAGGATATAATAGATCTATAGTGGCTATCTAGTTTGTCAGCTTGTATCAAGATATATATAGACTTGTAAACTAGGTTGGGGATAACACAATCAAGTACACAAAGGATGAAAGTATCTCTATTTGATCCAAACACAATAAATAAAGTAGTTAAGACTATACTATTGATTGCATAGACAATGCAAAAATAATAATACCAAATGAAGAGAGTTAACAATTAGAATGTAATTCAATAAGCCAAGGCACTTTGAGGCCAAATGAAATACTTTTAAAGTAATAAAGACATTTTTAAGAAAGGGTTCAAGAGAATGCCTAGTCTAGATCTGAGTTATGTTTCAAATTCAACACTATTATTTTCTAACAATGCAATGTTCTAATTTAGTAGAAGAGAGAGATTGTTTATGCAAGTTGTCTAGTTTGTGTTGAGAATATATATTTATAGTATGAAATGAGGAATGCTTACAAAGAGAGCAATGATATATAATAAAATAATATTTCAAGTAAAGAAAATAATCTTTAACCATATACAAATGAAGGAAACTTCATAAACTACTCTAAGAAATGTATTAAAAAACTAATTTACTAAACCAAATCAAACCCTAGCATATATACTACAATAAATGAACAAAGAGTTTCACTTTGTAAAGAAAAATGACCTCATATAAAGATTAATAGAGATGTGTAGACTTTATACCTACCTATTATCAAAGCTATGAGGTAAGATAAGAATAAGATCAGACTGTGTATAGGTTGAGTCTAGATAAAGAGCCAAAATTTGCAGAATATGTGAAGGAGAAATTGCCAATCTATGGAAGATCCAAAGTAAAGAGCATAAGAGATAGGTGAAATGGAGTATTTATGAAACAAGGATCAGCCAAAAATATTTAGAAACACTATAGAGAGAAATATGAATCACTAATAATATATTCATAGAACTAGGGCATCCCCTATCATAAAGAAAGCTATTGTGCCAAGCAAGAACTAAGAGAGATTCAGGGAGGTACCCAAGCTTTGAGTGTGAATGATCAAGTGAGAATATCAAAGAAGAGATACAAAATAAAGTGAATATAGAGGATCAAATGAATGAGTAAAATAACATATATCCTAACTATTTCTCTCAATTTTAGCTTATTTCTTATTTAAAGAAGAAGAAACTAGTAATAAGGGTGTGGTAAAAGAACCTATTTTTTTGTTCATGCATGATCTATATGATTATGAAGATCTCCTCTTTGTCTTGGGAAGAATGCCATGTAGATAAAAAAATCAATCATTAAAAATGGTTTTTAGATGGGTAGTAATGTGGATTGCCTAGTGCAAGCTAGATCTAAGAAGCGTGAGCTTATTAGGAGGGTATCAATCCACACTTTTAAAATAACTGAGTTAAGAAAATAAATATAAATTACTTGCATCAAATGATAAAAATATTGAAAAGAAATGCAAGAAGAAATAAATGATTGATAAAATAAATAGACTAATTAAGATAATAATAGGTTAATACTAATGTTAAATAGGGTAGGTTGGGTTCAAAAGATAGGTGAAGTCTCTAAGAACAGGTAGCAACACAAAAACTAGAATTTGGCTAAGGGTAGGTAGGTGGAAATAACTTGATATTATTTATTAACATAGTGACCATCGATGGTTAAGGTGATCATCAATAATTATGTTTATTGTTAGTATTTGGAAGACCATTGGTGGTTGAAGGTGACCATCAATGGTCAAAGTGACCATCGGTGGATATTATGGGTTCTAAAGGAGTTTGAGAAAAGAGCCTAATTCAAAGTAAAGAAATAGATTAGTAAGTGGTTAAATATCTAGTTAAGGTTTGGGGGTTATGAGATAAGATGCATAAAGGTTTGATTCTAGTAGGGAAGTAAAAAACCCAATAAATAAAACTTAAAATACAAAATGTACCTAGTTTATTGTTTAATGGTTGGTGGTTGACCCTAGAGCAATTTTGGCAGAGTAACAATACTTTTCCTCAAGATCAATTTTGGTAGAGGTTTAGGTCTCTATTTTAGTTGTTAAATTGTTTCAAAGAAGACTTGATAGTTGATAGCTTGATTACTTATGTGTTATAATGCTTGATTATGGATCCCCGTTCACCTCCTACTCTCTTCCTTTTATAGGCAAAAAGAGATGGAGGTAGAAGGTTCCATAGGAGGTTAGGCTACTAATTTTAATGCATCATGATTTGTTAGCAATGAGTAAGGTAAACGTATTAAATTGTGTCATGTTAGCTTGTACATAGATGGTGTTTATGTTTATTTCTATAGGGAAGGGACTTGACTATTGGTGATCAAGATGACCATCATCAATAATTCTAAGTGTCAATGGTTGAGTATCAAAGGTTAAGTCGGGTAAAAGGGGTAAATTTGGTTAATTGGTCAAATTGACCATGGTTAGGTTTAGTTAGGGGTAAAAGGGTCAAATTGCTCTAAAGGGGATCCTAAGGTGGTTTAGGGGTGTTTCAACATTTAGAATTGTAGTGTGCAAAATTTTGGTGTCTACATTTTGCTCTTTTTTATTATGTAGTTTGTGTCTACCAAGCTGTAAAACAAAATTAGTTTGTAGGTCAAAGGTTTGGTTGCCCTAAGTATGGGAGGAGGTGTTCCCCTCAAACTAGGAGTTAATGAGGTTAAAACCAATTAGGTTTGGGTATAATGAGTGATTTATGGTGATTCATGAGGTTGGTGATAATAGGTTGGGCATTTGAAGTTCAAACATGCACACAAAATGCAACTAAGTGTGATAGCTGAGATTATGCATAGACTAAGTTACCATGGTTGGTAAAAATAAATCTGGTTATAGAAGGACTAATGATAGGGTAACTAAGCCAAAATGTTAGGCATAGATGATTGGGTTATTCCTATTGAGTCTCCTAGATAGGGTCAGTGTTTTTATGGGTATCTAAGGTAGGAAGTGATCTTATGGAAAACACAAATGGTTTAATGTGCACTAGTTGGTGTAAATTCAAATGTTTAACATGTAAAGTTTGGTTGATACAATCAAAAGGACCAAGGTAAGGTCATCATAAATTATGTGATAGTTTAGGCCAAGATGGCTAACATCAAGGTGGAGATGGTCGGATGGTTGGTTGGTTCGAGAGGGTGTTCTCCAATGGTTCATGATTGGTTTGTGGATAGAAGGTGCTCTCTAAACATTGGTTTGGTTTCGTGGAGAAGGGTAATCTCTAAAAATATGACACTAAGGTGTTGATGCTAAAAAAATTAAAAAGTGGGTTTCTTGACCGTCGATGGTCACCTTGATTGTCAATAGTTGGGGGAAACCCTAAAAGTTCAAAGATTAAAAAGTGAAAATATAAATCATTTTCACTATTTGATTTTTGAATTTCTAACTCTTGTGTGTACTAGTTTTCTTGGAATGTTATACAAGAGTGATAACAAGGTTGGGTTGATTATTGATTGGGGTTTGATTAAGCTAGCATGGGACTAAGGATGTAGGGTGGATGAGGATGCAGCTAAATGGTGGGAGCTAGGGTTCCTCCTTGATGATGGTCAAGGAATGAGGTAGGGGTTACATTAATTTGATGGGATAGGTTGATTTTTTAACTTATTAGTTAAATTTTGTTAGTTTTTTAGTAGTTTGGAGGAGGGATATGGGATTTTGACCTAGTTTTAGGCTAAGTTGTGATTTTAAAATTATCAAGTAAAAAATCAAAATTAGGGGGAGTAGATAGGTTATGGGTTGGGTAGAGGTCCATAATTAGGGTATTTAAGTGTTAGATATGGGCATTTGAGTGGGTTTTAGGTAGGGTATGGTTAGGGTTTCACCACTGATGGTCACACATAGTGACTATCAATGGTCATACCTAACTTTGGTGGTTGTAGTCAACCATCGATGATTGAGGACCATAGGCCCAATGACCAGCGAACTGTAGGTGGTCATAGTGACTGTTAGTGGTTGAAAAAAGGGTTATGTTGTTTGGATAATAAGTTAAGATGTTTTTGATAAAATGGTTAAGGCTAGTGTTTTTAGCATTTAGAATGTGGGTAATGTGGGTTTAGTGTAGGATTAAAGATAGGTGATGTAGTTAAGATAGAAAAAAGTAGGTGTTTAGTAGGTAGGTGAAATGAGGTAAAAACAAGGTGAAATCTATGGTCGAAGTAGTTAATATAAATTTATGTTTTCTAATGAATGTTTTAGGCACAAGATCAGATCCAAATGTAAGATTGGGTTCTATAGATCTTTATAGAGATCCATCAAGGGATGATTGATGATGGCTAGACACATATAGAGGAGGTTAGCCTCAACATGAAGATGCACTTATAACATGTGCCACAAGATGTGATGATGATTATGGCCCTCATTAAGAGATGGGATATAGCAATAAAAACTTTTCTCCTACCGATGAGTGAGATGACCATCTTACTAGAGGATGTACATAAGATTACATTATTACCCATTTGGGGGAGCTGATATATCATATTGAGAACAAGGAGAGAGATGATCATATGGAGTTCCTATATGGTGAGGATCAGGCCTTCACTAGGTGGCATGCTAGTGGATTTAGTTACAGGCCATTGTATCAGAGGGCTAGAGATAAGAGGTAGTTGATGATGATGTTGATGGTAGTCTCCTATTTTGCATTGCTAGATTTGAGCATTAGGAGGTTTCTATATCTATTATTTGGAGTTTTGGTGGAGATGTTTCTTGGTCAAAAAGTGTTTGGGTGGGCTCTTATTTTGTTTGCTCAAATTTATAGGGAGATGTGGCATTTTAGAGGTCACCAAAGATATGGTATTAGTGTGGGTTTTGTGCTAAATTATTGGGCCTATGAGCACATCTAGGTGCTGAGGTTGATGGGGTTTCCATGGGAGGGATATGCTTAGATGGACTTCAAGGTGGGATTTATGTGGTGGAGTGATTACACACTCATTAAAGCTAGAAGAGGGGTGAGGGATATTGATTGGTTTATGGGACATTGGATACCATGGTGGTTGGAAATGTGGTGTGGAGGCCCTATATCATATTTCTAAGGTGGGCCCATTATATTTGGCATATTTTGTTGATATAGAGTTATAGTTGGATTTTTGGAAGGAGAGAGGGTGAGACTGATTTCATCCCTTTTAATAGTGTTTATAGGTAATTCAACTTGATATAGGGGATTTTAGGTCTATTCTTTAGGTACAGATGGGAGGATGCCAAGTTTTTGCTTCTAGTGCCATAACCAGTAGAGGTGGATTATGTTGATGGCTATGTGACATGGTATTAGGCCACCTATGTAGCTATAAATGTTGAATGTGATGATGGGGGTTGATAGGCTATAGATGTGGACCTAGCTAGTGGGGTCCATAGGTATAGGTATAGGTAGGTGGCCCTAATGGATAGGTAGGAGTGGCACTGGCCACTAAATAGGAATAAATCATCACTTTACAAGGGTAGGTGGCCATATTATAAGGCCATGTTATGAAATTATAGGGTTAGGTTACCACTGTGATGGGGGAAAGGGACCAAGCTAGGACTTCACTAGGCTTGGTAACCTAGGAGAGGGATACTTTAAAACAAAGAGGAGGAGTAGTTGCAACACTAGCATGACCACTAGGTAGTATTCCCATGGTATTGTACTTAGACATAATTAAGGAGTTGCATTATTATGAGGCCATAGTTTTGACATAGTGTCCACATGAGCCCCAATGGGGTGAGTACAAAGCCAAGTTGGTAGGTGGTACAAGTGTAATGAATCTAGGTTAGTGGGTTATTTTGGTGGGTGGATAGGTAGGCACCTCAAGGGGGTAGGTAATAGATGGTAGTAGTGTCTTAGGGGCATAGGATATGATATTATATGTATATGAATTTGATACTAGTATGTGAGTTGATGTAGCAAGATGTATATGTTTTTTAGAGAGAGAGAGAGATGAAAATTATTATATGTATTATTTTATGTTGATGAGACATGATTTATATTATGATTCATGATTTATTATATGTTTCTAATGATCATATATAGATTTAATTTTATGGTTCATGGTTTTGATGCTTATGCTTATGAGATGTAGACTCACTAGCTTATGCATGTGATGATTATGGATGATGTTTATGGTTATGGTTCCATATACGGTTATGATGTTGCTTTCTTTTATGATTATGATGTTTATGGTTATGGTTCTAATGTGGTTATGATGTTTTGATTATGGATGTGATGTTTTGATTATGGTTGTTGGGTCATGGTTATTGTTCTATACATGGTGATGTTTATAGTTTATAGTTATTTTATTAATGATATCACATAAAGTAAGTTTAGATAACAAAACTAGATGTGTGAAAAGAAATAAAGATCATGAGACATACATCTAAGTGAATACACAAACCAATGATGAGAGGATACAGAAAAGGCATGATGCTTCTTCATTGGTAAGGACTAAACAAAACTAAAGTTATATTAGATTAATGAACATAAGACCTTTGAATGATTCACATTAGCATGTGTTGGTTGATAAAAAGGCATCTTGATCACATTATGTCAAGTAAGCTAAAAATCCCTTGATTTATAGATAGTATAAAAGGGAGATAGGTGATAGGTGGTATGAAGGGTAGTGTAACCTATTGAGGGTTTGTTTTCCCCTTCTATAGGTGACCTAAGAACCATAATATACAAGTCCGTGTTTTAAGTCAAGGTGTAGATTGATTGATGTAGGAAGTCTATTGATGCTATGTTTAAACATTGATTGTAACTTTCTTGGGATAACTTATTCTTGATTTTGATATAGGGTCTTTTATTGCTTTATTTTGATAGATTTGTGAAGTTGATCAATGCAAGAAACTTCAAATGATTTTATTTGACCAATTTTACTTATCTATACTTCAAGGGAGTGGTCCAAGTTTAGGTTTTTTATTTTGGTAGCTATCCTTGAAGGGAGTATTTTATCATTTTAAGAAAATTTTAAATTTTGTGTAGCTATCCTTCAAGGGAGCATTCTCCATGCTAGAGATGTTTGACCCAAGTGATATTTAGGTATCCCAAATTGTTTTAATGCTAGGTTAGACATGGAAAAATCTATTTAGGCTTATAGGTTTACCTTTATGAGGGCAAAACCTAGAGCAAAAGAGGTTAATGATAGGTGAAAGGGGTGGTTTTGAGAGATAATGACCATGGGATTATATCTGATTAGGGGTAAAAAGTACCCATGAGAACCATACCATGAATAGAGCTTTGGTACTCATATTTAGGATTATGCTATGACTATGATGGTTAATCACATAGTTCTATGTTATAATCAGTTGTCCTCAAAAGGATGGGATGAGGGTATGACGAAGGTAAAAATATTTTAAATCAAGGGACAATCTTAAATTAGACAAAAGGTGATTTTGATCCCTATTTAATAAAACAAAGGATGCATATGCGAAGCATTGAGAGGATCAAGTTCTAGTTTGCCTTCAAGAGATGATAAATTCTAGGCTCCTAATCTATACTTGTGGGTTATGATGTAGGGTCCAAGCCAATTGAAATCAAACTTGCCTCACTTTATTTTCTCCATATTGGTCACATGTTGATTTTCCTTTAGGACAAGGTCTTTGATGTTGAATTCTCATTATTTTAGGTGCTTGTTATAATCACTCTTAATTCATTCTTGGTAGAAAAAGAAGGTGATTAAGCACATCAAGGTGGTATTCATCAAGTAACTCAAGTCATGATAGATGCTCTTGATAATAGTTACTCTCAAAAATGATGTCTTGCAAGGATATGTGAAGAGAGGGAATCTAGACTCTGAGAGGCAAGACTACCTCTACTTCAAATACTAGAGAAAAAGGGGTAGCACCTTTAAAGGTCTGAATGTTAGTGAAATAGGCCCATAAATTAAAAGGGATGTGCAAATTACAATCTTGACCAGAAGTAATAGCTACTTCGGTTAACATCTTGTTGAGGTTTTTGTTAGAGGCTTTTGCCTATCCATTTACTTATGGATGATAAGGTGAGGAAAAGCTTAATTTGATGCCAAATATGTCACAAAGACCTTGGACTTGCTTGTTTTTTAAATATTTTCCATTATCGATGATGATCTTATGGGGAACACCAAAAGGATAAATGATATGATGATTGATGAAGTCAACTATCTTGTTGTCTTTGGTCGAGATGAGAGGAATATCCTCCACCCATTTGATGAAATACTCAGTGGAAGTGATAATAGAGTGGTGCCACTACAAATAATGAGGATTGATTTCCCTAATGAGATCTAGCCCCTATTATGAGAAGGGCCAAAAGTCCTTGGATACTTGAAGGCCATAGGCTAGTGTATAATGTAAATTGGTATGTTGTTGACATTTAACACACTTATTTACATACTAACATTAGTCTTGGTTGAGGATAGGCCAATAATATCCAAGGTGAAGGATATGTTTAAGTATGACTAGACTACTAAAGTGTCCCCCACAAATCCCATCATGCATTTCCTTGATAGCATAGGAAGCTTAATGATTGTAAAGGTAACAGAGAAGGAGGCTATTAAAACCATGTTTGTATAATATTCCTCCTTATATGGTAGAAAAAGAGGTACTTTTAAAAAAAGGCTCTTTGATCATTCTTAGAGAGGTTGGGAGGAATGATGTTGAGGTTGAGGTAGTTAAAGGTTTGCTTGTACCAAGTGTATGATGGATATTCCTCCACACTACAAATGGTAGGGAGGTTAGATTAGATATAAGAGAGTGTGATAAAATGATGAATGGTGATAAAGAGTTTGAAATTGATAGGTTGAGATGGGATTTAAGAAGTAATGAAAGCCATTGTGTCTATAAACTTGTTGGTAGATCATGGAATACATTAGATAAGATAATGATCAAATGATGTTAAGAGTACATATACTAGTTATTTGTACTTTTGAAAGACATCATTATTACATTGGTAGGATCTATTGACCTAGTTGACCATAAGTTGGGAATCACTCAAGATATTGATCATTTTAACTCCCACAGCTAAATCAATCTAGATACCTATTACAAGGGATTAATACTCAATCATATTATTGGTACACTCAAAACCAAGTTTGAAAGAAAGAGGAAGAGGTTTTCCATTTAGGGAAATGAGAATAACTATAGAACCCCCACCACACTAGCACTTTGAACCATCGAAGAACATGGTCATTTGGTAGATGATGTCCTCTTGGAAAGAGTCACAATGGACTCATTTAGAAATACAAGAGGAAGTGGTTGGTTGTTTGCAAAGGGAGCCTCAACCAATTTATCAATGATGAATTTCCCCTTAATCAACTTCTACTAGAGGAGCTCAAGGTCAAACTCAGCTAGGAGCATGAACCACTTAGCCATAAGTTGGTTTTGGTATGGTTTAGAGTGTGTGTAATTGAGTGGGTTAGTGTTAGAGATGATATAAATTTTGTGATTGAGGAGGTAATGATGAAGTTTGGAAGCCACAAAGACTAAGGTAAGGTAAATCTTCTCAATATGCATGTATTGAGTCTCATAATCTATAAATGTTTGACTTATATAGTAGATAACTTTATATCTATTTTTTTATCATGATGAACAAGCATTGCCATTAAAAAATGGTCAGTGGTGGAGATATACAGGTAGAAGGGTTGGTATTATTTAGGAGTAATAATAATGGGTGGAGAAATAAGGTATTATTTGAGTGAATCAAAATCTTTTTGACATTATTTAGTCCACATAAAAGATGAATCTTTTTTGATAATATGATGAAAGGGTTGGCATCTATCTAATAACTAAAAGATGAAGTGATGAATGGATTACAGATTCCCCTATATACTATGGATTTCCTTAAGGTGGGTTAGATGTGGCATGTCAAGGATTGCTCTAAATTTGGTAGGGTCTACTTTAATTATTTGAATATAAATGATAAAGCCAAGAAGCTTTCCAAAAAGGACTCTGAAAACACATTTTTTGCGGTTGAGTCAAACATAGAAATGGATTAGGCACTAGAAGATAATTTTGAGAACATCTACATGATATTTAAAGTATTTGTATTTCTAAAGGAGGTCATCTACATAGTCCTCTATGACTTTGTGGATGATATCATTGAAGATGTAGGTCATCACATGTTGGTAGGTTGCTCTAACATGTTCAGACCAAGTGGCATGACCTAATAATAGAATCATCCCCATGGGATGATGAAAGAAGTTTTATGTTGATCTCCAAGGGTGATCAAGATCTAATTATATCCTTATAAACCATCTATGAGAGATAAAATCTTGTGCCCAGCTATAAGATCAAAAAGTTGGTCGATGCTAGGCAAAGATAAGTCATCCTTTAGACATGCAAGGTTGAGGTCATGGAAGTTAATATAGAGTTGAAGTCCCCCTATGGGTTTTCTAATGGGGATGATATTAGAAACCCATTGGGGATAGTCAATGGGTTGAATGAAATTGATAGATAAAAGGCACTGAAGTTCTTCTTTAACTAGAAGAGTGATATGAGGGTGCATCCTATAAATCTTTTGCCTAAGAGGATTAACATCAAGATGGATGACAATATTGTGTAAAGATATAGAAAGATCAATTCCTATCATATCCTGATAGGACCAAGTAAACATTATTATTTGATTATTAAGGAAGGGTAATCATGTTTCTCTAAGAAATCTAAGGATTGACCAATCTTTATAATGTGAGGGTTATCTTGAGTACCCAAGTTGACATCCATAGGGGATTTGTTCAACATGGTTTGGTTCTTAGGAGGAAGGGATTTATGGATATAATAATCCCTCACATCAAAATAGGTGATAATGGAATCATCATCTTAATGTTGGATAATGTGGATGGTAGGAGAATCAGTTTCTACCATTTCAAGATGAAGTAGAGGAAAGCTTTTAATTTGGCCATCATTTTGATAGGTTATGAGGCTTAGACTAATGATATTGACAAAAAAATAAGTTAGGAAGGATGATTTTTAAATTCTTAGACTTTGAAGGAGATGGATTTGGTGAGGATGGGATGTCTTCCTCAATGTTGGTGATGGGTTTGGGTGAATCGATGCATTCTTATGGTGGTATGAACCCAAGGCCAAATAAATCACAAGGCTTTTGGGTTTTGATCAAAGGTAACTCATGGGGTCCATGTTTATAATGGTTTAGGCCAAATCATTTCTAGGCACACCTATGAAGGTAAAATTTGGTAAATGACAATTTATCCAAATAAGAAAAATTAGAGGTGAATGGTCAGATAGAAGAGGTGGTGAAGGAAGCAAGGAGTGGATGATTAAGTCCCTCATAGATTAAATTGGTTTGGTAGTTATTAATTTCAAAAGGAATGATGATTCTGATATTAGCATCATAATCATGATTATGGACAAGGTTTCCATACTCTTGAGGATTAGGGGATGCATCCAAGGCCAAAATATGATACTCTCACAATGAGAGATGTTAAAACATAAGTTTTAAGGGGTCCTCTATGGGGATCTAAGAAGAAGGGATTGATGAGCTAATTGAAGCTTCATCGATGGTAGGGGTGGATATGTTGTTGTTTGGTTGTGATGAATGAGGAATAAGAACATTATTGGGTTGATATGTCATGTTGAAAGATGAAAAATGATTAGGTTCAACTTTTATGGTGATGACCTAACCCTCATGTTCAAACCTGACACACTGATGTAAGGTGGAAGGGACAAAACTCATGGAGCATATCTAAATACATCCAAGTAAGACCTTGTATTTTAAATTTCCTTTTATGATTAGAAGAGATATAGAATCATGTGAAGTCCCAAGAAAATGTAGAGGATGATTATTTCCAAGGTTGTGGCCATAGTATCATTAAAATAATGGAAGACCACTGAGGTTTCTGGCATGAAATTCTTTAGCATCTGGAGTTGGTCATAAGCATGAGAGGAGATGATATTAATACTACCTCCCCCATCGATCATCACCCTTGTTATGTGGGTTTGATTTATGTATAAAGTGATGAAGATGGGAGGATCAGGATCTTCAAGATGAACATAAGGTATTTTCAAATTCTTAAATATGACAAGGGTGGAAAGATGAAGAGCTATAAAAAAGGCTATAAGAGGTTGAGGGTCTTTGGGTTAGACCTATATATATTTTAGGGCCTCTATTAATTTTTGGTATTGCTAGGGAGTGGTGTTTATTAGATTGTATAAGATCATCTTCACCATTGTTTGGTGAAGCTACTTTAGAACTACTTACTAGATAGATTAAGAAGGGTTTGAGGTAGGGGCACCCAAAATGGATATTTTGGGTTTTGGTGAAGGTGAAGGTGTTTGAGTTTGGTTTAAATGTTGAGGGGTGGAAGGATATGTCAATATAATAGACACTTTGGCCTTTCCCTTATCCTTTTATTGGGCCCAAGACTAGGTGATCATATGGATAGTGTGGATGAGGTGAAGTGTTGGGATAAAAGGTTGCTTTAGTTCCTCTCACTCTTGGGTGAGAGTGTTGGAGTGGATAAGTTTTGGGTAGGTTTTTTTGGTGGTTGGGTTAACAATTATGTCAAGAAAGGTTCATATAACAATAGATCATCCTCATCCCATAAGTTATGGACAAGTTCTTGGAGATCTTTGTGATTCTTTGTCTCATGCCTAGGTGTCCTATGTTATGAGTAGATTAAACTATCATCAAACCAAGATTGTTTGGGACTTAAAAGATTAAAGGGTTTAATATGTGTTAGGTTCAAAGAGGAAGTTTTTAACAACCTTTGTAAAATGGTTGAATAAGATTTGATAAAAGGTGTTATGGGTGATGGGATTTTGGTTTTTAGGGTGGAAGCCTTCTGAGAAGTAGGCTTCACCATATAAGGTGTGTGTGGTAGGATGGTTTTGGTAGGTGGGTTTGATTGGGTTTTTTTTTGTGTTGAATGGTTTTTTGAGTGGAGGATTTAAAGGTGAAATATTTGGAGTTTGATGATTGAGATGATGTAGGTTTGGAGATAGGTGGGAAGGTAGAGGTAGATAGTTTGGACAAAAATGATGGGGATTTTGATGTTTTGGAGGGGGTATGTAAAGGTAAAATAAGAGGAGTAAGTTTAGTTTTGGTATTTTTAGGATGGTTGGCCTTCTTGATAGAAGGATGAGATCCTATTATGGAAGAAGGATGGGTTCCCAAAATGGAAAGTAAAAGAGAAGGGGGTGGTATGGTTCTTGTTTTAGGTGGAAGTTTGGGTGGTCCAAACTTCTTGGTTGGTTTGGTTAAGGTTTTTTTTGGTGGACTATATGGGGTTAAGTCCAAATTCAAAGATGGGTCAATAAGGCTAGGATTAGGGAGTATCCCTAAGTTATTGATAGGTTTAATTAGAGAGGTGTAAGGTGATGATAATTTGGGATGGAGATAGTTTGGATGGTTCTTCCACAATTTTGGAGGGAGAGATGTTTGATGAAGGGATTGTGGTGATGATAGGTTTAATGGTGGATAAAAGTGAGGTTGAAGGTTAATGTTTGTTTTAATATCAGAACCCAAGATGGTGTTAAAATGTGGCTCAATTTAAATTAGGTTGATAAGAGAATTCTAGGCTTTGTACCAGTCTTGAAAAGGTTTTATAGATTGGTTTGGTTCTTTGGGCATCAGATTCAAAGATTAGGCCCATAGCTTGAGGCAAGGGAATGGTTTATTCACCCTTATCCTATATGAGAGGTTCTAATATTTTGGAAGATGCTTCCTCCATGGAGGGAGAAGGTAAAGTGATATCTCCTTATGAAGTGGTTTCCAAAGAGAGATTAGATGATTCCATGATGGGGGAGGAAGGTGTGATGGAAATGGTTGCCTCATTTGGTATTTATATCAAAGGAGAGGTGGGTAAGTCTCGTATCTCCTCAAGTGGAGGAGTGGATGTGATTTCTTCCTTTATTTGGGTATTTAAAGGAATAGAAGGTGATTCCACCACTTCAACAAAAGGAGTGGAGGAAGAGGTAGTTGAGGCAATGGTTTCATAAATGATAGGTTCATTGATAATTACATTAACTTCATGGACCTCATGCGCATGAGATGATTCCAATTTATTGTCATCATGTTTGGTAGAAGGGGAATGATTGGAAAAAGGTTGTCAAAATATGTCAAGTGACTAATTTAGGGGTGCATTGGGATTGTCTGATGCAAGTTATCCTTTATCAATCAAGTTTTGGACAATGGTTTTGAAGATGTTACACCTACTAAAGTCATGTAAAATGATATGGTATAAATAAAATATATCATTTTCATTGTACCAATCGAGCATGGGGTGAGAAGCATCAAATTGTAGAGGAGGTTTGATAGGGGAAGTTTTATGATGTTGGATATGAGAAACTTATCCAAAATTGAATCATATGACTCCCCTAGTGGAGTATATTATTTTGGGGTAGCCCAGTTTTGATTTTGGGTTTGTTTTTTGGAGTTAGAAGAGTTAGTTATGTTGGGTTGGTTGATAATTAGAGGTGGGGTGGTTTTAAGGACAATTGTCATTACAGATGAATTTGGTTTGGTGTTGGGGTAGTTAGATTAGTTGGTGGTTTTAGATTGGTAAGGGTCATTAGATTTGAATCTAGAGTTTTTGTTTCTTACTTTCAACTCCCTCTCATCGATGGCTCTAATTTCTAGTTTGTGTACCATGGTGAAAGCCTCATCAAATGTTTTGAAAGTTTGAACCTATAGAGTAGGGTCAATATGTTTGTCACAATCCTAAGAAAAATTTTCAATCAACTTAGGTTGGGGAAAAGAGAAAGAGAGCTAGTTGATAAGACCTCTCCATCATGCTACAAAATCGACAATTGATTCATCATTAAATTGCCTAATGGAATAAAGGTCAGTGATGGAGACCTTCTGAGAAATATTAATTAAGAAGTGGTCTAAAATGGTTTGAGAAATTCTAGAAAAGTAAAATATAGAGTGCTTAGTGAGGGCACTATACCAATCTAATGTTGGTCCAGATAAAGACATATGAAAAGTGTGAAGGAGAAGAGAATCATCATAGGCATTCAAGTAGCAAGAATGCCAAAACACTCTTAAGTGTTGTTGGGGGTCCTCTTTACTTTGTAATTTATAAAATTTGGGTAATTCCCATTGAGGAGGGTAAGTTTGGATGGGGATGGATGGGTGAATAGGTAAATTATATATTTGGTCATAGGATAAGAGGTTGTGAGCCCCAAAGATAAATGAATCTAGGTTGGTCATATTTTCCATCAACATTTTGACCAAATTTGTTTGGGGTTGAGTAGTTAAATAATTGTATGGTAAGTTTTACTAAGGTTGAGTGTATGCAATATATGGATATTTGGTAAGAGGTTGAGAATATTCCATATGTTGGTATGTGGTCATTGAAGGTTGGGATGATGCCACATAAGGGTTAATAGGCACACAATTTTGGGTAAAAGATGGAGCTATATATTCTTTTGGATTAGGAATATAGCATGGGTGGGGTATCATAGGTGTTTTTTAAGGGGTTAATATGGGTTTATTTTGAGGTATTATTGAATTGGTATATTGGGGAATTGTTATGGATTAGGTTAGAGGTATGGTATGGTTAGTTGGTTAGGGGTGAGTGGTAACCTTGGTATTGATAGGTGGAAGGGTAGAAGGTATAAAAATCACCACACTTTGAAGTGGGGTGGATATTGGTAGGTTGGTAGCGATAAGGGGAATAGTGGCATATGGGTAGAAGATATCCCCATAGTAGATGGAGTAAGGGTACCTAAAGGTAAGGTTACCCCTCTATTAGAGAAGTGGTTAGTTGGTGTAAGGGGTGTCTAGTTAATCATTGGGTGGAGGAATTAGGTGGATTATTGGTGGAAAAAGAGACTTGAGTTGTCATAGGTTGGGTAGAGGTAGTGGTAACCATAAAATGGGGAGGCATTTCATAAGGTTGACTATAAGGAGGAGCTAAAGTAGTAGGGGTACTGTGAAACAGGGTGTTAAGGTAATGTTGGAGGGCCATGGGGTTATTTTCAATGAAAGTAGAAAAATATGCATCAACTTGGGAAACTATTTAAGGAATGGTATGGGGGTATAAAGATGGGAATAACCCTCAACATCTGAGGTATACTCCATAGAGGATGAAGAAGAGGAAGGTGGCTCTTGATTGGTTTGATTTCTCAATTATTGTCTAGTAAAAACTGTATGAGAAATAGAAAGGAAGAAAGGAATTATCACAACTCAAACACAAAGCAAAAAAAATAAAAATATCTCAAAGAAATAAAAACATACACTAGATTGCATTTAAAATCTTAGGATATCTTTTATCTCAATTTTGGCTTATGCCTTAGTTCTAAAATGTGAAAAAGAAGTTGGTTTGTAGAATAGGTACTTAAAAAAAAGTCTAAGGTTGGTTTTATGTGTTTAAGTCTCTCAAAAGGATATGTATTGTAAATTAATATGTGGTTTGGTATTGGGGTGTACCCCCTCACTTCACACACCATAGTGATAAGGGTGTCAGGTGCTTAGCCAGTATATACTAATTTCTAGAGTTTAGACTCAACTAGAGAGATGACTTTTGGTTCTCTTCTTGGTAATTACCTCCAAGTAAGATAGATAAAGGGTGAAGGTGATACACTAGGAGATGAAACCATAAATGAGCCTTATGTCAATTTTTTTATGCTTAATTAATTTAAGTGGTTTGGTATAGTATGTGATAAAGAAGTGAAACTATGATTGATTACTTTGTTTTTAATTAACTAAATGAACTAAACATACAAGTAGTAAATGTATGAAAGGTTTATTTTATACCCAAAATATATTTTGATTTATTTATATGAGCATAAAATAAGGAATAAAAGATAACCTAGATGTTACTAGGTCCTACTTGCAATGCCATAATGTTTCTCTCAACAACTTATTTCCTATTTAAATAAGAAGTAAGAAACTAGTAATAAGGGTGTGGTAAAAGAATCTATTTGTTTGTGTACATATGATCTAGATGATTTTGAAGAGATCCTATTTGTATTAGGAATAATGACCTGTAGATAATAAATCACTCATACAAATGGGTTGTTAGATGGGTAGTAAGCTAGATTACCTAACGTGAGATAGGTACAAGAAGTATGAGCTTACTAGGAGGATGTCAATCCACACTCTTAAAATTGTTAATTTGAAAGAAATAAAGATAAATTACTTGCATCAAATGATAGAAAATACTAAAATTAAATGCAAGAAGAAATAAATGATTGATAAAATAAATAGACTAATTAATCAAATAGTGGGTCAATACCAATGATAAATGGGTCAGGTTGGGTTCAAAAAATAAGCGAGGTCTCTAGGAATAGGCATGAACACAAAAAATGGAATTTGGCTAAGGGTAGGTAGGTGGAAATAACTTGATATTATTTCCTACCACAGTGATCATCAGTGGTTAGGTTAACCATCAATGGTTTGGTTAACCATCAATGGTTTGGTTAACCATCAATGGTTTGGTTAACCATCAATGGTTATGCTATCCATCAGTATTTGGATGATCATCAGTGGTTAAAGGTGACCATTAGTGGTCAGGGTGATCATCATGGGTTATTATGGGTCCTGAAGGAGTTTAAAAAAAGAGTCTGATTTAGATTATAGAAAGGGGTCAGTAAGTGGTTAGGGATCTTGTTAAGGTTTTGGGTTAGGAGATAAGATGTAGAAAGGTCTGATCTAGGTAGGGAAGTTAGAAACCCAACAAACAAAACCTAAAATACAAAATGTACCTAGTTTTTTACTTAATGGTTGGTGGTTGATCCTGGAGCAATTTTGGTAGAGTAACAGTACTTTGCCTCAAGAGTAATTTTGTTAGAGGTTTAGGTCTCTATAGTATTTATTGAATTCTTGGAAAAAATAGTTGCTAGTTGATATCTTGATTACTTATGTGCTAAAATTCTTGATTATGGATTCCCATTCACCTCTTACTCCCCTCATTTTATAGGTAAAGAGAGATGGAGGTAGAAGGTTCCATAGGAGATTAGGCTACTAATTTTGATGCATCATGATGTGTTAATAATAGGTAAGGTGAACATATTAAATTATTCCATGTTAGCTTTCATAAAACTAGTGTTTTTATTTATTCAAATGGGGAAGGGACCTAACCATCAGTGGTCAAGGTGATCATTGATAGTCACTTTAATTATTGATAGTCAAGTATTGAAGGTTAAGTGAGGTAAAAGGGGTGGGTTTGGTTAGTTGGTCAAAATGACCATGGTTAGGTTTTGTTAGGGGTTAAAGGGTCAAATTGGTTCCAAGGGGGTCCTAAGGTGGTTTAGGGGTGTTTTAACATTCAAAACTATAGTGTGTAAAATTATGGTGTCTACACGAACCCTAATCTACTAACAAGCCAAAAACTAGACATTTTTTATTGTTTGAGACCAAACTGGCCCTTTTTCATGCATTCTACCTAGGCCACAACTTTTGTGAATGAAATGTACTAGGTGCTAGGTTTCTTCCCTAAGCTATGGTCTGGGTCAAATAAGGGACTAAGGTGGTTAACATGCTCCTAAAAGGGTCATAGGGGGATCCCTAGAGAGCCTATCTAACATGATAAAAATCAAGATGGTGGGAGGATGTGTAGGAGATGAGAATACCTTGAAAGAAAGGTATAAGTGATTGGAAAATATCTCCAAGTAGGATAACCAAGGTTGGTAATCTACATGTGAGCTAATTTGTAATCATAGGGAAGAGTAAGGTCATGGGAAGTATGATTACATATGCCCTTGAGGTACAAGTAGTCAGTGTTTGAATGAACAAGGAGTGAAGTGAAGTACGTAGAATCCAAACAAAATTAAAGGAAAGAAAGAACAAAAAAGATAAAAAGAAACATTACCTATAATTACTAGATAAGGATGGTAGTGGAAGAAGTTGATGACATGATCTAGGGGTGAGAGTGCAAATTCTATGTAATTAAAAATCCAATTCCAACTCTATTTCTATCTCTAGCTGTAACTCCCACAAAAAAGGGACATAAGTGATATAAAATCAAATCATACTATCCAAAATAACATTCACTAGGGCATTACCCCTAGTATTTTCCTTGCAAGGGATATGGGTGAACTAGATGTCCTCAAAGAAGGAGATAAAATCATGCATTACCTTAAAGAGGGGGAGAAACTCACATCTAAGGATGACCTAGATATTGGTGAGTCAAGATATGGCTAAGAGTGAGTTAGAGAATAATTACACATAACATGCACCTAACTTATGAGCATCAATCAAGGCACCCAATGATTACATGATACTCAGTGGCATTATTCATCTCACTGGTAAGGAAGAAACTAGATGCAATAAGCTCATGGCCCCATAGATCATCGATAACCCAACTCACAGTTTCCAGTCTTAGATTACCTTGACTACCACCATCTATGTGAATCACCACTGAGAGGTACACTATGATGGGGGTTAAGGATGACTAAAAACTATCAAAAGTTAATCTCAAATCAAGGTGGTGTAAGCAATTTGATGGAGGGAAATAAATAATGAAACCAAGCCACAACCACATTGGTTGACCAACATCGACTATGGGAAGAGGCCATAAGGAAAAGTGGGGGGAAGTTTGGATAAGATGAAGACTAGTTGGAAAGACTGGAGCAAGTCCTAAACCACCATAGCTAGCTAATGACCCTACCTACAACCATGATAGAAAAGAGAGAGAGAGAGGGAATCAAAGCAAATTGACTACAAAAAACTAGAGAAATGACTAACTAAAATAAATAACTTCTATCCCTAGGTGCCCATGAAATGGGGCACGGGCTTGGGAGGTTAATGGGGACTTAGAAGGGGTCTTAAGTACCAAAATGAGGCCATAATGTTCCAAAATAAGTATCAAATTAAAAAATAGAGGCCACCAATGTGCTTAAAACATGTCAAAACCCCTAAGATGGAGGTTTCATGGTTTGGAATTTAAAAATGGGTAAAACACCTAAAAAGGGCCCACACAAAGCAATAAAAAGGGCTAAAAAGAGGGAAAAGAGAGAAAAGTAATCCATTTTCACTCTTTTTTTCACTCTGAGAGATCCAAAGGAGAGCCCATGAGTAACTAAATCCCAAGCAGAGTAAATGAGGATATAGTAGAATGCCATAGATGCATAAGATGGTCTAGGTAAGCTCTATGAACAAAGTTTTGAAAATTTATTCATTTTTTGGGGTTTGGAAGGCCCTAGACACATTTATACCCATTTTATATAATTCAAAAGATGAATTAGATGAAAAAAGGACTCAAAATGTTAGGCTAGATGAGATGAAGAGAATGAGACCAATGGGAGCTCAATTCATGGCCCATGGAGAGAGATATAGGGAGCCCTAGGGCTCCTTAAGATGCCACTATGCAAGCTATAGCTTGGATAGATTAGGTCATGGCTTGGCTCACTACCAGGGTATGGCTTTACCCAAAAAGTCATAGCTTAGGGCAATAAGTCCCTAGAATAGGCTTTGGGTAGCCTAGAAGAACCTAAGAGGTCTTAAAAGGGGTTAAAATAAGAAGGAGAAGGGGGAAATAAGCTAAATAGATAAAAACACTTGTTGTTAACTTGCTCTTACTCATTTTTTGGCCAGTAGACTAATCCATTTTCCTATTTACTTGCTTATGTAGACACATAAAGGAGTTAGAATACCATAGGAGGTAGAGGCTTCAAAGGTATAGGAGTAATTACCACAAAGAGATAGACTGTGTGAGGTGACCAACTAGGAAAGAGTCTCATCATGGTTAGTTGAGGAGGTAGATGTTGTACCTATGGAGGATTGGGATCACCTATAGAGTGAAGTACTTTAGATACTAGTACATGTGCCCTCATTACATTACTTTAAGGAAATTTTGAATGCTTTGGTGACCACATGAGTATTAAAGAGACATGTGTTCTAGCTTGGGCTAGAGCTAGAGGCCATCCTTAGCATTAAGGATGTCTACAAACTCTATGGGGTAGAGCCTATAAGTAGAGAGATAGAGCTACCATAGGTATAGGATATAGATGTATTAGATCTCTACCTAGTCATACACCACCCTCAATAAAATAACAATGGAGTGGATATCACATAGCTATCATCAAGGGTACCCACTCTTAGGATAGTGATAGCAGGGACTATGGTCAAGAATCTCTACGTCAACTAGAGTATAGGGTGAGTACTACTCTCTTATACATGAGTTGTCTAATACATAGAGGGAAGATAGATATATCCTTAGGGATAGTATATTCTA
The DNA here is from genome assembly GCA_037957365.1 of Torreya grandis. Lineage (NCBI taxonomy): Eukaryota > Viridiplantae > Streptophyta > Pinopsida > Cupressales > Taxaceae > Torreya > Torreya grandis. The sequence continues at coordinate 2,482,187 of JARHVA010001411.1, forward strand.
GGTAGATTATATTAATAATTGCATCACATCCAATGCATAGGGGTAGGTGGATTGACACAACCAAGCTTACTCATGTCCTAGGATTATGAGAGGCTCCCACCTAACATGGTTGAGAACACCATGGGGTAGTGATGCATACCCTATAATAGAGGAGGGCATGGCATGGAATACATGGTTCCCAAATAGGGATAGGCCTATACATACCACCTTATATCCAAATTTATTAGGTATCTATGTTTATTATCCCTACAAATCCATGGTATGGCTAGAGGATGCCAAGGTATAGACCTATGTGGGATAGGAGGAGATCCAACATCTACAGGGGCTATACCATCATCTATGGAGACATTCCTTAACATCATGAAATAGGATCATAACTTAATCTAGTTGGGTTTAAGAATGTTAGGTATCCAATATAGAGCAATGGGGCACTAGTGGAGAGAGGCTACCATAATGAGGACCATTACCAATAGGAGTAGCATGACCTATAGGAGGGCCACAAAGGCTATCAACACTATCACATAGGATAAGTTTATTTTATAGATAACACTTTATCTTTATATTCATCCTTAGTGAGAGAAAATATGTGACTAACATATGTGCTCTATTTGTATGTGTGTAGGAGACCAACCTAGCTAGACTAAACCCTAGGTGGGCCTACTATTGAGGGAGTTATTCCTTGATGTGGTAATGACACTACTAATGGAGTGAGTGACACATTTAACAGTGGGGGAAGAGCCACATAATCACTTTTGGTGGGTGGGTGGATGAGCCTCACTTAAGCTAATGAGGGAATGACATTGGATACCACATATAGAGGTAGAGTCAGCATAACATGAGGTAGTTGTGTCCTCACTAGAGATAGTTGTAGTAAAATCTAAGATGGATGCATCACAAGTTATGGTATGACTAGCTAGATTAGAGTCCAAGATAGATCAATTATGGGCTAAGATAGATTGAGAGAAAAATAGAAGAGTGGATGCACCTAGAGATGGGGAAAACTGACTGGTATCCCTAGAGTAGATAGTAGCTCAACTAGTTGTTAGGCAGAGATCAAGGTCTCCACAAGAGGCATGACTAAAATAGATAGAGTCTAGTCATAAGATGATTCAGATAGTATCATATGTATAGCCACATACATGGAAGTTTTTGGGACTATGATCCTAGGCTCATAGGAAGCCATGTGATGTACCTAAAGAAAAACATATATTTTTTGTGATGTATATATAAAAAATTATCACATGTGTGTATATGATTTTGTGTATGATGTGTATTATTCATCTATTATATACTACTAGATATAATATGATTAGATAGTAGGAATTACTAATAAAGAACCCATGTACACACACATATGCAAGTGGTATGAAGGTTAGTGGTACTAAAAGAGAGGAAAGGTTTTCACATTACCACCATAGGTGACTTTCCTGGAGGGCCACATAGGCCCTAGACATGAAATGTATTAAGGTGAAATCCATTGATTGGGTGAAATAGTGGCTCACCTTGGAGGGTTGAGAGATAATAAACCCCATTCTCTAGAGAAGTAGTGATAACAAAAGGGATAAACCACTTGTGCATGAGTTTTCCCTTCTTATGGTGTTCCTTATAAAAAATGAGGACCATATTGTTGAGTGTGGAGCCCTTTAGGGCTATCAAATGACCTTAGGGTGTATTTTGGGGGCCTAAGGAGCTCCACAAATGTGGAGAGCATAGTTTTCCATACCCCACCTTTTATGAAATGTTGCTCCACATGTGAGTGGAATATTCCTTATATTTTATAATTTCTATTTTTCCATATTTTGTGGAGTTAGTTGTTAGATTCCTTTTCCCATGTTGACTTCCTTGATCTTATGGAGCTTTTTGTGTTTTGGAAAAGGGGTTGCCTTGTTATAAGGAGTTGGTTTTGATCACATGGTGTTGGTAAATGTTCCCTTGAAAGGTGGAGACCCAATCTTGGTGTGTTCCTTCATGGATGAGCTTATTTAGGTGGAGGAGGGTTGTCACATGTTTAATAATTATTATCTTGGATAAGCATTGTACATTTATCCTCCTTTTGTGTATTTTCATTAATTTTATATATATACAGGGTGTGGTGTGGACTTTAGAGGTTGATAGTTTATTTGTATGGTGTGGCTTTGAGGATTAGAGTCAAAGTGCAGGTGTTTTACAAAGTGTAGATGTTTTTCAAAGTGCAAGTGTTCATTACAGGGTGTGGTTTAGCAACTTGTGAGATACAACATTTTTCAGGTGTAGGTGAAAGTGTAACATTTTATACATGAAATTTTTCTATCTCTATGAGATTTCATTGTAGTCTTATATTTTGATTACATTTTATATTGAGCATTTTCTTAGTGGATGTAACCCACATTGGGTGAACCATGTTAGATATGTGTTTTGTGACTCATTGTTATTCTCTCCATTTTAATACTTTCATTATATCTATGATTTGAGGAATATTTCCATGATGCATGCTATTGCATAAGTTAGATCTGATTTATGGTTATATTAAATCTTATTTAAAAGTTTTAATTCCTAACAACTGGTATTAGAGCCATTGGTTGTGTGTTTTGTTGAAGTGGTAAATCATAGGAAGGCTATTATCTTGAGTGGGAGATATGGGAGAAGAGATAAAATTTAGAGTTGATAAGTTTGATGGTAAGCATTTTGTTTTTTGGAAAATGTAGATGGAGGATTACCTATATCAGAAGGAGCTACATCTCCCCTTGGAGGGGAAATTAAAACATATGTAATTATGAGTGATGAGGATTAGTCATTACTTGATAGGAAGGCATTGGGACCCATTCAGTTATTCCTTGCATCTTATGTTGAATTTAATATTTATGATGAGAAAATAATAAAATATCTAATGGATAAAATTAAAAAGTTATATGAGAAACCCTTTGTTTCTAATAAAATTTTTCTTATGAAAAGATTGTTTAACATGAAAATGTCTAAGAATGGTTAAATATATAATCATCTAAATGATTTTAATAAAGTCTTAAACATGTTCACTTTAGTTAGAATTAAGTTTGATGATGAAGTTAGATATTTTCTAATATTATGTTATTTGCCTAATAATTGGGATAGTTTGGTTATGGATGTGAGTAATGCATTCCCTGCCAAGGGAAGCTTGAATTTTGAGGATGTTGTAGGTGTGATTCTTAGTGAGGAGATGTGAAGAAAAAGAAATGGTGAATAATATTTAGGTAATGATTTATTCATTGATACTAGAGGGAGGCAAAAGGAAAAGAGCAAAAATAACTATGGAAAGTTAGAAGGTATATCTAAATCTAGATCTAGATCTAAGATGATATGTTGGCATTATGGGAAGAGTGGACACTCAAAGAAGGATTATTGGTCACTTCAGGATAAGATTGACAACAAGGAGGAAACTAATGGGGTAAATGTGACATCAGGTAAATCATGTCAAGATGCTTTAATTCTTTATATGGACATTTTTTTTAGTTTTGGGTATTGAATTCAAGGGCTTCTTTTCATGCCACCCCACATAGGCATTATTTTATTGATTATGTTTAAGAGAATCTATGACATGTTTATCTTAGTGATGATGAACCATGTGAGATAGTAGAGAAAGGTTGTGTTCAAGTTAAGATGTAGAATGGGAACACATAAATCTTTAAGTATGTTAGACACGTGCCTATGTTGAAAAAAAATTGGTTTTAGTGGGGCAATTAGGTAGTGAGGGATGTTTAGTATTATATACTATAGATTCTTGGAAAGTTACCAAATGTGCTCTTGTGATATTGAGAGGTAAGAAAGTTGGTACTTTATATTTGACTAGTATTGTTTATTCTATTGATTTAGTTGTTATAGATGGATATGCAATTATGTAGCACTACAGGTTCTGTCATATGAGCCATAAGGGCATGCAAATATTAAAAGATAAGTTTCCTAGATTAAAATATCTAGATATAGACTTCTATGAGAATTTTGTGTATGGGAAACAAAAGTAGGTTAAGATCCTAAAGGTTGGACCCACAAAGAAAGATCACAAGTTAGATCTAGTACACTCAGATGTATGGGGACCAACTTAGGTAATCTCTATTAGTGGATCTAATTATTATGTTACTTTTATTGATGATGCAACTAGGAAAGTTTGGGTTTATTGCATTAAAAGTAATTCTAATGTATTTAACACTTTTAAGAAGTGGAAATCCTTGATTGAGAATGAAAAAGGTCTTAATTTGAAATGTCTTAGATCAAATAATGGAGGTGAGTATCATAGTAATGCTTTCTTTGATTATTTTTCTAACAATGGAATCTATAGGCAAAGGATGGTTCTAGGAACTCCATAGTGGAATGGGGTATCTGAAAAGATGAACAAAACAATAATGGAATGTTCTAGGAGAATGAGGTTACATGCAAGATTGCCTTTATAGTTTTGGGTAGACATAGTTAGCATGGCAGTATATCTGATTAATAGAGGACCTTTTATGCCTTTGGATGGAGACATTCTTGAACAATCTTGGTTTGGTAAGAATGTTGATTATTATTTTCCTAGAGTCTTTGGATGTGAGGCTTTTTATCCATTAATAAAGAGAATGGGACCAAGCTAGAGGATAAATTAGACAAATGCACAATTGTTGGTTATGATGAGGATGACTTTGATTTTTATTTATGGAACATTAAAGATAGGAAAACATTTCAATCTAGAGATGTAGTTTTTAATGAAAAATTCATGTATAAAGATCAGTTGTAGGAACAAGAACAAGAATAGAAAGAGTACATAGTATTAGATGACATTGTGGATGACAAAGTATCCAATGAATCAATTTAATAACATTCTACACAAGGGCTCCAAAATCTTATGGTAAGAAGGTCTTCTAGGGTAATAAGAGAACCTGAACATTTTTCTCCTTCTTTGAATTATTTATTACTCACTAGCAACGGAGAACCAAAGTGTTATGAGGAAGCAATGCAGGTAGATGCCAAGTTAAAATGGGAACAAGCCATGGATGAAGAACATAGATCTCTTATAGATAACTAAACATGGGATTTGGTTAAGCTGCCCAAGGGAAAGAGTACATTTCCAAACAAGTGGATATTCATAATAAAAGAAGAGGATGAAGGGAGAAAAAGTATAAGGCTAGGATGGCGGTCAAGGGATTTGCACAAAAATTGGGTATTGATTTTGATGAAATTTTCTCTCATGTTGTAAAAATGACTTCTATTAAGACTTTTCTTGGTTTAGTTGTAGTTGAGGATTTTCACTTAGAATAGTTGGATTTGAAAATTTATTTTATTCATGGTGATTTGGATGAAGAGTTATATATGAAGTAGCCATAGGGATATGAGGTCAAAGGGAAGGATAACTATTGTGCAGACTAAAGAAGAGCTTGTATGGATTGAAACAAGTTCACAACAATGGTATAATAAATTTGATTATTTTATGTTTGAACAAGAATATCAAAGGTGTCATTATGACCATTACATGTACATCAAAAAATTTGATGGTGATTCCTTTATTATATTATGCTTGTATGTCGATGACATGTTAGATGTAGGAAAGAACATACAACATATTCATATACTCAAGAAACAACTTAGTGACTTCTTTTTTATGAAGGATTTAGGTGTTGCAAAGCAAATCTTTGGTATGAGGATTTCTTATGATAGGAAGGAGAGGAAGCTGATCTTATCCCAACTAGAGTATGTGAAGAAATCCTTGGAAAGGTTTAACATGTTGGATGCTAACTCTATTGGTACTCCTCTAGAAATCCAATTTAGATTATCAAAGGAGTAGTGTCCCAGGATGGAAGCTAAAAAGCTTAAGATGTCTAAGGTAGCTTACTCATTGATAGCTGGTAGCTTGATGTATGCCATGGTTTGTACTAGGTTGGATATTGGCCAAGCAACATGAGTTGTGAGTAGGTATATGATTGATCTAGGTTATGAGAATTGATAGAAAATGAAATGGATTTTTTGGTAGTTGAGAGGAATCATGAATTTTACACTATGTTATGGTGGATCAGATACCACTTTGCATGGTTATGTGGACTCAGATATGATAGGGGATATTGACAATAGGAGAAGTATGATAGGTTAGATATTTATTATTGGAGATATAATGGTTAGTTAGATTTATAATATATAGAAGGTTATGGATTTATCAACTATAGAGGTAGAGTATGTTTCTACCATAGAGTCTAACAAGGAGATGATTTAGTTATAAGAGTTGTTTCAAGAGTTGAGGCATGAGAAGGAAGTTGGGAGACTACATGGTGATAGTTAGTGTTATTAATTTGGAAAAGAACTCTGGTTTCCACTCAAGGATGAAACACATTCAGTTATGTTATCACTTCATCAAGATAGCTTTGGAAGAGAACTTGGTGAAGCTAGAGAAGATTCATACTAGCTAGAAACTTGTAGATATGATGACCAAGGTGGTCACATTGGACAAGTTAAGAATATGGTTAGATTTGGTTAGCTTTAGTGGTAATGGAGCAATGATAGATTCTATTTAGAAGAAACAGTCTCTAGGTGGGAGATTTTTGAGTGTGGAGCCCTTTGGGGATATCACATGACCTTAGGAGTGTATTTTGGGGGCCTAGAGAGCTCCACAAATGTGGGGAACATAGTTTTCCCTACTCCACCTTTTGTAGAATCTTTCTCCACATGTGAGTGAAATATTCCTTATATTTTCTAATTTATATGTTTCCATATTTTATGGAGTTAGTTTTTATATGCCTTTTTCCATGTTGACTTCCTTGATCTTAGGGATCTAGTTTTTTTTGGAAAAGGGGTTGCCTTCCTTGTTATAAGGATTTAGTTGTGATCACATGGTGTTGGTAAATGTTCCCTTGAAAGGTGGAGACCCAATCTTGGTGTGTTACTTCATGAATGATCTTGCTTAGGTGGAGGAGGGTTGTCACATGTTGGATAAAGCTTATCTTGGATAAGCATTACACATTTCTCCTCCTTTTGTGGATTTTCCTTTATTTGTTATATATACAAGGTGTGGTATGGCCTTTAGAGGTTGATGGTTTATTTGTAGGGTTTGGATTTGAGGATTAGCATCAAAGCATAGGTGTTTTGTAGAGTGCAAGTGTTTATTACAGGGTGTGGTTTAGCAACTTGTGAGATACAACATTGTGTAGGTGTAGGTGAAAGTATAACATTTTGTGCAATAATTTATATAGAAGATTTGTCTATCTCTATGAGAGTTCATTGTAGTCTTGTGTTTTGATTATAGTTTATATTAATAACTTTATTAGTGGATGTAGCCCAGATTGGGTAGACCACAATAGATATATGTTGTGTGATTGATTCTTGTTCTCTCCATTTTAATACTTTCATTATATCTATGATTTGAGGAATTTTTCCATGATGCATGTTATTTCATAAGTTACATCTACTTTATGGTTATATTAAATCTAATTTAAAAGTTTTAATTCTTAACATGTATCACCTACTTTGAATTGACAAGGGTGCACTTCTCAAATTGGTAACACTGATGGTGTTGGTAAACACATTTGCACTGAAGAGCAACCAGACATTGCTCATCTTATTTATTAAGCTAAATGAGGTGAGTAGCATGTTCTTCCTCATAAGAAAGAGATACAAATGTATTAACCCATAGCAAAGGGATTAAGACCTCTAAGGGAAGAATAGCCTCAGACCCATACATGAGTAAGTATGGGGTTACCCCCATGGTCATTCAGAAGCTCGTTTGATAAGCCCATAGGGTAGGATACAGTATGAGATGTCAGTCCTTATTAGACTAGGAAATGGTAGAGAGAAACATCTTATTCAAAGTTTTATTTGAAGATTTTGCTTTCCCATTTACCTAGGGGTAATGGATAGAGGAGAAGTGGAGCTTAAACATAAATCATTCAGTGAGCTCACACATATTAGGGCTTTAGAGTCCTTGGCCATTGTTGGCCATAATCAAAGTGGGAACCCCAAACATAAAAATAAGCTAGTTTAAGATGAACTTCATGAAGGTCTTCCCTCACATGCCTCTAAGAGGTATGGTCTCAACCCACTTCTTAAAATAGTTAGTGGTAGTGATGAAATAACAATGGCCATTAGAGGAGGTAGGTTTAAACTCATCAACAAAGTTTAGATCCCAAACTAAGAAGGGTCAAAAGATCAAAATAGAGTATAAGAGGTCAACTAGGGAATTGATGACATCCCTAGTGGCTTGGCACATCTTACACTTCTTGGCATACTAGACTACATCCTTAACAAGAGTGGGATAGTAGTTTCCCATCCTGATAATATGATGAGTAGTGGCTTACCCTCCTAGGTGGCCACCATAAATTCTCCCATGAGAATAATCCAACACAAAAAGAATATCCTTGGGGGTGAGGCACTACATCAACACACCATTAAGAACCCTTTTAAACAAGATGATGCTAATGATGACATAGTGGACAATAAGATTATGGATCTAATAACATTCTTATGAAGGAACATCAATGGGATAAGACTGGTGTTTAAGGTAATAGATAATGTCTTGATACTAATCACACTCAGAGACATTAATATGGTCAACTGAGTAAACCATCTCATCAAGAAAGGCATCATCCACTAATTATGTACTAGGGTTGGGTAGTGGGAAATCAATAGGTTGTTCAACCATAGCCAAGCCCTTGGTGGACTTTTGGTTAATGATGTAGAGGTCAAACTCTTAAAGAAGCATGATCCACCTCATAGTAATACTATTAAGGTGTCTCTTACTAAGTAAGTAGCAAAGTGGATCAGATTAGACAATCATATTGGAAGTCTGACCCAACATGTAATGTCTCAAATTCTTCATGGTGAAGATGAGGGAGAGGCATTGTCACTCAACAAGAAAATAGTTGAGCTTAGGTTTAACTAGTGTGTGAGAGATGTAATAAATAGCTCTACCCCTACTAGTGTCATCCTTTTAGCACAACATAACCTGATGGAAATATCAGTAATAGAGGTGTATAAGATGAACTCACACCCCTAAATGGGTGCCATCATGATGGGATTATTATGAATCATATGCTTCAATTCCTTGAAATCCACTTCGACTTTAGTAGACCACAATAGTAGAGTATTCTTGCATAAAAGATGTGTGAGGGGTATAAATTTGTGAGCATACTCCTTAAAGAAACATTTGATAAAGTTGAGTCTTCCTCATAAGGATTATAATTGAATGAGGTTGCATGGGGGAAGCATCTCAAGGATCACCTTGATTTTCTTGGAATCAACTTCAATGCCACTCTATGAAATGAGGAAGCCAAGAATCTTTCTAGTGGAAACACAAAAAATTCACTTCTCACAATTGAGACTAATGTGATACTCTTAGAGATGATCAAATATTATCTTGAGGTCTCGCATATGCTCATCCTACTTACAATATTTTCCAAGGAGATCATCAACATAACACTAAAAAATCTTATGGATAAAGTCATGGGAAATATGGGTCATGGCATGCTAATATGTGGCCCCAATGTTATTTATACCAAAATGCATGATGGCATAATAGAAGGTACCCCATGAGGTAATGAACATCATTTTGTGTTGGTCTTCAGGTGCAGTCTAGATTTGGTTGTAACTAGAGAAATTGTCTATGAGGGACATGATCTCAAATTAACTAGTGAAATCAACAATCTAGTTTATCAAAAGAGTAAGAAAGTTATCCTTTAGAAAATAAATATTGAGATCCTAAAATTTGATGCAAATCCAAATAGCTCCATTCTTATTGAGAATAGGAATAATGTTAGAAATCCATCAAGGGTAGTCAACATCTTGGATGAAGCCAACTTGGATAAGTTTCTTAATCTCTTCCTTGAATAATTGGGAGACTTTAAGCACTATTGGTCATTTATTTTAATGAATGAACTAGGTCCCATCATCTATGATGATATTATAAAAAACTATGTCAGGATCCATGCCCTTCACATTAGTGTATTCCCAAGTGAATACATCTAAAAATTATTGAAAAAAGGTAACCAAAACTTCCCATTCCTCAAGATTAAGGGTAGTGTTAATCTTGATAATTTTAGGCCTTGCTAAAGTGCCAAGGTTGATATCTATAGATCATTCAGCATCCATAGCATTTCCCTCCTTGAAACACTCAAGCGTAGGAGGGAGTGACTCATCTAACACTTTAGGTTCAATCACTAGTACACTCACTATAGGAATGCCTAGAGTTGGTCCATCCATGAGAGAAATCTCCAAACTAAGAGGATCAAGGGGATAATTATACTTATAAAAATATCACATGAGCTTGGTGTAATCTTTTATCTGCTTTAATAGGTTGCATGTCATAACATGAATGAAAAAACACTCAAGATCAGACTCAACCACTCTAACTATCTTAGTGGGAGATGCATTGAGAGAGCCTATACTTTGATGGGAAAAGTGTGACACTCAACATATAGGGAAACATCCTAAAATAGGTTTATAGAAAGAGATGAGTTAACCTGGCATCATGAAGTAGAAGAAAGAGTTAGCTAACATGTGCTAGACTCTAAAGGAATGAACATAGGTTGGTACTTAGCTAGATCATAAATCTTATCTTTAATAAAATGAGACTCAATAGTGGAGTGTGTGTGGGAATTCATAAAACCCCATGAGGAGAAAAAAAAAGCCTCACCTAATGGATTTATCATTACATAGATCAACACCCAGGGATCTAGGTCAACCTCCATGGTGTGAAACTCACTTTCATGTATGAGCTAAACCATGTGAAACATGGTTGATATAATTGCATACATGTTAGTGGTCTAAGTATGGACAAGAATCATGTTGTATAAAATATCAAGGTCTAACATAGAAAACTCAATTTTGACTATCTTGGGGCCAAACTTAACCTGAAACTTCACATTCCCCATCAGTCTAACTACGTTGTTTAAACCAACATAGTTATGGTGAGAATCAGAGAGCTTCTTCCAACTGATCCTAAGCTCATTGAACACATGCAGGGGTATGATATTCAATGTAACTACTTCATCAATAATACACCACTTGACATGGCAATCATCAACATAAATCTCAATATAGAGAGGGATCTGAGCCCTCTTTGTAAGAAATAAAGCATTTAGCAAAGATGTTAGGTCAAAATATAATATGGGAGGTCAAGGGTGATTATGTGCATCAAATTGGAACAATAATTTGATGTCATCATGTAGTGGACCCTTGCAAGAGATACCAAGCTCATCAAAGATGAGACCCCTTTGATCAGGGTAAATATAAAGAAGGTCCCAAATAGAGATCCTAGTTGAAAGGCCCTATAACTCATTTATGATAGAGTAAAGATGCTATCTAGCCTAAGGAGGGATGTTATGCCTAAAGTCAAGTATGACTTTATGGTTCCCTGACCCCATGGGCTAGATAGGAGGCCCAAAACCACTAGTCTCTCCAACAAGGTTGGTGGCCTAAATAGAGTGTGTGTTGATAAAACACTTGTACCTATTAGAGGCTATGTCGATAGAAGAAATTAACTTACTACTCTTACAATTGGATTTCTCTCTAGGATTAGCTTGGGAGGAGGAATCAAAAGAGGTGGAAGAGTAAGAAGGAGAATGAGGGGCCTTAGCCTTTGATTTCTTCTTTTTCTTCTTCTTCTCCTTATCATGGTCAAGTAGAGGTTTATTGAACACATTCAAAATTCATTTAGGTTCCACAAGAGGATAAATATATGACAAGGGTAATGCTTGCTTGCTAAAATTTTAGGTAGCATCATTATCATCATCATGCCCCTTCATCCATTACTAATTATTAAACTTGGTGGGGTTATAAGGAAACACTATCCATTATTTTTCTATGCTTAATTCAAAAGCCTTATTTTTAGCTAGATTCTTACTCAAAAAATTCACCTCATGACTATCCTTCTTTTCCTTCTTCTCAAGAGGAGAATTAGTGACACTATTACCAATCACATTATGATTGTGCTCATGTGAAGAGGATGAATTTTGGTAAAGTACAAGCTACATTCCTACATGCACCTAAAATACTTCAATCTTTAGACACTCATTAACAACTTCATCATAATATGTGGGTTTATGCTTGAGGACCTTAAGGTGAGCCTTCTACCTCAGTGCTCACATGAACATATTATAAAACTAGTCATCTAAGAACTTAGTCCTACACATATTAATATTTGAATGGCATTTATGCACAAAATCAATGTTTGACTCACACTTGGCCTATGCCATGGAGGTGAGTGACTGGATCCTAAGGTTAAATGGTTTGGAGATATCAAAATATTGGAGGAATTCATCCAGAAGGAGCTAGAAAATAGAGAGAGAATTAGAGGTAGATTTATAAACTAGATGAGAGTTTTAACTCATAGAGAATGAGCGAAGAGATTTAACATCATGCCTTCATCTTATTCCCAATATATACATGCCATCATTAATGATGTAATATGCTCCATAGGAATAGATTCTTGAGTTCCATTTAACTTAGGTAATTCAAGGATAGGAGTAGGAAGGCAAAAAACACACACCCAAGGGGTTAGAGGATTTTGATGGAGATCCTCATAAGCACAATTGATACTAGGCTAGCGATGAGATCTAACAAGGAGTTCATGATGGTAATGATGTTACCTATGCCTAAATACATCATCATAACCATGTTCACAGAGAGGATGATGTCAAGGTTGTTCCTAATAGGGAGGATTCTCATGATGTAAATCATCTCTACCATAGGATGGGGAATTATCATGAGAAGTGTGACAATCCCCATGATAATGATGGGAAGATGTGGAATGCTCATAAAAATAGTTGTGATGACCAAAATCTATGTAATGTTGGTCACATGCCCTCAGATGAGGGTCCACTAATGCTCTTGATAGGTATCCCACATATCTCTAGTCCATAGGTGATGATCTAAATCAACATGCTCATTAAAAACTCTAAAAGAAGGGATAAAAAGATGTGAGGAATCCTTGTGATGTGCATACCTCATTGATTTGGAATACCTAACACCCACATCATGGATATGAGGGTGTTCTTACTCTAGAATCTGTAGTTGATAAATAGGTAGGGAACTCATGTGAGAATTGGTTGAGGCACTCAAAAATGAATAGGTACAAGATCTATCTCTAGAGAAAACATGCCACCAACTCCTAGGGGATAAGGATGCACTTAATTGACTTGAAGGCATCTATAACAACTATTAATGATTTCAAAAATCTCATCAAGCCCTATCTATACAAGAAGATCCTCATCACCTCTAACAAGTAAATGAGATGCAGCATGAGGTTGAGATGAAACATCCTCAAATGAAAGAAGCTTGGAATGATGAAAAGGATATTGATTCCATTGGTGATATATATTATAATCTTGTTCCATTTTTAATGAGAGAGGATATATGCCATCATGATGGGTTGAGGGAACCTCCTAGTTCCTATGGTGTCTATGGCATTTCATTGCAGTTGTGGATTGCTCATGGGTGAGCTCAAGGATGAGGCCATAAATCTATTGATATTGGCATCCCAAGGGTGGGAGATTGACCATGGATGTAATGAAGCAAGATAAACATGAAATAAAATGAAAAAAGCAAACTAAAGGAGAATGAATAGGGATAATGACATAAAACCAAAGTAGGAGAAAATAACCAAAGCAAGAGCTAAAACACAACTGAAAGTAAATCCTAACAACAAATAAATGGGAGTTGGCTAACAGAGCACTAAATGGGATAGAACTAGTATGAGACCATATGTGAGGTCATACTAGGTGTGCTAAAATTTAGCTCCAAGAATTTAAATATAAACACCAGTGTTTGGTAGGGTGCTAAAGCAAACCACTAAGAGGCTAGAGGGCTCAAGGGTTTCATGGGCTATAGGAGATTTATAGTGGCTATCTAATTTTATAGATTACACCAAGATATAGATATACTTTTAAAATAGGTTGGGGATAACATGATCAAGAACACAAAGGATGTAGGTATCTCTAGCAAATCTAACCATAGTAAATCAAGTAGCTAATAGTAGACTATTGATTGCATACACAATATGAAAACAATGATACCAAATGAAGAGAGATAATTATTGAAATGTAATTATAAAAGCTAAGGCACTTTGTATCTAAATAAAAGACATTTTATGTAATAAATATGTTTTCAATAAAGGGTTCAAGAGCATGCCTAGTCTATGTTTGAACTATCTTTCATATTTAACACTATTGTTTTCTAATAATGCAATGTTCTAGTTTATCATAAGAGAGAGATTGTTTACACAAGTTGTCTAGTTTGTTTTGAGCATTTATTTCTATTATGAAATGTGGAATTCTTCCAAAGAGATAAATTACATGTAATAAAGTAATCTTTAACCATATACAAATATAGGAAAATTTGGAAACTACTCTAAGTAATGCACAAAATAACTAATTTGCTAAACCAAATCAAACCCTAGCATATATACTACAACAAATGAATAAAGAGTTTCACTTTTAAAATAAAATTTCCCTCATATAAAGATCAATAGAGATGTGTATAATTTTTACCAATTAATTGTCCAAGCTGGGATGCAAGAGAGGAAAAACATTAAGTTGTGTGTAGGCTGATTCTAGACAAAGAGCCAAAAGTTATAGAAGAGGTGAAGGAGAAACTACCAATTTGTGGAAGATCCAATGCAAGGAGCACAAGTGATAGGTGTAATGGATTCTTGAGGGACACTATAAAGAGCAATGTGAATCACCAAGAATAGTTGTAGAGAAGTAGGGCATTCCCTATCACAAAGAAAGCTATTATGTTAAGCAAGAGCCAAGAGAGATTTAGGGAGGTGTCCAAAATTTGAGTATGAATGATCAAGTGAGAAGATTAGAGTATAAATGTAGAATAAAGTGAATGTAGAGGCTCAAATTAATGAGTAAAATCACATATATCCCAACCCTAATCTACCAACAAGATAAAAACTAGCTATTTTTGCTTATTTGAGACCAAACTGGCCCTTTTTCACTTGTTCTACCTATGACACAACTTTCATGAATGAAACATGTGGCCTAGGCTATGGTTTTCCTCCCTAAGCCATGGCCTACGTCAAATAAGGGCCTAGGGTGGTCAACAAGCTCCTAAAAGGGTCTTGGGGGTCCCTAAAGAGTATATCTAGTTTGAAAAATTATCAAGATGGTTGGAGGATGTGTAAGGGATGAGAATAACATGAAATAAAGGTCCAAGTGAGTGGTAGATGTCTCCAATCAAGATAACTGCATTTATTAGTCTGCATGTGAGCTAATGTGTAATCATAGTGAGGAGTAGGGCTATAGGGAGTATGATTATAGTTCTTATCTTCTTTCTCTCCTATGAGAGGAAGAACAATTGAAGAACATATCAAGTATTTTAAGGCTACCTTGAGATTGATGAATGTTATTGATGAATATTTTTCATGTAGGATTTTCTTATTCACATTAAAGGATGTTACATATGATCAGTACCTCAACTTACAAGAAGGCTCAATTACTTCATGGGATGATTATCAAAATACTTTTCTTACTTAATTTTGGCAAGTCACTAGCCCAAATATTGTGTATCAACACTTCACCAATATGAAGAGGGATCCTATTGAACCAATCCATAATTTCAATGCTAGGTTATTAAAGATGTACACTTGGGTGAATAAAAATAATAATGCATTAGAATCTTTAGCACCATATATATACAAGAATGCTTTGGATCTTATCAACACAATTTTATATGAAGGGTTACTACTATCAACACTTTATCTTTGGCCTATGTTGAGGATATTAACATTTATATACAACTCAATCTTTAAATACTAGGAGTTCCCAACCTCAATGCTAGTTTTCCATCCTTAAATTTAGTGACTTATGTAAATCAGAATGTTCCTATATACAAAAAAATTTAGCTATATGCATTGACTCCTCTAACGTTAGTGACACTAAATCATATTTATGGATTTTTTAACAACCATGAACAAATGAGTAATCATCAAAAGATTCAACATTCAATCTCAGTCAACACGATAGCTAATCAAAGTATGGATTCTACCAAGGAAAAATTTGATTCTATACAAAGGATGGTTTAAAAGTTTATTAATGAATTCTTGAATATGAAAAAATAGATGGGAAATACCATAAGATAAAATAATAATTAAAATTTCAAGTTTATAATATACAACATGCCTTTCAACAAGCATGTGAATACTATAGAACATCGACAAGCTAGTAGGTTTCCAAAGATCAACATATTAGAAACAACCTTGACCAATGGTGTAGGGTTCACAACATGGCAAACTTGATTGTGTTGAATTTTGTACAATATTAAAAATATTCCAAAGAGAAATGGTGAGGTAATATTTGATGAATAATAAACCATAATCACCACATGCTTCTAATTCATCAAGTGCCATTTTTATTTTTTAAACTTATGAGTTTCCATTCCAAAATGAGGATGATAATTAACCAAAGGATAATTTAGAAGAGGTCCAAGCTTTCCAATAGTTATAGAGAGGAAACTACAATTTTAATAAAAAATAACCATTCACCACATCTACTCCAAACAACATGTCTATCCCCCCAAATCTTAAGGCTGATAACAATCCATCTTCCCCAAAAGGGAATGATCAACCTCTAAATGTGAAAACCTAGGGCAAAAGAGGATAGAATATCATTGAATATATGAAAATGATAAAGGCAAACATAAACCTTCATGATTTGTCTCATATTACAAAATAACAAGATTTCCTGTGGAAGTCTATCACAAGGAAATATACTATGGACAAAACAAAATCTGCTCATATGAACATCATCTACAAGAGTAATCTAGAAGTTCCTCCTTTTTTGTTAACTATAATATAATTTAATAATAGTATACAAAACTACTTAGTTTATTCAGGAGCTTTAGCTATTGTGATTCCAACATTCATCTATCAAAAGTTTAGATTAAATCTAAGCCCATCTAAGAGGATGGTTTCACAATTAGAAAAGATAATAGTTACTATGGTTGGGGAATTAAATAACATACATATTCAAGTTGCATCTAAGCCACACATATAGATGAATATTGAAATAATTATTGTAGACATCCCAAAAGGATATGGATTAATACTAAGAAGAGACTGGTCAAAGACATTAAATAGATATGTGGTGAAAAACTTCCACTACATATGGTTTCCATAGAGGGGTATTCCAAATAAAATTTGAATCAATCGAGAGCTTAGGATGAAGCATATCATTACATAATATAATGCCAAAAACTAAGAGGATAACTAAAAATATCATAATCTTGGGATTTACACCTTCATCATGATTTATGAAATGTAAGATATAGAATTTTATAGGCCTTCTTAATTATGGACTCTTTATTTTGATGGTGTGAGATCTAAGTAAGGATCAGGTGTTGGTGTTAAACTAATTAAATCACAAGGTAATAAATACCTATATTTGTATAAGTTATAATTACCTTTCAAAAATAATATAGTAGATAATGAAGCACTCATTTTGGGGATTTAATTCACTCTCAAACACAATGTCAACAAAGTCCTCATACATGGAGATTTAGAACTGGTGATTATTTAGGCCATGAATAAGTAGCATTACAAGTTATCATATCTCAAGAGGTACAAAAATAAGACCTATGATTTTATTGAATCATTTGAGGCATTTAATATAGTAGATGTTCCTAGAGAATCCAAGATATTGATTCACTAGTAGCTTTAGCTACCAAATTTGCACCATTACAAGAATCCAAAGTATATAGGTTTTCTATAGAGCTCATACCTTGATCATATTTTCCTGATAATGTAGAAAAATTATAGGATTTTGATGATGATCAACAAATTATCCAATTCTTGACCAATTCAAGATGGTTTGAATCCAAAATCATTGATGGTAAGGAGTTTAATTGTTTATGCCATGAGGAATTGGGAGAGGAAGAAGTCATTCAACTCAAGGAAAACCATTTCCTCTAGGAATAGTCTCCTTGGAGACAACATTTTATATGGATCCATAATCCCAACAATAAAGGCAACCCAAAGTTAATGAATCTAAGTTCAATATGGAAAATTTAGGGCATGAAAGTGATCCATGCTTTGTCAACATTAGTCTTAACTCTACTTTAGAATAAAATAAAAATATGAGATATTTGATCATCTAGAATAAGGATGTGATTGCATGGACTTATGAAGACTTAAAATTTTTAAAACCAAGATTTATCACTCATTCAATCCCACTAAAGCCAAACCATAATCCATTTAGATAAAAATAAAAGCTAGTCAATACCATATTTGAACCCCTTATCCAAAATGAAGTACAATAATTAGTAAGTGCTAATATAATGTTCCCTATCAGGCACTCAACTTGGGTTTCTAATTTGGTTCCATTATATAAAAAGAGTGGGGAAGTCATAATTCAAGTTGATTTTAAGAACCTTAATAAGTCTTGTGATAAATATAATTACCCCTACCTTATCTAGATTAAGTGACCTAAGTAATGAGTGGTTCAGAATAATGACCTTATATGGGTTCTCAACCTATAACCAAGTGCTGGTCAAATATGAAGATAGGAAAAAACTACATTTACCATAAAGTGTGGTATTTATGTGTATAAAATGATTACATTTTTCCTAATCCACATAGGATATACCTTTTAGCTGGATATGGATTATGCATTTCAAGGATTGATAGGCAAGTGGATAATAATTTATATGGATGACCTCACTATCTTCTTAAAGAATATAATTGACCATGTGAGCCATCTAAAGCCAATCTTTGAAAGATGTATAAGGTTTTTCATCTCACTCAATGATAAGAAGATCATATTCAATGTTACTAAGGGTAAATTTTTGGGTCCCATGATAACCAAGGAAGGAATCAATATTGATCTAGACAAAATTTATGGAATTTCAAAGATTATATTCCCAAACAATAATAAAGAGCTCAAGTCCTTTGAAAGATCAATTTTTTGAGGAAGTTTATCTTTGGTTTTGTATAAATTGTTAGGCCTCTAAATTCAATGCTTAAGAAATATTCCAAAGTATAATGGTCACATGAAGCCTAAAAAAGTATTTTCAAGACATCAATGATGCCATATCTTAGGCCCCAATGTTAGTTAGACCTGACTTCAAAAAAGGCTTATTCTTATATTTTTTTTCTTTATAAAATACAACCACTACTTTGATTACCTATAAGAAGGATGAAAGTGAGCATCCTATTGCATTTATGATCACAAATAAAAAGGAACAAAGATCAAGAATTCCATAATAGACAAGTATATATTTTCTCTAGTCAAAGTAGTAAATAAATTTTGGCATTACATCTTGAGGAATAAACCTATTTCTATTATGCCAAATCCTACTTTCAAGCTCAATTTAGGAAAAAACATGTGAAATAGTGTAGAGGTAAATGGATAGAAAAATTATAGGTGTTTGACATAGAAATCAAGCCTAATAAAATTGTAAGAGGACAAGGCATCATCTAGCATATGACTGAGACTGACCCATGCATCATCATTGAGGAGGTCCTTAAGACTCAGGTATCTACAAGAGACTGGTATGTTAATATCATTTATTAATTAATCACAAGCACTTACCCCACATAACTCAATTGAGAACAAAATAGATCCTTAAGACTTAAAATTGATCACTATATGTTCTAAAAGGGGATTCCTTACAAAATAAATTATGAAGGCATCCACTTGAGATGTGTATCCTAAGAAGAGGCTCAAGATATCCTAGAGAACCTACACCAAAATATAAATAGTGGTAATCTATATGTAAATACCATGGCATATAATATGTTTAGAATGGGCTACTATTTGCCAACAATATTCAAGGATGCACATGATCATGTGTGAACATGCCATGAATTCCAGGTTTTAACAAAGAGAGAAGTGAATGAAATAATTCCATTGCATAATGTAATTTAAAGAAGACCATTTTATTAGTGGGGATTGGATTTCATCAATGTCATCAACTTTAATTCCTTATTTGGCCACAAGTTTATGCTCACAACTAAACACTATTGCACTAGATGGACTGAAGTAGTGGTAATAAGGAGTTATAAAACATAGGATGTAATTAGTTTTATTAAATAAAACATCAAAAATAGGTTTAGTACCACCATATCCTTAGTTTTCAATAATAATCCAACATTTCAAACAAATAATTTTACTAAATGGGCCCACGATAACCAAATCATCACCAGGTCATCTTTTAATCATTACCCATAGGGTAATGGATTAGATAGATCAATAAATAAGAACTCGATTTATGCCATGAAAAAGTTAGATTCAAAAAAAACCCAAAGAGTGGCATCATATACTAAAATATGTACTATGGGTGAATCAAATGAGATATAAGTAGGCCCTCAAGGCTTCACCACACCTGATAGTATATGGATGATAACCAAAATGTCTAATTATGCTCAAGATGCCAACATATCAATTTATGCAATAATATATGGAACACAATGAGAAGGTAGAGTCCTAATTTTTGGATATAATATATATGGAAGATTCAAGGATGTAATCCTTTCATAATTTCAACAAAAAAAGGAAACCTGGTCAAGAGGTGGTTTGATATAAGAGCAAAAAATCATTCAAAATATATGACCTGACACTTTTATGAGATATATCCCATGAGAAGAAATGACAACATGACAAGTTTACCCCTTATGGATAGGGACTTATCAAATATTATATACCTTGGGTAATAATAATTTCTATTTAAAGGACCTCCAAGATAATAAATTAACATATCTAATCAATGGGCTATTTTTGAAGCACTACTTCATGGTTGTGCCATCTAGAGATGTCCCTAAAAAACAATGAGTGTCATAGGAGAGGTTGGAGTAGATTTTATTAACTACTTTTATAGTTGGTTTTCTTGTTTTTGTCATTTGATTTCATTAGATTAATTTCATGCTTTCTATATTTTTATTCTTTTAATGTTTTTCTTTCCCTAGTTTAGTTCCCTATTTTATTAAATAGATGTCTTTTATTTCATGATAGTTTGATCGAATTATTTTAGTATGACCAAGATAAAACCATTTCACTATAATTTTCATGCATGATTAAGTTTATATACTAAATTAATGAGGACAATTATGAGATAGAGAACTTAGTGTGGGTAGAGCATACATGAAACACATGGACTATGGTTATAGGTTTTATACCTCCATGTTCAATATTTTTAGAACTTAGGTATGCAACATGAACCGTGGTTATATAAAAATTGAATAATTTTATCAATTAAGTAAAATTTACTCTCATTATTTCATGAAACTCAAAAATCCTCCTTAAGCTTGTATCAAACACACTTATCACTATAATACTTGTTTGAGGTAATAAACATTGATGTAGATGTAACTAACAAGGATAGTCTGGTATATTGAATTTTTATCATACAACACTAGCTCACAATGCTTCCCATCCATTTCTTCTATTCATATTATATTAAAAAAGGAGTACCAATGAATCCTAAAGAGTGATCAATAAACCTAAAGAAAATATAAAGGTGATTAAAGGATCACATGATGGAATAAGATAAATGTATCATTCATCATGCAAGACTATAAAATAGATAGGAGGGAATTAAAAAGTATCTCTATCAGAGCTATGGATTCCTAGATTTTAGTAGAGCAATCCCTGAGTTCCCCATTATAGCTCAAATTTTCACCTTTGAGAGGGTGATTAAATCCCTCCCAACTTGAGATATGCAATGGGATTGATCCTAAGCCATGGTGTACCTTCAGATGGATCACACCTCTAGGTTAAATAGCTAGATCCTCTTGATGTATCATTTAGGTTAATTAAAACTACTTACTTTATTGATAAGTAAAAGGGATAGAAAAGACATAAAATAAACCTATATAAGGAGGTGATACACCAAAATAACATCCTCCACTTAACTATCATGCAATTGAGAATAAAGATTAGGCCTGAATCTGATTACACTTCTCAAAAAAAAAACCTTCAAGCATGAATGATTCAACATAGAGATATTTTAAAATACATTAAATTAGAGGGCTAGTCAAGAGGTCTATTAAAGGCACTAATGAATAAACATCCACTTTTAAGCTATGAAAAACCACATCAAACTCACCATGTGACCTGAAAGAAGACAATCCATTTACAAATAGGTAAGAGAGGACAAATGAGAGAGAATAACATGAATGATACTAACATTCATAAACCATCACACTAGTACACTAGTTGAAAGAATTTGAGGAGATAATAATCAACTTAATTCATTGTTCTAAGGCATACTACAAGTATTCATCTGAGTAGGGCTTTATCATACTCATCAAAAGGATCCATACAAAGCCCAATTAGGTTGTATTTATAGATAAATTTAAGTAGAAGAGAGAGATAAAGGCATAGAAAGGATAGATGACAAGTGTCTTAGCAATATTTACAATTAAGAAGAGGTTGAATAACATTTTCATCAAGCCTCAAATGATAAATGTTGCTTTATTGGAGATGTTTTTCTCTTCCAAATGGCATATGAGTTTGTATAGTTTCTTAACGCCTTGTCTTCTTATACAAACTGACCCTACTCTAGGCTTGTGAGCTAAAAAGTGATACTTTTCTTTATCAATTAATTTTTAGTTACATCTTGCTCTATCCTTTGACACCTTGCATTAGATTAGAATCTCATGAAACTGACATTAAAATCATGATTTTACCTCTTAGGTGTCTTGAAGCCCAATTTGTCTTACTATGCTAGTGCATTCTCTCTCCATAAAAGGAATCTCCATATCTTATTAGACTTAAGAAAACTCATTTGGAGGCCTCAAACTTTATCCAGTGCTTCATCTTGCACTTTAAGATCTTATTAGCCTTTATTTCCTTGTATCCCTAAAAATAGACAAAGCTCCTTATGTGAAAGATAGTAAGGATGCTCTTGGAAAAATAAAGATAGTTTTGTGTACTTAGTATCCCCTTATATCTTTATTCTATATTTCATGTCCCAACTATAAGTGGAAGTGCATTTATTCACTTATTTTCTCTCTCAAATTAGGCTTCAATTAAACATCTAGGCCTAAAACCTGATATTTTGCTCTAAGATTGTCCCACACATGTGAAACCACAAATAAGTGTTTTATTAATTTTTCATACCCCATGAACATGATCCATGTAAAATTTAGGCTTCTAAAACTTTGTGTATATAGGTAAACCAAGAAATGTACAAAAAACTAGCCTTTCACAAGCCTTTTTTGTACTCCCTTAAAGAATCAAACTTGTTTGAGAACTTCTAGGATTATATGTACATATTTTTGAACTTTTTAAGATGTTAAACACCTCAATTCAGCTTCTCCAATAGTTTGTATTAGTCTAAGATCTTTTATACCCTATTTTGAGCCCAAAACCTCAAAGAAGTACAAAATTTAATGCATTAATACATGTGAAAGTAAAAAAAAATTCATGGTGATGTTACTAATAGAGTGATGAATGATTTAAAAGTGGTTTAAAGGTAATTTTATTTCATTTCAAGCACTTGAGAAACCAATCTCTCTCAACTAGTCATTACTAGTCTTCTTGGTAGCCAAAAACATGCTTATCATCTTAATGATGATTCATAAAACTCAAGCCATTAACTAATGAATAAATTCCATAAATTATAAGTGGAAAATGCCCACTAACATCCCATATGAGCTTGGGTTTCCATGCAACCTGTCTATACTATTCCAATCTTGAGAAGGTGCCTCTCATGCTAAGGAAGTCTTTAGTTATGAGGTCAAGGGGACTCAAATGAGTGCAAAATGATAGAGTTGCTTAGTTTTGAAATAAAAAAACTTTAGTGAGGTATATATCACCCTTATTGACCTATTATACTGGTGTATTTTTTCATTCATCTCCATAGGCCTTCTACAATCTTCGTTTGTTGATGTTTAGGGTTTATGAGTTTATATGTACTTTTAACCCTAAAAGCATATGTTTGAGCATTTATTCACTATTAAAGGATTTATAACTTCATATAATTATTCACTAAATTTATTTCCACCTTATTATGTCCTTTATACTTCTCATTAATCCTCAAACATTCAATAGCTTGTAGGTATCTATGCATTTATCACACATGCTTGTGTGTGTAGTGTTGGTTCTTTAACTATTAGTCATAGAGATGGGTATGTTGGAGTTCTAAAGTGAGTCTCCAACTCACATATAGTATTAAACCAACTCAAATTCCTACCTTATACCTTGGAAATTTTATTTAACATTCATTCAAAACATACCACTAATGTTATCTTCACTTATGCTCATGGCATACTTGACTATAGGTTTGATGAGACTGTAGGACTAAAAGTTGCAAATATGCCTTTTCATTATCACTTATATGATATTTTAAAGGTTTTATTTGATCATATGAATTCCATAAACATATCTCATTCATAAAAACCCCAATTTTGATGTACACATTGCATTTTACCTCTAAGGCTTGAAGGTGGGGTTGTATTTCTTAACTAGTCTATAGGTGTCATTTTGGATTACTTGCCTTTAGTGGAGGGGTGAGTGATATGGGGACTCTGAATAGGTCTGTGTAGACCTGATTTTCTTCCTAGTACCTTGTGATGACCATCAAACCTTTTAAAAATTGAGTACCTTCCTTATTTGATTGAATATGCATCAACAAAATTCCTAATTGATTATTGGTGATGTTATAACAAAATTTTAAACCCTAAGGGAAGGTTTTTCAAACCTCTATAAATTTGGTTAAACATGGGATTACTCATAGACGTATGGGTTATCTATAATAGGGGTAAACCTCTAGATTTAAGGGCTAACTCCCTTTGATGAATTACTTAGGCTCACACATTACATTTTTTCTTGGAAAAGGGAAGAAATACCTAAAATAAACCTAACTACAGTAGTGATACACCAAACTTTTTTGATCACTACCACACATTGCAAAATACACAAAGACCTACAAGACAACATGAACATACACACATCCTATAATAAACCTATTATATTAATGATTTGTATAAGGGTAAGGCATTTTAAGGATAATAGGGAAGAATGATTCCACTTTGAAACCCAAAATGGACCCTCGATGACACCAACTACAAATTTTAATAGAGAAACAACCACATGAGGCAAGATAAATAGGACACAAACAAGGTGACATACATCTACACTTAATGAGATAAACTATTTAGATATTTACCACTGCATGTAGTCATAGAATGAGGTGAAACATCATCTATTTTATTGATCAAAGGTAGAAAAAATTGTTAGGGTTTCACTATACCCAAGTGGAGGATACATTTCAAATCTAAAGTGGCTCAATATATAACATAAGTGTAAGAGAAGAGAAGAAGAGTGTAGGAGAGAGAGAGATTAAAAAAGTGGCATAAGAGATATATATAATATAGTATTTAGGTAATTACCTCAATAATTCCTATATGACATGTGTTTCTCCTCCTTAGATTCTCCAACCCTCCAAGTGGAATGGGAGTTGATATGGTTGCTTGACACCTTGACTATCCCTTTGAAACTCCTCTTTTTCTTGACATGTTGAAGGATAAGTGAAAATTTTGGTGATTATATTAGTTTCTTATACCTCTTTCATCTGAACTTGACATCTTTCAATTGACTCTAATAGGTTCTCTTTGACACATCACCTCTTTCTCTTGCAAGGTGTCTAGAGGGCTCTTTGTCTCCTTAGGCCTATTTTTCACACAAGTATAAAAACTTGATTTCATTTACCATATCTCATCCAAAAATCATGTATGGCCTATTCATACCATATTTGACCTAAAAAATCCATTTTAGGCCTCAAACTATCCCCAACAAGTCTCTCTCTACCAAAAGTCTCAAATACGCTTCATTCCTAATAGTCTTTTTTGTGTAAACCTCATTATGTAGACAAATTTATAGAATATATTGAGAATATAAGGGTATAGTATAGTACCTAGTATGTCCTTACACCTCTAGTTTTAATTTAATGCTCTGAGAGTGAGTTGAGAGTCATTTTCTTCCCTTTCTCTCTCCTAACTAGGCCTCAATTAGGCCTCCCTACCAAGAGAGTGAAAAATGTTTATACAGCCTCTCAAAATGTTCCAAAACCAAAAAAAGTGCATGATTAAATTATAAAACATACTCCACTACCTATATACTAAATTTGATGTTTTGAATACTTATATGGACTTGTAAAATAGCAAAAAATAGTCATTTTAACCCTATTTCATATGGTTCTATATAGTAATTTAATAAACACTACCATGGGAGGAAGTTCATCAAAAAATTTAACATTTTATTGGTTGTTTGGAAGTCTTTATCATCCATTTAGAGGCATGGAATTTTATTTCTCTCTCACTTGGTCTTTATGGCTCTTCTTTGTAGCCGACAATGGTTTGGGTTTTTAAGGATGATTCATAAATTTAGACACATGAATCCTCCAACAAATTCTAAAAAATTCAAGTAAATTATGGTGTATAACTTCCCATAGGATCAAAATCTCCCATGTATCATGTGTGATCCATACCAAACAATATAAGATGGCCTATCTACTAGAAATAAGCGTTCTGAGAGGTTTGAAAACAATTTGGAGTCTGTAGGTGCTTGTCTTATTTTTATTTGAATTAAAATTTACTTTATGAGATATGTGACATTAATATTTACATCTTTCAAAGGTTTTCCAATCAATTTCTTTCATCAAACCTCTCTACACTATTAATGATCCAGACCTAGGGTTCTTATGCAAAATGAATTAAGAGACCCTAATTGCCTGTATTCACCTTTTCCATTCACTGTTTAAGTTATAGAACTTTATGAAGTGTTTTTATAAGTCATATAACATATTATCATATTTTTCCATGGTATAACTTCACTTGAGTTCTCTTCACCACTTCAAGGCAGCCTATAGGCCTGTGTACATGACTAGGCCTATGTAAGGATGAAAAGGGTCTTATGCTGATTATGTGTTTCATTTATACACTATCAAGAGGTATAATAAATCATGTAATTATTTGTAAATGTATTTAATAATCTTCTCAAGGTTTTAAATAGTTCATATTTACTATAACTAGCCATCCCTTCACCATTTATTCAATTGACTGTCCATACAAGTTGTGTATATCCTCACCACTATACCTGACTGAGTAGGGGTAAGAGTTATATTCTTGTTAGGTCTATATATTTTTTTTAATGATTTAACATTTATTTATAACATTATAAATGTCCTAATTATTCAACTCACTTCATTGAAAGCTTCACCACTTCTTAAGTTTGCCCTATCTAGTAGGCCTAAGGTGGATGTTGAAGTAGGAGTGACTATGTTCTAGGAATTTTAGGTATTCAAAATAATAAAATCCTTCTTCATAGATAAGTAATCATGTTGTATTTATTGATGTTTTAATCCATTTTCAATTCCTTTAGGAATATAAGCTCCATCATTACCAACTTCAATGTTTAAGGCAAATCCCACACTAACTATAGGTAGTTATTTAAATAGTTGACTATTTGAATTTGCTTGGATCTTCTTAGGTATTTATTATTACCTTTTAGAAATTGAAACATCATAATTTTTCCATGCATATATAAACTTAATTGTCATTAGCACTATTAATATACCTTAGAATTACATACCTGTAGGTGGTAGGTGAAGATGAGGACTGTAAATTTGTGTAGAAGCCTTGAAAAGTGAAATGTATGGTAGTTGGGGCTTAAATATCATTATATCTAAAGCATAATCATATAAAACAAGTAAACACAACCTCAATTTTCCCATGAACACATATAAACTACTCAGAACAACTAAATTACAGACACATAGAACATAGTCAATAAAAGGTGAATGAAGAAGTGGCCTCTTGGGACTTTATATGGAATATATAGTTGGTTAGGGAGACATTAATGAATTTATAAGGAGATAGAAGATAATGAAGAAACATTAAAATGAATTTGACCACCTAAAGAACTCATAGAACATAGAAAACTTCCAGTCACCTCAAACTTTTCACCTAAAGCCATTTTTCATTCCAAAAGGACATCCAAACATGCCACCATGATTAATGAAGGTATGTGAGACATATAAAAATATTTTAGAATACACTCTAAATAATTTAAATCAGCCATGGATTCATAGTTTGTTCTAGAATTACTCTAAATTTAGCATATGGGATTTTGAGTTCTCAAAAAATACTTTGGGCTCTTAGAGATTGTTCATAAATATAAGAGAACCAATACAATGAACAATGTCATAAAGTAGAAGCAATAGGGGTTACAAAATATATCCAAAATATTATCCCCCCACTCTAACTATGCAGCTTGTACCATCTTCTTGAAGTTGGAATTCACTAGCTTGTGAAGGGGATGATGAGAGAGAGGAAGAAGATTATGCAACTCTAGATCTCCAAACTTCTTTCCAAGATTATTCCTTACCTGTAGAAGATGAAAGGATGTTTTAAAGTTGTTTTCACTTGAAAGTGACTTCAAGAGTGCATACAAATCCCTCTAACTCCTCTGACAAATGTTAAAAATTAAGAATCTGACTATTTCTAATTCCTCTGATAGGTGTAACAGTTATATAATTACTCCAAGATATTTGGAAGGTGTTTTTTTATGTATTTTGAAGTTAGGGAACTTTTAAATATACCAATGTTATCCAAACATCACATTTATATGCATTTTTAACACATTAAAACTAGCAAATGGTCTTCAAACTTTCCAAAACTTCAAGAAACATTATGAAAAGGTGTTTGACACATAAAATGACATTAATAACCCCCTAATAACCTATGACACACCTAGATCACTATATGACCAGAATATGACCTTAACTTAATATTTCCAAATTTACCGTAATAAATTCTAATAAGGTATTTTGATCTCAACTAGGACCTCCTAAATCACTTAAGGTTCAAGTTTTTGCCTATTTGGATCTAATTTTGACCTAGGGGTCAAAATTAGATAACAAGTGCTTCTCTTCCTTACTTCTAATCACCTTCATTAAAAAAACCCTACATTATAAGTTGACACATAGGTCCCACATCTCTCTTATCCATTGGAATTCTTTTTTCTAACAAGAGTTGTTGCATTTCAAGTGAAAAATGGACCTACAGGTCTGTAGACATATAGGTCTATAGACATATAGGTCTGTAGACATATAGGTCTACTTTTTCTTCATTTTAACCTCCTTGGACATATATCTTGGACCATTATAGCATTTATAGAAAATATCTAGTTTCCCTTACATTATTTCATGAGATTGTGTCCTTCAAAGCATAATACCAAAATAATATTTGTCACTATTTTATTCACCTCTATTTTTGATAGCCTCATATATAGTATCAGACTTAGAGTAGTAGGTTTGCCTTGATGAGATAATGATGAGATTAACAAACCATATAGAGTTCCTTTGGAGGTCTTTTATATCATCCAGTCCTTTTAAAAACCTTTTCAATATTGGTTTCCTTCATTTTTTCCATTAAAGACATGCTTTAGTGATCAGACCTGTGTATGCAAATTGACCTCACTTATCTACAAAGCCTCAAGGTTAAGCATTATTGTAATTTATAATGGGTGTATTAAGCATTTCAATGGCCTTTGACATATTTTTGATGGTTTTTACATGTTTATATTGACTTCTCAAGATGATTTCTCACCACTTACTACTACTCAAAGGGTCTCTTTTTCAACTCTATTTACTAACCATCATGTAGATGTAGGTTTGGGATTATATTCAAAGAAATAACTCCTAGTTGAAAGTATTTATAACTCTATTATTTCATGAAATATTGCATTAGGTCATTACCCTCACACCACATTGAAAATTCAACATTAATACCTTCAATTCAGCTATGTGTTTAGAGTGATATGCACAGTCCAAAATAAACAAGACCATTACATATCACTTAAAGAAGATAGTGTTGGAGTGAGAAATGAAAACATTAATAGAAATATAATTTCATTCATGAAATTTTAAATATGTTGGGATACATTCATCCACATTTCTTCAACCATTGAAAATCTTGCAATAAATAACACACCATGACTTTCATCTTGCAAACTATATAAAAGAGTTTTATTATCAACTTGAGCCCACACATACCAAGTATGGATTTAAAAATAATTTTATATGTTTCCAAATGTCACATGTATCCCTTTTAATTTGTCACATGCATTAAACCATCCTCAAACTATCATTTTAAGGAGAAAAACTAAGCATATGGGGTTTATATAGGCTTTAAGACCACCTTCCCTTATTAAAAATTGTTCATAAAGGAGGATCCACCAATATACTAAATATGTCCATGGATTTGAAATAAATTATGATCCCCTTACTTGGTAAAAATATAAATTCCCAACTCTCCTTGTGTTGTACAGAATGAGCATGTGAAATTGACCTTTACTAGTTTAACAAGTGATTAATGGAGGAAAGGAAGCAAATTTTGCATTTTTTGGACTTTTAAATATAAACCAATCATGGGTTTGTATTAGGTAATCTTAATATACATATTTAAAATTGAAAATCAGCCTTTTGGTTTGTACAAGTGGGTGATAAGCCTTCTTTAAGCAGTAAAACTTACTTGTAACTATTTTTCAACTTTTGAAATTAACTTGTCATGAATTACCTACCAAATTAAAGCCATATAATTATTAATAATAAATATTAAAACATTTTTATTTTTTTTAATAACCCTTTTGATGTCTTAAAGTGACTTTTCAATAATTATACACAAGCTAGTAGGCTATAGAAGGGTTTGATAATGACTTAACAACCTTGGGTACAACATGATACTAAACTAGGTACTTGTATGGACTAGATGGGATATGATAAGAACATGAAACATAACATATGACTTGACAAGAAAATATAAAACCCCTAATACCTATTGAACCATATTGAAACATGGCATAAAATGACTTAGATAAGCATAGGATCAAGATGGATATTACCTTAAACTATGCTAATATGCATTGAAAAGGGAAGAATTTTGTGACCCTATCCTATGGTAGCCAAAATTTGACTAAAATTTCCCTTGTTTTAATGTGTTTTAATGAAACCAAAATGAAACATATAATTTATTCCAAGACTTTACTGAAACCTTGAAACAAGGGTAAAAGAAAGCCACTACATCACACATAGATCTAGGGTATGAGCAAGACTATTATGTGTATGAAGTTTTGAAAGTATATTTCATGTTTTTTATTTAATTATTATTTTATGGTATGATTTATTTTTATTTTACTTTTTCTAACCAAATATTCTGAGTTTTTGGATACTCAAGAGTATTCCCCTTGTGAGTTGCCATTTATTGTATTCAACACACCCCCATTCTCAATGTTTTTGAATAGGTACCCATTACATTATGAAAGACATAATTTTGATTTAAAATATCCTTTTCATTTGCATCCATGTATTTACTTATCTATAATTAAGGATTCAAAGTTTTTATTTCTTATGTTAGTGGTTCTTATTAAGTATGTTATTCTATGTTAATGTAATTGACATTTTCCTTATTATCCAAGTTTTATTTACCATGTGATTTATTTAGGCTAACCAATTAATGGATTTTGGGAGTTTTGGTGTGTATGAAGGTTTTATAAATTTTCTCAATAATTAAAAAACTATAAATCTCAAACTTCAAACTTCATGTAGTTTTTCACTTCGCTAATTTTACCTATCATGGATTTTGTGTTTCAAGAGTTGGTCTTAAAAAATTTTGATATTTGAGAATTTTATAATTCATGAATTTGAAGCTTCATTTATTCTGGGTCTACGTAAGTTTTGCACCTCAAAAAATTTCAGCGTTCATGAATTTATTTGTCATAACTTTTACACATAGCATATTTTTTCACTTTAGGTCTTTCACAAATTGTGACTTCTAGGTCATCGCATCTTTTATCTACAAGACTTTTGCCTTCACATATTTTACACTTCATAAGTTTTTTGACCTTAGAATTTAGGCACTTCATCAGAATTTTTCTTCATGGATTTTGTCTATTGAGACTTTTATTTGACAGGACTTTTTCCATCACAAGATTTGTTCATCTTAACTTTTTTATATAAAAAAAATTGGAATATCTAAACTCTAACCTCTTCACAAGTTTTAGGTCTTTATGAATTTTTTATTCATGTTTCATTCATCTGAGGAATCATGAGTTTTGGCTAATCAAGTTTTAACACATTTTTGACACCTAAATTCTAAGAGCATGATGTATGGCATAATTAATTTTGCACAAAAATAGTGGTAGGATAACACTTATCCTAGGATAAAAGTGTGTAATTATTCCAAACATATGAAATGTCTATGTGTCGTACCCACCAAACTAAAATTACAAGTTCAAATAAAATTAATAAAAAAATTCTAGAGTCATTAGACATTAATGAAACACAAACTAGAATTAAAGCCCCATATTTTAACTATATTATCAAACTATGAAGGGATGTTTTGCCTTTTGATTACCAAAGAGCTCAAGCTATCTTGTATTCCAAGATAACTCAAAGCCCTAACTACCTATGTCTACTTGGGAGTTATTTCTAGTGAACTACCAACCAACTAAATTATCACCAAAATTATGTGAATACATTATACAATAAATTAGATTCATCTTTCAAGGTATTTAGGGGAGATTCTCCACAATCTAAGTTCTCCATTAAAGATTCCACATAGTATACAAACACTATCTTTCATGTTGCTATGTTTCATGGAAAATTCACCAATTACATATCATTATGGGATGTGATTAAGAATGTGGATGCATATTAAATAGAGGAGGACTTGAAAGCTAAGTAAAAATAGATTTTAGTTGATTTTTTGCCATTAAAATGACAAAAAACTAAATTTTATGGTGGTTAAGATAGAAGTAATGCCATGCATTGATTTGCTTTAGGTTCTATTCTTCACAGGTAATGCCTTTGATGGATTCCTTCACCACCTCAATCATAAGATAGTTTTGGCTTGCATTTATATGGACTCTTTTCAAATATACCTATAGATTCCCATTGTAGACACCATGTATGATGGCCCCAAGCTAATGTTATGAAATAAAACTAATATAGTGGAGAGCACACTACGAAAGTGGATAATACTAGGGTAGAAGGTGACCATCAATTCCACCACTCCCATTCCAATTAAAAACTTAGGTTGGGAATTTAGATTGGGATGACCTTACTCAATATGTTGTTTGGGTGTGCAAGTAGACACCACCTCTAGATGGAGTGGGTGTTAGTCCTTGATTTGTTAATGACCTTAGATTTTACATAAGTGATTAGGGAGATTATTAGTACAAAGTTGGTGGAGAAAATGTTTCAAAAGTATAAGAAACTAGTGGGAGGCCACTTCTTCATGATGTCCTATTTATTAGACATTATTATGGACATTATTTATGTTTACAATGGATCACTCTAACATCCAATCCAAGATTATATTAATAATATGTTATATGATTACTTTTCCTTTCTACATAATTACTCATACATGAAGAATATAGTTAGGATTTTTAGGGATGTTTACCCACAAGTTTGGAAGATGATACATGAGGAACCCTTAGCTTAAATATCTAAACTCATCATAAATACATTATAGATAAGGGGTGATTATTGGTTATATCCTAGCTATATAATAATCATGGTTGGGGGGACCAAAGTTTCACCCTTGTGTCTGCCAAAGTTTGTCCCTAAAAATCTATCCAAACAAGAGATTGTATATCAACTCTGGTGGAACATCGATGAAGATATGAAGAAGAAACACATTAGATTATTCCATGAGTATTATTTGATGATAGGAAAAATTTACCATACCCACAAGAAAAATTTTGGATAGGTTGGGAAATCAGATAAATATACTCATTGGCTTCATTACAACACTGGGATTGGGATCCCCATGGCCTCATTAAAAATCATATCATAATCTTGGGTATCCCTTACTATCATGAACCATATGAACACAATATTATATTTTTAAATTTCAATAACAATGATGAGGTACTATCCATGGCACAAATGATTGGGTTGATAGAGTACCACCCAAGGAAAATACATAAACATCCTTCCCTCACCATTGAAGAGCCACAAAATAGAATCCTACCTCTAGGTGGATGTGCATCAATAGACTATTGGTCCTCTGGGCCTTCCAAAAAGACCATTGACTGAGGAGAGTGATTTCTAGCACCACCAAATTTGATGACTATTGTCAAGTAAGAGTAAGGCATAGTGGAGACTACTTTTACCATAAAATCTTTGGGTAAGGAAAGTGAACCAATTAGTACTGATTATTTTAGCTCTAATGATGCAAATATTCTTATCATAAGTGAGGTCCATATTTTTACAAGCACAATAATTTCACCCTCTCCTTCATAACAAGATTTTTGTTTGATTGATAATCCTATGATTCAATATAAAAGTAATCCAAGAACCCCTAGGATTATTCCTCAACCAATAGACGTTCATGTGAATTCAAATAGTGGGATGGTGTCCCAAGAAGAATATAAAGATAAAGGTGAGTTACTAGTAGATCCATACCTAAAAGTTTAAAATAAACAAACACCTCTAGTAAACTAACCTAAAGATGAGGAGAAATTGGAAAGAGATAAGTTATTGAGTTTATAGGGAATAAAATGGAAATCACCAATGGAATTCAAATCATGAGGTGATATTCTTAGTACTATGGCTATATTTGGATCACCTACTTTTATTCCTATAATTACCATTTTTACTTCAGTTTCTATTATTTCTATGGATTCCATTAATTCTATTGCTTATACAATCCCTATTGTGTCTTTGTTTTCTACTCCTACTTCTCTTCTAATTACTTCCATAGTTTCTACTGTTTACATTTTTCCTTTAGTTACTATTGACCCTACTGCCCTTAAATCCAAAAGGGTTTACTTCAAGAAAACTAAGGATATAAAAACCCCTCAGGGTTAAACTAGAGTTAAGTAAATATTTTTTCATTAACTCATTAAAAAATTATATTTATTAATACCAAGTACTAATGACCTTTAAATAAATGCATCATTAAATAAATTATTATTTTAACCAATAGGCTAATCATATGATTCATTTAGCTAATGATAACTATATATAAATACTAATTTTCTTCCATAAGTAAAACATAGATTAGTACTATGATACTTAAATTTACAAATCAACCACTGCTAGTTTAAGTATCACAACATATACAAATATAAACAACCATATACTGTAATTATAAAATTAACATTAACTAGTTCAAGTATATAAAATTACATATTAGAATATTAGATTACAAATATATAATGTTCCACAAAATATATGAGTCTAAATGAACTCATTAATATCCAACAACATTTATGAGTAAAGCCTCTATCAGTTGATTGACATAGGGGAGGGAGAGTATCATATAAGTGATTTTACACACCAACCATGGACCATTGATCCCCTACAAAATCTCCCAACAAGGGAATGGCCCTCCCTTCATGGATGGGTAGATAGTGATAGTGTAGGCATCAAGAATGTCAGCTAGAATCTGTGTTTTTTAAAATAACTAAATCTAAAAGGTGAAATGACAATGTTCAAATCATAAATATTGCTTTGGCCAAAGTTTTAATATAGTCTTACAGATCTCAAGATTAGTCAAATTCATACACATAACACAATTAGATTTCCCCAAATTTGTCTATTAGTGACATTAAGTAAGTATGTGAAGTCCATCTCACCTACTTGTTTAGTGTCATCAATATTAGATGCATACAAGCATGATAATGATTAAATATAATGATTTTCAAATAGATTTAGATTCCCATAAAGAATGACACAACATATAAAAACACATGGAAATCATATAATCACATATTTTCCACCATATGCATATTAAATGATACTAAACAACTAATATGATATTATTTATATCCATTTTGTTTAAGAAATTAATTCATCTTAACATAAGGAAAACAACAAGAATCCATTATTTCTTCATTAAAATAATGGTTTCACAATTAAAAATCAAACCTTTATCTATGTTTAGATTGTCCATAAAATATTATTCATGAACCTACATAATTCCTTTTCCCCATGTAATAACCATATAACAATCCATTAACATATCACAAAACCTTTATAAATTCTTATATATCAAATAATCCCTTTTGTGTTATGAATTCCAATATATATATATATATATATATATATATATATATATATATATATATATATATATATATATATATATATATATAAGTACTTATATAATATCTAAATCCATTAATACCATTATAAAAGTATTTGTGCAAAGTACATCAAATAAAAGTTTATTTGTAGGTAAAACACATGTGCATATATATGAGTTTACAATCCTAGTAAAACATTAGGTAATATATAGTTTCTATTTAATATATAAATTTATATATATGCATATATATGTTTATTCAGTCTCTATGGAATAAATCCATTGACCCTCTTGTATATACATATACATATATATATATATATATATATATGTTTGTGTGTATGTATATATATGTACGTATAGTTTTTATTTCATATAATATATATATATATATATATATATATATATATAGACACACACACATATACATACATACATATATTAATATACATATACATATATGTATATGTATATGTATGTATATATATATATCTATATATATACATAAACATTACATATATACATACATATTACACAATTTGAGTTAATGAACCATATAAGCAATCCACCTAAAACAACAGGGTTTAAACAAGTGTTTAAAATACTTGTGGATGTACAATAAAAAATTAAATATTCCCATTTAATTGTCTATTAAGAACATAATTACCAAATGTCTATACAAGGTTTAACATATCTTACAAATACCTTATAACAAGTACAGGCTTGAATCATGCTAACATTGTATTCCCACATCTAAGTCGATCCTTCTACTACTAATATCAACACAAATTACTAAATTCAATAAGTCATTTTTTGACAAACATATAGTCATATAATTAATATGAAAATATTTAAAATTTATCGTAGATGTTCAAAACCACCCAACTCGTTCAAGCATGGAGGTCTATGTTAAATAAAATAAACTCAACTTAATTCCTATTCACATTCTTATAATAGTAAATACAAATAATTGAAATGGTTCAAAAACTATAAATTATTTGTAAACACCTTGAACCCATTATACACATTACTAGACTTGAACATTTACATAGCTCAAAAAGATTTAAAAAAATTTAAGTTTCTACCAATATAATCATAAAACCATGAGTATAACTTGTTCTTATTTTCATAATGTGCACAACTGATAAATGGTAGGCGTTGGGCTTATTTGTACTCATCCCTGTGGATGGGCCAAACCCATACATAGGGTCATTTACAAATAACCCCCACCTTTTTAAATATAAATTATAATTATTTTGAAAATAATTCATAATTTCATTCTAAGACTTATTAAAATCATAATCAAGCTCAACACTTTAAACTCAAATGAGTACAATAGATATACATTTGTGAACAAAGATTTATTATGGTAAAAATAGAGTCAACCCCATTATAATATCACAAATGAAACAATATTTTCAAAGAATGATGTAATGTTTTTGAGAAAAACATAGTCATTAACAAACCTACATCTAGTCATAGTCTGTAAGCCTAAATAAAACCCTAATATTATCAAATTTTCACAATAATCTCAATCATGTAGTCTTTTAGTAAAATGGTAGGATTTATATGCATTCGACCCTATGGATGGGTTGTACCAATTCTCAATCTTGATTGCGTACATATAGATACATACATACATGCGCACGTGCACACACACACACACACACACACACACACACACACACACATACATGTCTATGTGTATGTATAATTATATATACATACATACATATATACATACACACACACACATTTAAAATAACTAATTAAAAATACTAGAACCCTTTTCAAGAAAATCAATGTCATAACTAGATATAACTTTCAAATCATTTCATAATGATAAACCACGAATTTAAAATCTACAAACCCTACCTATGAAGGTAATGTTGGTTGTTCAAAATCCAAATAATTTATTCTATGCTCTCTTCATCCACTATACTCTCCTCCAAAACCATATTCCTTCCATATATCTCCAATTGCTCATGTTAAGCATGCTAGAATCTTCAAACAACCCCCATAAAATTGGGTCTTCATTTAATGAAAATTCAGTTTTGTAATTATTCTCTAAAATTTTGGCATGTCAACTATCCATAACCCCAATCATAGTCAAGCTCTTTCAATAGATAAACAAATTCATATCAAAGCCATGTAGTTTGAAAAATATCCATTTTGATTCCAAAATCATTTCTTCAAAATGCCTAGAATCTAAGTAGTTCAAAGCCCTAGATTCCCAAGAATTTGCCAAAATACATAATCATTCTAACATTATGGTTAAAATATTTCTTTAGACTAATAAAAATCACACCTTTTTAGTAACAAGTCAAATATTTTAATTAAAACATGCCATCCATTAACACCCTATTAGCAACCTTGATAGCACCCTGCTTAAAGGCCTGATAGATTTGGATATGAAACCTTCACACCTGGACTAACATTAGAATGATCTAAGGTGTGGGACACCTGAACTAATATTATACCTCTATATTTTTGTGAGGCTAACTCCTCTAATGTATCACTCTACATTGCTTACAAAACTACTGATTATTGGGATGAAAAGGGTAAGAAGGAAACTAAAAAAAAGATCCTACTTTATTATTGGTGATACACCTATATTGTTGGTTCATACACTCTATTTGAGCTCCTAAAACACTGATAAGACTAGAAAATGATTGAATCTACAAATCCAAATGACTCATATGTAGTAGTATTTCATGTAAAGGTTTTATAAATTAATCAAACCCTGAGGGAAATGATGGAATAGGCCTGATTCAAGGCACTAACCAATCACTTACATCCATTGTTAGCTCAACCAAATGACATTAAACACTAAAGATGACCTACACAATATGACAAACTAGTAACTAAGTGAGAATCAAGACTTTAAGAGGGATAAATTTCTACCACATATGCAAATCAACTGACATAAACAAATTATACTATTATAATGAAATATGAAATAATCATTTTATTTATCTGGAAAGGTTATAAAACTCAGTCTTGGTAGAGTTTGGTCATGCCAAGAGAGGGATGGATAATGAAAAATGGATTTGAAATCTAACCTATATATAAAATAACATAAATATCCAAGATATTGGTGTTATAATGAGAAGAGGAGGTCAACTCCATATGAACTTGATTCTATCTTTAGTTACAAAATGATATTAAAGTCTTGGAAAAATCTCCTTTGTCCTTTTATCTTGCTTGTTCTTCCTTTTGGTGTTGGAATAAGAGGTGGGCCCCATTTGATAAGATAAATCTCTCTCATGAATAAAATCTATGCCAACCTCTAGTTATTAACTCCATTTTCAGTGAGCTTGAAATTATTTCAAAGCCTTGATTGCATGAAATTTATGAAATATGCATGATCATAGTCAACTAGTCAACTGAGGATGATTTGGCACTTGATGACTAGTTAACTCATCTTTAGCTTTCCCTTTACATGAAATGGCACATTTAAGGCTAAAGTATGCATGAATCTCCATGTGAACAGTAGATAGGTTCCATGGGAAACTCCTTTTGAACTCCAAGATATCTATTTCACTACCAAATTCAAACTTGATTATTTGACTAATTAGGCCTATTAGGTCAATTAGGCCTAAAATCCTATCTATGCACCTAGACTCCATGAAATCTAAAAAAAATCATGAAACCTATAAAAAAAATGATATTAGACTTGAATCAACTTCTCCCATCATAAGATAGGTGATTTTGATGAGAAAACTCTTGACATTCAGTCAATAGTGTTGACTAAGTCCATTTTTCCCCATTTACTATAGACTGGCCATATTTATTGAACTAGTATGGGAACTTATAGGAATATTCTTGACCAATTAAATATTTGAGGATGAATAAAAAGTCTCAAGGTTCCATCTCCATGAATTGGTTTTGTGTAAACTACCATGTACCTCGTTTCCCATGTTTTTTCCACAAAATACATGATTTATACCATGATCCATATATATCCATACATAAAATTGGAATTTATTGAATCCTATCATAGTTTACTTTATGTTTAAATAATTTTCAATTTCATCCATGGTGATTTGATGTCAAGAAAATCAACTTTTTGAAAAACTAGTTTTTTGAGGGTTTGGGAGGGTTTTGAAGTTGAATCTTCCATATGATGATTCATGAAGTACATAACTAAAAATCCAAAAATATTTACATTTATGTTTTTTACATTGACCCCCCCCCCTAATATCACTAAAAATATTGGGTCCCCATGTAAAATATATGCAAAGTTATCATGTGGAGGAAAATTGTCTGTAGGGTTTTACTTGCATTTTGGTCTACTTATGCTTTTAATTTTTTTTTCATAAATAAAATACTTCAAAAAAATTAATTTGTTAATTAATTATAATTTCATATGGGTCCTCAAATAATTTTAAGAGTTTTCATCCAAACTCCTCATGTAGTGAAAGATACAAGCATGTAAACAGGTGGCTTGTAAGGGTGCCTAGAACTATCGAAACTAAAATTATTCATCATGATGAAAATTAATATTCCCATATCTATTAATTAATAAAATATCATTATGGTTTATGTGCCATTCTATTAAAACACTCTGAAAATATCTTCTTTCTTAAAAAGTCAAAAGTGCCTTTTTAGCCTATATGCTCATTTTCTTGAAAAAACCTGTATGGACATGGTTTGCATATGATTTGGAGTTATGACACTATTTAAAGTTCTTATGATGATTTAAAAACATCATATTATACTTTAAAACTCTAAATTATACTTAGTAACCTCTATGGCACCTCAAAACACTGTCTGTTCTAATGGTGACCTCAAAAAGACATGTTGAGGATTATGGCAAAATAGTGAGAACTTAAACTTATCCAAAATATTTTAAAATTTTATGTATGATTCCTCAACTCCTTATGAAACTTTTTACCAAATTTCAAGACAAAAATCTCCCTAGAGATGCCAAAATCTTCAAATTTACTTCAAAAATACCCCTTTTGCATGGATTGTGTGTATGGTTATCTATACTTTTATGATAAAAGGATATGTTTTCATGTTTGATCATTTTATTTGGATTGAAACATGATATATAATTTTTAATAGGCTAATAATTTTTTCACTCATCTCCCCAATGTTCATTTTCTTTCTCCTCTAAGACCCCATCTTCTTCAAGCAACACTCAACATGACTGTGTTTGCTATTGTTACAGTTGGATTTTGTAGGAAAAGAAGGTATTTGGTGTGTATATCATATTTATTTTTTCCAAGTAATCATTCATAACACCTAATTAATAATTTCACATGCTTAATATGATAGATTAACCCTCAAACCATGCCTTTGAGCCTTTACATAGTTAGGTTTCGTACAATAGGCATGTAGGTCTTCACTGACAATGACTTTGGTTGTGTTTTTTAAGGAATTGACTTCATGGTCTATTGATTATATTTATTTAATTGTCTACTTTATCCACAAACTAAATCATGAAACCCTCCCTTAGGCTACTATGTCCTTCATTTCTCCTTTATACCTAGAACATGCCTATAGTACTTATGGTTATAGGGTTTCAAACCTTCTAAGGTGTATGATTGTTTTTAGCTCTTAAAACCCTCAATTGTCCCTTTTATGATCAATTTAAAACATAAAATTTATCTATAAGGCCTCTAAAATCACTTTTGACTATAGGTACCTCTCATATATGGTTATATATGATGAATGATGACTATAAATGACTTCACCTAATCTATATCTACTTGGAAGTGATGAGATGGCCTATAGTGTTATTAACTCTCTCTATCATTTTATTTTCATACTATTTTCCTTGATCCATTGAAAATTCCTCATAAACTTCCAAGTAGGACTACTCACTGTAGCAGACCTTCTTGGTTGGCTATAGGTTATTATTAAGCCTTGTTCATTCTTTTTGATGACCTTTATGAAGTGTTATCACTACCCATGGACATGATGATGAATTTAAAATAATGTATTCCTTTTTAAGTGGCTAACAAACCCTTTAAGTACACTTGAATCATTAATGACCTTTTTACTATAGCATCTTCTTGGTGACTGTCGATGTGTATGGATTGTGGTAAGATGTGAAGGTGATATGAGAGTTTTAAGAAAGTACAAAGACTATTTTGATTGAATTGACTGTTAGGATGAATTTATAATCAAAACCATTATTTAAGTGGTTCCACTATGGAATCCTACCTTTAAAACCTCACTTGACCCTCTTGGTTGACGATGGCTCCTTGAGTGGATGTAGGTCCTTAGGGTTTCTTGTAGATGTTCATTTTGATTGTGTTATGATGCTTTATAGGTTATTCTCCTCCCTTTCATGACCATGGTTACCTCCATATCTTTATCTCATGATGGTAACATGGAATGGAGATGGTGTGGGGGTGGTATGACATGGAGATGTGGATGAAAATAAGATGGAGGGTGGGAGAAAAGGCTAAACACAGTGGAAGACAATGGGATAAGATAATGGTATGGGGTAGATGAAGTGGGGGTGGGAGAAAATAATTTGGAAGCATGATGAGACCAAAACAAGGAGTTTTAGATAAACATGGACACATGATCATCACACTACCTAAATTTGAAAACCATTAGATGAGGGTTATATGCCTAACATGAAACATAGTTTTCTCCAAAAATCCTTAAAGTATTCTAAACTAGGCCTATGAAGACACTAGAGAGAACCAAGGTGGGATAAAACATTGATCCTTTGGATAATTTATTTGATAAACCTACTTGGAAACATGAAAAGATGAAGAAAAATGATGTCATGGACCAAGATAAGTAGACTTGAAAATTCACTCTCTCTCCTCAACTATACAACCTCTCTTGAAAGCATGCTATATTTCATATTTGATTAGATATTTTTCCTTGATTTGTTTGACCATGAAATGAATGAATAATATATGAAAAAATACCATATAAATAAATCTTATGTCCCTAATATTCTGGAACAACTTGAATTTTCTTGAAACTCTGCCCAAGTGAGGAGAAATTGAGAAAAACTAGTTGTCTTTCCAGTTGCAAGGCTACATAAATTAGCCTATCTTTAACTGGATATATCATGAGTATGGATAATAAAATTTAAAAAACCACTTGATCCATGAGGAATCCCTCTGAGTCTAGTTTTTTCACCCCAAAATTCAAACCTTCATCTTCCTCCAACAGACCATACCATCAAAAATCCTATAAGCAAATCACTTTTTGCAAAGAAGGAAAATGCCTGTAGTGAAATGGTTTTGGGCATATGATGCATACAAATTATATGAAATTTATTTTGAAGATTTTATATGCCCTTTACTTCATGTTACATGATGTAGGTGTATAGAATCCATATAGATCCATACTTTTTCTTGTAAAATGAAATAAATAAGCTTTTTTGGTCTTTTAAAGCCAACTCAAGCTTCCACCACCTATTTAAATGCATGGAAAGGAAGTACACATGATATTCAACATTAAAAACAATTAAAAACCCTTTTCCAAGCTTTGGATGCTATTTTTGTCATGTGGGAGCCCTAAATAAGTCCTTTTTGTCTTAAAAACTATTAAAATACCTTTTATTATTATAAAACTCTAGACTTAAGCATAAAACGTACTTTTGAATATAATTAAAATAATTTGACCTTATTTTATGACCCTATTTAACTTTAATTTTGACATTTGAAGACAAAAAATTGACTTTTTAGGTAAAATTACTCAGTTTCAAACTGATTTGAATGGGTTAAGCAGTATTAGGAAAAAAAATGAACTATAGGGGTTGGTATTTGGCCTTAAAAGGGAAAAATACCAACACACCCTTGATTAAAACATCAAAAATTTAAAAAATTATTGCATAAACATGCCACACATTTGACCCCTATGTTGTTTAACATTTAGATACACAATGAGTTTTAATCAATGCTAAGACAATGGAATAAAATAGTCATAAAAGATAAAACCAAGAAGGTACCATTCCCCAATTAGTTATTGATATATATAAATAAACATATCGGTAATAATTTAACTAATGCATATATCCTATTCTTTTCTTATTCTGTTACAACACACAAGCATCTCAGCCATTAAAAAATCTCATGAATGCAAGTATAGTGACATATATGTACAAATATAATCAAATATTTCCAATCAAGGAAACAATATAAGGAAAGGAAACACATTAGTAATAAAATAAATGTTGTGGACAATAAATATCAACAAAATCAATAAACAACAAGCAAAATGCTAATCTATGTGGTGTGTGTAAGAGTTTTAGCCTCATTCTCTCATCCCCCACTCATTTCCATCTACTCCATCCTCTTCTAAGATACCCTCCTTCAGTCATAGTATGGAGGGTGGAATTTATTTTGCATCCACCTTAGTGCCATAAATAGCAATTAGATAATATCACAAAATAATCCATAATAAACTGCTCTAATTGAACAAGCTTAATAATTATGATCATAATGTACCATAATAAAATATGAAAAACTAGAAAACAAGTTAATAATCATGAAAAAGTAATATATAACTTTCCATAAATAAACATATTACTAATATATCTACATAAAGTAATAATTTAACCAATCATTAACCATAAAATCCATAAATAAATAGATTAATGAGTATAGAGAAGAATCAAAATGTAAAATCCTTCCCCCTGAATTTAGTCATCACTCTGATGACACTTATTTTTAAAAAAATCTAAAATAAAATAGTATCTAGTAGAAAATTAAACATTAAATATAACAAAATACTAAGCAATAAAATGTGTAAACAACTTACAAAACTCTTAATAGTTTTCCCAAGTGGCATTATCTTTAGAATATCGGTCCCACTAGACCTTGTACTATGACACTTCTCTATTATGCAAACACAGTTTATGAGAGTCAATTATTCTAAATATTGAGAGTCAACTAGAATCTAGAATTCATTTTTAGGTCTCT
This sequence comes from Torreya grandis, assembly GCA_037957365.1. Taxonomy (NCBI): domain Eukaryota; kingdom Viridiplantae; phylum Streptophyta; class Pinopsida; order Cupressales; family Taxaceae; genus Torreya; species Torreya grandis. Next base: position 2,527,085 of record JARHVA010001411.1, read on the forward strand.
ATCCAAAATAATATTTTCCAAAACCCCATGCAATCTATATACTTATTTCATGAATCTATTCAAGCATAGGTGCATCATCTAATAAATTACTAGGAACGAAGTGAGCTACTTTGGAAATTTTATTGAAAAAACCACAAAAATCATGTCATGTCAATTTAGAGACATAAAAAAACCTTAGACAAATTCAATGATAATTAATTTCCACTTCCATTCTAGTATAGTATGTAGGTACAATAACCTAGAAGGATGCACATACTTAACCTTAACTCACTAACATTCTAAACATTACAAAATATTTTTTTTTGCATCTTTCTTAATCCTTTTCTATAATTATAATGGATTTAACTCTACCAGGAGATTATTCACTCCTAGATGACCTTAGTAAGGAGCATTGTGCAATTAATTTATTACTACACTTCTCAAATTCTCCTTATTTGGTATATAAATCCTTCCTTTATACCTTAGCAAACCATCATTCTCAAACTTGAATCCATCATACTTAGGATCTTGAGAAATTTGAGATAATGCCATTTTACCTACTCATTAATTTTATCTTATAGAGAGAATTTAGCTACCTGATCATGAAAGGTACTCTCGATGGTAGCCAAAGTTGTTGTATACCTTCTACAACCAAAGGAATACACAACCCCATTTTCTTTGCCTTTTCTATAGTTAATGTCAAAATCATAATCTAACAATAACTCTAACCATCACCTCTGACATGCATTTAGGTTAGATTGGGTGAATGTATCTTGAGCCCCAAGTTGTCAGTCTTGAGCTCAAATGATTTTTCTAATAGATAATGCCTCCAAACATGTAAGGCATGAACTATTCTAGCTAATTCCAAATCATATAGGGCATAATTTGCCTCATATAACTTCAAATTTATAGAATCATAAGCTAAAATAGAACCTTATATCATGAGAAATCTTCCAAGACCATTTATTGAATAATCAATTGTTACTAAGCATTATCCATTTGTATTGGTAACTCTCAACACTAGTGCTGAGGTAAGCCTTCTTTTCAGCTCTTGAAAATATTCTTCGTACTTTCCTAACCACATAATTTTTTAATTTTTATAATGAATAGAGGTAATATGATTTTTTATTTTTGAAAAATTTGGCACAAATTTCATGTATTATCTAGCCAAACCCATAAAACTCTTAACTTCATGAACATTTTTGGGTGTTGGCCACTCCATAAAGGTTTTTATCTTTGAAGGATCCACATATATTCTTTCTTTAGATATAATGTGCCCAAATTATTGTATTTTTTCTAAAATAAGGCACAATTTCATAGCTTCCAAAAAATATTTATGTTTCCATAACCATTTTAGAACCAAATTTAAATGCTATATATGCTCCTCATTGGATTTTGAATAGATGAGGATATAATCTAGAAATACCAATGTAAAATGATCTAGATAATCCTTAAACACATTGTTCATGATATTCATGAATGTTTAGGTGTATTCATTATCCCAAAAATAAGAACTAGGAACTCATAATGTCTATAACGAGTCTTAAAACTTATTTTATAAATTTATTCTACACAAATCCTTAAGTGATGATATCTTACTCAAAGATCAATCTTTAAGAATAATGAAGCTCCATGCATTTGATCAAATATATCATCAATGCAAGGTAGAGGATACCTTTTTTTATCATTAATTTATTCAACATCTAATAATAAATACATAGGTGAAGGGTTTCATCCTTCTTTTTAACGAACATAACTAGTGCATCCCTTGGTGACACACTTGGTTGAATCAACCATTTGGACAATAACTCCTATAGTTGAGCCTTCAACTCTACCAATTAATTTATTGTCATTTTATAGAGGGATTTAGACTGTGGTTCAAACCATGGAATTATTTCAACTCTAAAATCAAACTCTCTTAGGGGGTAAACATAGAAATTATTTGGGAAAAACATCCCAAAAATATTGAAGAAAAGGAAAATCCTCAATGAAAGGTTCATTTGCTTCTTGCATTTCATTTATCTTTAAAAAAATTCTTGACACCATTATTTTTGTACTTTGTTTAACTAAATTATATAAATCTAAGTTTTATCTCCTTTTTTTCTCCTTAGATTTGGTTTGCTTTCCCATATCACTTAAACACTCTACCTTTTCATGAAAACAATACACCTTAGCTTTATGCTGAGCTAACTAGTTTACTCCTAAGATCACATCATATGACTGTAGTGGTGATGCAAACAAATCCACTACTATAGTGAATTTGGGTGTTTGATCTCATCTTTGACCAAACATTTATCAACCTTAACCTTATATTCATTCCCATGTTGAACTAACCTTGCATTTGCCATAGTTGTGGCTTTTCTAGACATCTTATTAAGCATTTTAGGATCAATAAAGAATTTAGTATCTCTTGTGTCAATAAAAATTAAAATTATATGACTAAATAAAGTACTTAAAAGCTCAATAAGATAATTTTGAAACTTATCTTGATGGTTTTCAATAGGTACATGAATTCTTGATTGAAAATATACTTGTTGCAGAGTGAAACCTTTATTTTTACCATCTAACTTCCCTTGAGTACATTTCGTACCATAATAATCAACTCCACAAATGAAGCATCCACCTAGTTGTCCTTTCTTATCAGATTGTTTATTTCCCTCGAAACCTCCCTTGAAACCATATCTTGGTTTCTTGTTCCTTAAATCACTAATAAACTTTGCATTCTAATTCTTAAATCGATTTTAAGAGTTTTCACTCCTTTTCCAATTATTCTTTTTAAATTTTTTTAGGAGCTTGTTGATACATGTAATTGTATCACACATGGTTCTAATAGTGTTGAAAACACTTCTCATTTCAAGATTCAAATAATCTATTGCATGATTTACTAGTTGTGATCTTCTTGAGATTTATGGTGGAGTAGCGGCCGAGCTATTTGACTATTTCACAAAATGATTATGCAAGTGGTTGTTGGGAGCAACCTTGGTCCTAAATTTTTGTAAATATAAACATTATTTTATCAAAATATAATGAATAATGATCATAATATAAAGTCTAATACTCTGATCTAGCATGAATATCAACAATGAGAAAGTAAACTACAATGATTTGATCAAAAAATGAGAAAATAGGTAGGGTAAGGTGAAAAGAGAGATGTTTATGTTCTTTAGTTCAAACATTTTAACAAATCTCTCATTTCATCAAAGATATGCATCTTCAAACTAGTATATAACATGAATTTACCAAATAATACATATCCTATCATATACCAAGAAAATGTAAAAGGATATTTGGAAACATGTAAATTAGAGATAAGATTCACTTTAAATATTTACTTAAATAAGGAAATTGCATTTTCACATCTTCCAAAAAATCAATGATATTGAAATGAATCTAATAAATTTCAATCAACCTATAGTAAAGCTCAAATTAACAACTCTGCATTAATACATGCACATCTAAAATTCATAAAAAGTAGTTCAAATATAAACATCAAAATAGAGAATTGAAAAAGTAGCCATGATAACAAATAAATAGATAGAATAAGACAACCTTCACAGAATTCTCTTTCTTATATTCTATTTTATGAAATTTACAAAATAGTTTTTCTCTCAAAACTTCCTCTCTCTTTCAATGATAATACCCCTTTTTATAGGTTGGCAAAACAACCTATGGAGGATTTCAATTAGTCATTATCAAATGGGAATCAGACAAGTTTCAAGGATATATATCCTCTTACAAATATTAAAATACTAATGACACTTTTCAAATGTGACTAACCTATAAGCCATGTGCATTACACATTGCACACGCTTTTATAAAATAGTATATTCTTTTTGAATGATTTACATGGTTTTTGATATAAAAAGATATTCTAAGTCTTATTGACTTTGATATGCCCCTATAGATGAAACCTTTTTCTTTTTTCCAAAATATTCATGGATTTGTCATATTATTCATCAATCAACTTGAGATTGTTGATTATCTCTAGCTCCTCTATTTCACTTGCCAAATCTTTGAAGATTTCATCTATCCTATCCATGGCTTCTTTAATGCTCTTATCATTACCAATATTTTCATTCACTATCAAGGTCAAGTTTAAGATATGCTTATTGTCAACCCCTATGATTCCATTGCTTATACTCTTGACCTGATGGATGAACTTAGTATCTCTATGTTGGAATTCTTCATCAATTTATTAGGCTTGTTTGACTAGGGATGGTTAGATCCTTAATCAAACTTCCTAGTATTTGTATCATTCTACCTTCTAATTGTTTGAACTCTCCTAAAAGACCTTTAATTCCTTTTGACCACTTATTTATGTCCCTAATTTTATCTAACATGATTATCATAGCCATATTTAAATGTGATGGGATGATCATTTTAAGTTTAGGGATATTATTTTTCATTAGTATCTTGATTAGTGCCTTTACTTTATTGTTTGAGCCTTGCCATTGATTAGCTTGTTTTAAATATATGGCATGTTTTTTACTCACCATGTCCAATTTGTACCTTATTTCCTTCAAAGAATTGAATGTCTCATAGATAGTTATTTTAAAGTTATTAACAATATCTAATGGTACTGACATAATAAAGTTTTCTTCCAAAATTTTGTTATCTTATTTTAGTCTTTTATATATAGCCTAAATCTAATGTGACTGGGATTGGGCTAGCTCCAGAACATCTAATTCAAACATGGGGTCTTCCCTTGGTCTATGTTCCCTCTTTTGAGTTAGGTGAACCAAAAGCTTGACCCTTTTGTGTAGAACCCCTTGACCTTCTTCTAAAATAATTATTTTAGTTTATCTTTATAGGCCTATAGTAATTGGATCATACCTAACTCCCAATAAAGAATGGGTCATATGCTTAATTAGAACCTCTACTTGTAATTGGACTATTGGTTGAGTTGGAGTAGTAAGTCTTTTCTTCATTTTGTAATGATATTATCCAAGGATTTAACTGCTATTGTTGAGGGATGCATGTGGTTTTCACTATAACCCATGGGTGATAGGGATCAAGAAACTTCTCCATCCTTGGTTCATAGATGAACCATTAAGGTATAATTGATCCATATATTATGTTATCTTCACTGAATAGGTTGATGTCCTTCAAAGGTAGAATGATATCCATGTTTGATTTCTTTGTCTTTTGGACAATTTCAATCTCAACCTTCTTATTGGGAGGATCAATGATCAATAAGTTCAATGAATATTCCTTTTCATTTTCCTATTTATATTCCTCAAAATTTTCCTCATCTACATGTGTGTCTATTTCATAGGTCATAGAGAGCATTATCCATGCATATTCAAGATATTCCTATGGATCTAAAGCTATCATGTGAATTTATTCCTATTGAGGTAAATATTTTTGTACTATTCTAAAAGACTCAGGGATTGAGGAGATTGAGGTGACTTCTCTTGGTCTCCTTTCTTCAAGCCTATGCTCTATTTGTATGTTAGGTAGGGGAAGATTAAAAGGGCCAACATCTACTAGATGATATTGTTTATGACCAAGCTACCATTTGTCTTCAGTCTTTTGATCTCTCAGTAATCTAGATTCAAGTTTTATATTATGTTCCTTTAGTATTCTAAGAACTTCACGATAGGTGTCTTCCTTAGTCTACAAATCTTCATATTCTCTAAGTTCATGTTTATAAGGTAAATCTAGAATACCTTTGATCTTCAAGTGCTCCTTTAGCATACCATTGGGATCCCTCTATCTATTGTTATCTATCTACAAATTGAAATAAATCTTATGTTTTGAAGCTAATTTAATTTGGTCCCATTGTCTAAAATTGTTTTTCCAATAGTCATGGAAAAACCATGGAGAATTCCTTTCCTCTTGGTCTTGAAAATACCATCTATTACATTAAATAGTTGGTATGCTACTTCTTGTTCTACCAACTTATCTAGCATGTATAATGGCAGTTTAAGGAGGCAACTTTGGGTCCCCTCTATTTTGATAACCATATAATCAGGGTATAGCTAGATATCTCCCATCGTATCAATGAACTTCTTGACTAAAGGAGCTATCCTCATCATAGGGAGACCATTTATAGCTTCGGTCAAAGAATGATACACACAATAATAGATGAATTAGATATGGTCCCTATATTTATAAATATATAATTTTGAGTAATATTAAGACACAATTTGGGTCTATTAGGGGACCAATCTCTTTATTTGGGGATTTTAGTTATGGCACATAGGGCATATAACAAATATAACATCATGAAGAACTTAGTTCTCTTCTTCTTTTTTTAAACCAGAGATCTACCTGCTTAAATAAATGCTAATGATTTTTCCTAAAGGAGGCACTACTAATTTCTCAATAATTAAATACACAATAGGTACCCATATAGGTTCCACATGTGTAGTATGTAAAAATACATATAATTTATTCAACATGGTCATAACCATTCTGAATCCTAGTCTAAATTGGCTCACATGGATTTTCTTATTAGGATCTATAATGACCTTGTCATCAGATTATAACCATCTCACCAGGATATCCACCATGGTATGTTTTTTGGCCCATGCATTAATGGAGGTGAGGTCTATTTAGGGCCTAGGTAGTTTATAATAGTATTTTAAGGAGATAATGGATATGTATGTTATTTTTATCAAATTAGGTTCATGGATAAAAACTCTTATCAATTTTAGAATGTTTAAAAATGGGACTAAGGATGTTGATGCAGTGCAATACTTATGGCTTGATGGCAGCATAATGGAGTCCTATAAATTGAATTTCCATGATGTCATCATATAATGTCTCTATCAGAAGTAGCTTCTCCTCTTCCTTGGTTAAAATTAGTCGATTATTTATGGTCTAGAATAAGCTTAAAAAATTATTGTCTCCTATATTTAGTGAAGAAGCCACAAAATTTGTATCTTTAAATATTCTTCCCTCTGTGTTTGATTACAAGTATAATTCAACCACTTGCTTTTAAGTATGTACATAGGTTGCCATTGTTATGATTTTGATTACATTTCCTCTTGTGAATGAAAATTTAACACTTTCAAATATCTAGTTAGACTCTTTGAACAACTTTGATTATCAAGTTCTCTCTTCTGGTTCGAAACATGAATGTATGAATAATTCTAGAGATTTTTTATATGTATGAGGGATTATGGGGGTTTAAATGAGATTTAATGGTGGCATACACATTTGAATTATTTACTCTGGTAACTAAATTGTATTTTAATCCTATATTTATACATTTTCATGTTTGGGTCCATAAAATCTTTCAATCTGACATGTCTACCTATGTGGCATCTCCTTACCACACTATATATTTACTTTTAAAATATGACTGTTGTCACTTAAACCACGTGTCTTCATATCATGACCCATATAAACTTAATCAAATTCAATATTTTGATCTCTTGGGAGTCTCTTAGCCTTGAATTTCAATGTTGGTCATTGATTTTTGATTTTTGATTTTGATATTATGACATTTTCTAGCCCCATGTGCCTTTTATGTACCTTGATATTAGCCTCCATTTAGGTAATACTCTTAAACTATGTGGTGGCCTTATATGAAATATGGGATTATTGACTTATTGACTTGATTCAAACCATGGATCCCCATCTACATGGTTGAATGCATGCTGTAGATCTTTGATTTACATGAACCAATGCATGCTTTAATCTACTAAACATATAATTAAATGTGGTCTATTGATCTACTACCAATTCACCATGATTGTGACACATTGAAGACCCATGTGCCTTCTCATGATCCTTTTACCTATTGAATTTTTACTTTCCATTAGATCTCCATCTATATGATTGAATGCACACCATAGATCTATCTTGACTTATTGACCCCAATCTTCAACATGGAACATCGATTAAAATTTATATATAAGAATACACACCATTGATCTTGATCTAGGGAAATTTGAATTATTAACTGTGGGTGATCACCCATGTGTTTT